>JARQOD010000001.1:92169458-92213838 GCA_033576555.1 Oophaga sylvatica
GATAGATAGATAAGATAGATAGATAGATAGATAGATAGATAGATAGATAGAAAACCAGACAAATTGGAGGCAGCACATAGTTTGTAGTGAAAAAAAAAGCTATTTAATAAGGTCAAAAGGCGACATTTCGGTCCAAACAACACAAACCTTTCTCAAGCCTTGAGAAAGGTTCTGTTGTTTGGACCAAAACGTCGCCTTTTGGTCTTATTAAACAGCTTTTTATTCACTACAAACGGTGTGCTGCCTCCAATTTGTCTGGATTTCTATAATTGATGTTTGGTATTTGCCTGGGGGGCTCTGCACCAGGACTCTTTCTTTGTGCTGCTCTAATTTTCTTCTTTTTAGATAGAGATAGATAGATAGATAGATAGATAGATAGATAGATAGATAGATAGATAGATAGATAGATAGATTTAAGCATGGAATGCAAGTAGATTCCACCCTGAAATATGCCCCATCATTGTCCCCTTCTTGTAGTAATATGCCCCATCATTGTCTCCTTCTTTTAATAATGTGCCCCAGACCAGCACCTGTATATACATCAGCCCCAGCCCAGCTTCTGTATGTCAGATATACAGTATATTACTGAAGATATAGACTGTACGGGCTCCTGTCAGGTATATATTACAGTAGATATAGACTGTACGGGCTCCTGTCAGGTATATATTACTGTAGATATAGACTGTATGGGCTCCTGTCAGGTATATATTACTGTAGATATAGACTGTACAGGCTCCTGTCAGGTATATATTACTGTAGATATAGACTGTACGGGCTCCTGTCAGGTATATATTACTGTAGATATAGACTGTACAGGCTCCTGTCAGGTATATATTACTGTAGATATAGACTGTACAGGCTCCTGTCAGGTATATATTACTGTAGATATAGACTGTACAGGTTCCTGTCAGGTATATATTACTGTAGATATAGACTGTACAGGCTCCTGTCAGGTATATATTACTGTAGATATAGACTGTACAGGCTCCTGTCAGGTATATATTACTGTAGATATAGACTGTACGGGCTCCTGTCAGGTATATATTACTGTAGATATAGACTGTACGGGCTCCTGTCAGGTATATATTACTGTAGATATAGACTGTACAGGCTCCTGTCAGGTATATATTACTGTAGATATAGACTGTACGGGCTCCTGTCAGGTATATATTACTGTAGATATAGACTGTATGGGCTCCTGTCAGGTATATATTATTGTAGATATAGACTGTATGGGCTCCTGTCAGGTATATGTTACTGTAGATATAGACTGTACAGGCTCCTGTCAGGTATATATTACTATAGATATAGACTGTATGGGCTCCTGTCAGGTATATATTACTGTAGATATAGACTGTACGGGCTCCTGTCAGGTATATATTACTGTAGATATAGACTGTATGGGCTCCTGTCAGGTATATATTACTGTAGATATAGACTGTACGGGCTCCTGTCAGGTATATATTACTGTAGATATAGACTGTACGGGCTCCTGTCAGGTATATATTACTGTAGATATAGACTGTACGGGCTCCTGTCAGGTATATATTACTGTAGATATAGACTGTACGGGCTCCTGTCAGGTATATATTACTGTAGATATAGACTGTACGAGCTCCTGTCAGGTATATATTATTGTAGATGTAATATATACCTGACAGGAGCCTGTACAGTCTATATCTACTGTAATATATACCTGACAGGAGCCCATACAGTCTATATCTACAGTAATATATACCTGACAGGAGCCCATACAGTCTATATCTACAGACTGTAGATATAGACTGTACAGGCTCCTGTCAGGTATATATTACTGTAGATAAGGAGACATCAACCCATTAATTAATAAATCCTCCTATGTCACTGAGGACTCTGACTGACCTCAGATTTCCCTCCTGCAGCAAGCACACGGCTTCTCTTCCTGGCTTCCTGGCTTTGCAGAACACGCCCCCGGGAACGATGTCACACCGCTGGAAAGAGCCCATACAGTCTAGTATGTGAGTCGCAGCCAGCCCAGAAGCACCTTTTAAAGGGCCGGCTGATGCGATGGCCTCATCTTGGCACGGGGCGCCCCTGCTCCTAGGGGGGGGCAACGGCCCCCCCCTGCCCCACGGTGGGTACGCCCATGAGGAGAGGGTAGAACTGGTCGTGCAGCGGTTCAGTAGACTGAGAATCACTGCTGGTTGTAGGCTTGTCGGAAGAGGTAGGTCTTCAGGTTCATTTTGAAGATTTCCATGGTAGGCGAGAGTCTGATGTGTTGGGATAATGAATTCCAGAGTATAGGGGAAGCACGGGAGAAGTCTTGTATGCGGTTGTGGGAAGAACAGATAAGGGGACAGTAGAGAAGGAGGTCTTGAGAGGATCGAAGATTGCGTGAGAGTAAGTAGCGGGAGACCATGTCACAGATGTATGGAGGAGACAGGTTGTGGATGGCTTTGTATGCCATATTTAGGGTTTTGAACTGGTGCCTCTGGACGATAGGAAGCCAATGAAGGGCTTGGCATAGGGGAGAGGCTGGGGAATAACGGGGAGACAGGTGGATTAGTCGGGCAGCAGAATGTAGGATGGATTGGAGTGGTGCCAGAGTGCTAGAGGGGAGGCCAGAGAGCAGGAGGTTGCAATAGTCAAGGCGGGAGATGATAAAGGCATGCACTAGTGTTTTTGTGGTGTCATGGTCAAGGAATGCACGGATCTGGGAAATATTTTTGAGTTTGAGACGGCAAGAGGAGGCTAGGGTTTGGATATGTGGCTTGAAAGAAAGGGCAGAGTCGAGGATCACCGCGAGGCACCGAGCTTGCGGGACCGGGGAAAGTGAGCAGCCATTGACATTGAGGGATAGGTCTGGTGGAGGGGTAGGTAGAGTGAGATGGGGGGAAGATGATGAATTCTGTTTTGTCCATGTTCAGTTTTAGAAAGCGAGCAGAAAAGAAAGCTGAAATAGCGGACAGACAGTTTGGGATTTTTGTCAGTAAGGAGGTGAGGTCAGGTCCAGATAGGTAGATCTGCGTGTCATCGGCATAGAGATGATACTGCAAACCGTGGGATTCTATGAGCTGTCCCAGGCCGAAGGTGTAGATGGAGAAGAGTAGGTGTCCTAGAACTGAGCCTTGAGGAACACAGACAGAGAGGGGGTGAGGTGAGGAGGTAGTGTGGGAGAGGGAGAAACTGAATGTTCGATCTGTTAGATATGATGAGATCCAGGATAGGGCCAAGCCTGTGATGCCCAAAGATGAGAGAATCTGGAGCAGGAGGGAGTGGTCCACAGTGTCGAAGGCAGAAGACAGGTCCAGGAGAAGGAGAACAGAGTAGTGTCGCTTGCTCTTGGCGGTTAGTAGGTCGTTGGTGACTTTAGTTAGGGCAGTTTCAGTTGAGTGATGCAGTCGAAGCCTGATTGCAAGCGGTCAAAGAGCGAGCAAGAGGAGAGGTGGGAGGACAGTTCAAGATGGACATGCTGTTACAGTAGTTTTGAGGCATAAGGGAGAAGAGATATTGGGCGATAGCTAGACGCAGAGGATGGGTCAAGGGAGGACTTTTTGAGGATGGGTGTGATTGAGGCATGTTTGAAGGATGAGGGGAACACACCATTTGTAAGTGAGAGGTTAAAGAGGTGTGTTAGGGTTGGGATGAAGACTGTGGCGAGGTTAGGGATGAGGTGGGACGGAAGCCGGTCAAGTGTGCAAGTGGTGAGGTGTGATCTTGAAAGGAGGGTGGAGAGCTGATCTTCTGTCATGGTGGAGAAGTTGGTTTTGGAGGAACAGGGCTGAGCAGCTAAGAGGGGCAGTGGGGACCTGTGGGCCAAAGCTTTCCCTGATCGTATCAATCTTCTGCTTGAAAAAGGAGGCAAAATCTTCAGCAGTAATGAGATGAGAGGGGGGAGGTGGTGGGGGACAGAGTAGAGAATTGAAAGTGTTGAAGAGCTGTTTAGGGTTGTGAGACAGGGAGGATATGAGAGATGAGAAGTAAGTTTACTTTGCGGCAGTGAGTGTGGACTTGAAGCTGGTGAGGGACTGCATGTATGCAGTTAAGTGCTCAGCAGAGCGGGATTTCTTCCATCTCCGCTCAGCAACCCTGGAAGCCCGTCTCAGTTCTTTGGTGAGGCTGGTCAGCCAGGGCTGCCTGTTGATTGTGCGAGTATTGCTATGTGCGAGGGTGGCGGCCGAATCAAGTGCTACTGTTATTGTGGTGTTATAAAAGGTGGCAGCAGCATCTGTGTCATGAAGTGAGGCTCTGTCTGTAAGAGGGAGGAGGGACTCAGAGAGCGATTGTAAGTTGAGGTGTTTGAGATTTCTGCGAGGATGAGCGAGTTTGTGGAGCAGGGGTTGCGTACTAGGAGAGGAGAGGGAAGAAAATGTCAGTAGGTTGTGGTCAGACAGGGGTAGGGGTGAGTTAGTGAGATTAGTAAGGGAGCAGAGGCGGGTGAAGATAAGGTCCAGTGTGTGACCATCTTTGTTAGTGGCCGCAGAGGACCATTGAGTGAGGCTGAAGGAGGCAGTGAGGGATAAAAGTTTGGAGGCAGCGGAGGTGGAAGTGTCAATGGGGATGTTAAAGTCACCCATGATGATAGTGGGGATGTCAGCAGAGAGGAAATGAAGCAGCCAGGTGGTGAAGTGATCGAGAAAGGTGGAGATGGCTAGTTCTGGGGGGCGGTAGATGACAGCTAGCTGGAGGTTGGAAGGGGAGTAGATGCGGACGGAGTGCACCTCAAACGAGGGAAGAGTAGCGGAGGGTGAGCAAGCCAACTCCGCCACCACGTTTCTTGCTGGGGCGGGGGGTGTGAGAGAGATGGAATCCGCCATAAGAGAGTGCAGCTGGAGAGGCTGTGTCAGAGGGGGTGAGCCAGGTTTCAGTGATAGCAAGGAAGGAGAGTTTGTTGATGATGAAAAGGTCGTGGATAAATGACAGTTTATTGCAGACAGAGCGTGCATTCCATAGTGCTCCAGGTAGGGGGACCGGGGGAATGGGGGCTGGATGAATGGGTATGAGGTTATCATGGTTGCAGAAACATATAGAGGATCGTGGCAGGGTGTTAGAAATGAGTGTGGTGATGTGCTGAGGAGGACCAGGATTTGGGGAAACGTCGCCAGCAATGAGGAGTAACAGACAGAGTGTTAGAAGGTGGGAGCAGGATAAGCCATGGTGTGGCCGTGTGTGTCTGGACATAGGGCTTGTATGTAGAGGAACAGTTCTGAGGAGAAGGTGAGGTGGCTGGGGAGGATGGAGGGAGAAATTAATAGTTCCTTACTAGGTGGGGGATTAATGGAGAGCGGGCAAAATAGAGAAGTATGGGGGTGAAGGTGAGAAGAAGTCGAAACATTGTTGTGGGGTTATAGTCTGTTACCTTACAGTCAAATTCCAGCCCAATTCTAGTCTAATTCAGAATGTTGTAATTAGAAATCTGTAATTTGAAATATGGGATTTGAAATCAGCCTGTGCAGACTACGTCTGTGCAGACCCATGGCCCTGAATATATCTGGAACTGAGGTAGATCAGCTGTCAGAGGGGATGTGGGCGTGATTAGCTGAACCACATGTTCAGAGTTACCCAAAGGTGACACACTTAGAGATAGGCATGGAAGACGCAGTACGAGTGGAGTACATTATGGATGGAAGAGGTAGGGTAAGCAATGCATGCCAAGGAGAGCTAAAGCAGTTCACAAAATACATTCAGGAGTTGGGAAAAGCTGGGGAAATTCTGTGCATACCATGCAGAGTTAATGCAATTCACAAAATACATTCAGGAGTTGGGAAAAGCTGGGGAAATTCTGTGCATACAATGCAGAGTTAATGCAGTTCACAAAATGCATTCAGGAGTTGGGAAAAGCTGGGGAAATTCTGTGCATACCATGCAGAGTTAATGCAGTTCACAAAATACATTCAGGAGTTGGGAAAAGCTGGGGAAATTCTGTGCATACCTGTTGGAAGAGGAGAAACAGCTTGATTAGAGTGGTACAGATGATATTGCAGGAGCGATGAGTGGCCAAATGCATTCTAGAATTCTAGTCTAAGGCCGGAGTCACACTGGCGACAAAATCGGACGACTGCCATGCGATGAAATATCGCATTGCAGTCGGACCTATGTTAATCTATGGAGCAGCTCCCAGTATCAGATTTTTTGTGGTCCGTTTTAAACGTCCAAGTGCAATCGCAGCATGCTGCGATTGTCACCGATTGTGGGTCGACTATCGCCAATGCAAGTCAATGGAGCGCTGAAAAATCAGATTACAAACGGACCGCACGTGTGACTTGCGATTAAATCGCACCGGTGTCCTTTAGAAAAGCCGGCAATTCATCCCCGGCTATACTGTAAAAGCACACTGACAGCTTTAATAAAGAATGTAAAGAATAGATATATACACATAGAATACATATATATATATATATATACAGTACAGACCAAAAGTTTGGACACACCTTCTCATTCAAAGATTTTTCTGTATTTTCATGACTATGAAAATTGTAGAATCACACTGAAGGCATCAAAACTATGAATTAACACATGTGGAATTATACATTACACTTTACAAAAAAGTGTGAAACAACTGAAAATATGTCTTATATTCTAGGTTCTTCAAAGTAGCCACCTTTTGCTTTGATTACTGCTTTGCACGCAGAAAAGGTGAACGGCTGGATTCTATATGCCTAGTTCCCACCGTGAAGCATGGAGGAGGTGGTGTGATGGTGTGGGGGTGCTTTGCTGGTGACACTGTTGGGGATTTATTCAAAATTGAAGCAGTGAGAGGTCCAGCTCACCCCAAACCATCTCGATTGGGTTCAGGTCTGGTGACTGTGAAGGCCAGGTCATCTGGCGTAGCACCCCAACACTCTCCTTCTTGGTCAAATAGCCCTTACACAGTCTGGTGGTGTGCTTGGGGTCATTGTCCTGTTGAAAAATAAATGATGGTCCAACTAAACGCAAACCGAATGGAATAGCATGCCGCTGCAAGATGCTGTAGTAGCCATTCTGGTTCACTATGCCTTCAATTTTGAATAAATCCCCAACAGTGTCACCAGCAAAGCACCCCCACACCATCACACTACCTACTACATGCTTCACGGTGGGAACCAGGCATGTAGAATCCATCCGTTCACCTTTTCTACGTGCAAAGCAGTAATCAAAGCAAAAGGTGGCTACTTTGAAGAACCTAGAATATAAGACATATTTTCAGCTGTTTCACACTTTTTTGTAAAGTGTAATGTATAATTCCACATGTGTTAATTCATAGTTTTGATGCCTTCAGTATGATTCTACAATTTTCATAGCCATGAAAATACAGAAAAATCTTTGAATGAGAAGGTGTGTCCAAACTTTTGGTCTGTACTGTATATACATGTCATTGTGACATATATACAGTATATATAAATATATACATATATTTATAGTTCATACACTTCTACATACTGTAATAGCCGCTAATTCAATTGCCGGCTTTTGTGAAACTGTACACCCGACATGAAATGACACATGGTTTACATACAGTTAACCATGTCATTTCATGTTGTTTGATATCTGGTTTTCACTAACAATTACATGAGTGTATGTGTGTGAAATTTCACACATGTAGGGGTTAATTAAAGGTATAAATTTGTTGAAAAAAAATGAGTGGGCTCCCGCTGTATTTTCTCCACCAGACAGACAAAGCAAGCGAGTGGGGGCAAATATTAATAGGCTAGGGAGGGTGCATTTACTTTGTGCCCCCCCTGTCTACTAACATCTGCCCCCAGACACCCCAGAAAAGGCAAATCTATAATTAGATTAGCCCTTTCTGGCACTTTGCACGTCTATTCCCATTGCCCTGTAGCGGTGGCGAATGGGTTAATAAGGGGTTAAAGCCACCTTGCAATTGAAAGGTGACTTTAAGCCAGGTTAATAATTGAGAGTTGTCAATTTGACAACTATCAATTATTAATCCTATTGAATGAAATAAAGACACCGTATTGGACCATATTTTATTGCTCAGCTGTTACCCCCTGAATGAATCAGTTCCTCTCCCGGCGACAGGAGAGGAAGTGATTCATGTGTGAAGCTTAATTGATTGCTCCCACTTTCACTTCAGGTCAGGTCAGGGTGACCTGACCTGAAGTGAAAGTGGGAAGAAATCAATTAAGCTTCACACATGAATCACTTCCTCTCCTTTCGCTGGCAGAGGAACTGATTAATTCAGGGGGTAACAGCTCAGCAGGCAGCATTAGCTGCCTGCTAGCTGTAACCTGTTAACCCTTTCTGATGGATTACAGCGTGGGACCTGACTGTGCATCGGATAGGTAAGAATCAATTTGCTTTTTTATGTTATTTTTATTACAGGAAATGGTTTTAGCTGGAAAATAAAAGATGGTCAAAAACTGTTTGTTTATTTCATTAAAATGATTCTTTATTAAAGTGTGTGTGTTTGATTTTTCTTTCAGACAATAGGATTAATAATTGATAGTTGTCTAATTGACAGCTCTCAATTATTAACCTGGCTTAAAGTCACCTTTCAATTGCAAGGTGGCTTTAACCCCTTATTAACCCATTCGCCACCGCTACAGGGCAATGGGAATAGACGGGCAAAGTGCCAGAAAGGGCTAATCTAATTATAGTTTTGCCTTTTCTGGGGTGGAAACCAGATATCAAACTACATGAAATGACATGGTTAACTGTATGTAAACCATGTGTCATTTCATGTTGGGTGTTGTTGTGAATAGGCTGGAAATGAGTTCTGAGCAGAAGCTCCCTCTGGTGGTTACAAACGGTACTGGACTGTCCAGTGAAGATTGTGAGGATTGGGAATCAGGTGTTACTGACTGGTCTTATATAAGGGAGTCGCCTTCCCATCAGGGTTGCCGGTGATCAATTGTTCTGGTCTCAATCCTTGATTCCTGTTTCCTTGGTAGCCTGCTGTGTCGTGTCTGAATCTCCTGCTAACAGATAAGACATTTTCTTCTTTTTGTTTTTGTGCTTGATTTTTGCATTTTGTCCTGCACTTCTGTGGGGGCCTTCAGGGTCCCCTCTGGGGGCTTTTGCCCTCACAGTTCAGTTCAGCCACTGATGTTTGTACATTTGCTTTTTCCAGTTTTTTCAGTGGCTGCTGTTTTGTTTTTGGTTACACCAGAGAACTAATTTAGGTGGTAGAGGTCGTGTGATCTCAGGTGTTTTTGAAATTAGTAGAGTTGGTGCTTTTCAGGGTTTTCTGGGATTGCAGTAAGTGCCCTTCCTATCCTTTTCTATTTAGTAAGTTTGGGCCCCAACGTTTGCTCATACTATTTTCTGTCTGTGTCAGTATTTCTTCTTGTCTAACCGCCATTACATGTTTGGGGGCTTTATATGTTCTTTGGGGATCTGCTCCGGGGCAGATAGCTTTCCTCTTTCTATCTTTAGGTGTAGTTAGTTTCTCAGGCTGTGACAAGGCGTCTAGGACCAACGTAGGAACGCTCCACGGCTGCCTCTAGTTGTGGTGGTTAGTCAGGGTACTGCAATCTCATAGTTTCCAACTGCTCTGGTGTATTTCCTTTTTGCCTGCTCTCCTCAGCTACCAAATCATAACAGTATCACCGACCAAAACTGAAAATTATATGGTACTCACAGAAGGGAAAAATATTGTGGAAAGAAAAAAAAAAAGTCAGAGTTGTCAGAGATTTTTTTTTTCTGTTTGTTGCATTTTTTTTTTCCCTCTGTATCTCTGGGTGCTGAGGAGGATTTTTTTCTTTCTCAATGGAGTTTGCACAGTTGTCTGGCCGTGTGGATCAGCTTGCCACTGAAGTTCGGAGTATTGCTACCTATCTTGCTAGGTTGCCTGTGGTGGAACCTAGGATTCCCATGCCAGATTTGTTTTTAGGGGATCGAGCTAAATTTCTGAATTTCAAAAATAACTGTAAATTGTTTTTTGCCTTAAAATCTAAGTCCTCAGGGAACGCAGCGCAGCAGGTTCAAATTGTCATCTCTCTCCTGCGCGGCGACCCTCAGGATTGGGCTTTTTCCCTGACACCTGGGGATCCTGTTTTGAGTGATGTTGATGCGTTTTTTCAGGCTTTGGGGTTATTGTACGATGAGCCTAATGTCACTGATCAAGCTGAAAAAACTTTGTTGGCATTAAGTCAGGGGCTTGAGGACGCTGAGTTATACTGTCAGAGATTCCGTAGGTGGGCAGTCCTGACCAAATGGAATGACGACGCTTTGGCAGCTCTTTTTCGGAAGGGACTGTCAGATAATGTAAAGGATGTTATGGTGGGATTCCCTGTTCCCTCTGGTCTCAGTGATTCTATGTCATTAGCGATTCAAATTGACAGACGTTTGCGTGAGCGGAAAGGTATGCGTGGAATAATGTTGCCTTGTGAACCTGCTTCTGAATCCATGCAGTGTGATAGAGTGGTTTCTGGGGCACAGCGTCATGAATTTCGAAAGCGCAATGGGTTATGTTTCTACTGTGGTGATGCCTCTCATGCTATTTCAGTCTGCCCTAAGCGGGGAAGACGTTGTGCACGCTCAGTTGTCTTGGGTAGTGTTCAGACTAAGTTTTTATTAACTGTGACCCTGATATGCTCTCTGTCCTCATTTTCTGCTCAGGCTTTTGTTGATTCTGGAGCAGCTATTAACCTGATGGATTTTGATTTTGCTAAACGTTGTGGGTTTCCCTTGATACCCCTACGGAAGTCTATTCCCCTACTGGGGATCGATTCTACCCCTTTGGCTGAGAATAAACCTCAGTTCTCTACTCAGGTGATAATGAGGGTAGAACCTGATCATCAGGAGAGTTGCAAATTTTTGGTTCTGTATAATCTGCATGACATTATCGTACTGGGTTTCCCTTGGTTACAGTCTCATAATCCTGTTTTGGATTGGAAATCTGTGTCTGTTACCAGTTGGGGCTGCCAATGTGTTAATACCAACACTCCTGTTTTTTCTGTCTCCCCCCAGGCTCAGGATGTTCCTGACTTTTTGATTGATTTTTCTGATGTGTTTAGCGAAAGTAAATCTGCATCCTTACCTCCCCATAGGAGCTATGACTGCGCTATTGAATTAGTGCCTGGTAGTAAATTCCCTAAAGGTAGCCTTTTTAACTTGTCTGTACCTGAACATGACGCTATGCGGTCTTATATCAAGGAGTCATTGGAGAAGGGTCATATCAGACCATCCTCTTCACCCTTAGGTGCCGGTTTTTTCTTTGTGGCCAAAAAGGATGGTTCATTAAGGCCGTGTATTGATTATCGTCTCTTGAACAATATTACTGTGAAATATCAATATCCTTTACACTTGATCTCTGATCTGTTTTCCAGGGTGAAAAACGCTACTTGGTTTACCAAGCTTGACCGTCAGGGGGGCATATAACCTTATTCGCATTAAGCACGGGGATGAATGGAAGACAGCATTTAATACCCCTGAAGGGCATTTTGAGTACCTTGTGATGCCCTTTGGGCTCACTAATGCTCCTTCTGTCTTCCAGTCCTTCATGAATGACATTTTCAGGGATTTTGTGGATAAATTTCTGATTGTTTATTTGGATGATATCTTGATTTTTTCCAATGACTGGGACTCTCATGTAAAACATGTTCGGACTGTGTTCCAGATTTTGAGAGAGAATGCTCTGTATGTGAAGGGATCAAAGTGTCTTTTTGGCGTTCAGAGGATCTCATTTCTGGGATTCATTTTGTCCCCATCTGTTATTGAAATGGACCCGGTCAAGGTTCAGGCCATCTGTGATTGGGTCCAGCCTACTTCATTAAAGGCTCTTCAAAGATTCTTGGGTTTTGCCAATTTTTATCGTAAATTTATTGGTAATTTCTCTGTTATTGTTAAACCATTAACTGATTTGACCAAGAAGGGTTCTGATGTGGTGAATTGGCCTCCTGAGGCAGTCTCTGCATTTCAGGAACTTAAGCAGAGATTCACTTCTGCTCCTGTTCTACGGCAGCCTGATGTTTCTCTACCATTTCAGGTGGAGGTTGATGCCTCTGAAATTGGGGCAGGTGCCGTTTTGTCCCAAAGAGATCCAGAGACCTCTAAAAGTAACCCTTGTGCCTTTTTCTCTCGAAAATTTTCTCCCACTGAACGTAATTATGACGTGGGTAATCGGGAGTTATTGGCCATGAAGTGGGCTTTTGAAGAGTGGAGACATTGGCTGGAGGGAGCCAAACATCAGGTGGTGGTCCTTACGGACCATAAGAATCTAGTTTATCTGGAATCTGCCAAGCGACTTAATCCTAGACAGGCCAGGTGGGCCTTGTTTTTCACACGTTTTAATTTTGTGGTTTCATTTCTTCCTGGCACTAAAAATGTTAAGGCGGATGCCCTCTCGAGGAGTTTCCTGGCGGACTCTCCTGAGTTATCTGATCCTTCTGTTATTTTGAAAGAGGGTGTAGTTCTTTCCGCCATCTCGCCCAATTTGAGACTGGCTCTGGAGGGGTGTCAGGAGGATAAGCCCGAGCGCTGCCCTGTTGGGAAATTGTTTGTCCCGGACCAGTGGAAAAAGAGTGTAATGTCTGAGATTCATTGTTCCACGTTGGCCGGTCATCCCGGAATTTTTGGTACCACAGACTTGGTTAGTCGGTCCTTTTGGTGGTCTACCTTGTCTCGTGATGTCAGGGAGTTTGTGCAGTCCTGCGGGACTTGCTCTCGCTCCAAGCCTTGCTCTCGTTCTAGTGGTTTGTTGATGCCATTACCTGTGCCCAAGAGACCATGGACCCATATCTCTATGGATTTCATTTCCGACCTCCCTGTTTCTCAGAGAATGACCGTCATCTGGGTGATTTGCGATAGGTTTTCCAAGATGATACATCTTGTGCCATTACCTAAGTTGCCTTCCTCCTCTGAATTGGTGCCTTTGTTCCTTCAGCACGTGGTTCGTTTAAACGGCATTCCTGAGAACATTGTATCTGACAGAGGAGTCCAGTTTGTTTCCAGATTTTGGAGGACGTTTTGTTCTAAAATTGGTGTTCAATTGTCTTTCTCCTCGGCGTTTCATCCTCAGACCAATGGTCAAACTGAGAGAACAAACCAGACATTGGAGACTTATCTAAGATGCTTTGTGTCTGCTGATCAGGATGACTGGGTCTCTTTTTTGCCTTTGGCTGAGTTTGCTCTTAATAATAGGGCTAGCTCTGCCACTTTGATGTCTCCATTTTTCTGTAATTCTGGGTTTCATCCTCGATTTTCTTCAGGACAGATGGAGGCTTCTGTCTGTCCAGGTGTTGACTCTGTTGTGGAGCGTATGCAACAGATTTGGGACCAGGTAGTGGAGAGGTTGTCCCTCTCTCAGGAGAGGGCCCAGCGGTTTGCTAACTGGCATAGGACTGATGGTCCTCGGTTTAAAGTGGGGGACTTGGTCTGGTTGTCCTCAAGAAATATTCCTATGAGAGTGGCATCTCCTAAGTTTAAGCCTAGGTTCATTGGACCTTATAAGATCATGGAGATTCTTAATCCTGTTTCTTTTCGTTTGCTTCTTCCAGGGACATTTAAGATCCATAACGTGTTCCACAAGTCCTTGTTGAAGAGGTTTGTTGAGCCAGTGGTTCCTACTACTGTGCCTCCTGACCCTGTTTTGGTTGAGGGCAATCTGGAGTATGTGGTTGAGAAAATATTGAATTCTCGTTTTTCTAGACGGAAACTCCAGTATTTGGTTAAATGGAGAGGTTATGGTCAGGAAGACAATTCTTGGGTGTTTGCTTCGGACATCCATGCTAGGAGACTCATCCGTGCGTATCATAGAACTCATCCTGACCGACCTGGTTGCTCAAATGAGGGTTCGGTGACCCCTCCTCAAGGGGGGGGTACTGTTCTGAATAGGCTGGAAATGAGTTCTGAGCAGAAGCTCCCTCTGGTGGTTACAAACGGTACTGGACTGTCCAGTGAAGATTGTGAGGATTGGGAATCAGGTGTTACTGACTGGTCTTATATAAGGGAGTCGCCTTCCCATCAGGGTTGCCGGTGATCAATTGTTCTGGTCTCAATCCTTGATTCCTGTTTCCTTGGTAGCCTGCTGTGTCGTGTCTGAATCTCCTGCTAACAGATAAGACATTTTCTTCTTTTTGTTTCTGTGCTTGATTTTTGCATTTTGTCCTGCACTTCTGTGGGGGCCTTCAGGGTCCCCTCTGGGGGCTTTTGCCCTCTCAGTTCAGTTCAGCCACTGATGTTTGTACATTTGCTTTTTCCAGTTTTTTCAGTGGCTGCTGTTTTGTTTTTGGTTACACCAGAGAACTAATTTAGGTGGTAGAGGTCGTGTGATCTCAGGTGTTTTTGAAATTAGTAGAGTTGGTGCTTTTCAGGGTTTTTTGGGATTGCAGTAAGTGCCCTTCCTATCCTTTTCTATTTAGTAAGTTTGGGCCCCAACATTTGCTCATACTATTTTCTGTCTGTGTCAGTATTTCTTCTTGTCTAACCGCCATTACATGTTTGGGGGCTTTCTATGTTCTTTGGGGATCTGCTCCGGGGCAGATAGCTTTCCTCTTTCTATCTTTAGGTGTAGTTAGTTTCTCAGGCTGTGACGAGGCGTCTAGGACCAACGTAGGAACGCTCCACGGCTGCCTCTAGTTGTGGTGGTTAGTCAGGGTACTGCAATCTCATAGTTTCCAACTGCTCTGGTGTATTTCCTTTTTGCCTGCTCTCCTCAGCTACCAAATCATAACAGGGTGTACAGTTTCACAAAAGCCGGCAATTGAATTAGAGGCTATTACAGTATGTAGAAGTGTATGAACTATAAATATATGTATATATATATGTCACAATGACATTTATATATAATATATATATATATATATATATATATATACATATATGTGTTCTATGTGTATATATCTATTCTTTCTTTGTGATTTAAATACTATTCATTTGGATCCATTATATGTCCGTTTTGCAAGCCTGCGAGAAAATCTCGCAAGTCGGATGTAAATCGGATGTTAAAACTACGGTCAGATGCGACAAAATCGCATCTTTCCAGGAAAATCGGATGCCAGACGGATGTCTGTTGATTACATTTTGGTGCGATAATCGACCGACTAAAACGGTCCGATTTTTTGTGGTTGTGTGTGACGCCGGCCTAATTCAGAATGTTGTAATTAGAAATCTGTAATTTGGACCATCATTTATTTTTCAACAGGACAATGACCCCAAACACACCCCCAGGCTGTGTAAGGGCTATTTGACCAAGAAGGAGAGTGTTGGGGTGCTGCGCCAGATGACTTGGCCTCCACAGTCACCAGACCTGAACCCAATCAAGATGGTTTGGGATGAGCTGGACCGCTCACCGCTTCAATTTTGAATAATCCCCAACAGTGTCACCAGCAAAGCACCCCCACACATCACACCACCTCCTCCATGCTTCATAGTGGGAACCAGGCATGTAAAGTCCATCCGTTCACCTTTTCTGCGTGCAAAGCAGTAATCAAAGCAAAAGGTGGATACTTTGAAGGACCTAGAATATAAGACATATTTTCAGTTGTTTCACACTTTTTTGTAAAGTGTAATGTATAATTCCGCATGTGTTAATTCATAGTTTTGATGCCTTCAGTGTGATTCTACAAAAAAGGGGATGTGGAGGAGGGAAATCAACCCAAAAAAAGAAGCAATCAAACGTCCAAAAGGATCAACAAGTAACACCAGAGGATGAAAATCAAAAAATATTTAAACATAAATATTATAAACATTCGCTTGCTTAATAAAGGATTGAAGTATGCACCGAGCACGAAATTCAACAAATTCAACAAATTTCAAGCCTTTATAGGGGTAAAAAATTTCATGAGACGGTTGGCCATCAAAAAATTTTATGTGAAAAATCCAATATTGAAAAACACCACGAATGGTGATTCGCACAATTTTGACCTATATATACATACTGATCTTAAAAAGAAATCAAATTTTCACCCACTTCAAGAATATTCTGGATCATTTGAGGCATTCCAAAAAAATGTCATTAGGGAGATGTCATGTGTGCATCGCCACGAAGATCGTCGCGGTTGCACATTCTGACTTCTCACAGCTGAGTTGCTGTTTCTTTGTGTTTGGCAGTTAGGGAGTTAATTCTGTCTGTGCTCAGTTCTGGACTGGGTGCAGTTTCTCCCGGCTGCAATTAATTATTTGTTGATTGGTTTCCTTTAAATCTCTGGTTGTCTGTTTGGGAGTTGCCAGTGAAATTCTTTATGCAGACCACAGATAGGATTGTATCTGTATAGACTTAAGTTAAAGAGCTCCTTAGTTGTTTTAAGCTCACCTTGCTTAGAGTTTAATATCCCAGATCATTTATGTTCCTTCTGTGTTTGAGTGTGTATGCAAGTCTGTGTTTTCTCCAGTCTGTCTTATATTTCTAATCTGTGTATTTAGCAGAGATCAGCCCATATCCCTTTGGTGGTAATCAGAATCCTTCTTAGGACTGATTACAGGGTTCAGGGACTGATAGGAGACAGGGTTAGGCTGGAGACTTGGACCTCTGAACCATTATCAGTACCTCCAAGGTGAGGGATTAGTTAGGACCCCAGTTTAGGGTCAGGTTAGACCCCCGGTCCTCTTTTTTCCTGTGACAGTGTATCAAGTCCTCAAGATTAATCCTGAGTTCAACGGATATCGTGTCAGGTAAATCTATTCTATATTTACATGCTGATGTTGCTAATCTATATGTTGTATAGAGGGTTGTTCTTTTAAGAATAGTTTACTGACATCGTACACATATCATAAGACCGCGTGACATTTTCACTGGCCCATAAAATTATTCCCAGTTGCCATGGATCCAGTAGCCCAGCTGGCTCTGCAGTTGCAGGGATTATCCATGGAGCTGACGGACATTAAGTCCAAAGTTTTGTCTCCCTCGGAGCAAACCAGATTTGAACCTAAGGTGGCTCTCCCGGACAGGTTCACTGGTGGGCGAGACAAATTTTTTACCTTCAGGGAAGCATGTAAATTGTATTTTCGGCTTCGGCCTCGATCATCAGGGAGTGAAGAGCAGAGAGTGGGAATTGTTATCTCGCTCCTACAAGGGGACCCTCAATCCTGGGCATTTTCCCTTCCTCCGGGATCCCCGGCTCTACAGTCAGTAGATCGATTTTTTACTGCCCTGGGTTTGGTATATGATGACCCAGATCGGGTCTCTCTTGCTGAGACAAAATTACGTAAGATACAGCAGGGAGATCGTCCGGCGGAGGAATTTGCTTCTGAGTTCCGTAGATGGGCCACAGATACTCAGTGGAATGACCCAGCTCTTAGGAGCCAGTTTTGTCATGGGCTTTCTGACAAATTAAAGGACGTTTTGGCTCAGTATGAGTCTCCTCCATCACTGGAGGCTGCTATGGCCCTGGCTATCCGTACTGATAGACGGCTCCGGGAGAGGTGCGAGGTAACTCCGCCCCCTGTTGTTACTCCACCTACTACTAAAGTCCCTTATGTTGAGGTTCCCCTTGTCTGTTCGGAGGAGCCTATGCAGTTGGGAGGGACATCATTTCGTAGGAGGGGATTGGCGGTACGCCGCAGGACTAGAAGGTGTTTCTTCTGCGGGAAAGAGGGACATTTTGTTGGGGGATGTCCGTCCCGTGCCTTGTTGAACAAGAAGTCGCCGGAAAACTGTTAATCCCAGGTTGTGTGGTGGACGACAACCTGGGAGTATGTATTTCGTCCGCTAGTTCTTCTCAGTTCCTTGTACCAGTGGAGGTGGTGGTTGGTACGAGAGTGGAGAGATTTTCTGTTCTTCTTGATAGTGGGTCCGGGGCTAATCTGGTTGACGCTCAGTTTGCTCAGGCTCAAGGTATGCATCTGAGTGTATTGGTCAAACCGATCCCTATATTCTCCATTGACGCCAGGCCTCTCGGCCAAGGTAGCTTTGTTCATGAGGTTCATAACATTGACCTTCGGGTAGGGGCAATACATAGGGAACTATTATCTTGTTATGTGTTGGAGGGTCTACCTACTCCTATTGTGTTGGGACTTCCTTGGTTGGTTAAACATAACCCTGTGATTAATTGGCAGTCCAGAGAGATAAGCCAATGGGGTGAGTTTTGCAAAAGTAACTGCATGAACACAGTCATCAGTGCGGTCGTGCCTAGTACTTTGCCTCCTTTTTTGGAGGACTTTGGGGATGTGTTCTCTGAGGAGGGGTGTCAGGAGTTGCCTCCTCATCGCGTGTATGACTGCTCTATTAATTTACTTCCTGATGCTAAGTTACCTAAAGCTAGGTTATATAACCTTTCTGGTCCTGAGAGGCAGGCTATGAAAGATTATATTTCGGAAAGTCTGGCCAAAGGGCATATTAGACCTTCATCTTCCCCAGTGGCCGCGGGGTTCTTCTTTGTGAAGAAAAAAGATGGAGGCCTACGCCCTTGCTTGGATTTCCGCGAACTTAATCGGATTACTGTTCGAGATCCGTATCCACTCCCTCTGATTCCTGATCTCTTCAATCAAATTGTTGGCGCCAAATGGTTCTCTAAATTGGATCTCAGGGGGGCGTATAATCTGATTAGGATAAAAGAGGGGGATGAGTGGAAAACGGCGTTTAACACGCCGGAGGGACATTATGAGAACCTTGTCATGCCTTTTGGTCTGACTACTGCACCAGCAGTATTCCAACATTTTGTTAATGACATTTTTCGTCATCTGGTGGGGCTGTTTGTGGTCGTATATTTGGATGACATTTTAATTTACTCGCCAGATCTTGCGTCTCACCAGGAGCATGTGAGACAGGTGTTGCAGATCTTGCGAGACAATAAACTATACGCCAAACTGGAAAAGTGTGTATTCGCCGTACAGGAACTTCAGTTTTTGGGTTTCTTGGTGTCAGCCTCCGGTTTCCGTATGGACCCTGAAAAGGTGAGAGCAGTGCTTGAATGGGATCAGCCAGAGGATCTTAAGGCTCTGCAGCGTTTTCTGGGGTTTGCTAACTACTACCGGAAATTTATTTGTAATTTCTCATCTGTTGTCAAACCTCTCACTGACATGACAAGAAAAGGGACGGATTTTTCTAAATGGTCGGACAAAGCTTGCCAAGCTTTTTCCTCTTTGAAAAAATGTTTTGCTTCGGCACCCGTTCTCATCCAACCAGATGCATCACAGCCGTTCGTTGTGGAGGTGGACGCGTCTGACGTAGGGGTGGGTGCAATATTGTCCCAGGGTCCGTCCCCTGGTAAATGGCATCCGTGCGCTTTCTTTTCTAAGAAATTGTCGTCCGCCGAAAGGAATTATGATATCGGCAATAGGAAACTTTTGGCCATTAAGTTGGCTTTTGAAGAATGGCGTCACTTTTTGGAGGGGGCAGTCCACCCGGTCACCGTCATTACTGATCACAAGAACCTGCTGTATTTGGAATCTGCTAAGCGTCTGAATTCCAGACAAGCTCGATGGTCGTTGTTTTTTACCAGGTTTAATTTTGTTGTCACTTATCGCCCTGGATCTAAGAATGTTAAGGCGGATGCCTTGTCTCGCAGTTTCCCAGGGGCCGGGAAAATGGATGACCCGATTCCTATCCTTCAGGAGGGGGTGGTAGTGTCGGCTGTATGTTCTGAGCTTGAGGAGGAGGTATTAGAGGTTCAGGGGGACGCCCCTGCAGGACCTCCAGGGAGACTGTTTGTCCCAAATCAGTTGAGACAAAAGGTTATTGAGGCACATCATAATTCTGCTTTAGCAGGACATCCAGGGAGTAAGGCTACTTTAGATCTCCTTTCTCGCCGGTTTTGGTGGCCTAACGTTAATAAAGATGTTTTAACTTTTGTCGCGTCCTGTGGGGTTTGTGCTCGCTCTAAGACCCCTCATACCCGTCCGTCTGGGACCCTCTTACCCTTGAAACTTCCGGAGCGTCCATGGACTCATTTGTCTATGGACTTCATCACGGACCTTCCTCAGTCGTCAGGGAAGACTGTCATACTGGTGGTTGTTGACAGGTTCAGTAAGATGGCACATTTCATTGCTCTTCCTGCCCTCCCTAATGCTAAAACTCTGGCGCAGGTGTTCATTGGGGAGATTGTGAGACTTCATGGGTTGCCTTCTGATGTGGTGTCAGATAGGGGGTCTCAGTTTGTGTCCAAGTTTTGGAGGGCATTTTGTTTACGTCGGGGGATGCAATTGTCATTTTCCTCGGCTTTTCATCCGCAGACCAATGGTCAGACAGAGCTCTGAATCAAAGCCTAGAGACTTATCTTCGGTGTTTTGTCTCAGAGAACCAGGAGGACTGGTCTTCTTTCTTGCCTCTGGCAGAGTTCGCTCTTAACAACAGGCGGAGCGAGTCCACTGGTAAATCCCCGTTTTTTGGGGCATATGGTTTTCATCCCCAGTTTTGTACTTTCAATGGGGGGGGCCCTTCTGGGGTTCCTGAGGAGGAGCGTTTCTCGTCGTCACTTGCTTCAGTGTGGAGAGGTGTATTGAATAATCTGAGTGCTATGGGGAACCGTTATAAACGTATGGCTGATAGGAGGAGAGTTTCTGGTCCAGATCTTAATGTGAACGATCTGGTATGGTTGTCTACCAGGAATATAAAACTTAAAGTTCCCTCCTGGAAGCTGGGCCCCAGATTCATCGGGCCGTACAGGATCAGTTCCATAATTAATCCTGTGGCATTTCGTCTGGACCTCCCTCCTACGTTTAAAATTCATAATGTGTTCCACAAGTCATTACTTAAGAGGTACGTGGCACCAGTCATACCATCACCTCTACCTCCTCCTCCAGTGGTGGTCAATGGTAACTTGGAGTTTCAAGTGTCAAAGATCATTGACTCACGTCTGAATCGCCGGTCCCTTCAGTACTTGGTGCATTGGAAGGGGTATGGTCCAGAGGAGAGGACGTGGGTTCCTGCGTCTGACATTAACGCAGATCGTTTGGTGCGGGCCTTCCACAGAACTCACCCGGGCAAACCTGGCCCTGAGGGTCCGGAGGCCCCTCGTAGAAGGGGGGGTACTGTCATGTGTGCATCGCCACGAAGATCGTCGCGGTTGCACATTCTGACTTCTCACAGCTGAGTTGCTGTTTCTTTGTGTTTGGCAGTTAGGGAGTTAATTCTGTCTGTGCTCAGTTCTGGACTGGGTGCAGTTTCTCCCGGCTGCAATTAATTATTTGTTGATTGGTTTCCTTTAAATCTCTGGTTGTCTGTTTGGGAGTTGCCAGTGAAATTCTTCATGCAGACCACAGATAGGATTGTATCTGTATAGACTTAAGTTAAAGAGCTCCTTAGCTGTTTTAAGCTCACCTTGCTTAGAGTTTAATATCCCAGATCATTTATGTTCCTTCTGTGTTTGAGTGTGTATGCAAGTCTGTGTTTTCTCCAGTCTGTCTTATATTTCTAATCTGTGTATTTAGCAGAGATCAGCCCATATCCCTTTGGTGGTAATCAGAATCCTTCTTAGGACTGATTACAGGGTTCAGGGACTGATATGAGACAGGGTTAGGCTGGAGACTTGGACCTCTGAACCATTATCAGTACCTCCAAGGTGAGGGATTAGTTAGGACCCCAGTTTAGGGTCAGGTTAGACCCCCGGTCCTCTTCTTTCCTGTGACAGTGTATCAAGTCCTCAAGATTAATCCTGAGTTCAACGGATATCGTGTCAGGTAAATCTATTCTATATTTACATGCTGATGTTGCTAATCTATATGTTGTATAGAGGGTTGTTCTTTTAAGAATAGTTTACTGACATCGTACACATATCATAAGACCGCGTGACAGGAGATCAGGAATGTCTCAGATAAAAAGTGCGCTAAATTCAAAAATAATCTAACTCAAGTGGAAATAAAATCTCTCCGAAATATTCAAAAAAATCAAATATCACAATACGGCCTGCTGATAAAGGTGGTGGCATAGTCATTCTCAATACAGAGGATTATAATGTGGAAGCACGTAGAATTTTGGGGGATACCAATACTTATTTAGTATTGAACTCCGATCCATCGGATGCATATTCAAAAGAACTACATAATCTCATTATGAATGGAATCAAAAAGGTTTCTTAAATAAACATGAATTCAATTTTGTAAACACTATCCATCCTAGAGTTCCTTGTTTTTATTATCTCCCTAAAATTCACAAGAATCAGTCCAATCCTCCGGGAAGACCCATTATTTCAGCTATAGGAGGCCTCACCTCCAACCTATCTAGATTTGTAGATTGTCGTTTGCAAAAACTATGCCCCAGTCTTCCCTCTCATTTGAAAGACACCACACAAACATTTTAAGTAATATCAAATGGGAAAACCATTATATCATAGGCACTTTGGACATCACCTCATTGTATACGGTGATACAACACGATAAGGGGTGTGAGGCCGCTAAACATTTCCTGAATGCTAGCGGCGAGTTACCGATTGACCAAACTGATTTTATCCTGGATTGCATACGATTTATTTTAACACACAATTATTTTAAATTTGGTGCAGACTACTACTCCCAGCAATGGGGCACCGCCATGGGCACCAGGTTCGCACCCAGCTATGCTAATCTATACGTAGCTAAATGGGAAGATGAAGTAATCTATCCCCAATGCAAGCTGAGGTCGAACCTGGTGCTATGGCACCATTTTATTGACGATATTATTTTTATCTGGTCAGGTGGACCTATTTTACTGTCAGATTTTATTGAAGATATTAATAAAAACGAGTATTTATTAAACTTCACCTCCACCACCAGTACTGATAGTATAAATTTTTTAGATTTTAATATTTTTTTAGAGAGTGGCATGATTCACACTAAAACATACCATAAACCCACAGACTCTAATAATTATATATCTCTAGCAAGTTGCCATCTCCCAAGCTGGCTGCTCAACGTCCCCAAGAGTCAGTTCATTAGAGCGCATCGAAATTGCTCAAAAATTCAGGATTTTGACAATGAAGCCCAGAACCTTATTAAAAGATTTCAACATAAGGGATATCAAAAGGAAACCCTATTTAACAATAAAGCACAAGTGGAATCAATAACAAGAGAACAACGTATTACACATAGGAAGGTTATTCCCACCAATTTTGATATGGAACAAATCCCCATAATAACTCAGTATACCTCAAACAGTTATATTTTGAGGAAAATTGTACACAAGCATTGGGATTTATTGAAGGAGGACAAAATCATAGGCAAAATTTTGCCTGAAAAACCACGGTTTATTTACCGAAAAGCAAAGAATTTGGGCAACTTTTTGGCCCCAACGGTACCTAGATCACTAAATAATCCACCTTCGAATAAGGATCTCACTTTATCTGGCTTCTTTCCCTGCAGAAAATGTCTGCCATGCAGAAAATTGGGGACTATAAGACAATCAGCTATTTTTCACCAATCTATTAAGACTGATATTAAAGATTTCATAACATGCTCAACCAAAGGCATAATATACGGAATTACGTGCCCATGCCGTAAAGTATACATTGGACGCACCATACGCCCAATGCACATACGCATTGCTGAACATCTGCGGAATATCGTTAAGAAGTATGGAGGACATCCGTTATCAGAACATTTTTCCAAGCATCATGGAGGATCAATAAAAAATGTTAAAGTCACTGGTATTAAAATTGTGAAAAAGAACTGGAGAAAGGGCAACTTTATATCACAGATGTCTAGAGAAGAGAGCAGATTGATATTTGACATGAACACCCTTGTCCCATATGGTCTCAATAAAGAAATTGAATTATTCGCCTTTAATATGTAAATTAGGAGCATTATATATCATGCACACAGCACACAAGACCTATCCCTGAGGAAGAAATCAGTGAATTTCGAAACGCGTAGGAAGTGGTCTTGTGTGCAATCTGTAGCTGGTCACGTGATCTCTATCACGTGCCAGTGACATCACGGAAGGTCCTGCAGCCAAGCTGCACCTTCCTGGCTCCATTCTCTTAGACACAACATCGCAGGGTGTACCGTCACCGGCCGGGACGGTATCCTCACTGATCGCTATCTGGATTCATGTTAAAGACTTTTACATCTCACCTTTTGAACTTAAAGGATTTACAAGGAAGATAAGAAGATTACATTGTATATTATCTTTTCTACAGCCACAGGACCTTTCAACATTGGAAGACCTTTATATAACAAGGCACTGGCCATTTACTCATTCTATGTGCATTACCATTTAATCTATTGTGTAGCGCAGGGTATTTATTTTATTTTAATAATTGATAGTTGTCTAATTGACAGCTCTCAATTATTAACCTGGCTTAAAGTCACCTTTCAATTGCAAGGTGACTTTAACCCCTTATTAACCCATTCGCCACCGCTACAGGGCAATGGGAATAGACGGGCAAAGTGCCAGAAAGGGCTAATCTAATTATAGATTTGCCTTTTCTGGGGTGGAAACCAGATATCAAACTACATGAAATGACATGGTTAACTGTATGTAAACCATGTGTCATTTCATGTTGGGTGTACAGTTTCACAAAAGCTGGCAATTGAATTAGAGGCTATTACAGTATGTAGAAGTGTATGAACTATAAATATATATATATATATGTCACAATGACATGTATATATATATATATGTGTGTTCTATGTGTATATATCTATTCTTTCTTTTGTGATTTAAATACTATTCATTTGGATCCATTATATGTCCGTTTTGCAAGCCTGCGAGAAAATCTCGCAAGTCGGATGTAAATCGGATGTTAAAACTACGGTCAGATGCGACAAAATCGCATCTTTCCAGGAAAATCGGATGCCAGACGGATGTCTGTTGATTACATTTTGGGGCGATAATCGACCGACTAAAACGGTCCGATTTTTTGTGGTTGTGTGTGACGCCGGCCTAATTCAGAATGTTGTAATTAGAAATCTGTAATTTGGACCATCATTTATTTTTCAACAGGACAATGACCCCAAACACACCTCCAGGCTGTGTAAGGGCTATTTGACCAAGAAGGAGAGTGTTGGGGTGCTGCGCCAGAAAACCTGGCCACCACAGTCACCAGACCTGAACCCAATCAAGATGGTTTGGGATGAGCTGGACCGCTCACCGCTTCAATTTTGAATAATCCCCAACAGTGTCACCAGGAAAGCACCCCCACACCATCACACCACCTCCTCCATGCTTCATGGTGGGAACCAGGCATGTAAAGTCAATCCGTTCACCTTTTCTGCGTGCAAAGCAGTAATCAAAGCAAAAGGTGGCTACTATGAAGAACCTAGAATATAAGACATATTTTCAGTTGTTTCACACTTTTTTGCAAAGTGTAATGTATAATTCCACATGTGATAATTCATAGTTTTGATGCTTCAGTGTGATTCTACAATTTTCACAGTCATGAAAATACAGAAAAATCTTTGAATGAGAAGGTGTGTCCAAACTTTTGGTCTGTACTGTATATATATATATAGTATTATATAGTGTACACAGATACTGGAAATAACAGCGATAATTACTTAAGGGGCTGCAACTTTATTATTGCCAACCTCACTGCTCACATCCATACAATCAGCACTTACATACACAAGGACAAATAAATAGCAAAGCAAAAAATGCACATAAGTACACCCTGATAGCATCAGTGCTCAGTGCAAACCGATTACAACGAACTCCACTTCTCAGAAAAGTGGTTGGAATGAATATATATATATATATATATATATATTTATAGCATAGCCCTATCAGTTTGCAGTTTATAAATACACAACCTCTCCTCTTCTATATATTCATGAGTACTAAGAACTAATGGTAATGTTGCTAAAGGTACCCTCTGGATACAAGAACTGTTAATCATAATAGTTCATGTGGGTATATACTAGCCATATCACACCCGAACTCCATGACATACTGTATATATATATTTATATATATATATATATATATATATAATATATACATTTGTATATATATATATAGATACACATACTGAAAAGTCACAGGCATCCTTTTACTAGACCACCTAAAGAAATTGACCCGTAGAATGTATAAAATATAAATCTTTATTAAATACAAGAATATGGATAAAATACAAAGTTACTAGTTAGTGCAAAAATTAACACATTGGAACTGATTGCAATATGCAAAACCCTTCTATTATCCAAAGAGATCAAAGTGCACACTGACCAGAACTGACCTCAGTGCTCTCCTGTAAGTTGTAGGCTGGAGTATTCCTGAAGGTATAGGATATATATATATATATATATATATATATATTATATATCCAAAACACCTAAACAAAGAAGTATGCATACACTAAAAATCATCGGACTGTGAAAAACTACATACACACACCACACACTTCTAATAAGAATAATTTGATTCCAACCATACAGTGCTCTACATAGGAAAAGGAAGAATAAACGAGCTACTGTTATATAGCAAATATCTATACATATCCAAAACTGTAAATTAGAAGTAATATTTCTATACTGCAGCTTTCTATATTACATTACAAGATTGTATGATACACTATAACTTCTAACAAGATATAATAGGATGTAATACCCTATTAAATTGCGCTTTTTGTGCTCATGAAATGGGATTGATCCCAGAAGTGGTGCTCGTTACAAAATCGTATCTAGAGTTTGTGGACAAGAGAGCTAATAAGCAGAGGAATTTTAAAAAGAATGCAATGAAAATGAATACTTCAGCTGCACTGGCATAATACAGCATCAAAATGTTCACATATTAGATGGATTTTTTATACTTATATGTATATACTATATATCTATATATATACATATATATAGATATATTTATACACATACATACACATATATAAACATATATATATATATATATATATATATAAACTACACACAATCACATATATGTGTATATATATATATTACAGACACACTACATTCTTATCTTCACTTTTAGCTATTATGCCTTCTTTATGTAAATATCATATCTATAATATTCTTAGATGGATCTTTCATACTTATATCTACATACTACCTACACACACATATACATATGTATATATATAATATATATATATATATATTACTTTTACTAACATACTTTGTGCAAAAATAGAAGTACCATATATATATAATTATATATATATATATATATATATAATACATATACGGTATATGCTTATTTTTTTCCTAAAGCTCTAAGCCCTGTCTTTTACTTGCATCTCTCAATGTTATCTCGCAACATCAATTGTACATATAATATAAAGCTATTCTAGAATCTATATGATACAGCATTATTTAGACATTTTTATTTTATGCACATCTGCCCTTGTATTTATGAATTATATACATTTCTATATTCTGCAGAATTATCTATTTATTCAATGTAGTGCTGCCCTATCTGGATGTCAGTCCTGCCTGTCTCCTATCTATGACTGTATGGATACCGCATATTTCGGTGCGTCCTTGTGTGCACATGTACTTACTTTGCTCTGCTCCTTGAAGCCTTGCAGTCAGGGCTGCCCTTCCCTGCACTAATGAGGTCATTATGGAAAGCGTGAACAGGCCTATTAATGTATTATTGAGAGCGGATCGTTAACTTGTATCTATCGTTGTTTAGAAGTGTCATTGTGATATTCCTGTCTGTGTCACATCTTGCCCGATATAGACGGAGATTTCCCCATTATCTGTTACCAGGCAACACTTTGTGAATACCAAAAACTGAAAAGAAGCCTTCAAGAAAGTCCTCAATAATAGTGCAAAGGAACAAAGATCCAGGACACAACAAAATACCACAGGGGTGACTTTTCATGAGCAATTATCTCTCATTAATCAGAAGAACAGCTGCAATATTAATAATTTCTCGAGCCCTGGGATTGGAGTAGTAGGGGGAAGCCTCCTTTGATGAGGAAACTAGATGGAGGACAGTTTTGTAGATATAACTTGACCACAAATGGAGCAGCAATTTGCATTTCTGGACCTTGTGTGAAGGATATGTTGTTTTCTGAGCTGGAGGATTGATGCAGGTCCTTGCTCTGGCTTAGGCGTGGGAGCACCAACATCCTTGCTGTCAAGTCTACTTTTCAAACATCAAGCCAAGCGTTGTAGATCAGTCCAAAGAGACAATCTTTGGGCGTAACGTGCATTGTGGCACATCAAAAGGCCAGAGAATTATATGAACTGAGGAGTGCATTGAGCAAGAATAGTGCAAGGGTTCTCCTTTCACAGAGCCAGGATTTGAATACTAACAGATATGTAGTAATGGTTAAAAACTAAGGTTTTCCCAATGATGAGGATGCAATATTTGAAGGGGCTTGTAGAGCTTAAAAGAATCTCATTACAGGAGCCGGGCAGCAAGAAGAAAAGATTTGTACTAATGAAAAGGAGCCTATTCTGGGAAATCACCTCTCCTGCTCATTGAAATGTCCCATTTCCATGTCCTTAACAGCAATGAATGAGAACATAAAGAGATATATTAGAGATAAACACATCTCAGGCATCACTTATAAGGTCACTTAGTTATGAAAATCCTTTCTTGATTTTCCTGCATTCTAACAACTGATACAAAATTTCATTATATGGTGAAACATTTATATATGACATTTTCTATGATATGCCCCCCTACTTTTTATTCCTCCTTTGCTTTAAGACCTCCTGTTTAGTGTCTGATATTTTATGAACTTGATTGAAATAAACTCTATTTTTTATTTGATCCTTGTTGTTTCTGGTTACTCCATTCTCTTTTCTTTGTTTAAAATTTCGTTATATAGTACAGAATTTAGAAAAAGTTTGCAACTGAATTGAGAAAATATATTGACAATGATTTTTTTACTGCAATATACTCTATACCCTGATAGATTAGATAGATACTGTAATTGACGGATAGATATAGCTAGATTAGATAGCTAGAGATATAATAGATAAATAAATAGATACTGTAATACTGTAGATAGATTAGCTAGCTAGACAGATATGTATACATATATATATATTTATATGTATATCTCAAAACAGAGACAGATATTTATACAAAGATAGCAAAACATAGAAAAAGAAATCAAGAAAACTAGATATATTTATACATAGAAACATATATGTATGTAAATATATGTACATTTATGTATGTATGTACATATATATATGTAAGTAAGCACATGTGAAAAAGACTTGGATATACTAATTGATCACAGACTTAACATGAGTCAACTGTGTGATGCAGCAGCAAAAAAGGCAAATGCAATTCTAGGATGTATCAACAGAAGCATACAGTCTAGATCACGTGAGGTCATTATTGCCCTCTACTCCTCTTTGGTCAGACCTCATCTGGAATACTGTGTCCAGTTTTGGGCACCACATTTTAAAAAAGACATCAACAAACTGGAGCAAGTTCAGAGAAGAGCGACCAGAATGGTGTCCGGTCTGCAAACCATGTCCTATGAGGAACGGTTGCAGGATTTGGCAATGTTTAGCTTGCAAAAAAGAAGACTGAGAGGAGACTTAATAGCTGTCTACAAATATCTCAAGGGCTGTCACATTGTAGAAGGATCATCTTTATTCTCATTTGCACAAGGAAAGACTAGAAGCAATGGGATGAAACTGAATGGGAGGAGACACAGATTAGATATTAGAAAAAACTTTTTGACAGTTAGGGTGATCAATGAGTGGAAAAGGCTGCCACAAGAGGTGGTGAGTTCTCCTTCAATGGAAGTCTTCAAACAGACGCTGGACAGACATCTGTCTGGGATGATTTAGAGAATCCTGCTTTGAGCAGGGGGTTAGACCAGAAGGCCCAGGAGGTCCCTTCCAACTCTACCATTCTATGATTCTATGATTCTAAGTACATAGAAAGATGTCTATAGAAATACAATCATCTTTAGATAGCCATCAAGAGACAGAACATAAAAAGAATTTTTAAAGGTAAACATATATCAGTATATATATCTCTATTATCAAAATAAAGGTAAACAGACATTTATCCATATATATGTGGCAACAATATTTCCCAATATTTTTTTGCCAATTAGAGAGCCAGATCATGGGCACATATATCAAAATCTAAAATGTGTCTGCAGCCTCTATTTGTAACATAGCAATCTGAAAATAGCACAGGAGAGGCAATGCAGGTTTGGGTCATCTTATCTGAGGGACACAATGAGTACCTGCTACACCTCTGAATTTAGTGCTCTGTGGTCATCATGGTTTTTTTCTACTAGCACAGAAAAACACACAGACAAACACACACACACACACACACACACACACACACACACACACACACACACACACACACACTACACACTCTATACAGAAGAAAACATAACACAAGGTACAAGTGTCACCTTTCAGTTGTCATCCAAGGTAGAAGCATGGAAATGTGTAAAAAAAAGCAAACCAGAATTAATGTATAAATATCTATCTAACCTGTCTTGAATAATGAGATTATATGCAGTGTAAACATTGAGGATGGTCATTTGATGCAAAACTTCCAAAAAATGCTGTATCCAAGGGTAGGTGAACAGAACTGTTTTCTCTCCATACAAGAAAAATGATCTGACTTTTCTGATCAGGCTCTAATGAGAATGTGATCAGAGTCACATCAGTTTTTATCGGAACTTGAAGTAGAGAGAAAAAAAAAGTTTCTCCATCTTCTCCATTCTGTCAGTCTGTGAAATTGGACCGCTCTCATATGTCATTTGATGTTTTTCATGGACCCATAGACTTGCATTGATATTTTGATCAAAATTGGACAAGTCCACTATTTTTTCCATTCAGTCCTAGGAAAAAAATCAGACATGCTCCCAGCCCCATAGAATATCATGGGTATGAGTGCTGTTCATGAAAACCACAGATAACACTTGTCTGATATAATTGTGCATGAGCCGTTACAGTGGAAATAGCCTCTTTAGTGAAGAAAAGTACTGGATCTCGATGCAGGAAATAGAAATTTTGTTGTCAGAATCCCTCAGTAGTCTTGTCCCAAACTAGCAACGTGTTCAGCTGTGTTTGCATGCAGTCGCCTTGAACCTCATCAGTGCTGAGATGCAGCAACCATTTAACTGCACTTTAGGCTGTAACCACAAAACAAACAAAAAACAGCAGCAGGACTGAACTTTTGTAGTCTTTTCACTAATTTTGTTCATGTTCCACTGGACAAAAATGCAATAGTGACTGCAGAGCAGAATAAAACACTTTTTTTTTTCAGCCTAGCTGAGCTGGTAGTACTATGAGAGGGGAGATGATAGAAACGTTTGTAATGTGACACAGCTAAACTCTGCTGTACTGCCTCTCCCACCACATGGACTGCCAGGAAATAAAAACTTAAACATGTCAGTATTACCCCCCAATCACTTTAAATGGGTTTTTACTATTTGGTCAACCCCTTCTTATATGCAACAGTGTTCTATGTCAAATAAAAATACCATAAATTCACCGCCTGGACGTGTGCATTCCAGTGCTGACATTGCTGTGTCTACCAGTGATCTCATGACATTGTTATATTGCCAATGTCAGGCAGCAGTGCTCTTGTAAAAAATCATTGTAATGCGAGTGCCAGCAGGCACAGTGCCGACATAGCAGGAGTGTAAGGTTCTTTGTACATGTTTCTTGAAACTCAGTTTTTCCGTCAGCCATTTTGCTTTCTGTCTTGCTGCAGCTATCTTGCCCTCAGTCAATATGGAGTTTCCAGCTTTCATGTTCCCGCCCTGATTCTCTCCCTCTTGCTTCTTAAGCAGCCTCAGCTGAGCAATCAGTGCTTCAGAATCAAGCCTGCAGTGAGCCTGTGACCTGACTCCTGGAAAACCTTGGACTTTGTACTCCAGTTATTTCCTATGGGAACTTTGGAACACTTGTGGACTCTGGGAACCTGCTATTTGATAAATCCACGTTTGCATGGAATTACGGTAACAGAGAAGAGATCCTGAACCTGTTGTGGAGAGTTATTGCTGAGCTTAAGTTACTCTGGCCTGCTGTGTCTCCTGCTTCTGTACCTGCAAACTGTGTGACCATTTTTGCCACTTGTATGAAGTAATACAAGTCCTTCTATATCAAACCTGTGTCTCATGTGTTTTCCTCGCACCCAAGCACAAGACGCTATATGAACTGTACACCATACATTACAAGGAGTGTCGCCGGTCCAGGAAGTAAGTACATGGTGTTTTTATATTACATGGGGCGCTGAAGAATTTAAGAAAGGGTTGTCCAAGTAGTGGACAACCCCTTTAATTTTGCAGGAGAACATCTGTTTCATCAGAAAAATAACATCTTTATTATGATTGCAATCTGGGGACTTACATACATCTTACTGGAAAACAGTAAAAGAGGCCATAAAGGTGGTGTCTGTATTTTATATTGGGAAAACCTGGTGACAGGTTCCATTTAATGTATTTGTGTGCAGCGTAACAGTTCCTTAACATCTAATATCTGGAAAGAAGGATTGGGCTTATACCCCTCTCACACCAGGCAACATGGTGTGCTGTAGGAAGTTCCTCCAGTAGAGTTCGGGCAGTGCATGATTCAGGTAAAAGACCAAAGTAATTGGCGCTCACACAGAAGGGAAATGGTAAAAATGGAGTATTGACAAAAATATCTACAATTAAATTAATTTTTAAAAAGTTAGAAATAGAGATAAAAACACAATGTGTTTCAGCTTCTAGCAGTCTTCTTCAGGTGCCTGGGGGTGAAATAGAGATCTAGACTCATTTTATCTCCAGGCACCTGAGGAAGGCTGTTAGCAGACAAAATTTGTTGTGTCTGTTTTTATTAAAAAAAAATAAAATCATTTATTTGGAGATATTTTTGTTAATACTTTATTTTCAGCATTTCTCTTCTGTGGTAACACCAATCACTTTGGTCTTTTACCGCAATCACACACTGCCGGAACTCCACTGGAGGAACTTCCTACACCACACCAGGTCGGATGTAACCAACTGCATCAACTGTATGCCATTCCTAGACTTGTGCCTCCAGTGAGCGCAATTTGTCTCTCACCTGATTCTTTATACTAATATACTACACTCAGAGAGCGCCACATTTTTCTTACCTTTTCCCTAAGGCCTCTTTCACACATCCCTTTTGCGCCTGACGGCGATATCCGGCGTCGCGCCGGAGCGCCGGATCCGGCAACTGGTATGTAAAACCGGATGAGACGGATCCGGCGAAAAACCGTATCCGTCCCATCCGTTGAATCCGGTTTTTTATCCGTTTTTCGCCGGATTACGACGGATCCGGTTTTTTAAAAACACCCCCTAAAAACGTGATTGGCTACTGTAATCCTATATATACACTGTTCCTACAGCACATCTTTGACAGGTTGTAGAGGAGCAAGAGCAGGTTGGAGAGAAGAGCAAGTGACTGGCGAAGATGGATGTTATTATTGGCAATATATTCAAGAATCTGGTGGATTTTACTGCGGAGGCAAATCGCTTGAAGATTATAGATATGGAGAAGGAGAGAAAGATACAGCAGCGCATTATGCGTCAGCGCCACCGACAACGCCGTATGTGGATACACCCCATCACAGCACAAAGACAAACTCGTGCCGTGTATTCTACATTGTGCATGGAGCTGCGAGAAAATTCGGAGAAATTTTTTGCCTATCTTGGGATGAAGAAAGAAAATTTTGACTTTTTGCTGGAGCGTATTGGAGAACAAATCCGAAGATCCGACACCTATTGTCGCTTCTCAATTTCTCCGGCGGAGCGTGTGATGGTCACTATAAGGTAAGCTATATGTATTGGATCTGCTCGCTTGAGCATACTTGTATTGTTGTTATTATTTTTTTTTATTACAGGAGAACAAGGGAATCGAAGGAATATCAGTACAATAAAAGATGGTCAAAAACTGTGTGTTTATTTCATTAAAATGATTTTTTTTTTGTATCTCCAATTGTTATAACTGAGTTCTGCTATGTAATGCTGTGATTGTGAACTAATTTTTTTTTCTTTTTTGTTTACAGATTTCTGGCAACAGGAGAATCGCTGTCATCGCTACATTTCCAGTACCGCCTGGGAATTTCTACACTATCAGACATCATTAAGTACACTTGTCATGCTCTGTGGGACTCTTTGGTTGGAGAATTTCTTCCAGAGCCAACTACAGACCGGTGGGTTGAAATAGCGGACCAGTTTCTCCGGATCTGCCAGTTTCCAAATTGCCTGGGCGCTGTTGATGGCAAACACATCCGCATTCTAAAGCCTGCAGGAACCGGATCCGAGTTCTTCAACTACAAGAAATATTTTTTGGTCGTCCTGATGGCTATTGCTGATGCGGAGTACAAGTTTATTGCTGTGGACATTGGGGCTTATGGACGGTCCAATGACTCACAAGTGTTTAAACTTTCTGCTATGGGTCAGAGACTGTACGGAAACACTTTTCAGTTTCCACCCCCTAGGCCGCTGCCTCAAACCTCTGGGCCACCTATGCCTTTTGTCTGTGTAGGTGATGAGGCATTCCAGCTGTCCGAACACCTTTTGAAACCATACGCCAGCAGAGGATTGACCCAAACAAAGCGCATTTTCAACTACCGCCTCACAAGAGCCAGACGGATGGTGGAGTGCGCGTTTTGGATTATGACAGCCAAATGGGTGGTCCTATTGACTGCGATAAACTTGAAGACAGAGATTGTGGATGACGTTATAAAAGAGTGCGTGGTCCTACACAATTTTGTGATCAGCAAGGAACCGATTTCTGTTGAGGACCACTATGAAGAAACAACCTTGCACGACTACAGCAACATTACCAATCGGAGTACACTGGCGGTTTCAAGAATGAGGGACCAATTTGCACAATACTTTCTGTCACCAGAAGGTAGACTAGACTGGCAGGATGACAGAGTGTGATAAATTGATTTGTTCTTTTAAAACTCATATACTTCTGTACCCACAATAAACCTTTAAAAGCAAACTTGTCTTGTGTGTTTTCTACTGTATTTAACCTTTTTGGCCATAGTTGTGTCCCTGGCTGGGTTTTTTTTTACCCAAAGTATTTCACCTTTTTTCAAAAAATGTGTACCTTGTAGGGGATAACCTAACAAAGTACACAAGTTTTGGAAAAAGGTAAGATGCTTTGGATACTACACAACCCGGGACACAACTTTGGCAAAAAGGTTAAATTTGTGTTCCTTTTACCCAAAGTTATGTAAATATTTTTTACATATTACCCTAACTGATGTTGGTGTTTGTGTACCCACATATGTTTACCTGGTTTACTACATTTTTAACTTAACATCCTATAAAGAAATGACAGACAACAATTGTAAACCAATTTAACTTTTATTAAAAAAAAAAAAAAAATTTAATATAATTTTTGTAAAATGTTGCATTTTTGTAAAATGAAGAATTTTTAAAATTTTATTTTTCATTCAAATAAAGTTTTTTTTTTTGCTGAAGCCAAAAACATACAAAATATTTACAGTTGGGTGTAGTATGGGGTGGAAATACTGCTGGAGGGGCTGCGGGACACTTCGACCGTGGGATTGTGGAGAGAGGACTGGGATGGTGGTGGGGAAGGAACAGTAAGAGGTGAAGGGGTGGAAAGAGTAAGAGAATGGGAGGACAAGTTGGACGCAGAACAGGTGATGGGTGGTGGAGTGGAGGGTGGGGCAGGGACTGGAGGAGCAGGTGATATGGTAAGGAATTGGAAGGCCGGCAGATTCATTCATTCAGTGAATTGATGGTTTTTGTTCATACTGCCTCACAAAAATCGGAATAAAAAGCAATCAAAAAATGTCATGTGCCTGAAAATGGTACCAGTAAACACGTCAACTCATCCTGCAAAAAACAAGACATCACATGACTCTGTGGGCCAAAATATGGAAAAAATATACCTCTCTAAATGTGGTGATGCAAAAACTATTTATTTCAATAAAAAGCGTCTTTCAGTGTGTGACAGCTGCCAAACATAAAAATCCGCTATAAATAGTAAATAAACCCCCTCTTTATCACCTCCTTAGTTAGCCTTAGTTAGGGACATATAATAAAATAAAGAAAATATATTTATTTTCATTTTTTTATTAGGGTTAGGGTTACGATTAGAGTAAGGTTTCCAGTTAGGGTTACAATTAGGGTTGGAAATAGGGTTGGGATTAGGGTTAGGGTTGGGATTAGGGTTAGGGTTGTGTTGGGGTTAGGGTTGGAGCTAGAATTGAGGAGTTTCCACTATTTAGGCACATCAGGGGGTCTCCAAACATGACATGGTGTTCAAAAAGTCAAATGGTGCTCCCTCCTTTCGAGCCCTGCCGTTCGCCCAAACAGTGGTTTACCCCAACATATAGGGTATCAGCGTACTCAGGACAAAATGCACAACAATTTTGGGGTTCAAATTTCTCCTGTTACCCTTGGGAAAATAAAAAATAGCTGGTTAAAAAATAATTTTTGAGGAAAAAAGTGATTTTTTTATTTTCACGGCTCTACGTTATAAACTTCTGTGAAGAACTTGGAGGTTTAAAGTGCTCACCAGACATCTAGATAAGTTCCTTAAGGGGTCTAGTTTCCAAAATGGGGTCACTTGTTGGGGGTTTCCACTGTTTAGGCACATCAGGGGCTCTCCAAAAGCGACATGGCGTTCAGCCAATTCTGTGTTGAAAAAGTGAAACGGCGCTCATTCCCTTGCGACCTCTGCCGTGCACCCAAAAAGTGGTTTACCCCCACATATGGGTATCGGCGTATTCAGGAGAAATTGGACAACAAATTTTGTGGTTCATTTTCTCTTTTAACACTTGTGAAAATAAAAAAAATTGTTTCTGAGGTAAATTTTTTTCAAAAAAGTTAAATGTTAATTTTTTCCTTCCACATTGCTTCAGTTCCTTTGAAGCAAGTAAAGGGTTAATTAACTTCTTGAATGTGGTTTTGAGCACCTTGAGGGGTGCAGTTTTTAGAATGGTGTCACTTTTGGGTATTTTCTATCATATAGACCCCTCAAAGTGACTTCAAATGTGATGTGGTCCCTAAAAAAAAATGGTGTTGTAAAAATGAGAAATCGCTGGTCAACTTTTAACCCTTATAACTTTGTAACAAAAAAAAAATTTGTTTCCAAAATTGTGCTGATGTAAAGTAGACATGTGGGAAATGTTATTTATTAAGAAATTTGTGTGACATATCTCTCCGATTTCAGGGCATAAAATTTAAACTTTGAAAATTGCTAAATTTTCAAAATTTTTGCCATATTTCCGTTTTTTTCATAAATAAAAGTCATATAAAAAAAAAAAATTACCACTAATGTGAAGTACAATATGTCACAAAAAAAAATCTCAGAATCAGCGGGATTCGTTGAAGCGTTCCAGTGTTATAACCTCATAAAGTGACAGTGGTCATAATTGTAAAAATTGGCCCGGTCATTAAGCTGCAAATTGGCTCTGTCACTAAGGGGTTAAACAATATAAGTCACGACTGGTACAGGAGGAGAGAGGACCCTGCCCACGAGGGCTCACAATGTACAAGGGATGGTTGAGGATACAGTAGTTGAGGGTAGAGCTGGTCGTGCAGCAGTTTGGTGGAACGGTGGTTACTGCAGGTTGTAGGCTTGTCGGAAGAGGTGGGTCTTCAGGTTCCTTTTGAAGGTTTCAATGGTAGGCAAGAATCTGATGTGTTGGGGTAGAGAATTCCAGAGTAGGGGATGTGCGGGAGAAAGCGTGTATGAGATTGTGGGAAGAGGAGATAAGAGGTAAGTAGAGAAGGAGATCTTGTGAGGATCGGAGGTTGCGTGCAGGTAAGTACCGGGAGACGAGGTCAGAGATGTATGGAGGACACAGGTTGTGGATGGCTTTGTATGCCATGGTTAGAGTTTTGAACTGGAGTCTTTGAGTAATGGGGAGCCAGTGCAGAGATTGACAGAGGGGAGAGGCCGGGGAATAACCGGGGACAGGTGGATTGGTCGGGCAGCAAAGTTTAGAATATATTAGAGGGGTGTGAAAGTGTTAGAAGGGAGGCCACAGAGCAGGAGGTTGCAGCAGTAATAGTGCACACGCCGGTCAGTCTCTGTTGGCCATCTTTTTTCCTGCCGTGCAATCAGGGACGCCACCGGCCGGGGCTCCCCTGGCTCTGCGTGGTCGCTCCCTAATTTCTGGAGCTTTACATCCGTTCCTGGCACCAATACATCGGCACCTGCAGCAATAGCCGGGTCTCCATGACATGAAAGTGGAACGGAGCCACAGCAGGTCAGATCATGAGCTATTGTAGCTGTATACTATCAACCATTGGAGCAAAATAGTACTATATCTGTTAGATAGTGTTACACCTATTTCTTATTTCCTATCTATTGCATGTATCAACCTCCTTCCAGCGCAAAGACAATATATATTAGCTGGGATGTGGATTGTTTAAAGGGCATGGTTATGAACTGGGGATTTTAGGGAGCTGCATTTAGGTTCAAATAGCAAAGTTAAGCATTGTTTGAAGTGAATTCTTATTAAATTCACCCCCCCCGACAAGCTGGTGTAATTGCATTGCTGCTGGGTCAGCTGATGTGGGCGGTGACCACTCCCAACATCCTTTAACCCCTTCATGACCCAGCCTATTTTGACCTTAATGAACCGGCCATTTTTGGCAATTCTGACCTGTGTCCCTTTATGGCCGGCGTCACATTTGCGAGTGTGATGCGTGTTAGTTGCACGACTTTCTCGCATCAACACCCGGCACGGCCGCCCGCTCTCGGACCCGAGTGTGCAGCTGCATAGAAATACATGCAGCCGCACGCTCGGGTCCGAGAGCGGGCGGCCGTGCCGGGTGTTGATGCGAGAAAGTCGTGTGACTTACTCGCATCACACTCGCAAGTGTGACGCCGGCCTATGAGGTAATAACTCAGGAACGCTTCAATGGATCTTAGCGATTCTGAGAATGTTTTTTCGTGACATATTGGGCTTCATGATACTTGTAAATTTAGGTTGATAATTGTTGTGTTTATTTGTGAAAAAAATAGAAATTTGGAGAAAATTTTGAAAATTTAGCAATTTTCCAATTTTGAATTTTTATTCTGTTAAACCAGAGAGTTATGTGACACAAAATAGTTAATAAATAACATTTCCCACATGTCTACTTTACATCAGCACTATTTTGTAAACAAATTTTTTTTGTTAGGAAGTTATAAGAGTTAAAAGATGACCAGTGATTTCTCATTTTTACAACAAAATTTACAAAACAATTTTTGTAGGGACCACCTCACATTTGAAATCACTTTATGCGGTCTATATGGCAGAAAATACCCAAAAGTGACACCATTCTAAAAACAGCACCCCTCAAGCTACTCAAAACTACATTCAAGATGATTATTAACCCTTCAGGTGCTTCACAGGAATTAAAGCAACGTGGAAGGAAAAAATGGACATTTTAATTTTTCCAACAAAACTTTTCTTTTAGCATCAATTTTTTCATTTTCACATGGGCAACAGGATAAAATGGATCCTAAAATTTGTTGGGCAATTTCTCTTGAGTACATCGATACATCACATGTGGTCATAAACCACTGTTTGGGCGCACGGCAGGGCTCAGAAGGGAAGGAGTGCCATTTGACTTTTTGAATGGAAAATATGCTGGAATATTTAGCGGTTGCCATGTCGCGTTTGGAGAGCCCCTGTGTGCTTAAACATTGGAGCTCCCCCACAAGTGAGCCTATTTTGGAAACTAGACCCCCAAGGAACTTATTTAGATGCAGAGTGAGCACTGTGAACCCGCAAGTGCTTCACAAAATGATCCGTAAAAAAAAAAGTACTTTTTTCACAAAAATTTTCTTTTAGCCTCGTTTTTTTCATTTTCACATCAGCAACAGGATAAAATGGATCCTAAAATTTGATGGGAAATTTCTCCTGAGTACACCGATACCTCACATGTGGTCATAAACCACTGTTTGGGTGCACGGCAGGGCCCGGAAGGGAAAGAGCGCCATTTGACTTTTTGAATGGAAAATTAGCTCCAATCGTTAGTGGACACCATGTTGCATTTCTAGAGTCCCTGTGTGCCTAAACATTGGAGCTCCCCCACAAGTGACCACATTTTGAAAACTAGACCCCCCCCAAGGAACTTATCTAAATGTGTGGTGAGCACTTTGAACCCCTAAGTGCTTCACAGAAATTTATAACGCAGAGCCGAGAAAATAAAAAATCATTTTTTTCCCTCAAAAAATCATTTTATAGCCCGCAATTTTTAATTTTCACAAGGGTAACAGGAGAAATTGGACCCCAAAAGTTGTTGTACAGTTTGTCCTGAGTATGCTGTTACCCCATATGTGGGGTGGAACCACTGTTTGGGTACACGTCGGGGCTTGGAAGGGAAGTAGTGACATTTTGAAATGCAGACTTTGATGGAATGGTCTGAGGGCATCAAGGTATGTTTGCAGAGCCCCTGACGTGCCTAAACAGTAGAAACCCCCACAAGTGACCCCATTTTGGAAACTAGACGCCCAAGGAACTTATCTAGATGTGTAATGTGCACTTTGAACCCCCAAGTGCTTCACAGAAGTTTATAACGCAGAACCGTGAAAATAAAAAAATCATTTTTTTTCCACAGAAATAATTTTTTAGCCCCCAATTTTTTATTTTCCCAAGGGTTACAGGAGAAATTAGACCCCCAAAATTGTTGTGCAATTTTTCCTGAGTCCGCTGATACCCCATATGTTGGGGTAAACCACTGTTTGGGCACACTTCGGGGCTTGGAAGGGAGGGATCACCATTTGACTTTTTGAATGCAAAATTGGCTGGAATCAATGGTGGAGCCATGTAGCGTTAGGAGACCCCCTGATGTGCCTAAAATGTGGAAACCCCTCAATTCTAACACCAACTATAACCCCAACACACCCCTAACCCTAATCCCAACCCTAACTATAACCCCAACACAACCTCAACCCTAATCCCAACCCTAATCATAACCCTAAACTCAAGAATAACCCTAATCCCAACCCTCAAACCAAACACACCCCTAACCCTAATATTAACCCTAATCCCAACCCTAACCCGAATTCCAACCCTAACCCTAATTCCAACCCTAACCCTAATTCCAACCGTAACCCTAATACGAACCCTAACCCTAATACCAACCCTAACCCTAATTCCAACCCTACTTCTAACCCTAATACCAACCCTAATTCTTACCCTAATCCTAATTCTAACCCTAACCCTAATGGAAAAATAAAAATATTTTCTTTATTTTATTATTGTTCCCTACCTATGGTGGTGATAAAGGGGGGGTTATTCACTATTTTTTTATTTTGATCACTGTGATAGGGTCTATCACAGTGATCAAAATGTACCTGCAATGAATGAATGAATCTGCCGGCCGGCAGATACGGCGGGTGCACTGCACATGTGCCCGCCATTTTGGAAGATGTCGGACCGGGCACGAGGGACACCGGGAGCAACACCAGGACTCTGGAAGTACTCGGGGGGAGTGGAAGGTGGGGGGGAGCATAGGGAAGGGGGGGAGCAGATGCTGACGGTAGCGGCAGATCGCCGCCATCTGTCGGTGGCGGGGGCAGATCGCCCTAGTCAGTCGTGTGGGGGGGTAAGATTTCTGTCTCCAGCCATGGCCGATGATATTGCATCATAGGCCATGGATGGATGGTAATATTTCACCAATATTACCATCCATCCATGGCCTATGATGCAATATCATCGGCCATGGCTGGAGACAGAAATCTTACCCCCCCACACGACTGACTAGGGCGATCTGCCCCCGCCACCGACAGATGGCGGCGATCTGCCGCTACCGTCAGCATCTGCTCCCCCCCTTCCCTATGCTCCCCCCCACCTTCCACTCCCCCCGAGTACTTCCAGAGTCCTGGTGTTGCTCCCGGTGTCCCTCGTGCCCGGTCCGACATCTTCCAAAATGGCGGGCACATGTGCAGTGCACCCCCGTATCTGCCGGCCGGCAGATTCATTCATTCATTGCAGGTACATTTTGATCACTGTGATAGACCCTATCACAGTGATCAAAATAAAAAAATAGTGATAATCGCTCTGATTGGCTGTTTCACTTTCAACCGCCAATCAGAGCGATCGTAGCCACGGGGGGGCAAAGCCACCCCCCTGGGGTGAAGCACAAGTGTTCCTCTATCTGCAGGTCGGGTGACCTTTCAGTGACCCCGATCACCCACCGCAGGAATGGGATTTATACCGTGACGCCTACGTAGGCATCACAGGTCGGGAAGGCACAGGTTTTCATGACGCCTACGTAGGCATCATAGGTCGGGAAGGGGTTAAAAGGTCACTTGATGCATCAGCTGATGGCTGTGTTAGGCCAGGGTCACATTGCGAGTGTGATGCGAGTCTCTCGTGTCAATACGCGGCACTGCCGCCGGCAGTCAGACTGGAACGTTTAGATGCATAGAAATACATGCAGCCGCACACACCAGGCCTGAATGCCGGGTATTGATGCGAGTTTCTCGCATCACACTGGCAAGTGTGACCCTGGCCTTAAAGCAATCTGCAGTGACCAAGTTGGAGTAAGGAGCTCTCTGGGTGCAGTGGTGCTTTCTGCTGAGTTCGCTTATCTGGTGCCTTTATTTTGCTGTGCAGTGCTTTGCAGCAGAGAAAGCTAAGTGTGGTGTTTTTTGTTGTGAATGTTTTAGAAATGAATTCTGAGCAGAAGCTCCCTCTGGTGGTTACAAACAGTACTGAACCATTCAATGAGGATTGGCAATCAGGAATTACAGACTGGCTGGATATAAGGGAGGTTTCCCCCCATTATGGTTGCCGGTGATCAATTGTTCTTGTCTCAACGTTGTTTCCTGGTCCACTTGGAAGCTTGCTGAGTCTTGCCTCTTCTCCTGCTCTCAGATAAGATATTTTCTGTTTTTTGTTTTTGTGCTTGCCATTTGCATTTTTCTCTGCATTTCTGTGAGGTTGGCCAGGTTCCCCTCCCCGGGGAGCTTGGGCTCCTCTCGGTTCCTCTGTAGCCACTGTTGTTTGTTCATTTGCCTTTTCCAGTTTTTTCAGTGGCTGCGGCTTAGTTTTGTTACACCAGAGAACTAATTTAGGTGGTAGAGGTCGTGTGATCTCAGGTGTTTTTGCAATTAGTAGCGTTGTTTTTTTTTGGGTTTTTTTTGGATTGCAGTAAGTATCCTTCCTATCAGTTTCTGTCTAGGCAGATTGGGCCCCAGCGTTTGCTCATCCTATTTTCTGTCTGTGTCTGTATTTCCTCTTGTCTAACTGCCATTACATGTTTGGGGGCTTTCTATGTTCTTTGGGGATCTGCTCCGGGGCAGATAGCTTTCCTCTTTCTATCTCTAGGTGTAGTTAACCTCTCAGGCTGTGACAAGGCTTCTAGGACCAACGTATGAACGCTCCACGGCTGCCTTTAGTTGTGGTGGTTAGTCAGGGTACTGCAATCCAGTAGATTCCAACCTCTCTGGTGTATTGCCGTTTTTGCCTGCTCTTCTCAGCTACCAAAACATAACAGTATCACCGGCCCAACTGAAAATTATATGGTACTCACAGAAGGGAAAAATAGTGTGGAAACAAAAAAGGTTGTCAGAGTTGTCAGAGATTTTTTTTTTCTGTTTGTTGCATTTTTTCCCTCTTTTTCTCTGGGTGCTGAGGAGGATTTTTTTTTTCTCAATGGAGTTTGCACAGTTGTCTGGCCGTGTGGATCAGCTTGCCACTGAGGTTCGGAGTATTGCTACCTATCTTGCTAGGTTGCCAGTTGTGGAACCGAGGATCCCCATGCCAGATTTTTTTTTGGGGGATCGAGCTAAATTTCTGAATTTCAAAAATAACTGTAAGTTGTTTTTTGCCTTAAAACCTAAGTCCTCAGGAACGCAGCACAGCAGTTTCAAATTGTCATCTCTCTCCTGCGCGGCGATCCTCAGGATTGGGCTTTTTCCCTGACACCTGGGGACCCTGTTTTGAGTAATGTTGATGCATTTTTTCTGGCTCTGGGGTTATTGTACAATGAACCTAATGTCATTGATCAAGCTGAAAGAACCTTGTTGGCATTAAATCAGGGGCTTGAGGACGCTGAGTTGTACTGCCAGAAATTCCGAAAGTGGGCAGTCCTGACCAAATGGAATGATGATGCTTTGGCAGCCCTTTTTTGGAAGGGTTTGTCAGAGAATGTAAAAGATGTTATGGTGGGTTTCCCTGCTCCCTCTGGTCTCAATGATTCTATGTCATTAGCGATTCAAATTGACAGACGTTTGCGTGAGCGAAGAAGTATGTGTGGAATAGTGTTGCCTTGTGAACCAGCTTCTGAACCCATGCAGTGTGATAGAGTGGCTTCTGGGGCACAGCGTCATGAGTTTCGAAAACGCAATGGGTTATGTTTCTACTGTGGTGATGCCTCTCATGCTATTTCTGTCTGCCCTAAGCGGGGAAGACGTTTTGCACGCTCAGTTGTCTTGGGTAGTGTTCAGACTAAATTTCTGTTGACTGTTACCCTGATTTGCTCCCTGTCCACATTTTCTGCTCAGGCTTTTGTTGATTCGTGAGCAGCTATTAACCTGATGGATTTTGATTTTGCTAAACGTTGTGGGTTTCCCTTGATACCCCTACGGAAGTCTATTCCCCTACTGGGGATTGATTCTACCCCTTTGGCTGAGAATAAACCCCAGTTCTCTACTCAGGTGATAATGAGGGTTGAACCTGATCATCAGGAGAGTTGCAAATTTTTGGTGCTGTATAATCTGCATGACATTATTGTACTAGGTTTCCCTTGTTACAGTC
>JARQOD010000001.1:92213938-92264023 GCA_033576555.1 Oophaga sylvatica
TATAAACGCCCCCCAAAAGAATTTCATGAATTGCTGGTTTTTGTTCATTCTGCTTCCCAAAAATCGTAATAAAAAGCAATCAAAAAATGTCATGTGCCCGAAAATGGTACCAATAAAAGCGTCATCTCGTCCTACAAAAAACAAGACCTCACGTGACTTTGTGGGCCAAAATATGAAAAAATTATAGCTCTCAAAATGTGATGTGAAAACTATTTTTTGCAATAAAAAGCGTCTTTTAGCATGTGACAGCTGCCAAACATAAAAACCCGCTATCAATAGTAAATCAAACACCCTTTATCACCCCCTTAGTTAGGGAAAAATAATAAAATAAAATAAATGTATTTAATTCCATTTTCCCATTAGGGTTAGGGCTAAAGTTATGATTAGGGTTGGGGTTAAAGTTAGGGTTAAGGTTGGTGCTAAAGTTAGGGTTAGGGTTGAGGATAAAGTTAGGGTTAGGGTTGGGGCTATAGTTAGGGTTAGAGCTAAAGTTAGGGTTAGGGTTTGGCTAAAGTTAGGATTAGTGTTAGGGTTAGGTGTGTGTTAGGGTTAGGTTTGTAGTTAGGTTATGGTTAGGGTCGGGATTAGGGTTAGGGGTGTTTTGGGGTTAGGGATGGAGTTAGAATTGGGGGGGTTTCCACTGTTTAGGCACATCAGGGGCTCTGTTATGATTCGGTAGCTGAGGAGTGCAGGCAAAAAGGCAATACACCAGAGCAGTTGGAATCTATGAGATTGCAGTACCCTGACTAACCACCACAACTAGAGGCAGCCGTGGAGCGTTCCTACGTTGGTCCTAGACGCCTCGTCACAGCCTGAGAAACTAACTACACCTAAAGATAGAAATAGGAAAGCTATCTGCCCCGGAGCAGAACCCCAAAGATAATAGCAAGCCCCCAAACATGTAATGGCGGTTAGACAAGACGAAATACTGACACAGACAGAAAATAGTATGAGCAAACGTTGGGGTCCAAACTAACTAAATAGAAAAGGATAGGAAGGGTACTTACTGCAATCCCAAAAAAAACCCTGAAAGCACCAACTCTACTAATTTCAAAAACACCTGAGATCACACGACCTCTACCACCTAAATTAGCTCTCTGGTGTAACAAAATCAAAAACAGCAACCACTGAAAAAACTGGAAAAAGCAAAAGTACAAACATCAGTGGCTGAACTAAACTGAGAGGGCAAAAGCCCCCTGAGGGGACCCAGAAGGCCCCCACAGAAGTGTAGGACAAAATGCAAAAATCAAGCACAGAAACAAAAAGAAGAAAATGTCTTATCTGTTAGAAGGAGATGCAGAAACGACACAGCAGGCTACAAGGGAAACTGGAATCAAGGATTCAGACCAGAACAATTGATCACCGGCAACCCTGATGGGAAGGTGACTCCCTTATATAAGACCAGTCAGTAACATCTGATTCCCAGTCCTCACAATCTTCACTGAACAGACCAGTACCGCTTGTAACCACCAAAGGGAGCCTCTGCTCAGAACTCATCTCAAACCCATTCACAACAGGGCTCTCCAAATGCCATATGGTGTCTGATCTCAATTCCATCCAATTCTGCATTGAAAAAGTTAAACGGTGCTCCTTCCTGTTGGAGCTCTGCCATGCACTCAAACAGTGGTTTACCCTCCCATATGGGGTATCAGTGTACTCAGGACAAATTGCAAAATAACTTTTGGAGTCTTGTTACCCTTGGGAAAATGAAAATTGGAGGTGAAAAGATCATTTTTGTGGAAAAAATATGTGTTTTTAATTTTACGGCTCTACGTTATAAACTTCTGTGAAGCTCTTGGGGGTTCAAAGTGCTCACTACACATCTAGATAAGTTCCTTGGGGTGTCTAGTTTCCAAAATGGTGTTATTTGTGGGGGGTTTCCACTGTTTAGGCACATCAGGGGCTCTCCAAACGTGACATGGCATTCAGCCAATTCTGCGTTGAAAAAGTCAAACGGCGCTCCTTCCCTTCCGAGCTCTGCCATGCGCCCAAACAGTGGTTTACCCCCACATATGGGGTATCAGCATACTCAGGACAAATTGCACAATAACTTTTGGGGTCCTGTTACATTTGGGACAATAAAAACTGGGGGTGAAAAGATCATTTTTGTGGAAAAATGATTTTTTAATTTTACAGCTGTACGTTATAAACTTCTGTGAAGCCCTTGGGGGTTCAAAGGTCTCACCACACATCTAGATAAGTTCCTTGGGGGGTCTAGTTTCCAAAATGGGGTCAATTGTTGGGGTTTTCCACTGTTTAGGCACATCAGGGGCTCTCCAAATGCGACATTGCGTCCGATCTCAATTCCAGCCAATTTTGCGTTGAAATAGTCAAACGGCACTCCTTCCCTTCAGAGCTCTGCCATGCGTCAAAACAGTGGTTTACCCCTACATATGGGGTATTAGCATACTCAGAACAAATTGCACAATAACTTTTGGGATCCAATTTCTCCTGCTACCCTTGGGAAAATGAAAAAAATTGGACCTGAAGTAATTTTTTTGTGAAAAAAAGTTAAATGTTCATTTTTTTTAAACATTCAAAAAATTCCTGTGAAGTACCTGAAGGGTTAATAAACTTCTTGAATGTGGTTTTGAGCACCTTGAGGGGTGCAGTTTTTAGAGTGGTGTCACTTTTGGGTATTTTCTATAATATAGACCCCTCAAAGTGACTTCAAATGTGATGTGGTCCCTAAAAAAAATGGTGTTGTAAAAATGAGAAATCGCTGGTCAACTTTTAACTCTTATAACTTCCTAACAAAAAAAATTTTGGTTTCAAAATTGTGCTGATGTAAAGTAAACATGTAAGAAATGTTACTTATTAAGTATTTTGTGTGACAGATCTCTGTGATTTAAGAGCATGAAAATTAAAAGATGAAAAATTGCGAAATTTTCAAAATTTTCGCCAAATTTCCACTTTTTTCACAAATAAACGTGTCATATCAAAGAAATTTTATCACTACCTTGAAGTACAATATGTCACAAGAAAACAGTGTCAGAATCATTGGGATCCATGGAAGCTTTCCAGAGTTACTACCTCATAAAGAGACAGTTGTCACAATAGTAAAAATTGGCCTGGTCATTAACGTGCAAACAACCCTCAGGGTAAAGGGGTTAAGGGTGACCCCCAATCCTGGGCCTTCTCCTTGCCGACCAATTCAGCATCTTTACGAGTGGTGGACGAGTTTTAGGTGGCATTGGCGCTGGTGTATAGGGATCCTGATGGCGTCTCCCTGGCTGAGTATCGTCTCAGCAAAATCAAGCAGGGGGGCCAGCCGTATGAGGAGTACTGCTGAGAGTTTAGGAGGTGGGCCACTGACACACAGTAGAATGACCCGGTCCTTAGGAGCCATTTTTGTCACAGCCTGTCACTTAGGCTGCAGGATACTCCAGTGAAGTAAGCTGCTCCCAGGTCGGTGGAAGCAGCCATGTCCCTTGCTATCCGGGTGGATAGACGCCTCAGGGAGAGGCATACACCACATCTCCCCCTGTTGTCCTTGCTAGGGAGGAGGGCACACCAGTGCACACGGATGAACCCATGCAGGTGGGAGGAGTTGCATCTCAAATGGGGTTGCCTGCTGTTTACCGTGGTATGGGGGCATGTTTTTACTGTGGGTAGACTGGTCATTTTATCAATGTCTGACCAGCTCGCACTAAAAGTACCATCACCATCTCAAAAGCCACGTCCCCCTGGTCATGTGGAGGGAGGCAACCAGGGTGTGTATATTTCCTCCATCTTCTTGCCTCAGTGTACCTTACATGTTGAAGTGGTGGTTGGTGGGGTAACTGAGACTGTACCAGTGCTTGTGGACAGTGGAGCGCGAGTCAATTTGGTGGATTCTCACTTTGTCCAGACCCATGGCCTGAAGATCAGGATGCTGGAAAGACCCCTAAGTGTTCAGGCCATTGACTCTGTCCCACTCAGCCAGGGGAAGGTGACCCAAGTCGTAGATGATATACACCTGCGTATAAGGACTCGTCATGAAGAGTCCCTATTGTGCTATGTCTTGGAGAGTATGCCAACTCCCATCATTTTGGCCTCTCTTGGTTGAGAAAACACAACCCGGTCATAGATTGGCGGCCCAGGGAAGTAGTGAGCTGGGACCAGTCGTGTAAGGACTGCTGCCCAGGAGCTACTATCTCTGCCGTCTTTCCGCAAACAACCCGGTGGGGGCAGCAGATTCACTGCCAGGGAGTAGGGGCAAGACTCTACCCTCACAAACAAACCCTGAGTTTCGGAGTCCTCTTAGGAGGAAGCGTCAAGGGAGGGTGGTGGTTCCCTCTCTGCATAGTGAGGGTATGAGTGTGGTAACACAGGGGGACGCCTCTGTTGTCGGTTCCTCAAAAAGTACACCATCTTGTGGAAAACGTATGCGTGGCAATAAACCATCAGGTCTAGACCTGTGTGTAATGAGTACGTGTGGGTGTCCACCAAAAACATCAGGTGGAAGTGTGCTACTGGGACCTGGAGATCTAGGGTGATCGGGCCGTATCAGGTGTCGGCTATTCTCGGCCCAGGGACTTATCAGCTGGCGTTACCTCCAGTAATGCACGTACACAACACATTCCACAGGTCGGTGCTCTGGAGATTTGTGGCGCCTCCAGAGCCTACGTTATTATCACCTCCATCAGGCTGCGTTCGCCATAAACCTGAGGGTCAGGTGACTACAGAGGTGAACTCTTGTGGATCAAGGCATCCTCACCGTATGTCATTTTCTGGTGAGGTCCAGTGTTGAGGGTCCAGAAGCCCCTCATTGAATAGGGGGGTACTGTCACAATCGATTTTTGGATTTGTGGCAGATCTGGTTCCATTGAGTTAAACCTTTTTTCCTTTCAGGCCAGCAGGGGTTAAATGTCAGGTTTTCCCTGCTTGCAAGCTGGTGTAATTGCATTGCTGCTGGGTCAGCTGATGTGGGCAGTGACCACTACCACCATCCTTTAAAAGGTCACCTGATGCATCAGCTGACTGTCGGTGTTAGAGCCATCTGCAGTGACCAAGCTGGAGTAAGGAGCTCTCTGGGTGCAGTGTTGCTTTCTGCTGAGTTCGCTTATCTGGTGCCTTTATTCTGCTGTGCGGTGCTTTGCAGCAGAGAAAGCTAAGTGTGGTGTTTTTGTTACCTTGTCCCTTTGGTGTATGCCACTTCCCCCTGTGTGTATTACCTGCAGAGGTGAGGCTAGTGCTCCTTGCCGGCCAGTGGACTAGCCAGGGCAGTCATAGGTGACAACTATAACTTTTTCAGGCACATGTCAGCTGTTTAGCTGATTAATGGTGTGAACTGTCTGTGTTTGCTCTCACGAAGTCTTCTCTTTATGGTATAATTAGAAGATGAACCACCTACTTCCTGAAGAGAGCTCTTCACTTGTATGGATGTTGTGAAGGGGTTTTAATTTACTGTGGAAAAAATTCTGCGACCATCCACCACTGTTGACTTCTGTGGACAACTCGTCCTTTTTGAGTTTCAAGCTCACCAGTGTGATTTTTTTTTTACAGAATCTATCAAACTGTTGATTTAGCCACTCCCAACATTTCTACAATTTCTCTGATAGATTTCTTTTTTTTCCAGCCTAATGATGGTCTGTTTATCTTCCATTGAAGGTTTTTTGACCACATGTTTTGGGTTCACAGCAATAGCTTCCAAATGCAAATCTCACACCTGGAATCAGCTCTAGACCTTTTATCAGCTTAACTGATCATGGATTAAAGAGGGAATAACCCATGGAGCCCATTAAAGAGCTTTTGAGATAATTATTCAATTACTTTTGATCCCTTTAGAAAGAGGCAGCCACATATTAAAGAGCTACTGAATAATTCCTAAACCCTTACTGCAATTAGGATGTTTATACTCTCAAATTAAAGCTGAGAGTCTGCATTTTAGGCCCATTTATAAAACTGTAGCTTGAATATGCTTTAGCAAGCAGCTAATATGCCAAAACTTGTTTCACTGTCCAAATATTTCTGGATCTAACGGTACCTTGCTGATGGATTGCATTATGTGACTGTGGAGATCTTGGTCAACTTTGGGTTAAGAGCCTGGCCCTGTTGCCACATTATAGCCCATTACATATGTAGGGAGATGGACTGAGCTCTTCTCATATCGGGGCTGTCACCTTTGTTGCCGGGGAAGGACTTTCTTACTGGTATGGACCCTTGCACCTGACTGTGGGGGGTGTGTCAGAGATAAAAGAGACTGAGCGCGCCAGAACGGGGCTTCTGGCAGGAAGACAGCGTGTGCGATCGGAGAAGGTTGACTTCCTCCCTGAACCGACGCCAGCTAGCAGGCCTGCACTGTGCATTTTCATCCCCCACGCATACTGACTGTGCACAACCAGAGACTGTTACTACTGTTGCTTCCGACTCCAGTAAATCTGACCAGTCGGTCCTGACTGTGGCCGGTGCTCTACGTGGGATTCACCAGGCGGTGCATGTTGGTACCGTAACCGCGGCATGCACTCCGGGACTTTGTATATCTACTGCGGTGCCTCATGCATCCTCTTGTGCAGAACCCCGTTCCAGGACCAAAGGACTACGTTTGAAGATACCAAGATAAGTCACCACTGTAAATAGGCAGTGCCTCACCTACAGTACAGACCAAAAGTTTGGACAAACCTTCTCATTCAAAGATTTTTCTGTATTTTCATGACAATGAAAATTGTACATTCACACTGAAGGCATCAAAACTATAAATTAACACATGTGGAATTATATACTTAACAAAAAAGTGTGAAACAACTGAAAATATGTCTTAAATTCTAGGTTCTTCAAAGTAGCCACCTTTTGCTCTGATTACTGCTTTGCACACTCTTGGCATTCTCTTTATGAGATTCAAGAGGTAGTCACCGGAAATGATTTTCACTTCACAGGTGTGCCCTGTCAGGTTTAACCCCTCTCTGACATTAGACGTACTATCCCGTCCATAAAACCCGTGACAATCTGACCATGGACGGGATAGTAGGTCATAGGCGATCAGCTGCGCTCCTCGGGGGAGCGCAGCTAATCGCCGCCGGGTTCAGCTGATTATCACAGCTGACACCCGTGACTGTGTGTCAGGAGCGGTCACGGACGCTCCCGGCACATTAACCCCTAGCACACCGCGATCAAACATGATCGCGGTGTACTGGGGGCACAGGGAAGCATCGCGCAGGGAGTGGGCTCCCTGCGCGCCCCCCTGAGACCCTCAGACCAGCGCGATGTGATCGCGCTGTTCTGAGGGCTTCCTCCCTCCCAGGATCCGGATCCAAGATGGCGCCGGGGTCCTGGAGGGAGGCGGCTTCCTCAGTGCCTGCTGAGAGCAGGCACTGAGAAGCCTGCTGCACTGCCTGAGCGATCGCTGGTGTGACAGTGTGCTGTGCACACTGTCACACCAGCGATCTGATAAAATACAGTGATGTCCCACCCTGGGACAAAGTAAAAAAGTTAAAAAAATAAAAATAAACATGTTATAAAAAAAAATCCAAAATAAATAAAAAAAAAAAAAATATTCCCCAATAAATTCATTTCTTCCTGTAAATAAAAAAACCAAAACAATAAAAGTACACATATTTGGTATCACCGCGTCCGTAACGACCCCCCTATAAAACTGTCCCACTAGTTAACCCCTTTAGTGAACCCTAAAAAAAAAAAAAAAGAAGCAAAAAAATCAATGCTTTATCATCATACCGCCGAACAAAAAGTGGAATAACGCGCGATCAAAAAGACCGATATAAATAAACATGGTACCGCTGAAAACGTCATCTTGTCCCGCAAAAAACGAGCCACCATATAGCATCATCAGCGAAAAAATAAAAAAGTTATAGCTCGCAGAATAAAGCGATGCAAAAATAATTATTTTTTATATAAAATTGTTTTTATTCTATAAAAGCGCCAAAACATAAAAAAATGATATAAATGAGGTATCGCCATAATCGTACTGACCCGAAGAATAAAACTGCTTTATCAATTTTACCACACGCGGAACAATAAAAACGCCTCCCCCAAAAGAAATTCATGAATTGCTGATTTTGTTCATTCTAACCTCCCAAAAATCGAAATAAAAAGCGATCAAAAAATGTCACCTGCTCAAAAATGGTACAAATAAAAACATCAACTCGTACCGCAAAAAATAAGACCTCACATGACTCTGTGGGCCAAAATATGCAAAAATTATAGCTCTCAAAATGTGGCGATGCAAAAAACTATTTTTGCAATAAAAAGCGTCTTTTAGCGTGACAGCTGCCAATCATAAAAACCCGCTATAAATAGTAAATCAAACCCCCCTTTATCACCCCCTTAGTAAGGGAAAAATAATAAAATTATAAAAAAGTATTTATTTCCATTTTCCCATTAGGGTTAGGGTTAGGGTTGCGGCTAAAGTTAGGGTTAGGGTTGGCGCTAAAGTTAGGATTAGGGTTAGGGTTTGGATTAGGGGTGTGTTTGGGTTAGGTTTGTGGTTAGGGTTGGGACTAGGGTTAGGGGTGTGTTGGGGTTAGGGTTGGAGTTAGAATTGGGGGGTTTCCGCTGTTTAGGCACATCAGGGGCTCTCCAAATGTGACATGGCGTCTGATCTCAATTCCAACCAATTCTGCGTTGAAAAAGTCAAACGGTGCTCCTTCACTTCTGAGCTTTGCCATGCGTCCAAACAGTAGTTTATCCCCACATATGGGGTATCAGCGTACTCTGGACCCCAAGAGTTATTGTGCAATTTGTCCTATTTCTTCTGTTACCCTTGGGAAAATAAAAAACTGGGGGCGAAAATATCATTTTTGTACAAAAAAAATTATTTTTTTGTTTTTACGGCTGTACATTATAAACTTCTGTGAAGCACTTGGGGCTTCATAGCGCTCACCACACACCTAGATAAGTTCCTTGTGGGGTCTATTTTCCAAAATGGGGTCACTTGTTGGGGATTTCCACTGTTTAGGCGCATCAGGGGCTCTCCAAATGCGACATGACGCCCCCAGACCATTCAATCAAAGTCTGCAATCCAAAACGTCACTACTTCCCTTCCGAGCCCCAACGTGTACCCATACAGTAGTTTTCTCCCACATATTGGGTATCAGCGTACTCAGGACAAATTGGACAACAACTTTTGGGTCCAATTTCTCCTGTTACCCTTGAAAAAATAACATATTGGGGCGAAAAAATCATTTTTGCAAAAAAAAAAAAGATTTTTTATTTTTACGGCTGTGCGTTATAAACTTCTGTGAAGCACTTCGGGGTTCAAAGTGCTCACCACACATCTAGATACGTTCCTTGTGGGGTCTATTTTCCAAAATGGGGTCACTTGTGGGGGGTTTCCACTGTTTAGGCGCATATGGGGCTCTCCAAATGCGACATGACGCACCCAGACCATTCCATCAAAGTCTGCAATCCAAAACGTCACCACTTCCCTTCCGAGCCCTGACGTGCGCCCATACAGTAGTTTTCTCCCACATATTGGGTATCAGCGTACTCAGGACAAATTGGACAACAACTTTTGGGGTCCAATTTCTCCTGTTACCCTTGTGAAAATAAAATATTGGGGGTGAAAAAATCATTTTTGTAAAAGAAAAAGATTTTTTATTTTTACGGTTGTGCGTTATAAACTTCTGTGAAGCACTTCGGGGTTCAAAGTGCTCACCACACATCTAGATAAGTTCCTTGTGGGGTCTATTTGCCAAAATGGGGTCACTTGTGGGGGGTTTCCACTGTTTAGGTGCATCAGGGGCTCTCCAAATGTGACATGACGCCCCCAGACCATTCCATCAAAGTCTGCAATCCAAAACGTCACTACTTCCCTTCCGAGCCCCGACGTGTGCCCATACAGTAGTTTTCGCCCACATATTGGGTATCAGTGTACTCAGGACAAATTGGACAACAACTTTTGGGTTCCAATTTCTTCTGTTACCCTTGTGAAAATAAAATATTGGGGGCGAAAAAATCATTTTTGTAAAAAAAAAAAAAGATTTTTTATTTTATGGCTGTACGTTATAAACTTTAGTGAAACACCTGGGGGTTCAAAGTTCTCACCATACATCTAGATAAGTTCCTTGAGGGGTCTAGTTTCCAAAATGGTGTCATTTATGGGGGTTTCCACTGTTTAGGCAGATCAGGAGCTCTCCAAACACGACATGGCGTCCAGCCAATTCTGCGTTGAAAAAGTCAGACGGCGATCCTTCCCTTCCAAACTCTGCCATGCACCCAAACAGTGGTTTACCCCCACATATGGGGTATCAGCGCACTCAGGACAAATTGCACAATAACTTTTGGAGTCTTGTTACCCTTGGAAAAATAAAAATTGGGGTGAAAAGATCATTTTTGTGGAAAAAATATGATTTTTAAATTTTACGGCTCTACGTTATAAACTTGTGTGAAGCACTTGGGGGTTCAAATTGCTCATAAAAAATCTAGATAAGTTCCTTAGGGGGTCTAGTTTCCCAAATGGGGTCATTTGTGGGGGGTTTCCACTGTTTAGGCACATCAGGGGCTCTCCAAATGCAACATGGCATCCAAACTCAATTCCAGCCAATTTTGGTTGGAAAAAGTCAAATGGTGCTAATTCCATTCCGAGCTCTGCCGTGCGCCCAAACAGTGGTTCCCCCCCACATATGGGGTATCAGCGTACTCAGGACAAATTGTACAACAACTTATGTGGTCCAATTTCTCCTGTTACCCTTGGGAAAATAAAAAATTAGTGACTAAAATATAATTTTTGTGGGAAAAAAATAGGATTTTTTATTTTCATGCCCGGGCATTATAAACTTGTGTGAAGCACTTGGGGGTTCAAAGTGCTCACCAAAGATCTAGATAAGTTCCTTAGGGGATCTAGTTTCCAAAATGGGGTCACTTGTGGGGGGTTTCCACTGTTTAGGCTCATCTGGGGCACTGCAAAAGGAACATGACCCCCATTAACGTCTGCATTCCAAAACGTTACTACTTCCTTCCTTTCCTGCGCCCAAACAGTTCCCCCCCCCACATATGGGGTTTCAGCGTACTCAGGACAAATTGGACAACAACTTTTGGGGTCCAATTTCCTTAGGAAAATTCAAAAATTTGGGACTAAAAAATCATTTTTGTGGAAAATTGATTTTTTTTTTCACACCCAGGCTTTATAAACTTTTGTGGAACACTTGAGGGTTCAAAGTGCTCACAACAGATCTAGATAAGTACCTTAGGGGGTCTAGTTTCCAAAATGGTGTCACTTGTGGGGGGTTTCCACTGTTTAGGCGCATCAGGGGCTCTCCAAACGCGACATGGCATCCAATCTAAATTCCAGCCAATTTTAGTTTGAAAAAGTCAAACGTCGCTCCTTCCCTTACGAGCTCTGCCGTGTGCCCAAACAGTGGTTTTCCCCTACATATGGGGTATTGGCGTACTCAGGAGAAATTGCATAACAACCTTATCTGTCCATTTTCTCCTTTTACCTTTGTGAAAATAAAAAAAAGTTTGTAAAAGATAATTTTTGTGGCTAAAAAGTAAAATATTCATTTTTTCCTTCCACGTTGCTTTAGTTACTGTGAAGCACCTGAAGGGTTAATAAACTTCTTGAATGTGGTTTTGAGTACCTTGAGGGGTGCAGTTTTTAGAATGGTGTCACTTTTGGGTATTTTCTGCCATATAGACCCCTCAAAGTGACTTCAAATGTGAGGTGGTCCCTAAAAAAAATGGCTTTGTAAATTTTGTTGTAAAAATGAGAAATCGCTGGTCAACTTTTAACCCTTATAACTTCCTAACAAAAAAAAATTTTGGTTCCAAAATTGTGCTGATGTAAAGTAGACATGTGGGAAATGTTATTTCTTAACTATTTTGTGTGATATATTTCTCTGTTTTAAGGGAATAAAAATTCAAAGTTTGAAAATTGCAAAATTTTAAAAATTTTCGCCATATTTGCGTTTTTTTCAAAAATAAACGCAAGTTATAGCAAAGAAATTTTACCACTAACATGAAGTACAATATGTCTCGAGAAAATAATCTCAGAATCGCGAAGATCCGTTGAAGCGTTCCAGAGTTATAACCTCATAAAGAGACAGTGGTCAGAATTGTAAAAATTGGCCCGGTCATTAACGTGCAAACCACCCTTGGGGGTGAAGGGGTTAATAAGCGTGATTTCTTGCCTTATAAATGGGGTCGGGACCATCAGTTGTGTTGTGCAGAAGTCTGGTGGATACACAGCTGATAGTCCTACTGAATAGACTGTTAGAATGTGTATTATGGCAAGAAAAAAGCAGCTAAGTAAAGAAAAACGAGTGGCTATCATTACTTTAAGAAATGAAGGTCAGTCAGTCTGAAAAATTGGGAAAACTTTGAAAGTGTCCCCAAGTGCAGTTGCAAAAACCATCAAGCGCTACAAAGAAACTGCCTCACATGAGGACCGCCCAGGAAAGGAAGACCAAGAGTCACCTCTGCTTCTGAGGATAAATTTATCCGAGTCACCAGCCTCAGAAATCGCAGGTTAACAGCAGCTCAGATTAGAGACCAGGTCAATGCCACACAGAGTTCTAGCAGCAGACACATCTCTACAACAACTGTAAAGAGACTTTTTGCAGCAGGCCTTCATGGTAAAATAGCTGCTAGGAAACCACTGCTAAGGACAGACAACAAGCAGAAGAGACTTGTTTGGGCTAAAGAACACAAGGAATGGACATTAGACCAGTGGAAATCTGTGCTTTGGTCTAATGAGTCCAAATTTGAGATCTTTGGTTCCAACCACTGTGTCTTTGTGTGACGCAGAAAAGGTGAACGGATGGACTCTACATGCCTGGTTCCCACCGTGAAGCATGGAGGAGGAGGTGTGATGTGTGGGGGTGCTTTGCTGGTGACACTGTTGGGGATTTATTCAAAATTCAAGGCTTACTGAACCAGCATGGCTACCACAGCATCTTGCATCTTGCAGCGGCATGCTATTCCATCCGGTTTGCGTTTAGTTGGACCATCATTTTTTTTTCAACAGGACAATGACCCCAAACACACCTCCAGGCTGTGTAAGGGCTATTTGACCAAGAAGGAGAGAGATGGGGTGCTATGCCAGATGACCTGGCCTCCACAGTCACCAGACCTGAACCCAATCGAGATGGTTTGGGGTGAGCTGGACTGCAGAGTGAAGGCAAAAGGGCCAACAAGTGCTAAGCATCTCTGGGAACTCCTTCAAGACTGTTGGAAAACCATTTCCGGTGACTACCTCTTGAAGCTCATCAAGAGAATGCCAAGAGTGTGCAAAGCAGTAATCAAAGCAAAAGGTGGCTACTTTGAAGAACCTAAAATATAAGACATATTTTCAGTTGTTTCACACTTTTTTGTTAAGTATATAATTCCACATGTGTTAATTCATAGTTTTGATGTCTTCAGTGTGAATGCACAATTTTCATAGTCATGAAAATACAGAAAAATCTTTGAATGAGAAGGTGTGTCCAAACTTTTGGTCTGTACTGTATCTCCGGGACCAATACAGAGACTGCTCCTGTTACCTGTGGCGCCATCAAGGGATATTACAGCCACCTTCATGCGGGAACCGCAGACTGATAAGTTAACTTGTTATTTGCACTTCCATTACCGTGATATTATTGCATATTCTTGTTACTCACATACTCTCTTAACTTCTCCCTGCGTGGAGTATTCTCTGTTATAATATTCTGTATAAAAAGGAACCTGTTAACTCTTCCTCTGCTCGTCACTGCATCCCGCGTTCCTGCTTATTACCTTACACATACAGCCAGCTATACGTGGAGATGAACTTTTTGGCATAATGACCATCATGACATTTGGGAAAAAAAGGGAGAGGCTTGGAAGCCTAAGAACACCAAACCAACAGTGAAACACATGGCAGCATCATGTTGAGGGATTGTTTTGCTGCAGGAGGGACTGGTGCACTTCACAAAATAGATGGCACCATGAGAAAAGAAGATTACTGAATGGTGAAGCAACATCTCAAGACATCAGCCAGGAAGTTAAAGCTTGGGGGGAAATGGGTCTTCCAAATCGACAATGACCTGAAGCATACTGCCAAAATGGTGACAAAAGTGGCTTAAGGATAACAAAGTTAATGTTTTGGAGTAGCCATCACAAAGACCTGATCTCAATCCTATTGAAAATGTATGGGCAAATCTGAAAAGGCAGGTGCGAGCAAGGTGACCTACAAATCTGGATCAGTTACACCAGTTTTGTCAGGAGGAATGGGCCCAAATTCTGACCAACTATTGTGAGAAGCTTGTGGAAGGATACCCCAAACATTTGACCAAAGTCATTTCAGTTTAAGAGCAATGGTACCAAATACTAATGAAATGTATGTAAACTTTTGACTTTGCAGTAAGGTATATAAACGAAAGTACGCAGTGTCCAACCCGCAACGTTTACTGATCGTGTGCACCTTCCCTGAGACGCTGCATTTTTGACGCAGCAAAATAAGAAATGTGAAAAACTCACCAAAAACTTGTGGGATCTTGCCATGTCCACCCGTTCAGTATTTGGTGAGTTATAAGCCAAAACCAGGAGTGAGACAATTATTATTATTTATTATTATTATTATTATATTACACATTTATATAGCACCATTTATTCCATGGCGCTTTACATATGAAAAGGGAAAATATAGACAGGTACAATAAACATGCTAGACAAGGAACACACAAGTACAGAAGGAGAGAGGACCCTGCCCGCGAGGGCTCACAGTCTACAGGGATGGGTGAGGATACACTACGAAAGGGTAGAGCTGGTCGTGCGATGGTTCACTAGACTGAGGATCATTGTAGGCTGTAGACTTGTCGGAACAGGTGGGTCTTCAGGTTCTTCTTGAAGGTTTCCGTTGTTGGTGAAAGTCTGATGTTTTGCGGCAAGGAGTTCCAGAGTATGGGGGAAGCCCGGGAGAAGTCTTGTATGCGGTTGTGGGAAGAAGAGATGAGGGGGGAGTCGAGAAGGAGATCTTGAGAGGATCGAAGGTAGCGTGTGGGTAGGTAGCGGGAGACCATGTCACAGATGTATGGAGGAGAAAGGTTGTGGATGGCTTTGTATGTCATGGTTAGGGTTTTGAACTGAAGCCTCTGGGCAATAGGAAGCCAGTGAAGGGCCTGGCATGGGAGGAGGCTGGGGAATAGCGGGGTGACAGGTGGATTAGTCGGGCAGCAGAGTGTAAGATGGACTGGAGTGGTGCCAGAGTGCTAGAGGGAAGGCCAGACAGTAGGAGGTTGCAGTAGTCGAGGCGGGAGATGATAAGGGCGTGCGCTAGTGTTTTTGTGGTTTCATGGTTGAGGAATGAGCGGATCCGGGAAATATTTTTGATTTTGAGGCGGCAGGAGGTGGCGAGGGCTTGGATATGTGGTTTGAAAGAGAGGGCAGAGTCGAGGATCACCCCAAGGCACCGAGCATGCGGGACTGGGGAAAGCGAGCACCCATTGACATAGATGGATAGGTCTGGTGGAGGGGAAGAATGAGGTGGGGGAAAGATGATGAATTCTGTTTTGTCCATGTTCAGTTTGAGAAAGCGAGCAGAAAAGAAGGCTGAGATAGCAGACAGACACTGTGAGATTTTGGTCAGTAGGGAGATGAGGTCAGGTCCAGATAGGTAGATCTGCGTGTCATCGGCTTAGAGGTGATACTGCAAACTGTGGGATTCTATGAGCTGTCCCAGGCCGAAGGTGTAGATGGAGAAGAGTAGGGGTCCTAGGACTAAGCCTTGAGGAACCCCGACAGACAGGAGGCGAGGTGAGGAGGTGGTGTGTGAGAGGGAGACACTAAATGTTCGGTCTGTTAGGTATGATCAGATCCAGGACAGGGCAAAGTCTGTGATGCCAAGAGATGAGAGAATCTGTAGCAGGAGGGAATGGTCCACGGTGTCGAAGGCAGAAGACAGGTCCAGGAGAAAGAGGACAGAGTAGTGTCGCTTGCTCTTGGCGGTTAGCAGGTCGTTAGTGACTTTAGTTAGGGCAGTTTCAGTTGAGTGATGCGGTCGGAAGCCGGATTGTAAACGGTCAAAGAGGGAGCAGGAGGAGAGGTGGGAGGACAGTTCGAGATATACATGCTGTTCCAGTAGTTTTGAGGCGTAGGGGAGAAGAGATATCGGGTGATAGTTAGACACAGAGGATAGGTCGAGGGAGGGCTTTTTGAGGATGGGAGTGATTGAGGCATGTTTGAAGGATGAAGGAAAGACACCATTTGTAAGTGAAAGGTTAAAGAGGTGTGTGAGAGTAAGGATGAAGACTGTGGCAAAGTTAGGATGAGGTGGGACGGGAGTGGGTCAAGCGCGCAAGTGGTGAGGTGTGATCTTGACAGGAGAGTGGAGAGCTGATCTTCTGTCATGGTGGTGAAGCTGGTTTTGGAAGAACAGGGCTGAGTGGCTAAGAGGGGCATTGGCGGCTGCGGGCCAAAGCTTTCTCTGATCGTATAAATCTTTTGCTTAAAGAAGGAGGCAAAGTCTTCAGCAGAAATGAGAGGAGAGGGAGGAGGTGCTGGGGGACGGAATAGAGAATTGAAAGTGTTGAAGAGCTGTTTAGGGTTGTGAGACAGGGAGGATATGAGAGATGCAAAGTAAGTTTGTTTTGCGGCAGAGAGCGTGGACTTGAAGCTGGCAAGGGACTGCTTGTATGCGTTGAGGTGCTCGGTAGAATGGGTTCTCTTCCATCTCCGCTCGGCAGCCCTGAAAGTCCGTCTCAGTTCTTTGGTCAGGCCGGTCAGCCAGGGCTGCCTGTTGATTGTACGAGTTTTGCTCTGCGTGAGGGGGGCAGCCAAATCAAGTGTGGCTTTTATTGTGGTGTTATAAAATGTGGCAGCAGCATCTGTGTCATTAAGTGAGGCTATGTCTGTAAGAGGGAGGAGGGACTCAGAGAGCGATTGTAAATTGAGATGTGTGAGATTTCTGCGAGGGTGGGTGAGTTTGTGGAGTGGGGGATGCGTACTAACAGAGGAGAGGGAAGAGAATGTCAGTAGGTTGTGGTCAGACAGGGGGAGTGATGAGTTAGTGAGATTAGTGAGGGAACAGAGGCGGGTGAAGATAAGGTCCAGCGTGTGACCATCTTTGTGAGTGGCCGCAGAGGACCATTGAGTGAGGCCGAGGGAAGCCGTGAGCGATAGAAGTTTAGAGGCAGCCGGGGTGGAAGTGTCAATGGGGATGTTGAAATCGCCCATGATGATGGTGGGGATCTCAGCAGAGAGGAAATGGAGTAGCCAGGTGGTGAAGTGGTCGAGAAAGGTGGAGATGGCTAGTTCCGGGGGGCGGTAGATGACAGCCAGTTGGAGGTTGGAGGGGGAATAGATGCGGACGGAGTGCACCTCGAACAAGGGAATAGCAGTAGAGGGTGGAAGTTGAATAGGGGTAAAGGAGCAGGTATCAGACAGGAGTAAGCCAACTCCTCCACCACGTTTGTTGCTGGGGCGAGGGGTGTGAGAGAGATGGAATCCGCCTTAGGAAAGCGCAGCTGGAGAGGCTGAGTCAGAGGGGGTGAGCCAGGTTTCAGTGATGCCAATGTCACGCGGTCTTATGATATGTGTACGATGTCAGTAAACTATTCTTAAAAGAACAACACTCTATACAACATATAGATTAGCAACATCAGCATGTAAATATAGAATAGATTTACCTGACACGATATCCGTTGAACTCAGGATTAATCTTGAGGACTTGATACACTGACACAGGAAAGAAGAGGACCGGGGGTCTAACCTGACCCTAAACTGGGGTCCTAACTAATCCCTCACCTTGGAGGTACTGATAATGGTTCAGAGGTCCAAGTCTCCAGCCTAACCCTGTCTCCTATCAGTCCCTGAACCCTGTAATCAGTCCTAAGAAGGATTCTGATTACCACCAAAGGGATATGGGCTGATCTCTGCTAAATACACAGATTAGAAATATAAGACAGACTGGAGAAAACACAGACTTGCATACACACTCAAACACAGAAGGAACATAAATGATCTGGGATATTAAACTCTAAGCAAGGTGAGCTTAAAACAACTAAGGAGCTCTTTAACTTAAGTCTATACAGATACAATCCTATCTGTGGTCTGCATGAAGAATTTCACTGGCAACTCCCAAACAGACAACCAGAGATTTAAAGGAAACCAATCAACAAATAATTAATTGCAGCCGGGAGAAACTGCACCCAGTCCCAGAACTGAGCACAGACAGAATTAACTCCCTAACTGCCAAACACAAAGAAACAGCAACTCAGCTGTGAGAAGTCAGAATGTGCAACCGCGACGATCTTCGTGGCGATGCACACATGACAGTACCCCCCCTTCTACGAGGGGCCTCCGGACCCTCAGGGCCAGGTTTGCCCGGGTGAGTTCTGTGGAAGGTCCGCACCAAACGATCTGCGTTAATGTCAGACGCAGGAACCCACGTCCTCTCCTCTGGACCATACCCCTTCCAATGCACCAAGTACTGAAGGGACCGGCGATTCAGACGTGAGTCAATGATCTTTGACACTTGAAACTCCAAGTTACCATTGACCACCACTGGAGGAGGAGGTAGAGGTGATGGTATGACTGGTGCCACGTACCTCTTAAGTAATGACTTGTGGAACACATTATGAATTTTAAACGTAGGAGGGAGGTCCAGACGAAATGCCACAGGATTAATTATGGAACTGATCCTGTACGGCCCGATGAATCTGGGGCCCAGCTTCCAGGAGGGAACTTTAAGTTTTATATTCCTGGTAGACAACCATACCAGATCGTTCACATTAAGATCTGGACCAGAAACTCTCCTCCTATCAGCCATACGTTTATAACGGTTCCCCATAGCACTCAGATTATTCAATACACCTCTCCACACTGAAGCAAGTGACGACGAGAAACGCTCCTCCTCAGGAACCCCAGAAGGGCCCCCCCCATTGAAAGTACAAAACTGGGGATGAAAACCATATGCCCCAAAAAACGGGGATTTACCAGTGGACTCGCTCCGCCTGTTGTTAAGAGCGAACTCTGCCAGAGGCAAGAAAGAAGACCAGTCCTCCTGGTTCTCTGAGACAAAACACCGAAGATAAGTCTCTAGGCTTTGATTCAGACGCTCTGTCTGACCATTGGTCTGCGGATGAAAAGCCGAGGAAAATGACAATTGCATCCCCCGACGTAAACAAAATGCCCTCCAAAACTTGGACACAAACTGAGACCCCCTATCTGACACCACATCAGAAGGCAACCCATGAAGTCTCACAATCTCCCCAATGAACACCTGCGCCAGAGTTTTAGCATTAGGGAGGGCAGGAAGAGCAATGAAATGTGCCATCTTACTGAACCTGTCAACAACCACCAGTATGACAGTCTTCCCTGACGACTGAGGAAGGTCCGTGATGAAGTCCATAGACAAATGAGTCCATGGACGCTCCGGAAGTTTCAAGGGTAAGAGGGTCCCAGACGGACGGGTATGAGGGGTCTTAGAGCGAGCACAAACCCCACAGGACGCGACAAAAGTTAAAACATCTTTATTAACGTTAGGCCACCAAAACCGGCGAGAAAGGAGATCTAAAGTAGCCTTACTCCCTGGATGTCCTGCTAAAGCAGAATTATGATGTGCCTCAATAACCTTTTGTCTCAACTGATTTGGGACAAACAGTCTCCCTGGAGGTCCTGCAGGGGCGTCCCCCTGAACCTCTAATACCTCCTCCTCAAGCTCAGAACATACAGCCGACACTACCACCCCCTCCTGAAGGATAGGAATCGGGTCATCCATTTTCCCGGCCCCTGGGAAACTGCGAGACAAGGCATCCGCCTTAACATTCTTAGATCCAGGGCGATAAGTGACAACAAAATTAAACCTGGTAAAAAACAACGACCATCGAGCTTGTCTGGAATTCAGACGCTTAGCAGATTCCAAATACAGCAGGTTCTTGTGATCAGTAATGACGGTGACCGGGTGGACTGCCCCCTCCAAAAAGTGACGCCATTCTTCAAAAGCCAACTTAATGGCCAAAAGTTCCTATTGCCGATATCATAATTCCTTTCGGCGGACGACAATTTCTTAGAAAAGAAAGCGCACGGATGCCATTTACCAGGGGACGGACCCTGGGACAATATAGCACCCACCCCTACGTCAGACGCATCCACCTCCACAATGAACGGCTGAGATGCATCTGGTTGGATGAGAACGGGTGCCGAAGCAAAACATTTCTTCAAAGAGGAAAAAGGCTTGACAAGCTTTGTCCGACCATTTAGAAAAATCCGTCCCTTTTCTTGTCATGTCAGTGAGAGGTTTGACAACAGATGAGAAATTACAAATAAATTTCCGGTAGTAGTTAGCAAACCCCAGAAAACGCTGCAGAGCCTTAAGATCCTCTGGCTGATCCCATTCAAGCACTGCTCTCACCTTTTCAGGGTCCATACGGAAACCGGAGGCTGACACCAAGAAACCCAAAAACTGAAGTTCCTGTACGGCGAATACACACTTTTCCAGTTTGGCGTATAGTTTATTGTCTCGCAAGATCTGCAACACCTGTCTCACATGCTCCTGGTGAGACACAAGATCTGGCGAGTAAATTAAAATGTCATCCAAATATACGACCACAAACAGCCCCACCAGATGACGAAAAATGTCATTAACAAAATGTTGGAATACTGCTGGTGCAGTAGTCAGACCAAAAGGCATGACAAGGTTCTCATAATGTCCCTCCGGCGTGTTAAACGCCGTTTTCCACTCATCCCCCTCTTTTATCCTAATCAGATTATACGCCCCCCTGAGATCCAATTTAGAGAACCATTTGGCGCCAACAATTTGATTGAAGAGATCAGGAATCAGAGGGAGTGGATAAAGATCTCGAGCAGTAATCCGATTAAGTTCGCGGAAATCCAAGCAAGGGCGTAGGCCTCCATCTTTTTTCTTCACAAAGAAGAACCCCGCGGCCACTGGGGAAGATGAAGGTCTAATATGCCCTTTGGCCAGACTTTCCGAAATATAATCTTTCATAGCCTGCCTCTCAGGACCAGAAAGGTTATATAACCTAGCTTTAGGTAACTTAGCACAGAAAGTAAATTAATAGAGCAGTCATACACGCGATGAGGAGGCAACTCCTGACACCCCTCCTCAGAGAACACATCCCAAAGTCCTCCAAAAAAGAGGCAAAGTACTAGGCACGACCGCACTGATGACTGTGTCATGCAGTTACTTTTGCAAAACTCACCCATTGGCTTATCTCTCTGGACTGCCAATTAATCACAGGTTATGTTTAACCAACCAAGGAATCCCAACACAATAGGAGTAGGTAGACCCTCCAACACATAACAAGATAATAGTTCCCTATGTATTGCCCCTACCCGAAGGTCAATGTTATGAACCTCATGAACAAAGCTACCTTGGCCGAGAGGCCTGGCGTCAATGGAGAATATAGGATCGGTTTGACCAATACACTCAGATGCATACCTTGAGCCTGAGCAAACTGAGCGTCAACCAATTAGCCCCGACCCACTATCAAGAAGAACAGAAATCTCTCACTCTCGTACCAACCACCACCTCCACTGGTACAAGGAACTGAGAAGAACTAGCGGACGAAATACATACTCCCAGATTGTCGTCCACCACACAACCTGGGATTAACAGTTTTCCGGCGACTTCTTGTTCAACAAGGCACGGGACGGACATCCCCCAACAAAATGTCCCTCTTTCCCGCAGAAGAAACACCTTCTAGTCCTGCGGCGTACCGCCAATCCCTCCTACGAAATGATGTCCCTCCCAACTGCATAGGCTCCTCCGAACAGACAAGGGAACCTCAACATAAGGGACTTTAGTAGTAGGTGGAGTAACAACAGGGGCGGAGTTACCTCGCACCTCTCCGGAGCCGTCTATCAGTACAGATAGCCAGGGCCATAGCAGCCTCCAGTGATGGAGGAGAATCATACTGAGCCAAAACGTCCTTTAATTTGTCAGAAAGCCCATGACAAAACTGGCTCCTAAGAGCTGGGTCATTCCACTGAGTATCTGTAGCCCATCTACGGAACTCAGAAGCAAATTCCTCCGCCGACGATCTCCCTGCTGTATCTTACGTAATTTGTCTCAGCAAGAGAGACCCGATCTGGGTCATCATATACCAAACCCAGGGCAGTAAAAAATCGATCTACTGACTGTAGAGCCGGGATCCCGGAGAAGGAAAATGCCCAGGATTGAGGTCCCCTTGTAGAGCGAGATAACAATTCCACTCTCTGCTCTTCACTCCCTGATGATCGAGGCCGAAGCCGAAAATACAATTTACATGCTTCCCTGAAGGTAAAAAATTTGTCTCGCCCACCAGTGAACCTGTCCGGGAGAGCTACTTTAGGTTCAAATCTGGTTTGCTCCGGGGAGACAAAACTTTGGACTTAATGTCCGTCAGCTCATGGATAATCCCTGCAACTGCAGAGCCAGCTGGGCTACTGGATCCATGGCAACTGGGAATAATTTTATGGGCCAGTGAAAATGTCACGCGGTCTTATGATATGTGTACGATGTCAGTAAACTATTCTTAAAAGAACAACACTCTATACAACATATAGATTAGCAACATCAGCATGTAATATAGAATAGATTTACCTGACACGATATCCGTTGAACTCAGGATTAATCTGAGGACTTGATACACTGACACAGGAAAGAAGAGGACCGGGGTCTAACCTGACCCTAAACTGGGGTCCTAACTAATCCCTCACCTTGGAGGTACTGATAATGGTTCAGAGGTCCAAGTCTCCAGCCTAACCCTGTCTCCTATCAGTCCCTGAACCCTGTAATCAGTCCTAAGAAGGATTCTGATTACCACCAAAGGGATATGGGCTGATCTCTGCTAAATACACAGATTAGAAATATAAGACAGACTGGAGAAAACACAGACTTGCATACACACTCAAACACAGAAGGAACATAAATGATCTGGGATATTAAACTCTAAGCAAGGTGAGCTTAAAACAACTAAGGAGCTCTTTAACTTAAGTCTATACAGATACAATCCTATCTGTGGTCTGCATGAAGAATTTCACTGGCAACTCCCAAACAGACAACCAGAGATTTAAAGGAAACCAATCAACAAATAATTAATTGCAGCCGGGAGAAACTGCACCCAGTCCCAGAACTGAGCACAGACAGAATTAACTCCCTAACTGCCAAACACAAAGAAACAGCAACTCAGCTGTGAGAAGTCAGAATGTGCAACCGCGACGATCTTCGTGGCGATGCACACATGACAGCCAAGGAAGGAGAGTTTGTTGGTGATAAAGAGGTCGTGGATAAATGACAGTTTATTGCAGACGGAGCGTGCGTTCCATAGTGCTCCAAGTAGGGGGACCGGGGGAGGGGTGTGTGGATGGATAGGTATGAGGTCGTCATGGTTGCAGAAACGTGTGGAGGATCGTGGCAGGGTGTTAGAAATGAGTGTGGAGGGAGGGCCAGGATTTGGGAATACATCGCCAGCGATGAGGAGTAGCAGACAAAGCGTTAGAAGGTGGGAGCAGGATAAGACATGATGTGGCCGTGTGTGTCTTGGTAAGAAGGATTGTATGTGGAGGAACAGTCTGAGGAGGAGGTGAGATGGGTGGGGAGAATGGAGGGGGAAATGACTAATTCCTTACTAGGTGGGGGGATTACAGGGGATAGGAAGAAAGAAAGGAGGATGGGGGTAAAAGTGTAAAGAAACTGAAACATAGTGGTTTTAAATTATGTTACCTTGCAGCCAAATTCCAGACAATCAGAGGAAAAGTATAATATAAACACGTCACCACTTTTGTATTCGTATTTATCACTCACTCCTGATTTTGGCTTCCAAATACTGATGTAAAATACTCTCTGACTCTATTCTTTCACTGGCATCAATATCCTCACTCCACGATACAGACAGTGCCACTGCTTTCTACAATGCCACTCTCACATCGGCTATTGACACGGTCGCCCCTCTCGTTCATGGCAGAGTGCGACGTACCAACAGACAACCCTGGCACAATAACACCACTAAAAAGCTCCGGCAAGTGTCCAGGATTACAGAGCGGCGTTGGAAAAAAACAAATTCGCAAGACGACTTCACTGCATTCAAACAAGCAACACTCTCTTTCAAATCTGCCCTCACCTCTGCCAAACAGGCCTACTTCACAACCCTTGTATCTTCCCTATCCTACAACCCCAAACAGTTATTCAAAACTTTTAACTCCCTCCTCCGCCCACCACTGCCCCCTCCTACCTCCCTCATCTCTGCTGAGACTTTGCCACACACTTCAAAAATAAGATCGACCAAACAAGGCAAGTCTTCATTGTTCAACCACCACAACCCCTTTGTATACCAGACCAATGCCCTAACCCCATAACCTCCCTCTCCAACATAACTGAAGGGGAGCTTAATTGTCTTCTCTCCAATCGCACCTCACAACCTGTGCACTTGACCCCATCCCAACCCACCTCCTCCCCAACCTCACCACCACTATTATTCCATCCCTAACCCACCTCTTCAACCTATGACTAACTTCCGGCACCTTCCCTTCTGCTTTCAAGCATGCCACAATCACGCCTATCCTTAAAAAGCCAACCCTCGACCCAACCGCTATGTCCAGCTATCGCCCAATATCGCTGCTCCCATTCGCTTCCAAACTCCTGGAGCTGCATGTCCACGCTGAGCTTTCCTACCACTTCTCTTCTAACTTGCTCTTTGACACTCTACAATCTGGTTTCCGCCCCCATCACTCCACTGAGACAGCCCTGACCAAAATTACTAATGACCTACTTACAGCCAAAGCGAACGGACAATACGCTATACTCCTGCTTCTTGACCTGTCCTCTGCTTTTGACACAGTTGACCACTGCCTTCTACTACAGATTCTTTCCTCCTTTGGCGTCAAGGACCTCGCCCTATCCTGGATCTCCTCATACCTTTCCAACCGCACATTCAGCGTCTCCCACTCCCACACTACCTCCTCGTCCCACCCTCTCTCTGTTGGAGTCCCCCAAGGCTCTGTTCTAGGACCCCTACTCTTCTCAATCTATACACTTGGCCTGGGGCAACTCATAAAGTCCCACGGATTCCAGTACCACCTTTACGCTGATGACACTCAGATCTACCTCTCTGGCCCAGACATCACCTCTCTGCTATCCAGAATCCCGGAGTGTCTATCAGCCATATCCTCCTTCTTCTCCTCCCGCTTCCTCAAACTCAATGTGGACAAATCTGAACTCATAATCTTTCCCCCATCCCACAGATCTTCCTTACCTGACCTATCTATCACAATTAACGACATCACGCTTTCCCCCGTACCAGAAGTCCGCTGCCTCGGAGTAACCCTTGACTCTGCCCTGTCCTTCAAACCGCACATCCAAGCTCTTTCTACCTCCTGTCGCCTTCAGCTCAAAAATATTTCAAGAATCCGTCCTTTCCTCAACCCTCAATCTACTAAAATGATTGTGCACGCCCTCATCATCTCCCGCCTCGACTACTGCAACACCCTTTTCTCTGGCCTCCCTGCTAACACCCTCGCACCTCTCCAGTCCATCCTTAACTCTGCTGCACGACTAATTAACCTCTCTCCTCGCTACTCCTCCGCTTCTCCCCTCTGCAAATCTCTTCACTGGCTCCCATTCCCTCAGCGTATCCAGTTCAAATTACTAATACTGACCTACAAGGCCATCTATAATCTGTCTCCTCCTTATATCTCTGAACTAATCTCCCGATATCTTCCCTCACGTAATCTCCGATCCTCCCAAGACATCCTTCTCTCCTCCATACTTATTCGCTCCTCACCCCACCGCCTCCAAGACTTCTCCCGAATATCCCCCATCCTCTGGAATTCTTTGCCCCAACACGTCCGACTATCAAACACATTCGGATCCTTCAGACGGAACCTGAAAACCCATCTCTTCAGGAAAGCCTACAGCCTGCAACGGCCCTGCTACCTCCTCACCACTACCGGAGATATCGCCTCAACCAACACCGGAACTGCTGCAACCCCCCAACCTGCTGTCTCCTTCCCCACCATCCTGTAGAATGTAAGCCCGAAAGGGCAGGGTCCTCTCCCCTCTGTATCAGTCTGTCATTGTTAGTTTACTGTAAGTGATATCTGTAATTTGTATGTAACCCCTTCTCATGTACAGCACCATGGAATCAATGGTGCTATAGAAATAAATAATAATAATAATAATAACCAAATACTGAGTGTGTGCACATTGCTTATTATAAGGTACAGTATTTTTCGACCTATAAGACACAACGGACCATAAGACGCACCCAAACTTTACAGAAAAATAAGGAAGAAAATGAATGTGTCAAATGGGGCTCGGTCTTACCATCCGAATTCAGCTTACCTGGGGTTGAGAATCGTCAGTGCTGGTGGAGCGGGGTCACAAGAGGTGTTTGGTAGTCATGTGATGATCTGACTCGCATCCCAGGCTGGTGCAGCAGGTTAGGTGGTGCTCGGTAGTGCAGGGGCTCCGCCAACATTTTGTGACAGCACTTCCATTGCTGCAATGTAGTGGCCTCCAGGAAAATGCCCGCCAAAGGCAGCACATGTGTAGATTGAGATATTGGCAACGAGATCTCGGTGCCGAGATCTCAAACTGCGAATGCACTGCCGAACTTGACGCACCAGCCTGGGATTGGAGTCAGATCATCGCCCTGCAGCGTCGGATGGCCGAACACCCCCTCTTCCCAACCCAGGGCCGGCAGAATCGCCCAACTCCTGCTGCCACCACACTCCTGGTAAGTAAATTTGGACTAAAATACGCACCGTTATTTTCCCCCAAAATTTTTTGGGAAAAAGTGAGTCTTATAGTCTGAAAAATAAAGTACTTTCTATTTCCTTTCACTTGCTACTTAATCCTTTGAAAAGTACTTTCTATTTCCTTTCATTTGCTACTTAATCCTTTGAAAAAACAGTGAAATCAAACAACTACTTAGATGTTCAGATATTAGGACATTATATTACTGAAAATAGAAAAAGTTTTTTTTCTAAAAAAGCTGACAAGGAAAAAATGGCTTCTTTGTTTGTTCCTGTATGTTGGGGTTTGCATGGCTGTGCAGTTTGTCTCCTTTTAAATAAATGGATCTGAGTTGTAATACTAGACCTAGCTCATGGACAGACACCATTTTCTAGTTCTGAAAGCCCCTTTAATTCTACTGTTATTGGTAATTTGTAGGATTTATTAATCACACGTACATAAAATATGATTATAATATAGGTAATACCTTTTATGTTTGCTTCATTACCAGCATGCTAATGAAAAGCAATGCATGATCTAACTTATAAAATGAAAGCAATATTGTACGGCATATTAAAAAAGATTAATGTGCCTAATAAAATTATGAAGAAAACAAATATTTAAATGCTAGTGAATCACAGGCTAAAACCAAATGACTGGAAAATCATGCTTATTTCATTAGAGAGTTGCAGTTTTAAGAGCATTAGCTTCTGGAGTAAAGGTCTTTCTTCCAAGTGAAAGAGGCACAATTACCTCCATTGAGAAGTCGGTTTGTCCCCTGGCTGGTATTTTATTCTTTATGTAAGCCTCTACATTTCTGAATGAATAAAAGCACATGCCAAGTATTTCAGGTCAGTTTCAGATTAAAATCCTGTGCAGGTGGCACTGAAGCCCTCTTAGTTGCCTATTATGAGTAATAAGTCATTTCATTTCTGCAACTAATTTCCATAATAATCAAGAAAGCGGACCAAATAATAAATCTTATCTTGTTATTATCTCCTGTTGCTCAAATGTTCCAACACTATTTTTCAATTAATGCTTTTGTAGCTCATTATCAGCAGTTGGAACGTTTGTGAATCATTTACTTCCTCCTAAGGCAGGGTGAGGAACCCCAGACCAATGGGCCGTTTATGGTCCTCAATGACCTTTTATCTGGCCCCGGGGCAGATTCCCAGGGACCACAGTGCTTGGGCCGACAGCTGTATTTTGCTGGCCACCGGCCAAATGATTTCTTCTTGCTTTGTGAGCACGCGCACACTGTGTTCACTACTGAGTGTTAAGGCGCATGCAATGAAGGATTAGGTCCTGACACCAGTACCAGCATCAAGACGTACTTTGTGGGCGGAGTTTAAAAGAAATTTGTACTGCCCCCGAAGGGTGGTATAAATATCCTAATGGTCCTTGGCAGAAAAGAGATTCCCTACCCCTGTCCTTAAGGGCTCATTCAGATGTCCGAGCAAATCTGTCCAAGATTGAAAGAAAGTTTGGAAGTTGCTGTTCTTCCTCCATCACTTGTTGCATCATTACTGTTTTTTTCCTCCAATATATTTATGAGGAGTATAACATTGTTGATGCCACGAATCCATAACCATCTCAATCACCTCTTTACGTATCTAATACAGATGTTCTAATGTATGCGACTTTGAATGTCATTGCGTTGCACTGTCATAAGTCAGGAGGTTCTCTCTCGGTCACATTGCTTTGTTGCTGCAAATCCTGGAGGCTGTTCTTTGCCTCATAAGAACTGTTGCAATGCTCACACAATCTCCTGACCTCACCTTGTTCAAGAGGGCATATTTGTTTATTAATTGTACAAGATCAAATTTAGAACTTGCACCATGCAGGGAACATGTGTTACATTGTGTCACTAAATTGCCTAGGAGTCATCCAGCATGATATTTGATACTTGATGCAGAGGAGCAATTCTCTGGCATATCAGTTTGTTGCTCATGCTTATCAACTGTAAGGCTAGTTTCACACTAGCTGCGGAGGGATGCGGACTTCCTTCGTGAAGCTTCGCCCACGTCCGCACCTCCTCTGGTCAGCTCCGCCTACGTCGGCATGCGGCGTGCATACCCTATCTTTAGCATTAGGTACACAGGCCGTGCCGATGTATGTGGATGCCGCCGCATGCGTCGTTTTGAAGGTGCGGCAACCTGCGCCGAACACAATGAATTGCATTTTGGTGCGGTCGCCGCACCGTCAAAACGACACATGCGTCGGCATCCGCATACATCTGCATGGCCTGCGTACCTAATGTTAAATATAGGTACGCAGGCCGCATACAGAAATAGGTGGAGCTGACCGGAGGAGGTGCGGCAATGGGCGGAGCTTCATGATGGAAGTCCGCATCCCTCCGCAGCTCGGCCATACGCTAGTGTGAAACTAGCCTAAGACAGTGCTTTAGATTAAGACTGGAAAGACTGAGGGTAGAGAGTGGATGCATTATTATGCACTATTGTTGGAGAGATGTCCATTGAGCAGGAGGTGTACAGGGAGGAGGATAAGGAGCTGTCTGGTATTGTAAGCAGATCTTATTCTCAACACTAGAATCAGGGCTGGCGTTAGTGGTAGGCAGACTAGGCATCTGCCTAGGGCCCCTGCTCCCCTATTCAACATCATAGATGCTGATACTGTTGAAAGCAATGGTTGTTAGGGTCTGCGGAACGCACCTAATAGATATTGTAGAGAGGTGCGTTCGCAGTCCGGGGTCCACCGTGCAGGCGAAGCCCGCTGCTAGTAACATGGCGACAGTAGCAAACTCTGTTATCCCGCAGAGTCGCTAAAATAAACGCCGTAGCGCGCTGTGGCAGTTAGTGCGAACTCTGCTAATCCCCAGAGCCGCTAACGGGAATGCCACAGCGCTATAGGGCGCTGAACCAGCGTTATAAAGCAAACCCTGTTGCGTCACAGAGCCGCTGAGAAAAAGACTGTGTCCTGTTAGACTCACAGGGAACACAGATGACTGCTAAGCAGATTGCAGTCTGAGGTCATGCAGTTAGAACGCAAGCAACAATCTCCTCACCGGAGTAGCCGGTATTCTAATGGCGTTTTCAGCCGAGCCCTGAACACGTGCATACAATCTCCTCACCGTAGGTCCCGGTATTCTAGGGGCTTATTTCAGCCAGACCTAACCACATGCATACATGACCTCACTGGCGCAAGCACGTAACAGATTTGATACTAGCGCATGGCGGCCCAGCCATGCCACCCTTTTATAGCAACAGGTACAGGACCTGCCAGAAAAAGGACCAATGAGAAACTGTGGAGGCTGCATTGTACTGTATGGAAGATTATGCGGTGCATTGCACTATATGGATGACAATGAGGTGTGCCTTGTACTATATGGAGGACTATGGGTGCATTTTACTATATGTAGCACTATGGGATGTGTATTATACTGTATGGGGCTGCATAATACTCCTGAGTGGGCTGCATTATACTACTGTGGTGGCTGCATTATATTCTATGGGGATGCATTATACTCCTATGGGGCTGCATTATACTCCTGTGGGGGCAGCATTATACTTCTGTGGGGGCTGCATTACACTCTGTGGAAGACAATGGTGTGCACTGTACTATATGGAGTATTTTGGGGTGTGTATTATAATGTATGGAGCAATCTGCCTGCAGTCCCTCTCTCCCTGCAGAGACACCAGCGTACTCACTTCCGAGGCTCCCGTCCTGCTCCTTCCGGGTCTGCTGCTGACCAGGGTGCGTGTACTCCTAGCAAGTCTCCAGGCACTGTGCTTAGGTCGCGCGTGTGCACACTTCCTCTTTCTTAAAGGGTCCGCGCGCGTTCCTCTAAAGTGTCCCCAGCCAATAGCTGGAGGTCACTTACTATTTAAACTGCCTCCTCCAACATGGAGGTGCCTGTACAATGTTGTGAGTTTGTTCCTAACACGCTTGATAGTTCTCAGGTTCCTGTAGTTACATCTCAGCCTGCTGTACCCACCAGTGCTACCTTCAATGGTAGCCGAGTCTGCTGCACCCTTCATTGCTTCCTTCAATGGTAGCAGAGTCCTCTGCACCTGCCAGTGCTTCCTTCAATGGTAGCCGAATCTGCTGCACCCATCAGTGCTTCCTTCAACAGTAGCCAAGTCTGCTGCACCTGCCAGTGCTTCCTTTCAACGGTAGACGAGTCCGCTGCACCCGCCAGTGCTTTCCTTAATGGCAGCTGAGCCAACTGCACCTGCCACTGCTCACCTCAACGGCAGCTGAGCCAGCTGCACCCGCCAGTGCTCACCTCAACGGCAGATGAGCCAGCTGCACTCGCCAGTGCTCACCTCAACGGCAGCTGAGCCAGCTGCACATGCCAGTGCACACCTCAATGGCAGCCGAGCCAGCTGCACCCGCCAGTGCTCATCTCCCCGTCAGACTGTCCTGTCTGCACCTGCGGTTCCTGTCATCTGCTCTGCCTGCCTGCATCTGTTAGACATTCCCCCGGGCCATTCCAGGTATTCGTTCCTAGGGGTCAGCCACCATCTACCCAAGGTCAGTCCTGGAGTAGCACCTGGATCACCTCCCTTGTCTCTCCATGGACCGTGGTGTTGTTAGCTGCTGCATGTCTATGGTCAGATTGGGTGAGGCTCCTAGTCACACACCTCCAGGTCTTCCTTGGGCTTTGGTACAGTGGATCCACCACCCAGCCTCTTACAGTTTGCACAGGTCATGGAATCTGCTGGCTCCCAGGCGTCTTCCATCTCGGACCTATACCAGAAGTCTCCCGCCTGAAGAATCAGCAGGACAAGATTCTTTCCTATTTATGGTCTGTGAATACCCTTCTTGATACAATGGCAGTACCGGCTGCTTCCACACCCTCTCAAGCGGCAGTTACCACCACGGTGACCCACCAGGCAGCCAGTTATGCACCAGGTTCTGGACCTCGTCTGTCAGCTCCCCCACGTTTTGGCAGAGATCCTGCACTATTTCGGGGGTTCATTAACCAGTGCATGCTGCACTTCGAACTCCTGGCTTATTAGTTCACCTCGGACCGAGCCAAAGTGGCCTTCATCATGTCACATCTATCTGGTGAGGCCCTAGCAAGGCTCAATCCTCTGTGAGAAAAAGCGGATCTGGTAGTGTCGAACCTACAGGCCTTTTTGGAAGCCTTTCATAAGGTCTTTGACGAGACCTGGTCGTCTTTCTTCTGCAGCCTCTTCTCTGCTCTGGTTACACCAAGGTAACCTCTCCGTGGGCCAGTATGGGGTCTGTTTTCGTACCTTGTTTTCGGAACTCGCTTGGAACAATGAGGCTCTGGTAGCAACCTTCTGGAAGGCCTCTTTGGGTGAATCAAGGTTGAACTGGCTAGTCAGGAGATACCCACCTCTATGAATGACCTTGTGTCTCTCGCAAACCGAATTGACATTAGGTTCCAGGAACGGACCAAAGAGGTGAACCACGAGAGAAGATCTGTATGCCTGGCTCCCACCTTTCAACGACCGATCATTAAGCAAGTTCCTGCTGTGACATCCTTATTTGAACCTGTGCAGATTGACCAGGAGAAGCTCTCCAAGCGCCGCCAAGAGGTTTGTCGGGTCGAAGGGACTTGCTTCTACAGCGGCAGCTCCGAGCACCTTATTCGTTCCTGCTCAGAGAGACCTGGAAATGGCAGTGCCTAGGGTCAGTAGGAGAGGCTACCCTGGTCAAGACTTCTACCTCTCCATTGTTGACACTACCTGTGTCTGCCTCTTGCAGCAAAGGGTCTTTGGTTGAATTGGCCCACCTGGACTCTGGCTCCGTGGGTAACTTTGTTCAACAGGCTATGGTCAAACGGTATAAGATTACGGTCCCGGTCCCACGTCTTCCAGATCCATTGGTAGTTTCTTCAGTGGATGGAAAGCCTGTTCCCGAGACCATCCAGTTCATCACAGAGACTGTGGAGCTTCAAGTGGGGATGCTGCATTCGGAAAAGATTTTTCTTCATGTGCTGTCTGGTCTTTCTTATCCTCTCATTCTAGGTCTCCCGTGGCTGCAAAAACACGAACCTGTTCTCTACTGGAGGTCTGGAGAAGTACTCCGTTGGGGCTCAGGATGTCACGAAATGTGCCTTGCTCACGTTCGTCCTGTCCGGTCTCCTACTTCTCCTACTAATTTGCCTGGCCTGCCCACGGCACATTGGACTTATGCAGACGTCTTCGACAAGAAGGAGGCTGAGACCTTGCCACCTCATAGGCCGTATGACTGCCCGATTGAACTCCTGCCGGGTACCTCACCTGCACGAGCCCGAATCTAGCCCCTGTCCCAGGCCGAGACTCGTGTATGACCGAGTATATAGAAAAGAACCTCGCTAGGGGATTTATCTGGAAATCCTCATCTCTGGCTGGAGCTGGGTTTTTCTTTCTGAAGAAAAAGGATGGCTCTCAGCGACCCTGTATTGACTATGGGGGCCTTAACCAAATCACCATAAAAAATATGTAGCCCCTACCCCTGATCTCCAAGCTGTCTGATGGCCTGAAGGGTTCCAGAGTTTTCACGAAGCTTCACCTACGAGGTGCATACAACATGGTTCGAATTCGCCAGGGAGACGAGTGGAAGACAGCTTTCAACACCCACGACGGCCATTACGAGTATTGCGCTATGCCGTTTGGACTCTGTAATGCTTCAGCCATCTTCCAAGAACTGGTGAACGACATCTTTCGTGACCTGCTCTACGTGTGTGGTAGTATACCTGGACGACATCTTGGTATTCTCTCCTGATCTGCCAACACATATTCTACACGGGAGGGATGTTCACCAGGTTCTATTAAGATTATGAACTAACCGTCTCTATGCCAAATATGAAAAGTGCGGCTTCGAGAATTTCTCCCTTCTGTTTCTGGGATACATCTTTTCTGAGATCGGACAGAAGATTGATCCTGAGAAGGTATCCACCATCATGAAGGGGCCCTGTCCAGACAGTCTTAAGGCTATCCAGCAGTTTCTCGAGTTTACAAATTATTATCGCCAATTTATTCCGCATTTTTCTTCCCGGACTGCTCCTATTTCTGCCCTGACCCGCAAAGGAGCCAATCCTAAGTAATGGACTACTGAAGCAGAAGACACCTTTGTATCCTTCAAGCAGGCATTCTACTCGGCTCCGATGCTGCATCGCCCAAACCATAACAAGCAGTTCTTCCTGGAGGTGGATGCATCTTCCACAGGGGCCGGTGCCGTTCTCACTCATAGAATCATAGAATGGTAGAGTTGGAAGGGTCCTCCTGGGTCATCTGGTCCAACCCCCTGCTCAAAGCAGGATTCGCTAAATCATCCCAGACAGATGTCTGTCCAGCCTATGTTTGAAGACTTCCATTGAAGAAGAACTCACCACCTCGCGTGCCAACTGCAGCGACTTTCTACAGTGTGCAGAACGGCAAGGAGGGAAGGGTTGAGGATTCAGTGGAAGATAATTCGGTGGAAGATAATACGGTGGATGATGAGATGCTTGACCCCACATGAAAGCCATCCTAGTGACGTGCGTAGTTCAAAGGAAGAGGAGGTGGCCATGCTGCCACAGTAGCACAGCAAAAGCGTGAGCAGGATGCAAAGGCGCAGTGGGCGACCCCTAGTCAGTATGTCGGCTGCTACTGCCCAGTCGCCGCTGAAATCAGCACACCAAAGACAGCTCAAAAGAGCTCCCTGATGTGGCACTTCTTCAGGGAACAAGCAACAGGGGGTTTGCGCACTGTGCTGTCAGACCCTGAAGCAAGGCATAAATGTTCTGAACCTGAGCACCACCTGACGAGGCATCTGAATTCCAGGAACAAGGTGCAGTGGAGTACTGACCTTAAAAAGCATGATAGATCTAAGCCTCCTCCTGCCCCCTCTTCTGCTGTGGTCTCGGCCTCTTCCTGCCGCTCACGATCAACGGGGCCACCTGCCTCCCCGCAAAATGAGGATGTGACAGCATCACCACTATGACCACCAACAGTGTCACCGAGCATCTCCACACTGTTCCATGGAAGTGTTCAGCTTTCCATCCCCAAACCTCGAGTGAAAAAGGATATACTTCCCTAGCCACCCATGGTCCTGAATGACAGCATTTCCAAATTGCTGGCCTTTGAAATACTGCCATTCCGGCTGGTGGAAATAGTTTTAAAAAACTGATGGTGGTGGCTGTCCCTCAGTATATTGTTCTCAGCCACCACTACTTTTCCAGGTGGGCCATCCCTGCCATGCTCAAACATGTTGCAGACCAAATCAGGTGTGCACTGCTCAACACCATTCACATAATCACCAATACGTGGACCAGTAAGTATGGCAATGGACATTACATCTCTGGAGAATGAGGCAGTGTGAGCTGAGGCATACCTCAAAGCGAGCTGCATGTCAGTAATTAAGCCTGCAATGCTACAGCTCAAGCCTGCTGACAATACGGAGGAAATACCCAAGCAGTTAGCCCTCACATTGCAGCAGCAGCTGCAGTTTCTGCAGCAGCTGCAATTTCAGCGGCAACAAGAGCAACGGCAGCAGGAGCAGCGGCAACAACAAGAGCAATACCAGCAGCTTCAGCGGCAGCAGCAGGAGCAGCTTCAGCGGCAGCAGCAAGAGCAGCTTCAGCAGCAGGAGGAGCAGCAGCAGCTGCAGTTTCAACAGCAACAAGAAGAGCAATGACAGCAGGAGCAGCAGCAACAGCATCAGGAGCAGCTCAAATTGCAGCATCACAATCATCATCAGCAGCTGCTGTATCAGCAGCAGCAGAAAACCAATGAGCTGTTCCTGCAACAGATTGCAGCTCTGCAAGAGGCGCCCTCACCCGCTATCCCGATCCGTTCTGAGGCCCAATACAAAGTCCGGACAGCACTGAGGAAGATGAGTCCTGAGGATGATATGGAAGCCTTCCTCACAGTGTTCGAGTGCATAGCAGAGCGGGAGAGCTTGCCGATGTCATAGTGGGCTGAAGTGGTGACACCCTTCCTGAAGGGAGATGCTCAGAAGGCTTACCTGGATCTCAGTCGGGAGGATGCCATGGAATATTAGAAGCTGAGAAGTGAGATTGTTGCCCAGCTGGGGGTTATCACATATATACTGTAAGCTTTTCAGGGATATAGCTCTGGGATCGCCGTCCGGGTAGACAGAGTGGCACGGAAACAGTTCATTCACAGCAGTACTGGTGCAACTGGCCCAGCAGTTTTATTTAAAGTCAAAAGCAAACAAGACATAAAACAAATCATAAACAGAAGACCTGGGCTTGTCTAGCCACTTACTACACTTAGATAGATTTCCCTATCTATCCGGGTCCCGACTCTAACAGCCGGGGCCAAAACAACACATATGTTCAGCATTTACCAGCATGTAGGTTCACAGAGTCTCCTCCTTGTGTCTGAAGGCACCTTCAACGTCCAGACTTGAGAGAGCTCCCCTCCTATTCAGCAGCTATCCGCATGGATTCTCACAGAGACTACTCCTGTGTCCGGGGTACATCGAGCGCCCAGACTGAGATAGCTCAAACTCCTGGAGACACCTTCTGTGCCTGGACCCCTACTGTGTCCAGACTAAGCGAGCTCCCCTCCTATTCAGCAGCTATCCGCATGGATTCTCACAGAGACTACTCCTGTGTCCGGGATACATCGAGCGCCCAGACTGAGATAGCTCAAACTCCTGGAGACACCTTCTGTGCCTGGACCCCTCCTGTGTCCAGACTAAGCGAGCTCTCTGTCTGTGTTCTCAGACACCTACTTCTGGTCTCCTAATTAACACCTGAGTAGTTTCAGGCCTGAGCTGCAAGTGTGCAATGAATGTAAGGTGTAGTGACCTTTCTCCACCACCAGGCCTACAAAGCCATACATTCCCCCATACCCGTCAGCAAAGTACCTAGGTGAAATGTACACCCATTCAACACACATACCCTCACTGTCTCACATATCCCCCCCCTCTTCTCCAGACCGGAGGGCTGGTCATCCAGACCGGAGGGCTGGTCAACAATCCTAAAGAGACAGTGAACTCCGGACCAGTCATAGTCATCATCAACTTCATCTTCACTACCGTCCATTTACCTTCCAAGGCCACTAGCATCCACACAGGATCCAGTCTCTGACCTTTCAGGCAGTCAGGCTTCACTCGGCCTCACATAAACGGTGTCCCCCACACCAGGGGAACAGTAAACAGGCCTGACGCCTATCACTGACACACCTGTCTCCAATTAAGCAGGGTTTATATACCCTTACACACACCCACACACGGGACCTGAGCTGATGTCATAGTCATGTGTTCAGACTTGTGTGTGTGTAAAAGGACCTGTGTGATGTCACAGTCATGTGACTAGTCAGCTGGGGGAAGGAACATGGACAGTCAAAACACACACACTGAGCCATTACAGGAACGCCAGCCCAGGGCTGCATTACCTATTCCCCCCCCTTCCAAACTTGTAGGTTTGAACACAAAAATACATCCAATCACCTCAACCCACAGTTCACACAGAGACCATGTACTTGTCCATTGCTCTGTTCAGCCCCCCGGAATATTAGTCAATGACATTCGCTCCTTCCTTAGGGACCTACTGTCTGTCATTGTCACAGACTTCGTCCAGTCACATTTCCGGGTCGTAACCTTGTCAGGTCTCCCCTCCGTTCCCAGCGGTCAATCGTAACCTTGTCAGGTCTTGCCTGGGTATCTAAGGTCCGGTTAGACTTCGTACTGTCCCGTACTCTATCGGGTCGTCTGTATGGGCCTCTCAAACCTGAGTTACTGGAGGTCTCACTACCTCTAAACCCACGCCCACTACCCTCAGTAGACGGCTGCCATCTTCTGCTGCTCAGATGATGCTGTCTATCTACTCGCTGTCTAGCGAGATTCAATTGTTCTACCTCTCGCAGGTAGGTCACACGGTACGCCACCAGCATGCGCACATATTCCAGACTTTCTTCCGTTCCTATAGCGTAGAATGACACCATGCCGTCTTCATCTGGTATCCAGTCCCGACAATCACGTGGACTGCTTACTTTCACCACACCAGACCTCTTCACCATCATCTGCATGGCTCGGCCATTTCTCCCAATTAGCTTTCTCACCAGAACATGAGGCACCCGGATGACCTTTTCCAGCAGACTGTGAGCATTTCTCATAAGCTTCAGTTGTCTAACGGCTTGTTCTGTCTTCAACCGGAGAAACCGCTTTGTGCGAATACATCGCCAGTGCATGTCACTTAGGATTACTTCACTGTAACTTCGGTCGTGGACAAGACCACCAGCTGTTTAGCTCCTGAGGTCGAGTACACCTTACAGGCTCCCACGGCCTTCCTAAACGCTTCATGCACAGACTCACGGGTGCATTCTTCTCTCAAGTCCTCGGGTACATCTACGAGGCACTTGTACCGACACGTTTCGGTCTCACCAGTGGTTTCCAGACGATCAACCAGCTCAGGGTTCAGGGACAACTGACTTTCAGCTTCTTCCCCCTTTACGCTTCTTCTGAGCTGACTCACAGCTACAAATTCGTGAATTTCCGTCCTGACCACTTCCATTTCACATTTATCTTCCGTTACCACACTCTTAGCTCTCCTCAGGTCTATCTTCTCCTGGCCAAAGGGAGCGAGTGCAACGTGTTTGCCCTTTTCTTTCTCCAAGGAGGCCTTGTTCACCGAGTGACACTGTATCAGGCGACTTTTCAGCCCGAGAACTTCTTCCTCTAGTTCCGCCATTCGCCTCTCAGCTGCCCGTCTCTGAAGCTTCTCTTGCGTCCACTGGGCTTGTAACCACTCCTTGAGCTCCTTGATCTCGGCTCCGACATCCACCGAATCATCCGAACTCACATCACTCGAGGAAGTATCTGCTTTACACCTCCCATCTCCAGTGGCCAACTCCTGGCCCTGGTCTGTAGCTTCTCTGATGGACTCCTCCATCTTTTCCCGCTCAGCTTCCATTTGGCTGAGCTTTTCCTTAAGGCACATCTCCGCCTTCTGGAGAGTATCACAGGACATCTGTAGCTCCTTCACCTGAGCTTCTAGACCTAGGGTCTTTCTGCGCAGATCACCATTTTCATCACGGGTGTCCTGCAGAGTGGTCTCAACCACCTGGCGCATTTGCTCTGCATCCATCTTATCCTCTTCTAGTTTTTCTTTGACCCTGAGGAGATCCACATAATCTCTCTTCATCTGTTGCAGTTCCCTACTGCGTTCACCACACTCCTTCTTGGAGTCACACAGCTCCTGGTTGAGCTGTTCGCGCAGTCGTTCTAGGATTTGTTCACTTCCAGAAACTCCATCCTGCAGCGCCTCCTTCTCACGCTTCAACTGCAAAACCTCTTCCTTGATTTTGCGGCGGTCCTCTTTAATGGCAAAGAACATATTCTGCCACAGGATAACTTCCTCGTTGCTTCCTTCTAGGACTCGCTGGTCTGAGGATACGTCCTCCAGGTTTTCACATAATTGCAGCATGTCACTCTGATACTGCAGCCGAATAGGTTCCAGCTCTTGGCCATGACTGGCCCCCTCCTCTTCTACCTCTAAAGGAGAATCCACACTTGAAGCATAGGCAGACAGTACTACATTCTCTTCATTTTCATTTTCAGCGAGTACTACCGGAACAACCTTTTTGTGGCCCTTGCGCCGTCGACGACGAGAGGAGGACTCTCTTCCCTCGTCTAGCCTCTCCTGACTGAACTCACTTTTTACTTTCATAGTGTCCCAGTCAGCTACGGGGTCTGTGTCACTCCCCATGGTGTTGTGGACTAACAGGTCACCTCCCACTTTGACGTCACCCCCTTCTACTGGAGCTACCCCGTTATCAACGGTCACATTGTCATTTTTAGGAGGTACCAACCCACCACCAGTAACAATTTTCAGTTTTCCACACTCTTACACTCTTGTGAAAATCCGCCCCTTTTTTAGACTCCGCCCCCTTTTAACAACCACACCGGCAGGGTAATTTTTACACAAAAAATCAGCAGTAGTCTTAGGACTCAGTTCACAACATCTCTTACCACCTCCCCGGGCACTCTGTGACAACACTGGCACCCCCGGAGGTCCATAGAATGGTCCACTGCCGCCATTCTATACGGTGCCCACAGCTCCCGCACCATGTCCAGCTGAATGTCCAGTAGACATTTCTCAAATATGCGGTCCGACTCGTCAGACCCATTCGTTGCTCCGTTCACAGCCATCGCGGAGCACTGTTCACACCAGAACTTCACCGCTTTCCCTTGAAAAAAATCTTCGTGGCCCCACCGAGCCACAGCAAAACTGGAGTTGAGTGTGACGACAATCTTCGCAACCCCGCCGAGTTGCAGCCAAAAACCGGATTTGAGTGCGATGACAATCTTCGTAACCCCCACCGAGTCACAGAAGATGCCTTCGTGACCCCACTGAGTCACAGCAAGATGCTTGTATCCACACTCGTCGTCCATGCTGTCAGACTTCTCTGTCTTAACAACGGCAGTCTTCACTCAAGACATACACACTCCACAGTCTTTTCCACAACAAGTTCAGCTTTGCTGTGCAGACACACTTTTTTTTTCTTTTGCAAACTCTATTAGGGCTACTGTCTCTTTAAGACTGCTCCAACAGACGTTTCTTTTTCTGGACACACTTTTTTTTTTTTTCTCTGCTGCTGCTTCAACAGACTTCACCTTTATTGCTGCCTCTAAGCCACTGTGCTGCACGCACATTCCAGCACCAATTGTATCAGCCACTGTGCTGCCCCAGCATTCTCCGCCAATTGTAAGCTTTTCAGGGGATATAGCTCTGGGATCGCCGTCCGGGTAGACAGAGTGGCACGGAAACAGTTCATTCACAGCAGTACTGGTGCAACTGGCCGCAACCAGTTTTATTTAAAGTCAAAAGCAAACAAGACATAAAACAAATCATAAACAGAAGACCTGGGCTTGTCTAGCCACTTACTACACTTAGATAGATTTCCCTATCTATCCGGGTCCCGACTCTAACAGCCGGGGCCAAAACAACACATATGTTCAGCATTTACCAGCATGTAGGTTCACAGAGTCTCCTCCTTGTGTCTGAAGGCACCTTCAACGTCCAGACTTGAGAGAGCTCCCCTCCTATTCAGCAGCTATCCACATGGATTCTCACAGAGACTACTCCTGTGTCCGGGGTACATCGAGCGCCCAGACTGAGATAGCTCAAACTCCTGGAGACACCTTCTGTGCCTGGACCCCTCCTGTGTCCAGACTAAGCGAGCTCCCCTCCTATTCAGCAGCTATCCGCATGGATTCTCACAGAGACTACTCCTGTGTCCGGGATACATCGAGCGCCCAGACTGAGATAGCTCAAACTCCTGGAGACACCTTCTGTGCCTGGACCCCTCCTGTGTCCAGACTAAGCGAGCTCTCTGTCTGTGTTCTCAGACACCTACTTCTGGTCTCCTAATTAACACCTGAGTAGTTTCAGGCCTGAGCTGCAAGTGTGCAATGAATGTAAGGTGTAGTGACCTTTCTCCACCACCAGGCCTACAAAGCCATACATTCCCCCATACCCGTCAGCAAAGTACCTAGGTGAAATGTACACCCATTCAACACACATACCCTCATGTCTCACAATACGTACACAACGAGTATTCCAGTGGTCTTTTGTGGAGTCACGTCCCGCCAGGTCTTAGGCATATGACTTGCTGCAGCTGGTAAAAAAAATGGCTCCAGACTGAAATCTTAACCTCTTTCCAGATGGTAGAGAGGGTGGTGGTCGACCGGCTGGTGAGGGCTCTGCCAGCAGCCACACTTGTGGGACAAGGGGACCCAGGCACTTTGGATCAGGTGGTTGGACTGGTTGAGCGGTATACAGCCACTCAGGACTTCATACGGGACACTGCTCCACTTCGGCTGTCACGTAAGGCCCCACCAGCCCAGGAGTCTGGGAAAAGTCCACGACCCTCCACTGGAGCCAATCCGGACCGAACCCATACTGAGGGTGTATCCCAAAGGGAGAGTGACAACAGACCTGTGTCCCCTAAACCGGTCCCAAGGTCCACTCATGTCGCAGCTATTAAGTGTTAGCGGTGCCAAGGGCCCAGACATGTGACTGCCAACTGAGGTATTGGCAGGAGAGGTTGAGGAAACCGCACCGATCCCCAAGCTGGAAGTGTCCCCTGTAAGTTTGGGACAGCGCAGCTCCAGGATCCCACCCTTGCCCTGGCAGGTGAAAGGGTGGTGGAAATAAATGGGGTGGCTCAGCACCCGGGGGCAGAAACGTTTTTTCCTCGCATGGCTGTCAACCAAGGCTTATTGTATAGGGGTAATAAAATCCGAGGTGAAGTGGTAGAACAGTTGGTGGTGGCCCAGTCATACCGTCGGACCGTCTTAGAGATGGCATACACACATGCTGGGAGTACACTTAGGGGTAAAGAAAACCCAATAACGCATACTGCAGCAGTTCTTTTGGCCCAGAGTGTATGCCGAGGTACAATGGCATTGTGAGTCATGTCCTGAATGCCAACTAACCACACCCACTGCGAACTACCGGAGTCCATTTGTACCTCTGCCCATCATAGAGGTACCCTTTGAGGTATAGCAATGGATTTTGTGGGCCCTATAGTAAAATCCGCCAGGGGCCACCAACATATTCTGGTCGTAGAGCATTACGCCACACAGTACCCAGAGGCAATACCACTTTGACACACCTCGGCAAAACTAATCGCCTGCGAGCTGTTTGCAATGTTTTGTCACCTTGGGCAGCCAAAGGAGATCCTTACCTATCAGGGGACTCTTTTTATGTCCAAGGTGACCGGGGAGCTATGTAAGCTGCTCCAGATCCAACCGCTACGCACGTTGGTGTACCATCCACAAACCCAGGGGTTGGTGGAAAGATTTAATAAGACCCTTCAATCCATGCTTAAAGAGGTAGTCTCCAAAGATGGGAGGGATTGGGACATGTTATTGCCCTATCTAATGTTCGCTATCCGCAAGGCACCACATACGTCCACAGGTTTTTTTCCCATTTGAGCTATTGTATGGCAGACATCCGAGGGGGTTGCTGGACGTAGCCAAGGAGACATGGGAACAGGAGCCAACTCCGCACCGGAGTGTGATCGAGTACGTGGCAAGCATGCAGGTCTGCATTGCAGCCGTCAGGCCCATAGTCAAGGAGCATCTGTTGGATGCCCAGGCCGTGCAGAGCCACATGTATAATAAGAGAGCCATGATCAGGACCTTTAAAAAAGGGAACCGTGTGTTGCTACTGGTGCCCAACACAGAGAGTAAGCTCATGGCCAAGTGGCAAGGGCCATATGAGATACACGGGAAGGTGGGAGAAGTGAATTATAGGGTGTACCAACTCAGAAAAAGGAAACCTGAGCAACTGTGCCATGTCAACCTGCTAAAAGCCTGGAAGGACCGGAATGTTTGGTCACAGAGGCGACTACGGTCGTACCCACGGGGAATCCTCTGGCACTGGCCAAGGACCCAGCCGGTCTTAACAGTAGGGAGATGTTGCTGACACTGTTTATCAGTAGGGAGAGAGTTAGGAGTGGAAAGAGAAGTTATTATGTGCTTGTGCTGATAGCAATTGTGCTGTACAGTTAGTGTGTAGTGACAGGGGAGGATTTTCTTGTGTGCAGCAGAGCTGGTTATTAGGCTGACTGCCAGTGACAGGGGAGGATTTTCTTGTGTGCAGCAGCGCTGGTTATTAGGTTGCCTGCCAGTGACAGGGGAGGATTTTCTTGTGTACAGCAGGGCTGGTTATTAGGCTGCCTGCTAGCTGTATTGCTGTGTGTACACTGCTATGCAGATGGCTTTTTACACAGTACTAATACTATTATTCCTCTTTTCTGCACAGTTACCAAGCGTTCATTTTTTTCCACACCGTACAGAGCTGTAAGCTCCTCACACACTATTGTGTACCGGATGGTATCACGGACAAATACATGTTGACTATCTGTGTGTGACTCCGGAAATATATACAGAGATTTAAATTTTCCCCTACACTTTATACACCTGATATCTTCTGATACTGTACCTTTTTTCTGCCTTTTGTATTACGGTCAAATCCATACTGAGAGAGCGTCTGTGTGTGACTCCGGAAATATATACGGAGATTGAAATTTTCCCCTATACTATGTACACCTGGTATCTTCTGATACAGTAACTTTTTACTGCCTTTTGTATTACGGTCAAATCCATACTGAGAGAGCGTCTGTGTGTGACTCCGGAAATATATACGGAGAATTAAATTTTCCCCTATACTATATACACCTGGTATCTTCTGATACAGTACCTTTTTTCTGCTTTTTGTATTCCGGTCAAATCCATACTGAGTGAGCGTCTGTGTGTGACTCCGGAAATATATAAGGAGATTTAAATTTTCCCCTATACTATATACACCTGGTATCTTCTGAAACAGTACCTTTTTTCTGCCTTTTGTATTAAGGTCAAATCCATACTGAGAGAGCGTCTGTGTGTGACTCCGGAAATATATAAGGAGATTGAAATTTTCCCCTATACTATATACATCTGGTATCTTTTGATACAGTACCTTTTTACTGCCTTTTGTATTACGGTCAAATCCATACTGAGAGAGCGTCTGTGTGTGACTCAGGAAATGTATACGGAGATTTAAATTTTCCCCTACACTATATACACCTGGTATCTTCTGATACAGTACCTTTTTTCTGCTTTTTGTATTCCGGTCAAATCCATACTGAGTGAGCGTCTGTGTGTAACTCCGGAAATATATAAGGAGATTTAAATTTTCCCCTACACTATATACACCTGGTATCTTCTGAAACAGTACCTTTTTTCTGCCTTTTGTATTAAGGTCAAATCCATACTGAGAGAGCGTCTGTGTGTGACTCCGGAAATATATAAGGAGATTGAAATTTTCCCCTATACTATATACATCTGGTATCTTTTGATACAGTACCTTTTTACTGCCTTTTGTATTACGGTCAAATCCATACTGAGAGAGCGTCTGTGTGTGACTCCGGAAATATATACGAGATTTAAATTTTCCCCTATACTATATACACCTAGTATCTTCTGATAGAGTACCTTTTTACTGCCTTTTGTATTACGGTCAAATCCATACTGAGAGAGCGTCTGTGTGTGACTCAGGAAATGTATACGGAGATTTAAATTTTCCCCTACACTATATACACCTGGTATCTTCTGATACAGTACCTTTTTTCTGCCTTTTGTATTACGGTCAAATCCATACTGAGAGAGCGTCTGTGTGTGACTCCGGAAATATATACGGAGATTTAAATTTTCCACTACACTATATACACCTGGTATCTTCTGATGCAGTACATTTTTTCTCCTTTTTGTATTCCGGTCAAATCCATACTGAGTGAGCGTCTGTGTGTGACTCCGGAAATATATAAGGAGATTTAAATTTTCCCCTATACTATATATACCTGGTATCTTCTGAAACAGTACCTTTTTTCTGCCTTTTGTATTACGGTCAAATCCATACTGAGAGAGCGTCTGTGTGTGACTCCGGAAATATATACGGAGATTGAAATTTTCCCCTATACTATATACACCTGATATCTTCTGATACAGTACCTTTTTACTGCCTTTTGTATTACGGTCAAATCCATACTGAGAGAGCGTCTGTATGTGACTCCGGAAATATATACGGAGATTTAAATTTTCCCCTATACTATATACACCTGGTATCTTCTGATACAGTAACTTTTTACTGCCTTTTGTATTACGGTCAAATCCATACTGAGAAAGCGTCTGTGTGTGACTCCGGAAATATATACGGAGATTTAAATTTTCCCTATGCTAAATACACCTGGTATCTTCTGATACAGAACCTTTTTACTGCCTTTTGTATTATGGTCAAATCCATACTGAGAGAGCGTCTGTGTGTGACTCCGGAAATATATACGGAGATTTAAATTTTCCCCTACACTGTATACAGCTGTACGCTTCTGATACAGTACCATATATCTGCTGGTATTTTGGTACATTTTCCCAAACATGGGGAAGTATGGTGGAAGAGGCCGCGGACGTGGGGGGGGACCAGCTGGTACTGATGGTGGTGGTGGTGCATCTGCTGGTAGTGCCAAAAGCACAATAGCACCTAAAGCAGGAGATGTAGAGCCTGCATCATCGTCTGGCTCCAGAAGGTCTGGAAGGCTCCCTTTCTGGGAGTAGGAAAAACCGCTTTTAAAGCCGAAACATCGGGAACAGGTTTTGGCTTACATTGCCGAAACAGCTTCCAGCTCTATCGCCTCCTCTTCTGAATTTTCAAAAACTGCAAGCACTGAGTCGTCAGTACAGGCTCCTGGTCAGGAACTACACCTTTCCTTGTGTCCTTCACCCCCACAACAAGTGAAGGATGCAGCAGGCCACACTTCAGATTACTTCCTGGAGCTCTTTTCACATACCATGCCTGGTTATCAAGTGAAATCCTGAATTCCCCAGTCCAAGATGAATTTGACATGGAGTGCACTGATGCACAGCCACTACTATATGATTCTGCTGGTACATTCACGCAGAGCACTGCATTGCCCTCGCAGTCTACTGAGCCAATTCTGACCCTGATGAAACTCAGGTGACCCTTCCTGCATACTCTACCACCTTACACATGACACAGAGGAAGGTGCAGATGAAATTGAAGAGGAGGTGATGGATGACCCAGTTGTTGACCCGGATTGGCATCCATTGGGGGAAGAGGGTTCCGCTGGCAAAAGCTCAGAAGAGGAGGAGGATCCGCAGCGGGCATCGACATCGCAGCTGTGGTTATCTGGCAGCCCAGTAGCAGTCCAAAAACATGTTAAAAAAACAAAAAGAGTTGCAGGACAGCTTGCCAGATGGTCAGATTAGCACAGTGTGCAATCCCTGAAAATTTTTCCCATAGTAGGAAGAGTGCACTTTTTTGACCAAAATCCTATTGATGAGGCAAAGGTATCTGTAAGAAGTGCGGAAGGACCTTTAGCCTAGGGAAAAATCTCCGAAATTTGAATACCAGTTGCATGCTTAGACATTTAAACACCATGCACTTGCAAGCGTGGACGGACTACAAAACCTCAGGTAGCACATGTGCACCTGCTCCGACTGAAGGTAGCCAGCAACGCTACATCGCTTCCCCCACTGTAAGCCCACCGGTTAGCACACCACCAGCAAGAAATGTTGAGGTGTCGTCGCAAGGCCAAAGCAGTCAGGGAATCACAATGTTTTTCCAATGAAAGACTTAATCTGGGCCATCCCAACACCACCACCATCACCATCACCAACCCCCTCTCAGTCCGCCATGTCCACCGCTAGTTCCCCCATATGCAGCGCTCAAGTCCAGCTCACCCTGGCAGACACTCTGAGTAGGACAAAAAAGTACTCTTCCTCTCATCCGCGTACACTGGCTTTGAACGACTACATTGCCAAACTGATCTCATTATAGATGATGCCCTTCCGTTTGGTTGAAAGCGCAGCGTTCCGAGAGCTCATGGCCTATGCTGTCCCACGCTATGACCTACCCAGTTGCACTTCTTTTCTAGAAAAGCCATTCCTGCCCTCCACCTGCATGTGAAAGACCGCATTGTCCATGCACTCAAACAATCAGTGAGTGGAAAGGTGCACCTCACAACAGATGCATGGGCCAGTAGGCATGCCAGGGCCATTACGTGTCCGTCACTGCGCACTGGGTTAATGTGGTGGATGCAGGGTCCACAGGGGACAGCGGCGGTGTGACAGTGCTGCCTAGCCCACAGTATAGGCAACAGTTGGCTGTAGGCGTTCGACCTTCCTCCTCCTCCAGAAGCGAAAGCTCGTCGACGGAGCGCAGTTGCACGAGCACTCCATCTGCATCTGCCAGTTTGCACACAATGTGTCCCACTATCGAACAGCTATGGTAAGCGTCAGCAGGCTGTTTTAAAGATGATGTCTTTGGGCGACAACAGACACACAGCGAAGGTACTGGCCGACTACTTGCAGCGAGAAACTGAGTCATGTCTGGCAGTCTACATCTTGCGCCAGGCAGGGCAGTCAGTGATAACGGCCGTAATTTTGTGGCGGCCATAGCCTGGCAAAACTCAGACATATACCTTGCCCGGCTCACACCTTGAACCTGTTGGTGCAGTGCTTCATAAATAATTATCCGGAGTTACGAGCCCTGCTCCATAAGGTGAGAAGACTGTGCTCGCACATCCGTCGCTCGCACCGTAGACTCCAGTCGTATGCAGAGGCTGCAGCGATCGCTCCACCTCCCCAAGCACCGCCTAATCAAAGACTTGCAACAAGGTGTAACTCCACCATTCACATGGTTGAGAGGCTGTGCGAACAGAGGCAGGCTGTAATGCAGGGTGGGCAATTAATTTTGCCAGGGGGCCGCATGAGAAATTGGGATGGTTTTAGAGGGCCGGACTAATATAATTAACTCCGTTCTACCCAATACTGTATATATACAGTATATATATATATATAAATATATACTGTATATATACATACCTGCCCATTATCATCATCTTCTCCCCATCATCATCATGCCTCCCCATTATCAGCAATGCCTGCCCATCATCATCTTCTCCCCATCATCAATGCCTGCCCATTATCATCAATGCCTGCCCATTATCATCATCTTCTCCCCATCATCAGCAATGCCTCCCCATTATCAGCAATGCCTGCCCATCATCATCTTCTCCCCATCATCAATGCCTGCCCATTATCATCAATACCTGCCCATTATCATTATCTTCTCCCATCATCATCAATGCCTGCCCATCATCATCTTCTCCCCATCATCAATGCCTGCCCATTATCATCGATACCTGCCCATTATCATCATCTTCTCCCCATCATCATCAATGCCTGCCCATCATCATCATCTTCTCCCCATCATCAATGCCTGCCCATTATCATCAATACCTGCCCATTATCATCATCTCTCCCCATCATCATCAATGCCTGCCCATCATCATCATCATCTCTCCCCATCATCAATGCCTGCCCATTATCATCAATACCTGCCCATTATCATCATCTCTCCCCATCATCATCAATGCCTCCCCATTATCAGCAATGCCTGCCCATCATCATCTTTCCCCATCATCAATGCCTGCCCATTATCATCAATGCCTGCCCCATACCCCCCCTCCCCATCATCAAAAAACCCCCTCCCCTTAAAACACAACCCCTGCCCATCAAAAACTTCTCCCCCATCATCAATGCCCCCCCTTTATCATCAATGCCTGCCCAAATCCCCCATTTCCTCCCCATCATAAAAAAGGGGCCCCCCCATTCCCCAAATTTTCCTGCCCATCAAAAATCTTCTCCCCACATCAAAGCCTCCCTTTTTTCAACAACCTTTTCCCCATTATCATCTTTTTCCCCCTTTTCATCCCCCGGGGCCTTTTCCCCATTTCAGCAATGCCTCCCTTTTTCTATCATCAATTTTCTCCCCATCATCAAGCCTGCCCATTATCATCTTTTTCCCCCCCAAAAAAAACACGCCTGCCCATTACATCAATGCCCCCTTTTAATCATCATTTTCCCCCCCCATCATCAAAAAATCCTTTTCCCCTTTAAAATCACAATGCCCCCCCCATTAACCAAAAACTTCTCCCCACTCAACCCCCTTCCCCTTTTAAAAAAACAATCCTTTTGCCCATTATCAAAAACTTCCCCCATAAACATAATTTTCCCCCCCATTATCAAAAATGCCCCCCATCAAAAACATCATCTTCTCCCCATCATCAATGCCTCCCATTCCCCATCAATGCCCCCCCCATTATCATCATCTTCCCCCCCATCATAAAAAAATGCCCTCCCCATTATCAGCAACCCCTGCCCATCATCACACACAGACAGCACATAAGCACTCCCCCCACATACACACACACACACACACACACAGCACCCCCCCAAAACAAAACACAACACACACAGAAACACCTTCCTTTTCCAGCGTCCCCGCTCTCTGACACAGGGGGCCCCCCTTGGGGGATGACCCCCAACAGGGGCCCGGGTTTTGGTAAAAAGGAAGCCCGGGGGGACCCGGGAAAAGCTGCAGAGCGGAGGCACGGGAGAGGAAAAAAAATTGCCAGCTGATCCCCGGGGCCCCAAAAACCGCCGGAGCGCCCCCCGCGGGCCGGTCCCCTGACAGCCTTTGGGCCCAAAACCCCGGGGCCCCCCTTGCCCGGCGCTGGAAAAACCCCTTTTTGGGAGGTACACGGGGGGGGGGATTTTTGGGCAGACATTGAGTTGTCCCCGGGTTTTGCATTTTCAAACTGAAAGACCTCTTTAAGCCTTCAGTGTTTTGGAAAAATGCACAAGGCGGAAAACCCAAAGACCCAAAGCCCGACATCCCACTTAAACGTCTCTTTTTGCAAACTTTTTTCCACAAAGAGGATCAGGCTTTTTCAGTGGGGGGAGGAGGGAACCTTTTTGACAGTCAAACCAATTTTTTGCTCCGGGAAAGTCCCGAATGAGGGGGGGAAAAAGAGGGAAAAAGGAAGGGGGATGATTTTTTGGGAGGAGGATCTTCAAAGGGGCAAGAGAAAAAGTTTGGGGTTTCCAAGGTCAATACAGGGTTTTTTCGTGAAAAAGGGGGGTTTGGGGTTTTGGGAGAAAGTACTCCTCCACCCACCACTTGGGAGCAAAAATTGAAAAACCCGGAACAATTTTGGGCCCCATGTGGAATTTTTTTTTTGCGG
>JARQOD010000001.1:92264123-92322327 GCA_033576555.1 Oophaga sylvatica
TTTGCAGATCGAGACCTTGGCTCAATGGCGCATTCATTAAGCTGAACTATCGATGTGCACATGCGCCGATTACGGCACTTTTTTATTGAAAACCTGAAAACTGTCTGGAATCACACTGCGCTCATGCCACCCAACCCAGTGATGGTGGTGGTAGTGTGAAATTTCAAAAAGGTACAGTGGCATGTAAATGTTTGGACATCCCTGGTCAAAAATTACTGTTATTGTGAACAGTTAAAATTGTTGTCCACTACTTGGATAATCCGGTCTTGATAAAAATGTTTGGCCCCCGTAAAAAAATAAAGCCTATACTCACCTCCTCTGCCGGCGCCTTTCCTGCTGTGTCTGTACTTGCTCTCCCTGGAACTTTTGTGTGGTGTTGTGACACATGACCCCCTTGTTGCCCTTGCTTCGGGCAAGTACAGACGGGCACGACTGGTACTCTGGCGGGCAGACAGGCACGGATATCAGGCGGGCATGGCTGGCACTCTGGCAGGCAGGCGGGCACGGCTGGCAGGTGGGCATGGCTGGCACTCTGGCAGGCGGGCACAGCTGGCATTCTGTCAGGCAGTTGTCATGGCTGACACTCCGGCAGGCAGGCGGGCACCGCTGGTACTCTGGCAGGCAGTCGATCACGGCTGGCACTCAGGCAGGCAGTTGGTCACGGCTGACACTCTGGCAGGCAGTCGATCATGGCTGGCACTCTGGCAGGTAGGCGGGCACGTCTGGCACTCTGGTAGGCAGGCGGGCACAGCTCGGAGAGAAGGGACAGAACTGACTTGGAAGGGACAGGAACACAGGCAGGTACGAATGGTATATAGGAGCAGGTAGAGACCTGTTCAGACTGGATGAGCTGGAACTGATTCAGGAAGGACAGACACACAGACAAGTATGAGTAGTGTGGGGATACAGGTAGGAACCAGTTCAGACTGGAAGGACAAAGACCCGCAGGATGCGGAACAGGAGCAGAACAGAGCCACAGTGTGCGGAGCAGTAGCAGAGCAGAAACACAGGTTGCTGAGGGAGAGCTGAGCAGCACTGCAAGTTTGCGGAGCAGAACCGCAAGGTGCGGAGCAAGAGCAGAGCAGAACCGCAGAGTTGCGGAGCAGAGAACAGAGCAGAACCGCTGGGTGCGGAGCAGAGCAGAACCACAAGGTGCGGAGCAGAACAGAACCACAAGGTGTGGAGCAGAGCAGAACCACAAGGTGCAGAGCAGAACCGCAAGGTGCGGAGCAGAGCAGAACCGCAAGGTGCGGAGCCGAGCAGAACCAAAAGGTGTGGTGCAGAGCAGAACCGCATAACCCAAGTGCTTGCCGTGAAGTACCAAGTGAACACCAGGGACACTATCGTTGTGCAGTGACAACCAGATAGAGATGGGTGCTGGTACTGGATCTACGAGAAACAGGATAAGACACAAGGAGAGACACAGCAGGAAAGGAAAGGTTCAGACAAGGATACAAACAGGTTCAGGTATAAAGCCCCCGTCACACACAGCGATCTCGCTAGCGAGATCGCTGTTGAGTCACTAGTTTTGTGACGCAACAGCGATCTCCCCACCGATATCGCTGTGTGTGACATTCAGCGACGATCAGCCCCCCTGCTGGGTATCGCTGATTATCGCTGAATGTCCTGGACATTTTTTTGATTGTTGGTCTCCTGCTGGCCAGCACGCATCGCTGCGTGTGGCAGGCAGGAGACCAGTGATCAGCTGGTAACCAAGGTACACATCGGGTTTCCAGGCGCTGGGCGGCGCCTGGAAACCCGATGTGTACGTTGTATACCAGGTCGCTGCTGCAGGGGAGCTGGTAACAAAGGTACACATCGGGTTTCCAGGTGCCGCGCAGCGCCTGGAAACCTGATGTGTACCTTGGTTACCAGCTCCCTGCACCAGCGGGCTGGTATCCAACGTACACTGCGGATAACTAAGCGACGTTACCCGCAGTGTCGCTGTCCTGATCGCTGCTGAGAGCTGCCTGTTTGGCAGCTCAGCAGCGATCATGTAGCGACACACCAGCGATCCTCACAAGTGCATATCGTTGTCGGGATTGCTGGTGTGTCGCTACGTGTGATGGTGCCCTAAGACTTAGTACAGACTAGGGCGGACACGGGAACAAGTACAGGACAAGGATTCAGGCCAGAGAATGCAGCCCTCAGGGAGGTGGGAAACAAGACCCACAAGCACAGTAACAGATCTGGGTATGCAGCCCCAGAGAAGGCAGGAAACAGGACAGGACCTGGTAACTCAGCAGCAAGACACTGACTGAGGGTGTGTGTTGTTCAGGCATCTCTAAGTGGGTGGAGATGCCTTAAGTAGCCGATATCTCTTGGCAATAGGCTGGGGACATCTTAAGGCACTGTCACACTTAGCGATCGCACTAGCGATCACGACAACGACACAACCCGGCGAGACCGCTAGTGCGATCGCTATGTGGTTGCTAGTTAGCTTCTAAACACAAAGATCTCATCAGAGATCAGTGATCTGTATAACGACCTCTGCGGTCGTTGGGAAAACCTAGTCTGTTATGAATGTGCTGGACATGGTTTCTGAGCAGAGGCTCCCTCTGGTGGTTGCAGACAGTACTGAACCTTACAGCGAGGAATGGCAATCTGGGATCACGGACTGGACTGATATAAGGGAGTGTAAGGTTCTGTGTACATGTTCCTGAAACTCAGTTTTTCCGTCAGCCATTTTACTTTCTGTCTTGCTGCAGCTGTCTTGCCCTCAGTCAATATGGAGTTTCCAGCTTGCATGTTCCCGCCCTGATTCTCTCCCTCTTCCTTCTTAAGCAGCCACAGCTGAGCAATCAGTGCTTCAGAATCAAGCCTGCAGTGTACCTGTGACCTGACTCCTGGAAGCCTTGGACTTTGTACTCCAGTTATTTCCTATTGTGGAACCTTGGAACACTCGTGGACTTTGGAACCTTGCTATTTGATAAATCCACGTTTGCATGGACTTATGGTAACAGAGAAGAGATCCTGAACCTGTTGTGGGGAGTGATTGCTGAGCTTAAGTTACTCTGGCCTGCTGTGTCTCCTGCTTTTGTATCTGCAAACTGTGTGACTATTAATGCCACTTGTATGAAGTAATACAAGACCTTCTATATCAAACCTGTGACTCCTGTGTTTTCATCGCACCCAAGCACAAGACACTATATGAACTGTACTACATACATTACAAGATTCTGAAGCCAAAACGTTAGTGTCTGCTGGGTCTGGGAAGGCTGTGTCTGCTGTAACTGTGGATATCAGATGTCCGGTTGTACTTTCTGTGATGACAGTGGTTGTGACTTCTCACAACCATTCCAGGTGAGCAATTCCCTTAAGTTTTTTTTTTTCTGCAGTGTTACCACAGGTAAACACTATTGTTTTTTTTCTTTCCTCTTTTGTGTCTGCTGTAACTGTGGATATCAGATGTCCGGTTGAACTTTCTGTGATGATAGTGGTTGTGACTTCTCACAACCATTCCAGGTGAGCAGTTCCCTTAATTTTTTTTTTCTCTCTGCAGTGTTACCACAGGTAAACACTATTGTTTTTTTTTTTTCTTCTCCTCTCCTTCCAGTACTCCTGTCTTAAAAGATCTGGAAAATGGAGGCCCGCATAAAGGAACTTTGCAGAGTATCTGATAATATCCTTGCAGATTTGCAGACTATAAAAACCCGTTTTACAAACCTACAGGACCTCACTAATCACAATTTGCAAGTGTTTGGACAGACTGCCCAGGATTTGCGAGCCAGGATTGAGGTTCTAGAGGAGCGAGTCCAGGCTCCTGCCGTAGCCCCGAGTTCTGGGATTCCCAAGTTGCCCCTTTTCGTTTTGGCGGTGAACGTGAGAAATTCAGGGGATTTATTAATCAATGCAATCTTTTTTTTTCTGCACATGCTTCACAATTTCCCACTGAACGATCTAAAGTGCTTAATATAATTATGTTGCTTACCAACAAGGCTTTGATGTGGGCAAACCCTCTGATTGAGACTGAGGATGAATGTTTGGATCATCTTGATGCTTTCATTTCAGCCATGGGACAGGTGTTTGATGACCCCAATCGAGGTGCAACAGCTGAAGCAGCCATGTTAGCTTTGCGCCAAGGTAAGCACTCGGTAGCTGAATATGCCTTGGATTTCAGGAGATGGGCCCTTGATACCACCTGGGACAGTTCCGCCAAAAAATCTATTTTTCGAAAAGGGTTATCTCCACTGATTAAGGATGAACTTGCTCGTGCCGACCCTCCCACTGCGTTAGGTGACTTTATTAACTACTGCATCCGTATTGATACTCGTCTGACTGAACGCAGGCAAGAGAGATGGTTCGAAAGCAATCGCACTAACCTTTTCCTACCTTCCTCTCCAGCTAAGGAACCTTTGAGTAGGATCACACGGGAACCTGAACCTGAACCCATGCAGGTAGACTCTTTACAACGACGGGTTAGTGATGCACGCAAGGAACATCGTTTTAAGGAGAATCTATGTTTCTATTGTGGTAAGTCAGGGCACTTCATTATAAACTGCCCCAGCCGTTCTCGTAAGACTACTGCAGCACTCATTCACTGTGAGTGTTGCGAGAGGGGATCTGTCAGGTCCGAGCCTCAGGCTCCAGAGAGATCTGCAGCAACAGATCTTGATTTCTCGGACTTAAACTCCGTTACTTCTGAGGACGTTGACTGTGTAAACGCTGCAATTTTTCAAGTTTCCTCAGCGGTGTCCCAGCTGAGTTGTAAGAAAAACAATTCTCATTGCTTTCTTTCCATCAAACTCTGGGTTGACTCAGCTTGGGTGTCTAGCTCTGCTATGATCGACTCAGGGGCAAGTGGAAATTTTATGGATGTCTCCTTTGCTCTGAAACAGGGGATACGTTCAGTGAAGAAGGCTACTCCAGTACAGATGGAAACTGTGGATGGCTCCCTGCTGACTTCTGGACCAGTGGATCAGGAAACAGAGCCTTTGAGGGTTCTTATGGGTAAAGATCATCAAGAGAAACTGTCCTTTATGCTTATCTCTTCTCCCCACTTTCCCATTATTCTAGGGCTACCATGGCTGCAGGCTCAGAATCCTACCATTAACTGGGAGACCAAGGAATTACACTTTCCAGAGAAACAGATAAGTCCAAAAGTTTCAGCTTGCTCTGTTCCTAAAGGAACCATGTCAGTCCCTGAACTACCAGCTGTATACCAGGACTATGTGGATTTATGTGACAAGAAGAACGCTGACCAGCTTCCCCCTCACCGTCCATATGATTGTCCAATTGAATTATTGCCTGGAGCAGAGATACCTTTTGGTAAGATCTACCCCCTGGCGGGGCCCGAGCTAAAGGCTTTAAAGGATTACATAGATGAAAATCTAGCCAAGGGCTTCATACGCCCCTCTTCATCTCCTGCAGGTGCACCCATCTTCTTTGTAAAGAAGAAAGATGATCTCTGAGACCCTGCGTAGACTATAGGGAACTCAATAAGGTTACTATTAGAAACCGTTATCCATTGCCTTTAATCCCTGAGTTATTGGAGAGAGTGCGACATGCCAAAATTTTCTCTAAACTAGATCTCCGTGGGGCCTATAACTTAGTCCGTATTAGACCTGGGGATGAATGGAAGACTGCATTCAGGTCACGCTATGGACACTTTGAATATCTAGTTATGCCTTTTGGTCTGAGTACCGCCCCAGCCACTTTCCAACACTTGGTGAATGACATCTTCAGGGATCTCCTAGATACATTCGTGGTGATTTATTTGGATGATATTCTAATTTTTTCTAACTCCACAGAGGAACATCATGGACATGTGAGAATGGTCTTGGAACGTCTAAGACAAAATCATCTTTACATCAAACTTGAAAAGTGTGAATTCCATAGGACCGAAATTCAATTTCTGGGGTATGTACTGTCTACACAAGGAATTAGTATGGATGGAAGCAAGACCCAAGCCATCAAGGATTGGCCAAGTCCTAAAAATGTGAAGGAGGTGCAGCGCTTCATCGGGTTTGCCAACTTCTATAGACGTTTCATTAGGAATTTCTCTGAGGTAGTGTCACCTATCACCCAACTTACCCGGAAAGAGTCTAGGTTCTCCTGGACTCCCCAAGCCCAGGAAGCATTTTCCCGTCTAAAAGATAAATTTACCACTGCACCTATCTTAGTACATCCCAACCCCGAACTTGCTTTCATAATAGAGGTGGATGCTTCAGACTGTGCCGTTGGAGCTATACTCTCTCAGAGAACAGGTGAGAAGAATGTCTTGCATCCCTGTGCCTTCTTTTCCCAGCAGTTGTCTTCTGCTGAGAGGAACTACGATGTGGGCAATAGAGAGTTGTTGGCCATTATTGCCGCCTTCAAAGAATGGAGACACCTTCTTCAGGGAGCTGCACAGCAAATAGTCGTCCTGACAGACCATCGTAACCTTGAATTTATCAGGTCGGCTAAGTGCCTGACTCCTCGCCAGGCTCGCTGGAATCTTTTCTTAAACCAATTTAATTTTATAATTTCTTATAGACCAGGATCGCGCAATGGAAAGGCTGATGCACTCTCTAGGATTTATTCAGCAGAGACACGTCCACTTACTCCTCCTAAGACTATTCTTCCTGACTCTAGATTCCTGGGAGTGATTCATAATCAAGACCTACTTAAGGACATCAAGGAAGCATACCATGCGGATTCCTTTTTGGCACAACCCCCAAGGGACGTAAGTCTTATCTTTAAGAATGGTGTGTGGATTCAGGGACAACGTCTGTATATTCCTGAAACAGTCAGATTAAGAGTATTGCAACTCATTCACGATTCCAAGATAGCTGGGCATAGAGGAATTCTAAAGACACAGGAATTTCTTTCTCGTTTCTTTTGGTGGCCCACTTGCAGGAAGGATGTTTTAAACTATGTCACTTCATGTGAAGTCTGTGCAAGATGCAAAACACCTCGCTCCTCACCAACTGGTCTGTTGCAACTTCTTCCCACCCCGTCCCGCCCGTGGGGATCCATTTCTATGGACTTCATTGTGGAGTTACCAACCTCTCAAGGGAAGAACACCATTCTAGTGGTGGTTGACCGTCTAACAAAGGCAGCTCATTTTATCCCTTGTGTCGGCTTACCCACTGCAAAACAGACATCAGATTTGATGATTAAAAATGTGTTTCGCTTACATGGAGTACCAGATGAGGTTATTTCGGATCGAGGGTGCAATTCACTTCAAGGATTTGGCAAAATTTCTGTGCAGCATTGGACATTAAAGTGAACCTTTCTTCTGCTTTTCATCCTCAGACTAATGGACAGACGGAACGAACCAATCAGACCCTGGAGCAGTATCTTCGCTTCTTTATCTGCCACCTACAGGATGATTGGGTGGATCTACTTCCACTGGCTGAGTTCTCTTATAACAACTCTCAGAGCGCCTCCACTAAGCAGTCTCCTTTTTACTCCAATCTAGGTTATCATCCTAATATTCTTCCTCGATTTCCCATAGATACGCCCTTGCCAGCAGTGACTGAAAGAATCACGTCTTTACAAAAGAATATGGATCTTCTAAAGGGAAATCTGGAATTGGCTCAGGAAAGGTACAAGAAAGCCGCAGATAAATTTCGTAAACCTGCACCAGCTTTCAAGGTAGGAGACCTGGTCTGGCTGTCAACCAGAAATCTTAAGTTAAGAATTCCATCATCTAAGTTGGGACATAAATACATTGGACCTTATAAAATCAGTAAAATTATAAGTGCTGTCGCTTGTCGTCTTCAACTGCCCAGAACTATGAGAATCCACCCTGTCTTTCATGTATCTCTACTAAAGGCTGCGACACCCAATACGTTTCCTGGACATTCTTCTCCTTGCCCTGACCCAATGCTAGTCGATGGTCAGGAAGAATTTGTGGTGGAAAGGATTCTAGATTCCAGGTTGTATAGAAATCAGTTACAATATTTGATTAAATGGCAGGGCTACCCAGTGGAGGACAACTCATGGGAACCAGTCAATAACGTTAATGCTCCTCGCTTGCTCCGTCAGTTTCATCAGAGGTACCCACACAAGCCTGGTCTGAGGTCATCCGGAGGTTGTCCCTAAGGGGGGAGTAATGTAAGGTTCTGTGTACATGTTCCTGAAACTCAGTTTTTCCGTCAGCCATTTTACTTTCTGTCTTGCTGCAGCTGTCTTGCCCTCAGTCAATATGGAGTTTCCAGCTTGCATGTTCCCGCCCTGATTCTCTCCCTCTTGCTTCTTAAGCAGCCACAGCTGAGCAATCAGTGCTTCAGAATCAAGCCTGCAGTGTACCTGTGACCTGACTCCTGGAAGCCTTGGACTTTGTACTCCAGTTATTTCCTATTGTGGAACCTTGGAACACTCGTGGACTTTGGAACCTTGCTATTTGATAAATCCACGTTTGCATGGACTTATGGTAACAGAGAAGAGATCCTGAACCTGTTGTGGGGAGTGATTGCTGAGCTTAAGTTACTCTGGCCTGCTGTGTCTCCTGCTTTTGTATCTGCAAACTGTGTGACTATTAATGCCACTTGTATGAAGTAATACAAGACCTTCTATATCAAACCTGTGACTCCTGTGTTTTCATCGCACCCAAGCACAAGACACTATATGAACTGTACTACATACATTACAGGGAGGTTCCGTCCCATGATGGTCGCCGGTGATCAATTGTTCTTGTCTCAATTGTGGTTCCTGGTTCATTTGGAAGTCTGCTGGAGTCTTGCATGCATCTGCTGCTTTCAGATAAGATATTTTCTGCTTTTCTTTTTGTGCTTGCTTTTTGCATAATTTTCTGCACTTTTGTGGAGGTCAGCCAGGTCCCCTCCTGGGGCCTGTGCTCCTCTCAGTTTATCTGTAGCCACTGTTATTTGTTCATTTGCTTTTTCCTGTTTTTTCAGTGGCTGCGGCTTAGTTTCGTTACATCAGAGATCTGATTTAGGTGGTGGAGATCGTGTGATCTCAGGTGTTTTTGCAATCAGAAGAGTTGGTATTTTTTTAGGGTTTTTTGTTGGATTGCAGTCAGAATTCTTTCCTGTACTTTTCTGTCTAGACAGATTGGGCCCCAGCGTTTGCTCATTCTATTTTCTGTCTGTGTCCGTGCTTCTTCTTGTCTAACCGCCATTACATGTTTGGGGGCTTCCTATTTTCTTTGGGGATCTGCTCCGGGGCAGATAGCTTTCATCTTCCTGCCTTTAGGTGTAGTTATCTCTCAGGCTGTGACGAGGCGTCTAGGATCAACGTAGGAACGCTCCACGGCTACCTCTAGTTGTGTGGTTAGTTCAGGTTACTGCAATCCAATAGGTTCCAGCCTCTCTGGTGTATTGTCGCTTTTGCTTTTTCTCCTCAGCTACCGAAACACAACACTAGTCCCACCTGCGACGCTTGTAAAGTCGTTCATAAAGGGTGTCACACTCAGTGATTCAGGCATACCAGCGGGACACCAACGACCAAAAAACAGCTCAGAACGTTAAAAAGCGATCAACGACAACTCAGCAGGGGCCACATCGCTACTACATGTCACACACAGCTGCGTCGCTAACAAGATCACTGCTGCGTCATAAAATCGGTGACTCTTCAGCGATCTCGTTAGCGATCTCCCTTAGTGTGACAGTACCTTTAGGAGAGTGCATGCAAGATGACCCAGGAATCTCACAGAACTGGAAGAATTATCCAAGGAAGAATGAATGAGAATTCCTCAAACAAAAATTGAAAGATTCTTGACTGGCTACAAAAAGCGTTTACAAGCTGTGATATTTGCAAAAGGGGATGTTACTAGCTACTAACCGTGCATGGTGCCCAAACTTTTGCATTGCTCCATTATCCTTTTTGTAATTTTTAAAATGTAAAATAAGTCATCTTCAACTTTAGCCCTTTTATAGATCATTTCATGTTCATCTTTCTTAACTGTTCACAATAACAGTAATTTAGACCAGGGGTGCCCAAACTTTTACATGCCACTGTATATTATTATTATTATTTATTTCTATAGCACCATTGATTCCATAGTGCTGTACATGAGAAGAGGTTACATACAAATTACAGGTATCACTTACAGTAAACAAACTAACAATGACAGACTGGTACAGAGGGGAGAGGACCCTGCCCTTTCGGGCTTACATTCTACAGGATGGTGGGGAAGGAGACAGTAGGTCAGGGGGTTGCAGCAGTTCCGGTGTTGGTTGAGGCGATATCTCCGGTAGTGGTGAGGAGGTAGCAGGGTTATTGCAGGCTGTAGGCTTTCCTGAAGATATGGGTTTTCAGGTTCAGTCTGAAGGATTCGACTATGGTTGATAGTCGGACGTGTTGGGGCAAAGAATTCCAGAGGATGGGGGATATTCGGGAGAAGTCTTGGAGGCGGTTGGGTGAGGAGCGAATAAGTGTGGAGGAGAGAAGGAGGTCTTGGGAGGATCGGAGATTACGTGAGGGAAGATATCGGGAGATTAGTTCAGAGATATATGGAGGAGACAGGTCATAGATGGCTTTGTAGGTCAGTATTAGTAATTTGAACTGGATGCACTGAGGGAATGGGAGCCAGTGGAGAGATTTGCAGAGGGGAGAAGCAGAGGAGTAGCGAGGAGAGAGATGGATTAGTCGGGCAGCAGAGTTAAGGATGGACTGGAGAGGTGCGAGGGAGGCCAGAGAAAAGGGTGTTGCAGTAGTCGAGGCTGGAGATGATGAGGGCGTGCACAATCATTTTAGTAGATTGAGGGTTGAGGAAAGGACGGATTCTGGAGATAATTTTGAGCTGAAGGTGACAGGAGGTAGAAAGAGCTTGGATGTGCGGTTTGAAGGACAGGGCAGAGTCAAGGGTTACTCCGAGGCAGCGGACTTCGGGTACGGGGAAAGCGTGATGTCGTTAATTGTGATGGATAGGTCAGGTAAGGAAGATCTGTGAGATGGGGGAAATATGATGAATTCAGATTTGTCCACATTGAGTTTGAGGAAGCGGGAGGAGAAGAAGGAGGATATGGCTGATAGACACTCCGGGATTCTGGATAGCAGAGAGGTGACGTCTGGGCCAGAGACGTAGATCTGAGTATCATCAGCATGAAGGTGGTACTGGAATCCTTGGAACCTTATGAGTTGACAATGACATGAAAAAATAAACACAGGAGGCAGGCGGTGGGGCGGAGTAGCAGAAGAAGACCCTATCACCCAGAACTGCCCCGATGCACAGCTGACATCATTAGAAGAAAACTTTAGAGGCTGATTAAGCAATATAAAGAGATTGTATTCCTTCACCAAAGGTATCAGTCTAATCAGCATAACAGTGCCATTACGGCCATGCCTTTACTTTATAGTGCTAAATCCTCCTGACAGGATTGGCCGATTATTCAGCTGACAGCGATCTCTTCTGCGTTCCGCAAACAGAGGAAAGCGCGTCTTTTTTCACATAAAGTAACATAGATTTGTAGTATTCAACTTATGCAATACTTAATATTAACCCCTTTCCTACATTTACGCTGATGTCGAACACCATTTCTTTGATGTGGGCTCCGGCGGTGAGCCAACATGTTTCCCGGCACATGTCAGCTGTTTTGGTAGCCGCGACATTGCATTAAAATGCAATAACGAGCAATAAAAAGATTGTATCTGCACCAAATGGTATCATTAAAAATGTCAGCTCGGCGTGCAAAATTAAGCTCTCACCCAACCTGAGATCAGAAAAAATGTAGATGCTACAGGTATCGGAAATTGGCGCAAATTTTTTTTTTCTTTAACAAAGTTTGGAATTTTTTTTCACCACTTAGGTAAAAAAGAACCTAGACATGTTTGGTGTCTATGAACTCGTAATGACCTGGAAATTCATAATGGTGGGTCAGTTTTAGCATTTAGTGAATCTAGTAAAAAAGCCAAACAAAAAAATAGTGTGGGATTGCTTTTTTTTGCAATTTCACCATACTTGGAATGTTTTTCCTGCTTTCTAGTCCACAACATTGCATTTCCTAATCTGTAGGTCACAGTGAGCAGCAAGGACCGGAAGTATTAATGCAGCACGTTGGACTTGCTAGATTGCAAATGGAATAATGATGACCTAGTAGAGCTGGATTTCCAGGACAGCAGTTACATCATCAAAACTTGAAGAACTATAGGCAACCAAGGTAAATGTGTGGACAGGATAGGAGCACCACAGTTTAGTAAACAATCCTTCCTTTTGTTGCCTCAGAGGTCGCGACCGTGACTTGGCCTATGTGGGTGGGGGCCCATGCGGGTGAGCCGTCCACCGATGCCAGCATAAACTGCATTTGCGTCCTTGAAAGCACATACAGTTAAAGTATATTGCGACGAACATACCTGTCGGATCCGTGTGTGGCAATACATGCTGCTGACCAAACAGAGGCCAGCAGCTGATGTCGACGTGCACATGACTGGGGACGCGTGGCAGTGACGTCATGCACGCCCGTCGCTTCAGTAGAGGACGCCGTATGGCAGGGAAGCAGAAGGAAGGTGAGCAGAATGGTTTATCTTTTTCTATATATTTTCTATACATCCCAGAAACTCACTCAGCTTTTATACACACACACTGATCACAAGCAAACAGGTCACAGGTGAGGATGTTACCTTTAGTAGCCATTCAAACCCATTTGTGTCAACTTCTGTGCATGTTATCAAGCCAAAATCACCAGGGTATGTGAACTTTGATCAGGGTCATTTGTATGTTCTGGGTTGTCATTATGATTTAAAAAGAGAAAACATGGTAGTTTGACAATAAATGGCTTCACCCAACCACTAACCATGAGTGGAGAAAAAGTTTTGGTGTTATCTTTCATATTCTCTGGAAAAATGCCAAGAAAGCAAAAATTCTGTCGGGGTATGTAAACTTTTGAGCACAACTGTATACTAGAATGGGGAACATACATACTAGGATGGAGGACATATACCAGGATAGGGAATAAATACATCAAGATGGGGACCAGGATAAGGGACATATACAGTGGGTTCAGAAAGTATTTAGACCCCTTTACATTTTTCACTCTTTGTTTCATTGCAGACATTTGGTAAATGCAAAAAAAGGTCATTTTTTTTCTCATTAATGTACACTCTGCACCACATCTTTACTGAAAAAAAACAGAAAATTTTTGCAAATTTTTAAAAAAGAAAAACTGAAATATCACATGCTCATAAGTATTCAGACCCTTTGCTCAGTATTGAGAAGAAGTAGCCTTTTGAGCTAGTACAGCCAAGAGTCTTCATGGGAATGATGCAACAAGTTTTTAACACCTGGATTTGGGATCCTCTGCCATTCTTCCTTGCAGATCCTCTCCAGTTCCGTCAGGTTGGATGGTGAACATTGGTGGACAGCCATTTTCCGGTCTCTCCAGAGATGCTCAGCTGGGTTTAGGTCAGGGCTCTGGCTGGGCCAGTCAAGAATGGTCACAAGGTTGTTCTGAAGCCACTCCTTTGTTATTTTAGCTATGTGCTTAGTGTCATTGCCTTGTTGGAAGGTGAACCTTCAGCCAAGTCTGAGATCCAGAGCACTCTGGAAGAGGTTTTCTTCCAAGAAATCTCTGTACTTGGCCACATTCATGTTTCCTTCAATTGCAACCAGTTGTCCTGTCCCTGCAGCTGAAAAACACCCCCATAGCATGATGCTGCCACCACCATGTTTCACTGTTGGGATTGTTTGGGCAGGTGATGAGCAGTGCCTGGTTATCTCCCCACATACCACTTAGAATTATCACCAAAAAGTTCTATCTTCGTCTCATCAGACCAGAGAATCTTCTTATAGTCTGGGAGTCCTTCATGTGTTTTTTTTTAGCAAACTCTATGCGGCCTTTCACATTTCTTGAGGAGAGGTTTCTGTTGGGTCACCGACTGGTGGAGGGCTGCAGTGATAGTTGACTTTGTGGAACTTTCTCCCTACTGCATCTGTGGAGCTCAGCCACAGTGATCTTGGGGTTCTTCTTTACCTCTCTCACCAAGGCTCTTCTCCCATGATTGCTCAGTTTGGCTGGACGGCCAGGTCTAGGAAGACTTCTGGTGGTCCCAAACTTCTTCCATTTAAGGATTATGTAGGCCACTGTGCTCTTAGGAACCTTGAGTACTGCAGAAATTATTTTGTAACCTTGACTAAATGTGTGCCTTGCCACAATTCTGTCTCTGAGCTCCTTGGCCAGTTCCTTTGACCTCATGATTCTCATTTGGTTTGACATGCACTGTAAGGTCTTATATAGACAGGTGTGTGCCTTTACAAATCAAGTCGTATCAGTTTAATTAAACACAGCTGGACTCCAATGAAGGAGTAGAACAATCTCAAGGGGGATCACAAGGAAATGGACAGCATGTGACTTAAATATGATTGTCTGAGCAAAGGGTCTGAATACTTATGACCATGTGATATTTCAGTTTTTATTTTTTATAAAATTGCAAAAATGTCTACCTTTCTGGTTTTTATCAGTCAAGATGGGGTGCAAAGTGTACATTAATGAAAAAAAATCAACTTTTTTACATTTACCAAATGGCTGCAATGAAACAAAGAGTAAAACATTTAAAAGGGTCTGAATACTTTCCTAACCCACTGTATAAAGTACCAGGATGGGGACATATAAATATATACCAGGATATGGGGTGGGGTCTAGTCCAAATCTTGCATCGGGTCCCGATGGACTCTAGTTATGCGACTGACTGCTTGGAAGCTATGAATAAAATTACTTTACAGTATTCGAAGGTGGAATTTGCACCCAGACAATGATGCCTGAGGAAGACCAGAGGTCCATCTTTAATGTATTATAAGACATCAGGATTGTAAATCTGACAGATTAGTTAAGGTTCGCTTCCCAGATATTGAACTGAGAGCCAGGAGCTTTAAATTTTTTTTAGTACTTTCCCTAGAATAGGGTCCTATGATTTTTACAGGTGGATGTTATTGTTATCATTAGAAATGACCACGTTTCTTCAGTAGAGACAGGTAACTGGATGCCATTCATCATGACCTCCTACTTGTGTATTAGGACCAGATTCAGAATCTGAAATCTCTGCTTTGTGCTTGGTACAGTAAAAAGGCAGCTATGAAAAGCAGTAGAGCTATTCTCTGTTCCCATTTTATCTCCAGCTTACATCAATTATATGATTATTATTTGAATGTGGTCCAGTAACTGGTTCTAATAGCCATTTAATCATCATCAAGAAATAATTACAATGAAGGGATCTGTGATGTGAAAAATCTCAAATGTACAAACGTCACAGTGAATTAATATAGGACATCAATCATGCATACAGCTGTATTTACAGAGGGGTGTCTTGGACCTCTGCAATACCTCCTTATGTTTCAAATTTCATATGCTCTGTACAAATCTAAAAATCGAGAACCATGCATTATTACATGTCTCATGAACTTTAAGGGTAGACTATTCAGGATACTTGGCAGTCAAAGGGTTTATTCAATGAAAGCAAGCTATCATCTATCCAAAGGATAGGCAACAACTTGTTGTGGGTCAGTGGTTGCATTGCAGCACTGGGGTCCTGGGTTCAAATCCCACCAAGGGCAACATCTGGTGTCTTCCCCTCATCCTTCAAACATGCCTCGATCACACCCATTCTCAAAAAGACCTCCCTTGACCCATCCTCTGTGTCTAGCTATCACCCGATATCTCTTCTCCCTTATGCCTCAAAACTACTGGAACAGCATGGCCATCTTGAACTGTCCCTCCACCTCTCCTCCTGCTCCCTCTTTGACCACTTACAATCAGGCTTCCGACTGCATCACTCAACTGAAACTGCCCTAACTAAAGTCACCAACGACCTACTAACTGCCAAGAGCAAGCGACACTACTCTGTCCTCCTTCTCCTGGATCAGTCTTCTGCCTTCGACACTGTGGACCATTCCCTCCTGCTACAGATTCTCTCATCTCTTGGCATCACAGGCTTGGCCCTATCCTGGATCTCATATCTAACAAACCGAACATTCAGTGTCTCCCTCTCCCACACCACCTCCTCACCTCGCCCCGTGTCTGTCGGTGTTCCCCAAGGCTCAGTTCTAGGACCCCTACTCTTCTCCATCTACACCCTCAGCCTGGGACAGCTCATAGAATCCCATGGTTTGCAGTATCATCTCTACGCCGACGACACGCAGATCTACCTATCTGGACCTGACCTCACTTCCTTATTGACCAAAATCCCACAATGTCTGTCTGCTATATCTGCTTTCTTCTCTGCTCGCTTTCTAAAACTTAACATGGACAAAACAGAATTCATCATCTTTCCCCCATCTCACTCTACCCCTCCACCAGACCTGTCCATCAACGTCAATGGCTGCTCACTTTCCCCAGTCCCGCATGCTCGGTGCCTCGGAGTGATCCTCGACTCTGCCCTCTCTTTCAAGCCACATGTCCAAACCCTTGCCTCCTCCTGCCGTCTCAAACTCAAAAATATTTCCCGGATCCGTGCATTCCTTGACCATGAAACTACAAAAACACTAGTGCATGCCCTCATCATCTCCCGCCTCGACTACTGCAACCTCCTACTCTCTGGCCTTCCCTCTAGCACTCTGGCACCACTCCAATCCATCCTGCACTCTGCTGCCCGACTAATACACCTGTCTCCCGTTATTCCCCAGCCTATCCTCTCTGCCAAGCCCATCATTGGCTTCCTATTGTCCAGAGGCTCCAGTTCAAAACCCTAACCATGACCTACAAAGCCATCCACAATCTGTCTCCTCCATACATCTGTGACATGGTCTCCTGGTACATACACACACGCAACCTTCGATCCTCTCAAGATCTCCTCCTCTACTCCCCTCTTATCTCTTCTTGCCACAACCGTATACAAGACTTCTCCCGTGCCTCTCCCATACTCTGGAACTCTCTACCCCAACACATCAGACTAGCGCCTACCATGGAAACCTTCAAAAAGAACCTGAAGACCCACCTCTTCCGACAAGCCTACAACCTGCAGTGATCATCAGTCTACTGAACCACCGCACGACCAGCTCTACCCTCTCCTAGTGTATCCTCACTCATCCCTGTAGACTGTGAGCCCTTGCGGGCAGGGTCATCTCTCCTTCTGTACTTGTGTGTGCCTTGTATTGCTCATGTTTACTGTACTTGTCTATATTTGCCCCTCTTCACATGTAAAGCGCCATGGAATAAATGGCGCTATAAAAATGTATAATAATAATAATCTGCAAGGAGTTTGTATGTTATCCTTACATTTGTGTGGGTTTCCTTACACACTCCAAATACATACTGATAGGGATTTTAGATTGTGAGCCCAATGGGGACAGCCTTGATAATGTGTATTAAGTGCTCCGGAATATGATGGCACAATTTAAACAATTAAATAAAATAAAAGTAAAATAAGTACAGTCGCAATGAGTAAATTAGGACCAATGAGTAAATTGGGACCTCTACCATTTGGTGGAATGGAGAGAGGGTCAGTGTACATGCTCGACCACTTCAATTCTTATGAGCTGCTGAGGGCAGTGCTTAGCTTTTTCTGGCAGCTCCACAGAGAATGATTGGAGCTGTGGTCGGGTGTCTTACCTGCTGATCTTTCTTGTATCGAAAATAAAAGTACCCCATTGAGGATAAAAATTCTCCAGTGTGCCGAGCGGTGGTGGTCCCAGTAAAATAACACCCACCGATCAGCAACTTATCACCTATCCTGCATATAAGAGATAACATGTTTTCACTGGACAACCCCTTTAAACATCATTAAGAGTTATCCAGAGTCCCTGCAGCTTTGTCTATACACACGTGGGGCTCGTGTATTTCTGTTCCGGTAGTGCATGAGGCCTAAATGGAACGGAAATAGTTTGTTCTTCTAATCAGTAGATGGTTATAAGATCATTTGAATAAAATAAAATAAAAAAATGCAAAAAAAGAAGTGAAAATAAGTAAACCTTAAGGGTATGTGCAGACAATCAAGAACTGACAGTGCTTTGGATGCAGCTTATAATCTCTGCAAGATAAATAGACATACTGTGGTTTGGAAAGACGCGCCACATGTCCGTTTCTGTGGGTGAGCCGCGGGCGTCTCTGGATGCATAGTGGACGTGGGATTTCTTGAAATCTCATCCACTATGCTGTAACAGCTGGATGCAGCGGGTTGGACGCTGGCTAGTACGCAGTTTCCAACCCACAGCATTTACTGATCGTCTGCACATAACCTTAGTCTGGCATACACATTAGATGTAGTGATGGGCGGGCACTAAAATGCTCAGGTGCTTGTTGCTCGGGTCGAGCAAATTGGAATGCACGGGTACTCGGACAGAACAACGAGCCCAATGTAAGTCTATGGGAGACCCGAGCATTTTTACCGCGATCCCCCCGGGGGTCCTTTTAAAGGGAACATGTCATCACGATTTCACATGTTAAAGTAAAGGTATGGCCATAATGGCGCTATTATACTGATTTAATAGATACCTGTAGGCAAGAAATCTGCAGCCTGGTTCTTGTTTAATTTGCATTAGAAGTTTTGGTGCAATATCCTTTTTGTGCATTGGGGAGGGACTGTGGCCAGTGTTTTCGGCTCTGCCTCTGCTCCTCTGTGTTTGTTCATGCCTCATTTTTTAAGGTTTGCGTCAGCACCACCCTTGCCATGGACTGGGCTTGAGTACATTCAGCTCTTGGCGGTCCTTAGCAAAAAAGCACCTGAGGCAGAGCATGTGCAGATTCTGACTTTGGCTCAATGACGAGTTGATATCTCAATCTGCGCATGTGCCGTCACCAGTACCATTTTGCTGAAGACCGCCAGGAGATGAATGTACACAAGCACCGCCAGCGACAAGGATGGTGCTAGCACAATCTTTAAAAACTGAGGCACGAACAAACACAGAGGGGCAGAGGCTGAGCCGAAAACACTGGCCAAAGTCCCTCCCCAATGCACAAAAAGGACAATGCACCAAAAATTCGAATGCGTATTAAACAAGAACCAGGCTGCAGCTTCTTTCCTTACAGGTATATGTATAAGTGCATCATTATTGCCATATCTTTATTTTAACATACTAAATCATGATGATTGATTCTCTTTGAGCACATAACTAAGTTTTATTAATTTCAGTTTCACACAAATTAAAATAACTTTTGCTTTATTACTAGTTAACTCGCATTTTTCCCTTTTTGCTTATAGTGTGATCCAATTCTATTAGATGAGGAGAACATGGAGAAAAAAATTCTCCATCTTCTACATTGTGTCAGTGCATCGAAATCAGGCTGCACTCAGATGTCACCTGAGAGAAGTTTGTTGGTTTCCACGGACTCATTGACTTGCACGGCCGAGTGCGATCCGAAAATCAGATCACAGTATGAATTTGGACAGGCTATGTCCGAGAAAAAAGTCAGACATGTGATAACATTGGTATGAGTGCATTCTGAGGTTTTGTTGGATTGCACTCGGACTGAGAATATGGTTTTCTGCACAAGCCTTTAAAATAAGCCCAAAGTAAGAAAAAAAAACATACAACACCCTCCTAGCAACCTCATCTGATGACCCGTTCCTGACAATCCGTTTAGTGGTTGAACACCTATCATACATTTATCACTTATACTGTACATAGAGGAAACATTTTATTTACTGGGAAAAGCCTTTTAATTATCCGAATAAACAGTGCATCATGGTGGATTTAAATATTTATTCAAATTTATTTAGAATAGATCCTTTATTTTACAAGCCCTTTTGGGCAGGGTCCTCAATTCTATTGTCCCTGTTTGTCACTTATTCAGCCATGTGCAGTTATACTTTTTGTTCCTTTTAATTTATTGGAAACTGATTGTTAGGTTTTGCAAATCATAACTTAAAATTAAGGCCAATATAAAATACAAATATTAACTACCATTGTTTTTTATCATTATTATTCATGGCTTTTTTCATAAAAAAACAAGTGCTTGCTACACACAATAATTCTAAAAAGCAAGTTCTATGACAATAAAAATTGTTTAAAAATAATGATCTCTGTCTTTCCATTACATTTGCTTTCACATTTTTCATTTAACAAATGATGGTGTAAATTTTCCAACAGATTGATTAATTTTTAAATGCGATTTATTAGGGAAAAATTAAATAGTTTAACAAAAAAGTGACAGAAACAATTATGTTTACTAAACAGTTGTTACAATGGAGAATTTGTAAGTATAATAATAATGAGATGTGTAGCAAGCACCATGGAGCACAAGGGCATAACTCACTCTTCTTTTTTGGATAACACATTGCCAAGTAGAATTCCCTGCCAAAGGCTAGCATTTTTGAAGCTGAGACCCCCAACCGCTGCAATGCTAGGGGCTTTGAAGGCTGAGCTGAAGCGCTATGTGGGCTTGAGAAAACCATTTAGTCACTGTTTCATTAGGTTCTATTTGAGCCATGCAACATGTGGTAATTTCTAGGGCATGCTGAAAAGGGGGGATTATGTAGGAGGGACACAAGGAAATTAGCTAACGGTTAATTTAACTCGTTTTCTGGTAGAATTTTCGATACATTCCTAATTGACTGAGGAGGCAGGTGAGGTTTTAGTCCCATGCAGGCTCATTCACGGTGGGAATAAATAGCTCTTTTTCATCTCACACTGCTCACAATATATCATCATGGAAAAGACACGCAATGAATATGTTGATTTCTTTTTATTAGTGGAATTACTCCCTGCTTTGCAGGTGTGAGATACCCAGTACAAAAGAGATCCGCATCGAAACACAATTAACAATGCAATGAGGATTTTATGAGCTGGATACAGCACAAACCTAGACTTAAACTGTCAAAACATGAAAAGATATTGTAATCTCTGGAGTCACCAATCTCATGATGATATTACAGTCCGGTCTAAATAATAATTAGCAATGATCTCCCCTTATGATATCAACATTATTAAACTCCAATTTTAAGGCACGATCAGAAGACTCGATTTATATTTAAAGGGATAAATGGTTTATTACTAAACCTTCATCTCATAATTCAATTATTTCAATCTCGAAGGTGGTAAACTCAAATGAAATCTAATTTTAATTATCTTTAAATCTATGTTAAGTTTTGGTGCCATCTGTGAAATTTACTCAATTGTATGGCACCCAGATCCCCCATTTACCAAAATAAAAACCCATTGTTATTACAACATAGTGTTAGTCTATGCAAATGATTTGGTACCAGAAAATATAAAGTGCTCCAGGGTTTTGGTTGATAGCAAAAGTGCTTTAGAAATTCAATGTATTCTGCATAACAAAGCATAATTAAGCTTCCTATTGAAAGGTCCAGCAGCTGGTTGTCCATTGGCATAGTGGGAGGAAGCTAGAATATATTAATTGCAGCCAAAAGTTTCTCTTTTTTGACTGCGTAGAGGAGGGAGTGGGAAGGATGGACATGTGGATGGAAGGAGAGATAAAAGGAGACCCTTTTTGGATCACTGCCACCTTAACAATATGTGTCTTTGCTTTAATTGAAAGACCCTCTTGTCATGGATGAGGGGGTTTATTTGAGTCCATGTGATCTCATAGATAGAGCGGGCAGGGGGTTGGGGGACCTCTGGGATGATATAGTGAGAGGTGATGGGACTGAGATGGGTGGACACGTGTCCCATCAATTCGTCCTTTACACATTGCAGCTTTGTCGCAGGCACTCAGGTCAATACACAGCAGGCCTCTGACTTCCCTTTATAAGGCTTCTTCTGCAAGGTTATACTGAAGGCAGTCAGGGAGGGTCTGATAGCAGTGGTCATCATGTCTGCAGCTGGACGCAGGAGATGTACATTGTTCATCTGCATAACCATTTTGCCTATCCAACTTGAAATGAAAAGTTTGCCTACAACTTGGCTGCTGTACATGTTTTTTTCAGAATCAGCGAGCTGTGAAATATACAGCATTGAAAGCCATCTTAGAATATGTAACACTTTTGCTATACTGTAATTCAAGGAAATAAGGCAGCAGTGTTAAGGGCTTTTCATTACAAAAACATTACTTTCTATAGAAAGCACCATTCATACGGTTTCATTTACTGCTAGTGAGGCCGCAGTGTTGCTGGTGAGAAGAATTCGCTGGCATTGATTTTTTTCTCTGGTCCCTGCAGTGAGGTGATAGACGTTGTAATTTAGCCAATTAAAGGAAACCTATGAAGAATAGGAGAGGTTTCCTCCTCTGCTGCACATACAAAAGAGCTTATGTGCCAAGGGGATTTGAGATTGTGCAGCGTCGCAAAACTGAAGAATTTGTAACTTCTCGTGTGAAAATTCACCTCAGTGACAAGGCCCCGTGAGATGCAGAATGCACAACTTTGATCTGTTGTACACTTTTAGAAGTACAACTATCCATTTTTAGTAGTATTTACTGATCTGGTGAAGTCTGCCTTGTATTATTACACTACCGCTGATCTTTTTTTTTAATGTTAGGAGTAGGGATGGGGAAACCCGAACAGTAAAGACCCCGAACACAGACTTCTCCTGAAGTCCATGTTACTGTTCTGGTTCGGCGGCAATAACATCCAATTTGTCTCACGCTGTCATCTGTGTGCAGCGTGAAAAACACTGGTTCTGATCGGCGGTAAGTTCATTACCGACAGTCATAGCGCTGTGGTTCCTATGCTGTCATATAAATGACAGGGTGTGAGCCAGCAGCTGTGACCGGCGTAAAAAAGGTTACCACTGGTCACTGTCGTTGACTGATGAGAATACTACTCTCATCATTGTACGCTCAGTCTCACTGATAGCAGCGAAAGCAGGCGTACAGTGATGAGAATATTCATCAGTCGCCAGCTGTACAATAAAGAAATAAATAAAATTAAAAATGCTGTGCAGTCCCCTTTATTTTTGCTTACCAGCTCAGGCAAAACTGACAGCAGCGGGCTACAGCCCTTAGCTGTCAGCGTTATCTTGACTGTTATCAAAAATATAGGGGTCCCCATGCCATTTTTTTTAATGATTTAAATAGATAATTAAAAAAAGCGCATGGGGTCCCTCCCATTTTTGACAAACAGACAAATTAAAGCAGACAGCTGGGGACGGGTATTCTCAGACTGGGAAGGGGCCATGTATATTGGCCCTCCCCAGCCTAAAAATAGCAGCCTACAGCCACCCCAGAAAAGGCAGATCTATTAGATGCACCAATTCCAGCACTTTGCCCGGTTCTTCCCACATGCACCGGTGAGGTGGCAAGTGGGGTAATATTAGTGGATTGATATCAGCTTTGTAATGTCAGCTGACATCAAGCTCACAAGTTAGTAATACAGAGGTGTCTAAAAGATACATATCCATTACTAACCCCATAGTCAAATGTAATAAAAACAGACACAGATAAAAGTTCTTTATTTGAAATAAAAACACAAACTGATTTATTTGAAAGAAACACTAACCACCCTCTTTCAACTTTTTATTACTGTAAAATTAAAAATAGTAAAACACCATATACCTCACCTGTCCAATGATTATCCATATGTCCCACAACGTGCTCCAACTCTGCTACATCTGAATTGCATTGCTGAGCATTGGCATGATGTGACCGCTCAGCTGTGAATCCAGGAGGAGACACTGAGCTGGGCCTGAGAACGCAGCTTCAGTGACCTGTGGTGATGTCATTGATGAAGCAGACTTGAGCTTTTTGTGGGACAAATGGTTTATCGGTGGACAGGTGAGGAATATGGTGTTTTTTATTATTTTAAATTTTACAGTAATAAATGGGTAAAAGAGGGTGGCGAGTGTTTATTTCAAATAAAGGATTTTTTTCTTTGTGTTTATTTAAATTAAAAGACTTTTTTCTGTTTGTGTTTATTCAATTTTCACTATGGGGTGAGTAATGGGGCGTCTTATAGACACCTTTCCATTACCAACTTCTAGGCTTGATGTCAGCTGACATTACAGAGCTGACATCAATCCCAAAAATATTATTCCACTTGCCACAGCACCAGGGCAAGTGGGAAGAGAGAAGCTAAGCAACAGAATTGGTGCATCTTATGGTTGTGCCATTTCTGGGGTGGCTGAAGGCTGATGTTCTTAATCTGGGAGGGGACAAATATCCATGGCCCCTTTCTATGCTATTAATATCAGTCTGCAGCTGTCTGTTTATCCTTTGTTGATTATTAAATACAGGCGGGACCCCACGTCATTTTTTGGGGGGCTCTCCCCCATAATAACCAATAAAGGCTAATCAAAGTGCTGTGAGCTGATATTAATAGCCTGGGAACATTTATGGCTATTGGCTCCTTCCCAAAATATTGACATCAGTCCCCAGCTATCGACTTTCCCTCATCTGGTTATGACAATTATGGAGGGGGACACCACGTGTTTTTTTTTCCATTTTCTTTAAATTTATTAAAAAGTACAGTAAAATACACACCAAAGGTAACCTTAGTTTACAGCCTACAGGTGTTCCAGCAGTTGAAACTCTAGTAACCTTAAAATGCCCTCAAAGTTTCACAAGAGGTTTTAGGGCCTCACAGCTGCCAGAAGACCCGGTGGCTGTGAACTCTGGTAAGGTTACCTGAGTATACAGTCAACAGGTCTTACGGTAGCTCAAGTGCTGGACTGGTGAATGCTGTAGTGTAAACTGCCAGACTCGTGGTCGTTCATCAGTCTGGCACTGGCACTTGCAAAGCAAGAGAAATGGCTGCTATGAACTCAGGTGACTTTACTGTACTTGTTCAAATAAAAAAATAAAAATAATGAGGTCCCTTGTAATTTTCATAACTAGCTGAGGGGAAGGTGACAGCTGGGGCTGAAGTTAATATTCTGGGAACAGGCCAATATCCATAAAGGTTCAAAGGCTATCAAAATCTGCTCACAACTGTTTGATTGGCTTTTACTGGTTATTATAAGGGAGACTCCCCAAGAAAATGATGTGGGGTCCCCACCTATATTCAATAACCATCAAAGGCTAAACAGACAGCTGCAGGCTGATATTAATAGCCTAGGAAAGAGCCATGGATTTTGGGGCCCTACCAGACTAAGAACATCAGCTCTCAGCTGCCAAAATTGATGCATCCTTAAGATGTGCTAATTCTGCACTTAGCCTCCGCTCTTCCCACTTGCTCTGGTGCAGTGACAAATGGGGTAATATTTTTGGGGTTGATATCAGCTTTGTAATGTCAGCTTACATCAAGCTGAGGGGTTAGTAATAGAGAGGCATCTTTAAAACACCCCCACTACTAACCACATAGTCATATTGTAATAAAGACACAGCCAGAATAGAGTCCTTTATTTGAAATAAAACTACCCAATCATCTTTTACCAATTTATTTACAAAAATCAAAAATCAAAATACACAATATTTCTTATCTGTCTGACAATAATCCATATGTCCAACGATGCGCTCCAACTCTGCTACATCTGGATTTCATGGCTGAGCGTATGAATCCAGGAGACACTGAGCTGAGCCTGCGAACTCAGCTGCAGTGCTGAGTGGTGAAATCAATAAGGTGAGCTGAGTTCATAGTCGATAAACTCCGGTGACCTCACTGACATCAGTGATCGTGTGAAAGTTCTCACGCAGCCAGCGCTGACATCAGTAAGTTCACCGGAGTTTGTCGATTATGAACTCGCTCACCTTATTGATGTCACCGCTTGGCGCTGCAGCTGAGTTCTCAGCATCAGCTCATTGTCTCCTGGATTTGCAGCTGAGCAGTCACATCATGCCACCGCTCAGTCATGCAATTCAGATATAGCTGAGTTAGCAGTTGGGCTCTTTGTGGTAAAAATAGATTATTGTCAGACTGGTGATGTATATGGCATTTTTTTTATTTGTAATTTTTGCAAATAAATCGGTAAGTCTATGGGGAGACCAGAGCATTTTTACCGTGACCCCCCTGGGGGTCCTTTTAAGGTCTAAAAATGTCTGAAAATGATGGAAATACTGCTCAAATAACAGAGGGACATCATGGTGATAGCCCCAGGAAGCATTCCTGACTCCTAGTTCACAGCTTTAAACAATGTTGTCTGAGTTTCATGCCATTTTACCGGTGCATCAAAAAACATACCAAAACGAAACCAAAACGGATTTTGCTGGGAAATATGTTAAGATACATCCTTTCCAGGTCAATAACTTGTATATAAGGCAAAATAAATAACCCCAGACTAAAATATTCCTCCACCACTTGGGCTATGTTCAGACGCAGCATTTTTGAAGCCTTTTTCAACTTTAACATTGCTTTCAACCAAAACAAATGCATTCAATGGGAAATGTCATTGTAACATTTACCAACCCTAGCTGGCCATGTGTTATGTGACACATAAGCAGACATATCTTGTTTAATTTATGAAGGAGGGACTCTTAAAGTCACAGAGCCTATTTTTACAGGTGCCTCAGGCAGCATTAATCTGCTTAAAGGGCCATTATTAAACAGTGGGTCTCCGAAACTGTTATAACCTTTCACGAGATGTCCAGGATGGCTTCCATAAAAAATGTTACTGTACATTGAATGCAAGGTCTTCCTTGCTATCAAGTCATATGCACCCCAATAAGCCTCTGAACCCAGGTACTGGATTGGAACAGGAAAATCCACTTCACATTATTCATTTTGTACTCCCATTCAGTTTTCTTATGCATTGACTGCAAGGCCTGCCCTGCTACCAAGTCGTATGCACCCCAATAACTCCAATCCCCCTTGGAAGAAACAGGGAGGAGGGCCTCTTGCAAAAAAAATGTCCCATTAAGAAGGAGAGGGTCTCCTAGACTTGGAATGCCCATACACTTAGTGTATGGGCTGGCAAACATTTCCCCTGTGGGGTACACCTCAACCTTTTTCAGAAAAAGTCTTTTATGCACAGCCTAACCACCCACCCTTGTTAATAATGAATAATGCAACACTGGTTGTAGCTGCACGGAACAAGTAAACTCTTTTGATCTAGTGGCAGAGGATGATCAGCCGTGGAGGAAGGCCTGATTAAAAAATAGGCCCAATTTATAGGAGCGGGTCTCCTAGACTTGGAATGCCCATACACAAAGTGTATGGGCATGCAAACATTTCCCCTGTGGGGTACACCTCAACCTTTTTCAGAAAAAGTCTTTTATGCACAGCCTAACCACCCACCCTTGTTAATAATGAATAATGCGACACTGGCTGTAGCTGCACAGAACACGTAAACCCTTTTAATCTAGTGGTGGTGGTGAATGATCTGACGTGGAAGAAGGCCTGATTAAAAAATAGGCCCAATTTCTAGAAGCGGGTCTCCTAGACTTGGAATACCCATACATATAGTAAAAAATAGGCCCAATTTCTAGAAGCGGGTCTCCTAGACTTGGAATACCCATACATATAGTGTATGGGCTGGCAAACATTTCCACTGTGGTTTACACCACAATCTTTCTCAGAACAAGTCTTTTACGCACAGCCTAACCGCCAATCCTTGTTAATAATGCGACACTGGCTGTAGCTGTACGGAACACGTAAACCCTTTTGATCTAGTGGCGGTGGATGATCAGACGTGGAGGAAGGCCTGATTAAAAAATAGGCCCAATTTCTAGGAGCGGGTTTCCTAGACTTGGAATGCCCACATACTTAGTATGTGGGCTGGCAAACATTTCCACTGTGGGGTACACCTCAACCTCTTTCAGAACAAGTCTTTTACGCACAGCCTAACCACCCACCCTTGTTAATAATGTGACACTGGCTGTAGCTGCACAGAACATGTAAACTCTTTTGATCTAGTGGCGGTGGATGATCAGAAGTGGAGGAAGGCCTGATTAAAAAATAGGCCCAATTTCTAGGAGCGGGTCTCCTAGACTTGGAATGCCCATACACTTAGTGTAAATGGAATAGAATATTATACACGTTCACTACAAAAGGGTGATTTGGGAGTCAACTTGTATGTGATACGTGTGCTTGAAAACCACACTTTTGCCTGTCTGGACTTTAGGTAAAAATGTTATTGGCCTTATCAGATTTAATAATTACGTTAACAGACTGCAAAAAAATACAATGTTTTGGCCTAAAGTGACCAAACTTTGAGCACGCACAGATATCAGCTGGCACAGAAATACCACTACGAAAATGTTTTTTATTTTTGGCTAAATAGTGCTGTATATAAGTACAGTTTCACCCAGGACACAAAAAAGAAAACCGCCATAAACTGGCCAAACTTTGAGCACACGCAGATATGAGCTGCCACGGAGCTACTACAACGGCAAATGTATGCCCTGTTTTTTTTTTTTTTTTGGGCTAACTAGTGCTGTATATCAATACTGTGACACCCAGGACAAAAAAAAGGAAAACCAAACCTAAACTGGCAAACTTTGAGCACGCACAGATATCAGCTGGCACGGTCAGTAGCATAGCTAGTGGGGGGCAAAGGGGACCATCGCCCCGGGCCCGGTCCCATGAAGGGGCCCACTTGGAGCAACAGCCGCTTCTGTCCTCAGGGAGACCGCGGCAGATTGCCTGCTCCCCTATCTTCCGGAGACGCTGCAGCTGACTAGCAGAGTTGCAGAGTCTCGGTGCAATGTAGTGCGCAAAGCTAGGCAGTGTCTGACCTGCTGGGCTGTCAGTGCTGCAGGCATCCTGTGTGCTCTGCCTGATGCACGCTGGAGCTCCCCTGTGTCCTAGTGCCCACAATAGTTACCTCAGACACTTCCTGGCCATGTCTGACCTCATCATATGCTCTGCGCCTGCAGCACTTGGATCAGAAATTGCAGATGCCATCCATAAACCACCTTCCTGCAAACTTCATCAGACCGTGGCCAAAATGTACTAGGTTTACTATATTCAGGTATGTAGTGGTCACTGTGGGGTGAATGTGAGAGGATGGGGCAGGGTGGTAGCTGAAGGGGTGGTGGAGGGAGGACAGGGCGGGGGCCATATTAATATACTTATTATTACAGTGTTTAGTGTTATGCACTCCATTACATGTAATAAGTGCTGTTTGGGGGGCTGATGGGGAGGTAGGGGGCTTATTATTGTTACAGCCGGGGTCTTATTATAAGCCCAGCCTGTGAGTATAACAAGCCCCATAGAGTAACCGCGGCATGAGCTGTGTTATATATACTGTATATGTAATACTGTTATAGTATGTAACATTATTATTATCATAAAGCTATTAAAGGGAATCTGTCACCCCATTTTTCGATTATGAGGTGAGACCACCGCCATCAGGGGCTTATCAACAGTATTCTGTAATGCTGTAGATAAGCCCCCTATGTCACCTGAAAGATAAGAAAAACTAGTTAGATTATACTCACCCAGGGGCGGTATGGCGTCCGATTCAGTCTGGAGGGAGTCGCGGTCCGGTCCGGCGCCTCCCATCTTCTAGCGAAGCCCTCCTCTTCTTTGCTTCCCGTCGCGCTCCGGCTCCGGCGCAGTGCTCTGCCCTGTTTGAGGGCAGAGTAAAGTACTGCAGTGCGCAGGCGCCGGACCTCTCTGACCTTTCCCGACGCCTGCGCACTGCAGCACTCTGCTTTGCCCTCAACAGGTCAAAGCAGTGCGCCTGCGCAGGAGCCGCGACTGGAAGCAAAGAAGAAGACGTCATCACTAAAAGATGGGAGGCGCCAGACCCGGACCGCCCCTGGGTGAGTATAATCTAACTTGTTTTTCTTCTCTTTCAGGTTACATCGGGGGCTTATCTACAGCATTACAGAATGCTGTAGATAATCCCCTGATGGCGGTGGCCTCATCTCATAGTCTAAAAATGGGGTGACAGATTCCCTTTAAAGGGATCCCTAACGGGGATAAAGGCCGCTCATGGCTTGTGCAGCGTCTATCAGCCCGGCTGTAGTGTGTCATCAGGTATGTTTGGCTCCATAAATCTGCAGTGTTTCAGAAAAAAACATACTAATAGCTGCTGGGGAGCGAGTGGCGCTGTGCACTAGCCCTACAGACAGGTCCTTGGCGGCATCTCCCTACATGCTGACAGTGCGGTGCTGTGCACTAGTCCTACAGACAGGTCCTTGGCGGCATCTCCCTACATGCTGACAGTGCGGTGCTGTGCACTAGTCCTACAGACAGGTCCCCGGCGGCTTCTCACCACACGCTGACAGTGCGGTGCTGTGCACTAGTCCTACGGATAGGTCCCCGGCGGCTTCTCCCCACGTGCTGACAGTGCTGTACTGTGCACTAGTCCTACAGACAGGTCCCCGGCGGCTTCTCCCCACATGCTGACAGTGCGGTGCTGTGACTAGTCCTACAGACAGGTCCCTGGCGGCTTCTCCCCACATGCTGACAGTGCGGTGCTGTGCACTAGTCCTACAGACAGGTCCCCGGCTGCTTCTCCCCACACGCTGACAGTGCGGTGCTGTGCACTAGTCCTACAGACAGGTCCCTGGCGGCTTCTCCCCACATGCTGACAGTGCGTACTGTGAACTAGTCCTACAGACAGGTCCCCGGCGGCTTCTCCCCACACGCTGACAGTGCGGTGCTGTGCACTAGTCCTACAGACAGGTCCCCGGCTGCTTCTCCCCACACGCTGACAGTGCGGTGCTGTGCACTAGTCCTACAGACAGGTTCCCGGCGGCTTCTCCCCACATGCTGACACTGCGGTACTGTACACTAGTCCTACAGACAGGTCCCCGGCGGGTACTCCCCACATGCTGACAGTGCGTACTGTGCACTAGTCCTACAGACAGGTCCCTGGCGGCTTCTCCCCACACGCTGACAGTGCAGTGCTGTGCACTAGTCCTACAGACAGGTCCCCGGCTGCTTCTCCCCACACGCTGACAGTGCGGTGCTGTTCACTAGTCCTACAGACAGGTTTCCGGTGGCTTCTCCCCACATGCTAACAGTGCGGTACTGTGAACTACTCCTACAGACAGGTCCCTGGCGGCTTCTCCCCACACGCTGACAGTGCGGTGCTGTGCACTAGTCCAACAGACAGGTCCCCGGCGGCTTCTTCCCACATGCTGACAGTGCGGTACTGTGCACTAGTCCTACAGACAGGTCCCCGGTGGCTTCTCCCCACATGCTGACAGTGCGGTACTGTGCACTAGTCTTACAGACAGGTCCCTGGCGGCTTCTCCCCACATGCTGACAGTGCGGTACTGTGAACTAGTCCTACAGGCAGGTCCCCGGCGGCTTCTCCCACATGCTGACAGTGTGGTACTGTGCACTATTCCTACAGACAGGTCCCTCCCAGCTTCTCCCCACATGCTGACAGTGCGGTACTGTGCACTAGTCCTACAGACAGGTCCCCGGTGGCTTTCCCCACATGCTAACAGTGCGGTACTGTGAACTACTCCTACAGACAGGTCCCTGGCGGCTTCTCCCCACACGCTGACAGTGCGGTGCTGTGCACTAGTCCTACAGACAGGTCCCCGGCGGCTTCTTCCACATGCTGACAGTGCGGTACTGTGCACTAGTCTCACAGACAGGTCCCTGGCGGCTTCTCCCCACATGCTGACAGTGCGGTACTGTGAACTAGTCCTACAGACAGGTCCCCGGTGGCTTCTCCCCACATGCTAACAGTGCGGTACTGTGAACTACTCCTACAGACAGGTCCCTGGCGGCTTCTCCCCACACGCTGACAGTGCGGTGCTGTGCACTAGTCCTACAGACAGGTCCCCGGCGGCTTCTTCCCACATGCTGACAGTGCGGTACTGTGCACTAGTCCTACAGACAGGTCCCCGGTGGCTTCTCCCCACATGCTGACAGTGCGGTACTGTGCACTAGTCTTACAGACAGGTCCCTGGCGGCTTCTCCCCACATGCTGACAGTGCGGTACTGTGAACTAGTCCTACAGGCAGGTCCCCGGCGGCTTCTCCCCACATGCTGACAGTGTGGTACTGTGCACTATTCCTACAGACAGGTCCCTCCCAGCTTCTCCCCACATGCTGACAGTGCGGTACTGTGCACTAGTCCTACAGACAGGTCCCTGGCGGCTTCTCCCCACATGCTGACAGTGCAGTACTGTGCACTAGTCCTACAGACAGGTCCCCGGTGGCTTCTCCCACACGTTGACAGTGCGGTACTGTGAACTAGTCCTACAGACAGGTCCCTGGCGGCTTCTCCCCACATGCTGACAGTGCGGTACTGTTCTCTAGTCTTACAGACAGGTCCACGGCGGCTTCTTCCCACATGCTGACAGTGCGGTACTGTGCACTAGTCCTACAGACAGGTCCCTGGCGGCTTCTCCCCACATGCTGACAGTTCGGTGCTGTGCACTAGTCCTACAGGCAGGTCCCGGGCGACTTCTCCCCACATGCTGACAGTGTGGTACTATGAACTACTCCTACAGACAGGTCCCCGGCGGCTTCTCCCCACATGCTGACAGTTCGGTGCTGTGCACTAGTCCTACAGGCAGGTCCCGGGCAACTTCTACCCACATGCTGACAGTGCGGTACTGTGAACTACTCCTACAGACAGGTCCCTGGCGGCTTCTCCCACATGCTGACAGTGCGGTACTGTGCACTAGTCCTACAGACAGGTCCCCGGCGGCTTCTCACCACACGCTGACAGTGCGGTACTGTGAACTACTCCTACAGACAGGTCCCCGGCGGCTTCTCCCCACATGCTGACAGTGCGGTACTGTGAACTACTCCTACAGACAGGTCCCTCCCGGCTTCTCCCCACATGCTGACAGTGCGGTACTGTGCATTAGTCTTACAGACAGGTCCCCGGCGGCTTCTCCCCACATGCTGACAGTGCGGTACTGTGCACTAGTCCTACAGACAGGTCCCCGGCGGCTTCTCCCCACACGCTGACAGTGCGGTGCTGTGCACTAGTCCTACAGACAGGTCCCAGGCGGCTTCTCCCCACATGCTGACAGTGCGGTACTGTGAACTACTCCTACAGACAGGTCCCTGGCGGCTTCTCCCACACGCTGACAGTGCGGTACTGTGCATTAGTCTTAAGGTACTGCCACACTAAACAATCCCGCTAGCGATCACGATAATGACGCATACTAATGCGATCGCTAGCGGGATTGTTTCTATATCGCTAAGTGCGGCCACATTTAGCGATATAGTTAACGACGCTATCGCCGTTAGCGATCTTCTTAACGACTTTAGCGGTACAAAAGTACCGCTAAATCGCTAAGAAAAGGTGCCACACTAGCGATATATGCTTACCAGGGAGCAGCGCGACGAGAAAATAGGGTCCGGAACGATTCCAGCGACGAGCGAGATCACAGCAGGAAGCTCGTCGCTGGCAGATGCCGCACTGAACAACATCGCTAACGGGATCGCTAAATAGTGACGTTTTTTAGCGATCCCGTTAGCGATATTGTTCAGTGTGGCATACCCTTTACAGACAGGTACCCGGCGGCTTCTCCCCACATGCAGACAGTGCGGTACTGTGCACTAGTCCTACACACAGGTCCCCGGCGGCTTCTCTTCACACGATGACAGTGCAGTACTGTGAACTAGTCCTACAGACAGGTCCTCGGCGGCTTCTCCCCACATGCTGACAGTGCGGTACTGTGAACTAGTCCTACAGACAGGTCCCTGGCGGCTTTTCCCCACATTCTGACAGTGCGGTACTGTGCACTAGTCTTACAGACAGGTCCCCGGCGGCTTCTCCCCACATGCTGACAGTGCGGTACTGTGCACTAGTCCTACAGACAGGTCCCTGGCGGCTTCTCCCCACATGCTGACAGTGCGGTACTTTGAACTAGTCCTACAGACAGATCCCCGGCGGCTTCTCCCCACATGCTGACAGTGCGGTGCTGTGCACTAGTCCTACAGACAGGTCCCTGGCGGCTTCTCTCCACACGCTGACAGTGCAGTACTGTGCACTAGTCCTATACACAGGTCCCCGGCGGCTTCTCCCTACACGCTGACAGTGCGGTACTGTGAACTAGTCCTACAGACAGGTCCCCGGCGGCTTCTCCCACATGCTGACAGTGTGGTACTGTGCACTAGTCCTACAGACAGGTCCCTGGCGGCTTCTCTCCACACGCTGACAGTGCAGTCCTGTGCACTAGTCCTACAGACAGGTCCCCGGCAGCTTCTCCCCACACGCTGACAGTGCGGTACTGTGAACTAGTCCTACAGACAGGTCCCCGGCGGCTTTTCCCCACATTCTGACAGTGCGGTACTGTGCACTAGTCTTACAGACAGGTCCCCGGCGGCTTCTCCCCACATGCTGACAGTGCGGTACTGTGCACTAGTCCTACAGACAGGTCCCGGCGGCTTCTCCCCACAGCTGACAGTGCGGTGCTGTGCACTAGTCCTACAGACAGGTCCCAGGCGGCTTCTCCCCACATGCTGACAGTGCGGTACTGTGAACTACTCCTACAGACAGGTCCCTGGCGGCTTCTCTCCACACGCTGACAGTGCGGTACTGTGCATTAGTCTTAAGGTCTGCCACACTAAACATCCCGACTAGCGATCACGTAGACGCATACTTAATGCGATCGCTAGCGGATTGTTTCTATACCTAGTGCGGCACATTTAGCTATAGTTAACGACGCTATCGCGTTAGCGATATTCTTAACGACTTTAGCGTACAAAAGTACCGCTAAATCGCTAAGAAAAGGTGCCACACTAGCGATATGCTTACCAGCGGGAGCGCCGACGAGAAAATAGGGTCCGGAACGATTCCAGGCGACGAGCGAGATCACGCAGAGCTCGCGCTGGCAGATGCGCACTGAACAACATCGCTACGGGATCGCTAATGTGACGTTTTTAGCGATCCGTTAGCGATATTGTTCAGTGTGGCATACCCTTTACAGACAGGTACCCGGCGGCTTCTCCCCACATGCAGACAGTGCGGTACTGTGCACTAGTCCTACACACAGGTCCCCGGCGGCTTCTCTTCACACGTGACAGTGCAGTACTGTGAACTATCCTACAGACAGGTCCTCGGCGGCTTCTCCCCACATGCTGACAGTGCGGTACTGTGACTAGTCCTAGACCACGACAGGTCCCTGGCGGCTTTCCCCACATTTGACAGTGCGGTACTGTGCATTGTCTTACAGACAGGTCCCCGGCGGCTTCTCACCACATGCTGGACAGTGCGGTACTGTGCACTAGTCCTACAGACAGTTCACCTGGCGGCTCTCCCAACAGCTGACAGTGCGGTACTTTGAACTAGCTACAGACAGATCCCCGGCGGCTTCTCCCCACATGCTGACAGTGCGGTGCTGTGCACTAGTCCTACAGACAGGTCCCTGGCGGCTTCTCTCCACACGCTGACAGTGCAGTACTGTGCACTAGTCCTATACACAGGTCCCCGGCGGCTTCTCCCCACACGCTGACAGTGCGGTACTGTGAACTAGTCCTACAGACAGGTCCCCGGCGGCTTCTCCCCACATGCTGACAGTGTGGTACTGTGCACTAGTCCTACAGACAGGTCCCTGGCGGCTTCTCTCCACACGCTGACAGTGCAGTCCTGTGCACTAGTCCTACAGACAGGTCCCCGGCAGCTTCTCCCCACACGCTGACAGTGCGGTACTGTGAACTAGTCCTACAGACAGGTCCCCGGCGGCTTTTCCCACATTCTGACAGTGCGGTACTGTGCACTAGTCTTACAGACAGGTCCCCGGCGGCTTCTCCCCACATGCTGACAGTGCGGTACTGTGCACTAGTCCTACAGACAGGTCCCTGGCGGCTTCTCCCCACATGCTGACAGTGCGGTACTTTGAACTAGTCCTACAGACAGATCCCCGGCGGCTTCTCCCCACATGCTGACAGTGCGGTGCTGTGCACTAGTCCTACAGACAGGTCCCTGGCGGCTTCTCTCCACACGCTGACAGTGCAGTACTGTGCACTAGTCCTATACACAGGTCCCCGGCGGCTTCTCCCCACACGCTGACAGTGCGGTACTGTGAACTAGTCCTACAGACAGGTCCCCGGCGGCTTCTCCCCACATGCTGACAGTGTGGTACTGTGCACTAGTCCTACAGACAGGTCCCTGGCGGCTTCTCTCCACACGCTGACAGTGCAGTCCTGTGCACTAGTCCTACAGACAGGTCCCCGGCAGCTTCTCCCCACACGCTGACAGTGCGGTACTGTGAACTAGTCCTACAGACAGGTCCCCGGCGGCTTCCTCCCACACGCTGACAGTGCGGTACTGTGCACTAGTCCTACAGACAGGTCCCCGGCGGCTTCTCCCCACATGCTGACAGTGTGGTACTGTGCACTAGTCCTACAGACAGGTCCCCGGCGGCTTCTGCCCACATGCTGACAGTGCGGTACTGTGAACTACTCCTATAGACAGGTCCCTGGCGGCTTCTCCCCCCGCTGACAGTGCGGTGCTGTGCACTAGTCCTAGAGAAGCCACCTGGGACCTGTCTGTAGGACTAGGGCACAGCACCGCTCTCTCCCCAACAGCTATTAAAAGTATGTTTTTCTCTCAAACCCCCAGCTTTACAGAGACATTCATACCTGGTGAGATACTACAGCCGGTGCTGATACACGATGCACATAGTTTGAGCTGCCTGTATCACCTGTCGGGAGCTCCCTTTAAAGGGGTAGTCCAGACTTGGAATAAAAGTCTGCAGTCAATCTATGAGACTGCAGACTGCCAAATCATGACAAGATACAGTGCGCCTGCTGCCGTGACTCCCATCAGGTGCGATCAGGCGGTCATGCAAGCTCATGTTTGCTATTTGCAGGTGCCGCCTAGATACGTTTGTCGTCTTTCAATAAAAAATGATTGAGAGAAGCCGAAAAAGTGTAGTTGACACATGACTGCAAGTTGTATACCTGTGATCACATGACTGCCTATTCACATCACCGATACTGGAGCTATTATTACTGTACATGGGGGGGACTCAGGGGACATTATTAAAGTGGCCAGTCACTTAAGAAGCATTATTGTTATATGGGCACTCAGTGTTTTGTGATTGTCAAAGGTGGCATTATTTCTTCCTAGGGACCAAATGTGGACACTGTTTTCACAGTGGGGGCAATACTATTTGGGGCAGTAAGAGGAGAACTGTTTTTGTACAGCAGGTGCATTAATAGGGACACATACGGCAGACTCGGTTCAGTATTGGGATATCAGTAGGATGAAGAGGCTGTGCAGGCAGAGAATAGACGGGAATGGTGCTGGAAATGTGAGAAATCATATGTGTCTTTGTTGTAATATCTATCTACAGCCGAGTCCTGGCTGGAGATGTTGTCGTGTCAGCCTCTGCCAGATGGAAAAAAACGGGAAAAGTGAACATTTCCATCAGAAAGAACGTCCTCTGTAAGTCACTACACTGTGTTCCAAATTATTATGCAAATAATATTTTCTCAGAGTTTCCCAAATTACCTTTATGAATTGCAGTCATTATAATTTTCCAGTCAAATAACTATTAGAGTACAATTGAAAGGTTTTTGTACAATCTGCCTATGATAACAGTACATTTGTTAAAAAATAAAACACTCAAACTGCACTCAAAATGCATGTTCCAAATTATTATGCACAACAGAGTTTTCAACCTTTTCATTTTAATAAAGAACAAAAAAATTGTCATTTTTGAAATTATAAGCATTAGCAGGTTATTACAAACTGAAATCAAACAGTTTTGAACTCAAAACTTTATTCTAGGTGATGTTACATTTGCACATAGGACCCCTTGTTCGAAAGGAGCTTCTGAACTCTCTCGTCGATTGAATTTGTCAGGTTTTGGATGGTTTCTGCTTCAATTGTTTTGCATGAGGACAGAATACCCTCCCAGAGCTGTTGCTTAGATGTTAACTACCTCCCGCCATCATAGACACTCCTTTTGATGATGCTCCAGAGGTTCTCAATGGGGTTGAGGTCAGGGGAGCATGGGGGCCACACCATAAGTTTGTCCCCTTTTATGCCCATAGCAGCCAGAGATGCAGATGTGTTATGTGCAGCATGAGACGGTGCATTATCATGCATGAAAATGATCTTGCTGCGGAATGCACGGTTCTTCTTCTTGAACCATGGCAGGAAGTGCTGTTTGAGAAACTCAACATACACTATGGAGTTCATCTTTACCCCTTCAGGGATCCTAAAGGGGCCAACAATCTCTCTCCCCATGATTCGAGCCCAAAACATTACTCCACCTCCTCCTTGTTGGCGCCGTAGCCGTGTTTGCATGTCCATCAACCAGCCATCCTCCATTCCATCCATCTGGACCATCGAGCGTTTCATGGCACTCATCGGCGAACAAAACAGTTTTGAAGTCAGTCTTCCTGTATTGTTTGGCCCACTGGAGCCATTTCTGCTTGTGTGCAGTGGATAGAGGAGGTCGACAGGATGGCTTACGCACAGCTGCAAACCTCTGAAGGACCCTGCATCTTGTTGTTCGGGGGACGTTGGAGGCACCAGCAGCTTCAAAAACTTGTCTGCTGCTATGACAAGGCTTTTTTGCCGCTGCTCTTTTAACCTGACGTAATTGCCTGCAGGAAAGAGTCCTCAATTTTCCCTTATCAGCACGCACACGTGTGTACTGTGAATCAGCTACATACTTCTTGATTGTGCGATGATCACGATGAAGTGTCTTGGCAATGTTGATTGTAGTCATGCTTTGACCTAAACACTCCACAATTTGTTGCTTCTCAGCAGCCGACACATCCTTTTTCTTTCCCATTTTGGCAGAAAATGTAGGCTGCTCAATAATGTGGGATAGCCTTCTTAAGTAGTCTTGCCTTTCATTGGACACACCTGCCAAACTAATTAGCACAGGTGTCTGCAATTGTTTACAGTGATATAAAGAGCCCTGACACACATCACCATCAATGAGTTTAACTGACAAACAAAAAATTCTTACCTTATCACTCCTAAACAATTTTTGCATAATAATTTGGAACACAGTGTATTTATAACTGTACTGTAATCGCCTGTATGTTCTGCAGTAGTGGTGTCTATCACCATATGGCGGTAATAAGTGTTGTTTTTTCAAAGAGATTTATTTTCAGTAATACCATGGTCATCGGCTGAGGTTCCCCTATGCCGACAATTAGGGTGTGCCGCTATAGTAGTAATCAGGGTAACCTGGGTAGGGGCCCACTCATATGTTTCGCCCCCCCCTGACCTAGACCCCTAGCTATGCCTCTGGGTACGGTGATTGATAGCACTCTGACAAATGTGTGCCCTGTTTTTTTTTTTTTTGGGCTAACTAGTGCTGTATATCAGTACTGTCACACCCAGGACAAAAAAAGGAAAACCGGTCAACCTTTGAGCACGCACAGATATGAGCTGTCATGGAGATACCACTACGACAAATGTTTTTTTTTTTGATAAATAGTGCTGTATATAAGTACAGTTTCACCCAGGACAAAAAAAAGAAAACCGCCGTAAACTGGCAAAACTTTGAGCACACACAGATATGAGCTGCCACGGAGATACCACTACGACAAATGTGAGGGCTGTATTTTTTTGGGGGGGGTAAATACTGCTTTATTTAAGTACATTTTCACCAGGACAAAAAAAGAAAACCGCCGTAAACTGGCCAAACTTTGAGCACACACAGATATGAGCTGCCACGGAGATACCACACCGAAAAATGTGTGGCCTGTATTATTTGTTATTTTTTTGCTAAATACTGCTGTATTTAAGTACAGTGACAGCCAGGACAAAAAAAGAAAACCGCCGTAAATTGGCCAAACTTTGCGCACGCAGATATGAGCTGGCACGGAGATACCACTACGACAAATATGTGTAGCCTGTATTCCAATTACACCTGGGGCTAGCTATATACGGCCAATATATCCTACAGGTAGCAGCAGCAGCACCAGAAAACAGGAAGGGAATGGACCCTCTTGATGTATGCAATGATCTATATACACACATACAGTGCCTGCAGGCCTTGCACTGATGTGAATAGAGCGACGTACACTACCCTCCTACCTAACACTGGAACCTTTATACTCCGGAATTAGTCCTTAGAAGGACTGTTGGTTTAGCTGGATATGAGTAGTTTAGGATGGTAGACCCCACACTAACTAATAAATCCCCAATTCTGACCCTATATCAGCGGCAGCTCTCCCTACACTATCTCAATTCAGAGCTGAATTCACCGAGCAGGGCGTCGTCTGGTCTCTTATACCCCTGATGTTGCTGTGCGGCCAGCCAATCACTGTACGACCACAACAAAGATGGCTGCGGCGTTTCATTGCCTGGGAGACAATCCCTGCATCGTGATTGGGTCTGTAAAGTCCGCCAAAAAAGCTGGGTGGAGACCCGAGTTCCCGCCGAGTAATCCCGGAAATGCTTTGTGCTCGCCGAGTACCGTGATACTTGGGTGTTAAAAATGCTTATTTCATATATTTTTCCAGGACTTGTTACCAGATGCGATACTTCTAAAGGAAATGTCACGTTTCTTATAAAAAAATTATAGTGGTTTATTGGACTGTTTACCAAAAAACATCATTACAGGAAAACATAAAATGAGTGAAATAGTTACGTAGAGATTGTCCATTTGTCCATAGCAAAACTTGTACACATCTTTCCTTGGTGTCCTGAATGGTAAGAATGACATTCTGTCTCTGTCAGGAGCGTCTCAGAGAAACAACACGTGGTTACATGGCAGCTGGATGTTCATTCATCATAGTCCTTGTCAGAGTAAAGTGTCTGTAGAGAGAGCGAGCGAGCAAGCCCGACCCCTCCCTTCGTGTAGCCATTATATATAAGTCCCTTAGATCACGTGGTCTCTGTATATGGAGATGACACTTTACCATACAAAAATAGCATGTGTATGTCAGCGAACGTTAATGTGCTTGATACAGAATTGAGTGTATAAAGAATAAATCCATAACCAATAATTAATATTTAACAATTCCCCCTTTTGAGGGTGACAGACATTAATTGGAACCCTCAAAGTAGAGAAGTTCATCTTTAGGATAATCAGATCTTCTTTCTTCTTTTCTTCTTCTTTGGCAAAATAATTTAATTTCAGTAATAATAATAATATCAGATTATTGTTATATGCACTCAATAACATAATTATGTGAATTTATGTTATGGTAAGCCGTGACCAATATTCATATAAAATATGTGTCTTATACTTTCCTAAACCTAAATTGAAGCATCTCGGGTCCAGTCATCATCATCTGATGTCATCTGGTCTTCATGTTGACGTCTTGTTCTTGATTCTTTTAAAACACAGTCTTTATACGATAATTCCTTTGAAATAACATGTAGATATCGTGGAGGCCGTGTGTCATGTTTCCATCAAAGTCCATAAATTCAAATGTTGATAAGAAAACAAAGTCCATAGATAAATGAAGCTTTAATATCTGAGCAGTGTCACCTTTAAAGACCTGGACTTACATTGGCTCGCCTTGGATATTTCTGGAATCCTCCATGCCATCCGTAATGGTCTTGGAACAGGTGTGACGTCTTTGGTCAGCAAAGCAAGGGTTAAAATGACTCTTCCTTGCTAAAGATAGCACCATAACCAGTCCTTAGTCCTAATACACAGGACTCATGTCAGGGTTGTAGTTTCCTGACAACTTATTGTTCACCAGCTTTCATTGAAGCTTCATAGGTGATAGGAAACACTGGAGCGTGATAAAAGCATCATAACACAGTTCATATAGCATCATAGGATCATCGTCCTCTGCCATTGTGTCTGTCAGTTTAGATACCGCGATCGTGGCTGTCAGTGGTGAATACTGCAGTTGTTGTCAGTGGTGAATACTGCAGTTGCTGTCAGTGATGAAATGAATTGTAATTGACACAGTCTATTATTACTCAGACATCATATAGCCTTTTTACCTTCTGGAACTTCGGCTTTTTCTTCTTGTAACTTTTTAAATTTACTTGAATTTAAAAATATGAAAAGTCTTTATTAACGTATTCCAATATCTTGCTTGAAGTCTTCATTCCCTATTCTATACCAAATCTGGTAATTTTCCTAACCTATAATATCACAGCGTACCATAGCAATCAGTAATATCCATATAATTATTATCAGAATAGTAATATGGAATTCATGTTTATATGTGAAACAATAATAAATGATAATGCATTATTAACCATATTCTTCATGAGATAGAACATTTTTATGTCATAGGTGTAATTACCTTTTCAACCCATAGGTGTCAGTGTGTTTTTCATGTAACAAGTGTTTCCATCTTTATTACTAAAACTTTATTAATGGAATATATTTATTAGACCAATAATAGGTAAGAATGTATAGCCATGAACCAAAATGTGAATATGAGTGAATGAATGAATGAAAGAATTATTGTATTTACTCAGAATTAAAACATTTTCTTCTAATGAACCGATATCTTCACTATATTTAATGAAGCAATATTCTCATATTAGACATTACTTTATTAAATATTGATGTTTCTTTCTTGATTGAGATAAAAAATAAAAATTAAGAATCAAAAATAGAGATAAAGGAAGAATAAAAATTAAAAAATGAAAAATAAGAATAAAAACAAAAATAAGAATAAAAATAAGAATAAAAATAAGAATAAAAATAAGGCCTTTATATGTTTATGACAAATGCTGAGTAGTTATGTTTTCAGTAACACATACCCTTAATATTTCCATTATCTGGATGATTTCATATTTATCATGATCTTGTGTTACCAAAATATTCATATTATGCAACTTTGCATGTAATCCCCTTCTTAGTGTAAAGAAATGACTCTTTATAATACTTAATGTTATTATCTCTAGTAGTTATACCATTGTAGTCTTTTTATATTCTTTAAAATGTGTGAAGAAGAGGTATTGATGAAATGTGATGATGTATTCAAAATCAAAACACATTTCCCCCTTAATACCAAAAAAAAATATTATTCTGTGAAATAATTGATTTATCAAAACCAAAATGAAAAAAAATAATTGTTTTATAAATTATTTATGTAACTTCTGTTTTAGCTTTATACCATATATTTGTCTGAAGATGTGTACCATCTATGTAACCATTAAAAATAAAAATAACATTGAATATCATAAAATTATCTTTTGGGAAAAAGGAAAAAAAAATAATCTAAATGTAAATTTTCTTGATAAACCATTTTGATGTGTGATTCCACTTATCTACTATTAACTAAAAAAAAATAATTACTAAAGGAATATATGTTGAGTAGATAATATTCATTATGTATCTTAATATTCTAATAATTGAACTGATTTGTATTATTTCTCTTAAAAACAAGTTGTTTTTTTTTTTTCCACATACCATGAATTGTGAAACTTTTTCCATACATCACACATACACTTATTCACTCTTAGCAGCTGCTCATACACGCATCTGTCATCTGTCACTCAGACTGTGAACATATAAGTTTACACCACAGATTCCTCATACAAAAAGGTTGTAATACATATATATTTTAACCCAAATAATTGTATCCTAATTATCAATGCACATTGTAAACTACTAAATTTTATATTTTTCCCCAAATACACATAACAAACTTTGTGAACCATTTATAGATGGAAGGACTCATAAAAAAATTAATTATGAGCTGTATATACTTGGTGCAAGGTTTGCAACTGTAATTGAACCCTGTAACTTAAGAGGCCTAAAGAAAAATTATTTTACTTGCAAAGGCCGAGCTCACTGAAGCTACAAACGCTTTAAGTTGCAACCACTGAAATAGGGGTATATGGTAGCCTTATTATTAGAACAGTTTAAATGTCACCTTGCTGTCATTGTCATGCAGTAAGAACATATTGCCATGCAAATAAATAACTTCAAAATGTTAGCAACACACAAAAACTAAATTTAGATTCAGTTAGTTACATATTATTTCCTTTTAAGTGTTAAATATATAAAATCATGCAGTTATTATAAATTCCTGTGTAAATAAAGGAATAAATCCATGTAAGAGAGTTTTTCCCGATTTAAATCCTACTTTGAAGTGAAAATTCTAAGGATAAATAAAAGATAAGGTTAATATCATATACAAAAACAAAACAATTGCAATGTCTTATACATATATGTATTGGCTTTAATGTAATTCTAAATATTTTCTGTAGTTTATTTTAATTATATCACTATAGATATAGATTTACAGTTATACAATCTCTACTTATACAAGTATAGTATATATACTGTATGAATTATATATATATATTATATATATACAAAGCTGTGAACTACAGAATTATATTTATAAAATAATTACAAATAACTGAATAATATATTGTATAATACTTTTACACAACATATAATTTCATTTTCAGTCAATTCCTAAACCAAATCTTATTTCTTTGTCAAAGATGTCCTGAAAAGCTCTTTTTATGATTCCTTTTTTTAATGATTGTTTGAGCAGCTCCGATAATGAGCTGTAAACTGAAGACTCAACTATGTCTCTTTGAAGAATCATCTGTTCCTGTCTTTCAATGTCCGCCATTTGTCTCTTTACAGAGCGGTCTGAACTTTGAATTATTAACTCTTTCTGCAAAGCGGACTCTTGGATTTTTTTATAGGGTTTATAGCAAATATGTAATTTTCTCCGTATGTCATAGATTTGATTATGGGGATGACTCAGTTTAGGAGATTTTGACACTGGTTTTTGAAAAGATCTTACTCTGTTTGTTTGATTTATTTTCCTATCACGATTCTCATGTTTTCTAGCAAAATCAAGGAATTGCGCACATTCAAATAAATTATCTTTTTGTGACGCAATAACACGAGATACAGAATTTAGGAATCCAAATTTGTCCACAAAATACTTTATCATTGATTGTGTTTTGACATTGGTAATTAGAGTTTTGTACAACCTTTCAAATATGGACATGAATGTAAAAGTACATTCTTTCCGACCAATCCTTAATTTTTGAAGAATCTCAATATCTGGACAATTTTCATTTAATGCACAGAAAATCAGAATTTTCAATCTGTCTTTATCATCTAGATCTCCATGTAAATCGTTATCAAAAGTCAACTTTAATTTTAAACGTCTGGAAAAGGTTGCAGGAAGCCACAATTTAAATAATTGATTTTTCTCGTCATTACTTAAATCAAGCTTGTCAATAAAGCTTTCGAAGATTTCAGAATTTCTGCATACATGGATTTTGTTATCATATGCAGGAATGATTTTGCATAATTTTAACAAATTTTTCCTAACTTTAATTTGGAGTTGGGCCTGTGAATTGTCTTCTATTTTTGGTGGCCATTGAACATCCGTCCCTCGTACGTCATTTGCATTAGTTCTCAAGTCTCCTCCCATGTTCCCTCCTACATCAGTTCTGAAGTCTCCTCCCATGTTCCCTCCTACATCAGTTCTCAAGTCTCCTCCCATGTTCCCTCCTACATCAGTTCTCAAGTCTCCTCCCATGTTCCCTCCTACATTAATTCTCAAGTCTCCTCCCATGTTTCCACCACTCTTTTTTTACGTCATCAGAGACAAGGTCACCTTGAGTAGCCATTACAGACACTTGTCCCACATCTTGCTCAATTTCCTCATTACAGTCAATATCGGGAACATCACTAGTATCTTCTGACACTATTTCTACACAGTCATTTTTAGATTTCTCTAATACAAACTTGTGAAATACATGAACCAACTGTAAAATATTTTTCAATTTCTCTCTTTCTCTATTAAAGGACACCAGCTTAGATCTAGCTTTAGATTTTCCATTTCACATTCTGCATATAAGCTGAGCCATAAAACTTCTAAAGTAGACTGATCTACAGACATAAATTTCAGTCTACTTTGCTTAGAAAAAGAAGTAATGACATCCATTGTTTCTTACCTTGAAATATCTCAGCTTGTAGCTCCTTTCTTGGACAACGCTCTTGTCATCAGCGTCGCACGTCTGATTCCTGTAGTCAACTCTTAGTCCTCATTCATAGGTTTTTTCTGATCCTGAAATATCGTAGTGTGATTTCTTTGACAACTTGCACATCTGACGTCTTTTGCTTCTATTCCTCCCTTTGCAAGTTTTCAGAAATTCACACTCTAAAAATCAAGTGTGACTGGTTGGCTCTCCAAAATGTTAAAAATGCTTAATTTCACATATATTTTTCCAGGACTTGTTACCAGATGCGATACTTCTAAAGGAAATGTCACGTTTCTTATAAAAAAATTATAGTGGTTTATTGGACTGTTTACCAAAAAACATCATTACAGGAAAACATAAAATGAGTGAAATAGTTACGTAGAGATTGTCCATTTGTCCATAGCAAAACTTGTACACATCTTTCCTTGGTGTCCTGAATGGTAAGAATGACATTCTGTCTCTGTCAGGAGCGTCTCAGAGAAACAACACGTGGTTACATGGCAGCTGGATGTTCATTCATCATAGTCCTTGTCAGAGTAAAGTGTCTGTAGAGAGAGCGAGCGAGCAAGCCCGACCCCTCCCTTCGTGTAGCCATTATATATAAGTCCCTTAGATCACGTGGTCTCTGTATATGGAGATGACACTTTACCATACAAAAATAGCATGTGTATGTCAGCGAACGTTAATGTGCTTGATACAGAATTGAGTGTATAAAGAATAAATCCATAACCAATAATTAATATTTAACATTGGGCGAGTAACGAGTAGTGGCAAGCACGTTCACTCATCACTATCCATAGCCCTTTCATATGCTAATAATATCATCCCACAGCTGTCTGTTTAGCCTTTGCTGGTTATTGAATATAGGGGGAAGTATCCACTATCAATGATGGTTTCGGGAGTCATGTCATCTGCTGGTGTAGGTCCACTGTGTTTTATCAAGACCAAAGTCAGCGCAGCCACCTACCAGGAAATTTTAGAGCACTTCATGCTTCCCTCTGCAGACAAGCTTTTTGGGGATGGAAATTTCATTCTCCAGCAGGACTTGGCACCTGTCCACACTGCCAAAAGTACCAATACCTGGTTTAAAAACAACAGTATCACTCTGCTTGATTGGCCAGCAAACTCATCGAATCTATGGGATATTGTTAAGAGGAAGATGAGAGACACCAGACCCAACAATGCAGACGAGCTGAAAGCTGCTATCAAAGCAACCTGGGCTTCCATAACACCTCAGCAGTGCCACAGGCTGATCGCCTCCATGCCACGCCACATTGATGCAGTCATTGATACAAAAGGAGCTCCGACCAAGTGCATTTACTGAACATACATTTCAGTAGGCCAACATTTCGGATTTTAAAATCATTTTTCAAGCTGGTGTTATAAAGTATTCTGATACTATTCTTAAGCTAGCCGGGTGCTTTGTTACCTTTCTCAATTAGTTTTGCTTGGTCTTTTGACCTCTATGTTCTATGTTGTTTGTTTTTCTTTTTACTGCGACAACTTCTGTTAGGAGGTGTCCATCTTTTCTCCCAGTCCCTAGTTCTTGTAGGAATCCCTCCCTCGCATCTATAGGTCTTCGTACAGACTAGCTGAGGACTTTAGCGGGTGTGATCGCAGGATCAGGTTCCCCGTTACATCGTAGGGATCGAGCTTAGTTCTATCGTAGGGACAGATATTCCTTTCTTTCCTTAGTGCTTGTAGCAGAACATAACAGTTTTGTTCTGTGGAAGTGGATGAGCAGCGTCCCGCCAGCAGCGGTGAGCCTCTGAAGTCTGTTGCGGGGTCTTTGATTTGTTATGAAGCACAAGAGGAGTCACAGTTCAAGTCCTTGCCGGGACTCCACGTAGCCCGACAGATATGGACCGGGGGAGCAGGATACAGTTCACAGTAGCAACCCCGGTCTAACTTATGCGGTCTGCACACGGTACTCACGGATCCGGTGCATTTGGCACCTTGCTTTGCGGGAGCCACCGAACACTCTGCAAGACTCTGGTCACAGTCCCCGTGAGTGGTCACGTGTGCGCTGCTTCGCGGGCCTGATGTGCGACGGTGCTCAAGACCCAGAGAACAGCCTTCTCTCTGCCACGCTGTCTCTTCCCATCAAATCTCTCTGCTTCCGCATGTGCTCAGCCTTTTCTAGCTTAGCCACATCCCCAGCTGGCAAGTGCAAAGGTCGGTCTGGTTCTCTAAGCTTCCCCGGACAACAGGGGAGACAGTCCCGACAGTTCTGAACCCGGCGTGAAAGAGGTACCCCCAGTCCGGTCCTTCTTCTTACAGCAGCACCCAAGTATTTTGGTCAATAGGCAACCCCGGTCAGGATCCAGGAGCACACAGAAGATGGAAGGCAGCTGAACGAGGTGAATGCAGACCACAGAGTAACGAACAGCAGTATCAGGGAGTTCACCAGCAACAGGCTGAAGCTCAGCAGCCAAAAGCACAAAATACTCAGGCAAGGAGGAACACACGACCCGGACTTAAATAACAAGACAGACAGGAAGTTCCATGACAGGGCGAGATACAAGACTCCATCTTGGATAAGGGCAAACAGGCTCAAAGGGAAATTCGGAATCCTTACACTAATTTACTGAGATAATGACTTTTGGGTTTTTAATGGCTGTAAGCCATAATCATCAACATTAATAAAAATAAACACTTGAACAAGATCACTCTGTTTGTAATGACTCTATATAATATATGAGTTTCACTTTTTGTATGAAGAACTGAAATAAATTAACTTTTTGATGATATTCTAATTTTGTAAGATGCACCTATATATGGAACCTATTCACACATATCCGAATTATAAACTTTGTTTGAGACAATGACTGATATGGAAGCCAATCAACAAGAGCCATGCTTCAGGGTTCATCTGTTGTCTTTGCTTTTCCCTTTTATCCTATGTTATGTTAGATGTTTACTAGTGATGAGCGAGAACCGAGCATTTCCGGGATTACTCGGCGGGAACTCAGGTCTCCACCCAGCGTTTTTGGCGGACTTTAGAGACCAATCACCATGCAGGGATTGTCTGCCAGGCACTGATACACCGCAGCCATCTTTGTTGTGGTCTTGCAGTGATTGGCTGGCCACACAGCATCATCAGGGGTATAAGAGACCGGACGCCGCCCTGCTTGGCGCATTCAGCTCCGGATTTAGATAGTGTAGGGACAGCTGCTGCCGAGATAGGGTCAGATTTGGCGATTTATTAGTCAGTGTGGGGTCTACCAACCTAAAGTACTTAAATCCCTACACTTTGCTTTCTTTTTAATTATGTACTTTACCTCTATCCTCCTGTGTTCCCTTGCCATCCACATTCACCGCCCCATCCCCCCTCCATCACGACTCATACACATCAGCCCCTCCATACTTCCCTGTTATGATTTGGTAGCTGAGGAGAGCAGGCAAAAACGGCAATACACCAGAGAGGTTGGAATCTACTGGATTGCAGTACCCTGACTAACCACCACAACTAAAGGCAGCCGTGGAGCGTTCCTAAGTTGGTCCTAGACGCCTCGTCACAGCCTGAGAGGTTAACTACACCTAAAGATAGAAAGAGGAAAGCTAACTGCCCCGGAGCAGATCCCCAAAGAACATAGAAAGCCCCCAAACATGTAATGGCGGTTAGACAAGAGGAAATACAGACACAGACAGAAAATAGTATGAGCAAACGTTGGGGCCCAATCTACCTAGAAAGAAAAGGATAGGAAGGACACTTACTGCAATCCCAAAAACCCTAACAAAATACTAACTCTACTAATTGCAAAAATACCTGAGATCACACGACCTCTACCACCTAAATTAGTTCTCTGGTGTAACAAAACTAAGCCGCAGCCACTGAAAAAACTGGAAAAGGCAAATGAACAAATAACAGTGGCTCAGATAAACTGAGAGGAGCACAAGCCCCCGGAGGGGACCTGGCTGACCTCCACAGAAGTGCAGGGAAAAATGCAAAAAGCAAGTACAAAAATAAAAGCAGAAAATGTCTTATCTGTTAGCAGAAGATGCAGGCAAGAATCAGCAAGTTTCCAAGAGAACCAGGAACCAAAGTTGAGACAAGAACAATTGATCACCGGCAACCTTGATGAGAGGGAACCTCCCTTATATAAGACCAGTCTGTAAAGGGTATGCCACACTAAACGAGATTGCAAACGAGATCGCTAACGAGATCACTAAAACGTCACTATTTTGCGATCTCGTTAGTGACCTCGTTGTGTGTGGCATGTAGCAACGATGTGGCCCCTGCTGTGATGTCGCTGATCGTTCACTAGAGTTCTGGACCGTTTTTTGATCGTTGGCGTCCCGCTGGTGAGCCTGAATCGCTGTGTTTGGCACCTTTTGCGAACGACGAGCGACCTCGTTTGTGACGCATATGACTGTTTTGCATCACGGAGTGGATCGCAATATCTGTAAGTTCTCTTTTGCGTCACAGAGAGGATCGCAGAAGTTGCAAAGCAGGCTAGCAGGACGCAGAGAGCAGGAGCGATGCTGGAAATTCCTATGAATCAGAAGCGCTCAGTACATGCTAATGACATCCTAACGACCGCCAAAGTCGTTAAAGAGATCGCTGACCGCTGATGTGTCGTTTATGAGATCTCCTGTTTGGCAGCTACTAGCGACCTAAAAGAGATCACACCAACGATTGCGTCGTTATCGTGATCGCTAACGAGATCACTAAGTGTGGCAGTACCTTAACTCCTGATTGCCAATCTTCACAATCTTCATTGAATAGTTCAGTACTGTTTGTAACCACCAGAGGGAGCTTCTGCTCAGAATTCATTTCTAACACATTCACAACAGTACCCCCCCCTTGAGGAGGGGTCACCGAACCCTCATTTGGGCAACCAGGTCGGTCGAGATGAGCTCTGTGATACGCACGGATCAGTCTCCTAGCATGGATGTCCGAAGCAAACACCCAAGAATTGTCCTCCTGACCATAACCTCTCCACTTAACCAAATACTGGAGTTTCCGTCTAGAAAACGAGAATTCAATATTTTCTCAACCACATACTCCAGATTTCCCTCAACCAAAACAGGGTCAGGAGGCGCAGCCATAGGAACCACTGGCTCGACAAACCTCTTCAATAAGGACTTGTGGAACACGTTATGGATCTTAAATGTCCCTGGAAGAAGTAAACATAAGGAAACAGGATTAAGAATCTCCATGATCTTATAAGGTCCAATGAACCTAGGCTTAAACTTAGGAGATGCAACTCTCATAGGGATATTTCTTGAGGACAACCAGACCAAGTCCTCCACTTCAAACCGAGGACCATCAGTCCTATGCCGGTTGGCAAACCGCTGGGCCCTCTCCTGAGAGAGGGACAACCTCTCCACTACCTGGTCCCAAATCTGCTGCATACGCTCCACAACAGAATCAACACCTGGACAGACAGAAGCCTCCGTCTGTCCCGAAGAAAATCAGGGTGAAACCCAAAATTGCAGAAAAATGGAGACATCAAAGTGGCAGAGCTAGCCCTATTATTAAGAGCAAACTCAGCCAAAGGCAAAAAAGAGACCCAGTCATCTTGATCAGCAGACACAAAGCATCTCAGATAAGTCTCCAATGTCTGGTTTGTTCTCTCAGTTTGTCCATTGGTCTGAGTATGAAAAGCCGAGGAGAAAGATAACTGAACACCAAGTTTAGAACAAAAAGTCCTCCAAAATCTGGAAACAAACTGGACTCCTCTGTCAGACACAATGTTCTCAGGAATGCTGTATAACCGAACCACGTGCTGAAGGAACAAAGGCACCAATTCGGAGGAGGAAGGCAACTTAAGTAATGGCACAAGATGTATCATTTTGGAAAACCTATCACAAATCACCCAGATAACGGTCATTCTCTGAGAAACAGGGAGGTTGGAAATGAAATCCATAGAGATATGGGTCCATGGTCTCTTGGGCACAGGCAATGGCATCAACAAGCCACTAGAGCGAGAGCAAGGCTTGGAGCGAGAGCAAGTCCCGTAGGACTGCACAAATTCCCTGACGTCACGAGACAAAGTAGGCCACCAAAAGGACCGACTAACCAAGTCTCTGGTACCAAAAATTCCGGGATGACCGGCCAACGTGGAACAATGAATCTCAGACATCACACTCTTTCTCCACCGGTCTGGGACAAACAATTTCCAATAGGGCAGCACTCGGGTTTATCCTCCTGACACCCTTCCAGAGCCAGTCTCAAATTGGGCGAGATGGCGGAAAGAACTACACCCTCTTTCAAAATAACAGCAGGATCAGATAACTCAGGAGAGTCTGCAAGGAAACTCCTCGAGAGGGCATCCGCCTTAACATTCTTAGTGCCAGGAAGAAAGGAAACCACAAAATTAAAACGTGTGAAAAACAAGGCCCACCTGGCCTGTCTAGGATTAAGTCGCTTGGCTGATTCCAGATAAACCAGATTCTTATGGTCCGTGAGGACCACTACCTGATGTTTGGCTCCCTCCAGCCAATGTCTCCACTCTTCAAAAGCCCACTTCATGGCCAATAACTCCCGATTACCCACGTCATAATTACGTTCAGTTGGAGAAAATTTTCGAGAGAAAAAGGCACAAGGGTTACTTTTAGAGGTCTCTGGTTCTCTTTGGGACAAAACGGCACCTGCCCCAATTTCAGAGGCATCAACCTCCACCTGAAATGGCAGAGAAACATCAGGCTGCCGTAGAACAGGAGCAGAAGTGAATCTCTGCTTAAGTTCCTGAAACGCAGAGACTGCCTCAGGAGGCCAATTCACCACATCAGAACCCTTTTTGTTCAAATCAGTCAATGGTTTAACAATAACAGAGAAATTACCAATAAATTTACGATAAAAATTGGCAAAACCCAAGAATTTCTGAAGAGCCTTTAATGAAGTAGGTTTGACCCAATCACAGATGGCCTGAACCTTGACCGGGTCCATTTCAATAACAGATGGGGACAAAATGAATCCCAGAAATGAGATCCTCTGTACGCCAAAAAGACACTTTGATCCCTTCACATACAGAGCATTCTCTCTCAAAATCTGGAACACAGTCCGAACGTTTCACATGAGAGTCCCAGTCATTGGAAAAAATCAAGATATCATCCAAATAAACAATCAGAAATTTATCCACAAAATCCCTGAAAATGTCATCCATGAAGGACTGGAAGACGGAAGGAGCATTAGTGAGCCCAAAGGGCATCACTAGGTACTCAAAATGCCCCTCTGGGGTATTAAATGCCGTCTTCCATTCATCCCCGTGCTTAATGCGAATAAGGTTACACGCCCCCCTGAGGTCAAGCTTGGTAAACCAAGTAGCACTTTTCACCCTGGAAAACAGGTCAGAAATCAAGGGTAACGGATACTGATATTTCACAGTGATATTGTTCAAGAGACGATAATCAATACATAGTCTTAATGAATCATCCTTTTTGGCCACAAAGAAAAAACCGGCACCCAAGGGTGAAGAGGATGGTCTGATATGACCCTTCTCCAATGACTCCTTGATATAAGGCCGCATAGCGTCATGTTCAGGTACAGACAAGTTAAAAAGGCGACCTTTAGGGAATTTACTACCAGGCACTAATTCAATAGCGCAGTCATAGCTCCTATGGGGGGGCAAGGATGCAGATTTACTTTCGCTAAACACATCAGAAAAATCAGTCAAAAAGTCAGGAACATCCTGAGCCTGGGGAGAGGCAGAAAAAACAGGAGTGTTGGCATTAACACATTGGCAGCCCCAACTGGTTACAGACACAGATTTCCAATCCAAAACAGGATTATGAAACTGTAACCAAGGGAAACCTAGTACAATAATGTCATGCAGATTATACAGCACCAAAAATTTGCAACTCTCCTGATGATCAGGTTCAACCCTCATTATCACCTGAGTAGAGAACTGGGGTTTATTCTCAGCCAAAGGGGTAGAATCAATCCCCAGTAGGGGGATAGACTTCCGTATGGGTATCAAGGGAAACCCACAACGTTTAGCAAAATCAAAATCCATCAGGTTAATAGCTGCTCCCGAATCAACAAAGGCCTGAGCAGAAAATGTGGACAGGGAGCAAATCAGGGTAACAGTCAACAGAAATTTAGCCTGAACACTACCCAAGACAACTGAGCGTGCAAAACGTCTTCCCCGCTTAGGGCAGACTGAAATAGCATGAGAGGCGTCACCACAGTAGAAACACAACCCATCGCGTTTTCGAAACTCATGACGCTGTGCCCCAGAAGCCACTCTATCACACTGCATGGGTTCAGAAGCTGGCTCACAAGGCAACACCATTCCACGCATACCTCTACGCTCACGCAAACGTCTGTCAATTTGAATCGCTAATGACATAGAATCATTGAGACCAGAGGGAGCAGGGAAACCCACCATAACATCTTTTACATTCTCTGACAGACCCTTCCGAAAAAGGGCTGCCAAAGCATCATCATTCCATTTGGTCAGGACTGCCCACTCTCGAAATTTCTGACAGTATAACTCAGCGTCCTCAAGCCCCTGATTTAATGCCAACAAGGTTTTTTCAGCTTGATCAGTGACATTAGGTTCATCGTACAATAACCCCAGAGCCAGAAAAAATGCATCAACATTACTCAAAACAGGGTCCCCAGGTGTCAGGGAAAAAGCCCAATCCTGAGGATCGCCGCGCAGGAGAGAGATGACAATTTGAACCTGCTGTGCTGCGTTCCCTGAGGACTTAGGTTTTAAGGCAAAAAACAACTTACAGTTATTTTTGAAATTCAGAAATTTAGCTCGATCCCCTAAAAACAAATCTGGCTTGGGAATCCTAGGTTCCACAACAGGCAACCTTGCAAGATAGATAGCAATACTCCGAACTTCAGTGGCAAGCTGATCCACACGGCCAGACAACTGTGCAAGCTCCATTGAGAGAAAAAAAAAATCCTCCTCAGCACTCAGAGAAACAGAGGGAGAAAAAAAAATGCAACAAACAGGAGAAAAAAAATATCTCTGACAATTCTGACAACTTTTTTTTTTTTTCTTTCCACACTTTTTTTTCCCTTCTGTGAGTATCATATAATTTTCAGTTAGGCCGGTGATACTGTTATGATTTGGTAGCTGAGGAGAGCAGGCAAAAACGACAATACACCAGAGAGGTTGGAATCTACTGGATTGCAGTACCCTGACTAACCACCACAACTAAAGGCAGCCGTGGAGCGTTCCTAAGTTGGTCCTAGACGCCTCGTCACAGCCTGAGAGGTTAACTACACCTAAAGATAGAAAGAGGAAAGCTAACTGCCCCGGAGCAGATCCCCAAAGAACATAGAAAGCCCCCAAACATGTAATGGCGGTTAGACAAGAGGAAATACAGACACAGACAGAAAATAGTATGAGCAAACGTTGGGGCCCAATCTACCTAGAAAGAAAAGGATAGGAAGGACACTTACTGCAATCCCAAAACCCTAACAAAATACCAACTCTACTAATTGCAAAAACACCTGAGATCACATGACCTCTACCACCTAAATTAGTTCTCTGGTGTAACAAAACTAAGCCGCAGCCACTGAAAAAACTGGAAAAGGCAAATGAACAAATAACAGTAGCTCAGATAAACTGAGAGGAGCACAAGCCCCCGGAGGGGACCTGGCTGACCTCCACAGAAGTGCAGGGAAAAATGCAAAAAGCAAGTACAAAAATAAAAGCAGAAAATGTCTTATCTGTTAGCAGAAGATGCAGGCAAGAATCAGCAAGTTTCCAAGAGAACCAGGAACCAAAGTTGAGACAAGAACAATTGATCACCGGCAACCTTGATGGGAGGGAACCTCCCTTATATAAGACCAGTCTGTAACTCCTGATTGCCAATCTTCACAATCTTCATTGAATAGTTCAGTACTGTTTGTAACCACCAGAGGGAGCTTCTGCTCAGAATTCATTTCTAACACATTCACAACACTTCCCTCTCCCATGTACAGCTCCCATGCACTCCTCACCTTCCTGAGAAACCTCAGCCCATCTTGCCCAAACACATCACAGAAAAACCTACTTACAACTCCAACAACTACCTGCTCTTTATCTTCCTACTCCTACTGATTTCAGGGGACATCTCCCCCAACCCTGGTCCACCATCCCCCAACCTCAATCCTACCCTACCTCATATTGAAACCATAATAATCTTATTAATATTACTTGCACTCCCTCATCTCCTTCTTTCAATTGTGCCCTCTGGAATCCATGGTCTGCATGCAACAAGCTATCCTTCCTGCACAACTACTTTCTGAACAACTCTCTTCATCTGTTGGCCCTCACTGAAACCTGGATTCAGGATTCTGACACGGTCTCCCCTGCTGCCATTTCCTATGGTGGCTTACAGTTCTCCCATTCCCCGAGACCCACAAACAGACATGATGGTGGAGTTGGCATACTCCTGTCCCCACAATGCACTTTCCAGGTCATCCCCCCAATTCCATCACTTTCATTCCCTTCTTTTGAGGTCCACACCATCAGACTCTTCCATCCCCTCTCACTCAGAGCAGCGGTCATATATCGGCCCCCAGGCTCGCCCACCCAGTTCCTTGACCACTTCTCAGCCTGGCTGCCGCACTTCATGTCCTCAGAACTACCAACTCTTATCCTTGGAGACTTCAACATCCCCATTAACAGCCCTACTTCCACATCTGCATCTCAACTTCTATCACTAACCACTTCTCTAGGCCTCTCACAGCTTTCAACCGCTGAGATACACAAGGATGGTAACACCCTTGACCTGGTCTTTGTCCGCCTCTGTTCAATCTCCCACCTAAATAACTCACCGCTTCCACTCTCTGACCACAACATTCTCTCCTTCATCCTCACAAATACTCGACCACCCCAGCGCACTCCTACCTACCACACATTCAGAAATCTACAAACCATTCACCCTCAGACACTTTCAGACTCCCTACACTCATCGCTGTCCCCAATCTCCTCTTTTTCTTATCCTAATCTGGCTGTTCATCACTACAGTGACACTCTTAGAAGCACCCTTGACCAAGTAGCACCGCTCACCCTCAAAACTTTCAAACACACAGTAAAACAGACCTGGCTCACATTGCAAACTCAACTTCTTCAGCGATGCTCTAGGAGTGCTGAATGCCTTTGGAGAAAAACCCCCACACCAGAAGACTTCATCCACTTTAAATTCATGTTAAGAACTTATAATGCTGCCCTTCACCTCGCCAAACAGACCTACTTCACCACCCTGATCTCCTCACTAGCCAACAACCCCAAGAAACTTTTTGACACTTTTCACTCCCTCCTCAGGCCAAAAGCACAAGCCCCTATCACAGACATTTGTGCTGACGACCTGGCCTCCCACTTTATAGAAAAAATAGATACTATCCATCAGGAAATCTGCTCTCAACCACCAAGTGCTGTGACTCCCATCCCTCCCTGCATTTCCCTGGCTCAATTTCCACATTTGATCCCATCACAGAAGAAGTCTCCAGACTCCTCTCTTCCTCTCGTCCGACTACATGCACTACCGACCCCATTCCCTCACATCTCCTCCAGTCTCTCTCTCCAGTTGTCACAACTCACCTAACTACAATCTTTAATCTCTCACTCTCCTCTGGCATTTTCCCATCCTCCTTCAAACACTTCATCATTACTCCACTACTAAAGAAACCCGCTCTCGACCCTTCCTGCACAAACAACTACAGACCGGTCTCCAATCTCCCCTTCATCTCTAAACTTTTGGAGCGCCTAGTCTACTCCCCGCCTTACCCGTTACCTCTCCACTCACTCCCTCTTAGACCCTTCACAGTCCGGCTTCCGACCCCTACATTCGACTGAAACTGCACTTATCAAAGTGACCAATGACCTTCTGACAGCAAAACGTAACGGTGACCACACTCTGCTCATTCTTCTCGACCTTTCTGCAGCTTTCGACACGGTTGACCATCGTCTCCTACTGTCCAGGCTCCAGTCACTAGGTATTAAGGACACTGTTCTCTCCTGGTTCTCCTCCTATCTTTCTGACCACTCCTTCAGTGTTTCGTTATCTGGCTCCACGTCATCTCCTCTTCCTCTCACTGTCGGTGTACCCCTGGGCTCAGATCTTGGCCCCCTTCTTTTCTCTCTCTACACAGCCCCAATTGGACAGACCATCAGCAGATTTGGCTTTCAGTACCATCTTTATGCTGATGACACACAACTATACACGTCATCCCCCGACATTACCCCCGCTTTTACTACAGAATGCCACCGACTGTCTGTCCGCAGTCTCCAACATCATGTCCGCTCTCTATCTGAAACTTAACCTCTCCAAAACTGAACTTCTTCTGCTCCCGCCGTCTACTAACCTCCCTAAATCTGACATTTCCCTCTCCGTGGGCGGCACCATAATAATACCCCGGCAGCAGGCTCGCTGTCTGGGTGTTATGTTTGACACCAATCTCTCCTTCACCTCCCATATACAATCTCTTGCCCGCTCTTGCCGCCTACACCTAAAGAACATCTCTAGAATCCGCCCTTTTCTCACCACTGAAACAACAAAAACCCTCACTGTAGCATTGATCCACTCCCGCCTGGACTACTGCTATGCTCTATTACTTGGCCTCCCCATTACTCGACTATCCCCTCTCCAGTCCATCCTTAATGCAGCATCCAGGGTCATCCATCTGGCTAATCGGTACTCGGACGCGTCCGCTCTTCGCCAGTCCTTACACTGGCTGCCCATTCATTATAGGATCCAATTCAAAGTACTGGTTCTCACTCACAAAGCTCTCCACAGTGCAGCACCCTCCTACATCTCCTCCCTCATTTCTATCTATCAGCCTAACCGACTGCTGCGCTCTGCAAACGACTTTCGACTAACCTCTGCACTAATCCGTACCTCCCACTCTCGACTCCAAGACTTCTCCCGCGCTGCCCAATCC
>JARQOD010000001.1:92322427-92348272 GCA_033576555.1 Oophaga sylvatica
TCCACTCTTCAAAGGCCCATTCATGGCCAATAACTCCCGATTACCCACGTCATAATTACATTCAGTTGGAGAAAATTTTCGAGAGAAGAAGGCACAAGGGTTACTCTTAGAGGTCTCTGGATCCCTTTGGGACAAAACAGCACCTGCCCCAATCTCAGAAGCATCAACCTCCACCTGAAACGGCAGAGAAACATCAGGCTGCCATAGAACAGGAGCAGAAATGAATCTCTGCTTAAGTTCTTGAAACACAGACACTGCCAATTCACCACATCGGAACCTTTTTTGGTCAAATCAGTCAATGGTTTAACAATACTGGAGAAATTACCAATAAATTTACGATAAAAATTGGCAAAACCCAAAAATCTCTGAAGAGCCTTCAATGTACAGTCATGGCTAAAAGTTTTGAGAATGACACAAATATTATATTTTCACATGATCTGCTGCCCTCTGGTTTTTATGTGTGTTTGACAGATGTTTTTATCACAGACAGAAATATAATAATTGCAAACATATGAGTAACAAAATCTTATATTGACAGTTAGAATGAGTTAATGCAGCAAGTCAATATTTGCAGTGTTGACCCTTCTTCTTCAGGACCTCTGCAATTCTCCCTGGCATGCTCTCAATCAACTTCTGGACCAAATCCTGACTGATAGCAGTCCATTCTTGCACAATCAATGCTTTCATTTTGTCAGAATTTTTAGGTTTTTGTTTGTCCACCTGTCTCTTGATGATTGACCACAAGTTCTCAATGGGATTAAGATCTGGGGAGTTTCCAGGCCATGGACCCAAAAGCTCTATGTTTTGTTCCCTGAGCCATTTAGTTATCACCTTTGCTTTATGGCAAGATGCTCCATCATGCTGGAAAAGGCATTGTTGATCGCCAAACTGCTCTTGGAGGGTTGGGAGAAGTTGCTCTTGGAGGACATTCTGGTACCATTCTTTATTCATGGCTGTGTTTTTAGGCAAGACTGTGAGAGAGCCGATTCCCTTGGCTGAGAAGCAACCCCACACATGAATGGTTTCAGGATGCTTAACAGTTGGCATGAGACAAGACTGGTGGTAGCACTCACCTTGTCTTCTCCGAATGAGGCGTTTTCCTGATGTCCCAAACAATCGAAAAGGGGATTCATCAGAGAAAATAACTTGACCCCAGTCCTCAGCAGTCCACTGTCTGTACCTTTTGTAGAATATCAGTATGTCTATTATGTTTTTTTCTGGAGAGAAGTGGCTTCTTTGCTGCCCTCCTTGAGACCAGGCCTTGCTCCAAGAGTCTCCGCCTCACAGTGCGTGCAGATACACTCACACCTGCCTGCTGCCATTCCTGAGCAAGCTCTGCACTGCTGGTAGCCCGATCCCACAGCTGAAACACTTTTAAGAGACGGTCCTGGAGCTTGCTGGTCTTTCTTGGGCGCCCTGGAGCCTTTTTGGCAACAATGGAACCTCTCTCCTTGAAGTTCTTGATGATGCGATAGATTGTTGACTGAGGTGCAATCTTTCTAGCTGCGATACTCTTCCCTGTTAGGCCATTTTTGTGCATTGCAATGATGACTGCACGTGTTGCTTTAGAGATAACCATGGTTAACAGAAGAGAAACAATGATGCCAAGCACCAGCCTCCTTTTAAAGTGTCCAGTGGTGTCATTCTTACTTAATCATGACAGATTGATCTCCAGCCATGTCCTCATCAACACCCACACCTGTGTTAATGGAGCAATCACTGAAAAGAGGTTAGCTGGTCCTTTTAAGGCAGGGCTGCAATGATGTTGAAATGTGTTTTGGGGATAAAGTTCATTTTCTAGCCAAATATTGATTTTGCAAGTAATTGCTGTTAAGCTGATCACTCTTTATAACATTCTGGAGTATATGCAAATTGCCATGAGAAAAAGTGAAGCACTAGACTTTGTAAAAATTAATATTTGTGTCATTCTCAAAACTTTTGTCCATGACTGTAGTAGGTTGAACCCAATCACAGATGGCCTGAACCTTGACCGGGTCCATTTCAATAACAGATGGAGACAAAATGAATCCCTGAAATGAGACCTTCTGTACGCCAAAAAGACTCTTTGATCCCTTCACATACAGTGCATTCTCTCTCAAAATCTGGAACACAGTCCGAACATGTTTCACATGAGAGTCCCAGTCGTTGGAAAAAAATCACGATATCATCCAAATAAACGATCAGAAATTTATCCACAAAATCCCTGAAAATATCATTCATGAAGGATTGGAAGACGGAAGGGGCATTAGTGAGCCCAAAAGGCATCACTAGGTACTCAAAATGCCCCTCTGGGGTATTAAACGCCGTCTTCCATTCATCCCCGTGCTTAATGCGAATAAGGTTATACGCCCCCCTGAGGTCAAGCTTGGTAAACCAATTAGCACTTTTCACTCTGGAAAATAGGTCAGAAATCAAGGGTAATGAATATTGATATTTAACAGTGATTTTATTCAGGAGGCGATAGTCAATACACGGCCTGTAAGGGTCTGCGGAACGCACCAAATATTTGATGTAGAGAGGTGCGTACGCAGCCCGGGTCCACCGTGCAGGCGGAGCCTGCTGCTAGTAAAATGGCGCAAAAAGCAAACTCTGTTATCCCGCAGAGTCGCCAAAATAAACGCCGTAACGCGATATATACAGCGATGTGTGCGAACTCACTTAACACCACTGAGTCGCAAAATAAACACGCTAGGGCGCTGTCTAGCGTTGAAAGCGAACCCTGTTACGTCACAGAGCCGCTGAGACAAACTTCTGTGTCCTGTCAGGCACCCAGGTACACAGTTGACTGCTAAGCGAACATAGAACGTGATCATGCTCTAATGTCCTCGCGGGAGTCACCCGCAATCTATGGCGTCTGAACGCCAGGCCCTGAATACAGCAATCAAACTCCTCACCGGTTATGCCGGTAATCTAGGGCATCTAGGACACCGACCATGACCAGCTAGCATACCAAACTCCTCACCGATTAAGTCGGTATTCTAGGGGCTTATTTCAGCCGGGCCCTAACCACACACACTGGCGCAAAGCACATAACGGTTGATACTAGCGCATGGCGGCTCAGCATTGCAACCCTTTTATAGTAACAGCTACAGGACCTGCCAGAAACAAGGACCAATGAACCATCCTTCTGGCCACAAAGAAAAAACCGGTGCCCAAGGGTGAAGAGGATGGTCTGATATGACCCTTCTCCAAAGACTCCTTGATATAAGATCACATAACATCGTCTTCAGGTACAGATAAATTAAAAAGGCGACCTTTAGGAAATTTACCACCAGGCACTAACTCAATAGCGCAATCATAGCTCCTGTGAGGAGGTAAGGACGCAGACTCTCACTAAACACATCAGAAAAATCAGTCAAAAAGTCAGGGACATCCTGAGACTGGGGAGAGGCAGAAAAAACAGGAGTGTCAGTATTAACACATTGGCAGCCTCAACTGGTCACAGACACAGATTTCCAATCCAAAACAGGATTATGAGTCTGTAACCAAGGGAACAATAATGTCATGCAGATTATGCAACACCAGAAATTTGCAACTCTCCTGATGAACTGGTTCAACCCTCATTATCACCTGAGTAGAAAACTGGGGTTTATTCTCTGACAAAGGGGTAGAATCAATGCCCAGTAAAGGAATACACTTCCGCAGGGGTATCATGGGAAACCCACAACGTTTGGCAAAGTCAAAATCCATCAGGTTAATAGCTGCTCCTGAATCAACAAAAGCTTGAGCCAAAAATGTGGACAGGGAGCAAATCAGGGTAACAGTCAACAGAAATTTAGTCTGAACACTACCCAAGACAACTGAGCGCGCAAAACGTCTTCCCCGCTTAGGGCAGATGGAAATAGCATGAGAAGCGTCACCACAGTAGAAACATAACCCATTGCGCTTTCGAGACTCATGACGCTGAGCCCCAGAAGTCACTCCATCACACTGCATGGGCTCAGGAGCTGGCTCACAAGGCAACACTATCTCACACATACCTCTGCGCTCACACAAACGTCTGTCAATTTGAATAGCCAAAGACATAGAATCATTTAGACCAGAGGAACAGGGAATCCCACCATAACGTCCTTTACATTTTCTGACAGACCCTTCCGAAAAAGGGCGGCCAAAGCATCATCATTCCATTTGGTCAGGACTGCCCACTTTCGGAATTTCTGACAGTACAGCTCAGCATCTTCACGACCCTGATTTAATGCCAACAAGGTCTTTTCAGCTTGATCAGTGACATTAGGTTCATCGTACAATAACCCCAGAGCCTGAAAAAATACATCAACATCATTCAAAACAGGATCCCCAGGTGTCAGGGAAAACGCCCAATCCTGAGGGTCGCCGCGCAGCAGAGAGATGACAATTTGAACCTGCTGTGCCGCGTTCCCCGAGGACTTAGGCTTCAAGTCAAAAAACAACTTACAGTTATTTTTGAAATTCAGAAATTTAGACCGATCCCCCAAAGATAAATCTGGTATGGGGATCCTAGGTTCCACAACTGGCAACCTAGCAAGATAGGCAGCAATACTCTGAACCTCAGCATCAAGCCGCTCCACACGGCCAGACAACTGTGCAAACTCCATTGAGGAAAAAAAATTCCTCCTCAGCACCCAGAGAAAAAGAGGGAAAAAATGCAACAAACAGAAAAAAAAAATTTCTGACAACTCCCTTTTTTCTTTTTTACTTTTTTACTATTTTTCCCTTCTATTGAGTACCATATAATTTTCAGTTTGGCCAGTAATACTGTTATGTTTCGGTAGCTGAGGATAAATAGCAAAAATAGCCGAAGTAGCAATACACCAGAGAGGCTGGAAACAATTGGGTTGCAGGACCCTAAACTAACCGCAACACTAGAAGTAGCCGTGGAGCGTACCTACGGTGATCCTAGACGCCTCGTCACAGCCGGAGAGATAGCTACACCTAAAGGCAGAAAGATGAAAGCTAACTGCCCCGTAGCAGATCCCTCAAAGAAATAGGAAGCCCCAAACATGTAATGGCGGTTAGACAAGAAGAAAATACAAACACAGATAGAAAACAGCCTAAGCAAACGCTGGGGCCCAATACTGTCTAGATAGAAAAGTATAGGAAAGAATTCTGACTGCAACCCAAAAAACCCTGACAAAAATACCAACACTTCTGATTAACAAAAAACCTGAGATCACACGATCTCTACCACCTAAATCAGATCTCTAGTGTAACACACAGCAATTCAGCAAATAAAAGTGACACAGGAACAGAGCAAAAGTGCAAACACAAACTGAGCACAAATGCAGCGCCAGGCCCCAAAAGGGGACCAGGCTGAAGTCTACTGCAAGGCAGTAAACCAGCAAGGAAAATCCAACCAGAGGAAAAAAAACACAAGTCACTTATCTGAATGAAAGCAGGAATGCAAGCTGAGCTCCAAGCAAGACCTGGAAGAACAATTGATTACCGGCAAGGCTGATGGGAGTTCAGGTCACTTATATCAGACCATTCAGACCCAGCTGAAAGCCATTCAGCAGTTGGTTCATTACCCTCATCAACCACCGGAGGGAACCCCAGCTCCGAAGTTTCCTCCAACATGTTCACAACACCACACAGTCTAATCCACTCCATAGTTCATACAGTATAATGTACTCCATAGTTCATACAGCATGATGCACCCCATAGTCCATATAGTATAATGCACCCCAAAGTCCATACAGTATAATGCACCCTAGAATCATCTGTATAATATAATGCACACCTTGCAAGGTGGTAATAGAGCAATATGAGGATAACTGAAAGTTGAAACAATAGAATAATACAAGCCACCACGCAATAGAAAGAGGAGAGTAGCAGACCTTACATGTTACGTCATATTCCTATGTTTATTTCAGGGGTAAAGAGAATTCACTTTAGTCTATATCTTTGCATTTTACATGGTATTCCCCATGAAGGATTTGGCTGCTCCACTTATGTCCACTTGATGTTTTTCCAGGGATCATTATTAATGATGAGCAAATTTGTTTGGAAAACGATCGCCAAACATAAATTCGGCACGAATATGGCACATTCGGATTTGTGATCAGAAACATGAGCAAAATTTTATAAAATAGTAAAAAATTGGTAACATTCGGGAAAAGTGTGGGAAAATATTTGCGTTACCACAAAAGTATTTTCAACACTTTAGCAACGATAATGGTGGTGTATCATGAGCGTTTGGCACGTGTTTGATGAAGGGAGGGGATTTGCAGAGCTCAGAGGTATGCTTTCTTGTAAACAGCCATTTTTTTTCCCTAATTTTATGTGTGCGGCTAGCCAATCAGGGCGAAGGAAACACCCACAATGTCCTGACACAACAGCTTGTGTCATTGGCTGCTGAAATCACGGACATCTTGTTTTAGTGCCATTTTGACACTGTAAGGCTACTTTCACACTTGCGTTTTTTAGCGCTTGCGTATCGAGCGCACATGAAACGCATGAAAAATCAGCGTGTAAATGCGTGTAATCGCTGCGATATTTTGCAGTCGAATAGTGCGCATTGCTTTGAAAAAACGCAGCGATTGTAAGCGATTGTATGCAATTTAAAGCGTTTTTGTATGCGTTTGCGTTTTTTCTGGGCAAAAACATGATGAAAATCCTTGAAAAATATTTAGACTTGAGAGTCCTCAGTGAAAATCCTTGAAAAATTCTTGCAACAGAACCCACCAATGGGACACCAGTGGGCGTGTCTCATTGAAAATCTTTATATAGAGCCTGTTCACAGCCCTTTTTTACATTTGCTTGCATTTGCCTTGATGAACATGGATCAGCTTATGCAGACTTTCTTCTTCAACCTTGATGTGGACATGGCTATGGCTCAGGCTTATGCCGTTGCTTGCCATGAACAAAGGAAGAGAGATAGACAGCGGAGACGGCAGCGGCGGCGTTTGTGGGTACATCCCATTGTTGAACTCCGGGAGAGCCGTGGAGCGTATCACACCCTCTACAGTGAGCTGCAGTCAAACCCGGAGAAATTTAACGACTACACCCGGATGTCACAACAATCCTTCATGGATTTACTTGCTCGGGTACAACAATTAATAAGGAGACAGGACACCCAGCTCCGTCGGGCGATTCCTCCAGAGGAAAGACTCCTGGTGACATTACGGTATGTATTATTGATAAACAAATGCCTGCATTATTGTATTACTTATGCCATGTACTACCGTATTACAAAGATGACAGAATTATTGTTCTGACAGCTAGTAAACAAAGACCTGCAGAATTATTTTTATGCCATTTTTTGGTTTATTAATGTTTTACAAAAACATATACAATAATAATTTTTTTGTTCTTTCTATAGATTCCTTGCTACTGGAGAGAGCCTCTCTTCACTTCACTTCCAGTACCGGATTGGTATCTCCACGTTGTCAGGAATTGTTGTTGACACCTGCCGGGCATTGTGGACTGTTCTCTGTCCGGAATTTATGCCCCTGCCCACCACCGAAAAGTGGCTAGAAATAGCAGAAAAATTCTGGACAACATGCAATTTCCCCAACTGTTTGGGAGCAGTTGATGGGAAACACATCCGCAACATCAAACCTAAAAGAACAGGCTCGGAGTACTACAATTACAAGAAGTACTATTCTACAGTTCTTATGGCCATTGCAGATGCAGACTGTATGTTTGTTGCGGTGGACATTGGGGCATTTGGCCGTGGGAATGACTCACAGGCGTTTAAGAACTCGGACATGGGACGCAGGTTGTATGGAAACCAGTTTAATTTCCCCATGCCACGGCCTCTTCCCCACACCGAAGGTCCAGCAATGCCATTTGTAATGGTTGGGGATGAGGCATTCCAGATGAGCCAACACCTACTTAAACCCTACTCCAGCCGGGACTTGGACCACAACAAACAAATTTTCAATTACAGGCTGACCAGGGCAAGAAGAACTGTAGAGTGTGCCTTCGGTATACTGGTTTCCAGGTGGCGCATTCTGGGCACAGCCATTCATCTGAAAGTGCAAACAGTGGATGAAGTTGTGAAGGCCTGTGTGGTGCTACATAACTTTGTCATGGCGAAAGAGCACCCAAACTTTGAACTTGATGATGCAGCTCCTAACCCATTGCCTGAGTTCACTCAGCACCCTCTCAGGTCTTCTGTTGAAGTAGGGCAAATGAGAGACCAATTTGCGGCCTACTTCATCTCAGATGTAGGACGGGTGGATTGGCAAGAACAAATGGTGTAAAATAATGTTCTTGTCTGTATGTTAATCAAATTTTTTTTTTTTTATTTAAATAAAATACCTCTGTTTATACCTGTACCACGTGCAGTCTGTTTTTAAATTAAAAAACAATTATGAAATGGCCAGGTTTACCAGTGAATTCATGATGCATATTTTTGGGTGCATTATGAATTTATTTGTAATCCTGACTAGGTAGTTAAATATACATGCACACAAGTTGTATGACCTTTATTTAACACAACAATTATTTGTGTCACTGTGACTTGATTTGGAACGCAGAGATAATAAAGATTATACATCTTGTTCTATACCAATGCCTGGTGGCATGCTGAAGTGGTGATGCCCCAAATAACGCATCGTCACTTCAGAATGTATCAGGTCTGGGCAGGTGAGTACACATGAGTTCTAAACAGCAGCATCGCTACAGTATGCTTCAAATTAATGCAGACTGAAGCAACGCTGCTGGTTAAAACTCATGTCTATTCACCTGGCCAGGTGTGATAGTAATGATACAAGGTCAGGGTATTGTACATATAAAGTGTATTTTCACCATCATCTCCTCTGTTTCTTCAACACACACTGAATAGAGGATGTGCTCAATTACAAGCTATATCTAGAATCCCTAGCCTTGTATCACAAAGTGAAATAATGTCAAAAACACACCACACTCATTTCATTTTTTAGTATATCTGGCAAGGTTAAATAGATATGCCTTGCACTCAACACCATCCTCTATTCAGTCTGTGCAATATTAGCAGACAGACAGACTGTTGGTGCAAAAAAAGGAATATATTTGTGTTTTGGACTAAACATATCTCCATGAAGTACACAAACTTGTGTCATTCCTGTAGTTATGTGTAGTCAAAAACGCAAAGTGTACATCGCAGTGTGTGTACGTCGCAGTGTGTAGGTGGCGAAATAAACACAAAGCAAACCAAAATTACTAAAAGAAGATTGGTACATTTATTTTGTACAACAGGAAAACAACATTTGAATTGGCAATGATTTTTTGGATTACATTTGTATAGATCACATTATAATTTTTTTTTATTAAAAAAATAAAATATTTCTATTCACACAAAGGTTTTTGATAGATCACATTAGTACAATTTGTGTCCAACATGAGCATGGTATTGTCACTGCCCAGAAGTAATAGAAAAATCAGATTAGTACAATGTTTGTACAAGATGCAATTGGTAGTCACTGCCCCAGTAGTAATAGAAAAATCAGATTAGTACAATGTTTGTACAAGATGCCATTGGTAGTCACTGCCCCAGTATTAATAGAAAAATCAGATTAGTACAATGTTTGTCCAAGATGCAATTGGTAGTCACTGCCCCAGTAGTAATAGAAAAATCAGATTAGTACAATGTTTGTACAAGATGAAATTGGTAGTCACTGCCCCAGTAGTAATAGAAAAAACAGATTAGTACAATGTTTGTCCAAGATGCAATTGGTAGTCACTGCCCCAGTAGTAATAGAAAAATCAGATTAGTACAATGTTTGTACAAGATGCCATTGGTAGTCACTGCCCCAGTAGTAATAGAAAAATCAGATTAGTACAATGTTTGTCCAAGATGCAATTGGTAGTCACTGCCCCAGTAGTAATAGAAAAATCAGATTAGTACAATGTTTGTCCAAGATGCAATTGGTAGTCACTGCCCCAGTAGTAATAGAAAAATCAGATTAGTACAATGTTTGTACAAGATGCCATTGGTAGTCACTGCCCCAGTAGTAATAGAAAAATCAGATTAGTACAATGTTTGTCCAAGATGCAATTGGTAGTCACTGCCCCAGTAGTCATAGAAAAATCAGATTAGTACAATGTTTGTGCAAGATGAAATTGGTAGTCACTGCCCCAGTAGTAATAGAAAAAACAGATTAGTACAATGTTTGTCCAAGATGCAATTGGTAGTCACTGCCCAGTAGTAATAGAAAAATCAGATTAGTACAATGTTTGTACAAGATGAAATTGGTAGTCACTGCCCCAGTAGTAAGAGAAAAAACAGATTATTACAATGTGTGTACAAGATGCCATATGTATCGTCACTGCCACAGAAGTTGTATAGAAATGTGCTTTTTTATTACAAATTTTTATTGCTACTGACGTTTTGGTGGTGATTTCGATAATCTGGGGGTGTGCAGAGATGAAGAGCGGCTGGAAACCGATGAAGGGGTTCGAGGGGAAGGGCAACAAAAGTAGTGGGTGAAGGAAGATCACACATCAAATGAGAGGCACTTTGAGACACATTAGGAGGAGAGGGTGGATGGACAAACAAAGATTTTTTTTTTTCTTCTTGGGGACAGGAGTACCATGCATGGACCGACTTCTCTGTGTCCGCCTTGAGCTGGTTGACCTTGGCCTTGAAACAAAAAAGACTGAATGTGGGTCACCGCTCTCATGCTCGGTGGTGGCAGTGGCGGTGGAAGTGTTGGCAGTGCTCGGAGTAACAAAAGGGTTGGCGGTGTTCCAAGGAGAAGTGGGTGCCCTTGAAATGGCTTGTTGCTGACTGGTGGCGGTACTCATAGGATCAGTGGGTGCTGTGGCGGGAAATTGTTGACTGGTGGCGGTACTCCTAGAAGGAGAAGTGGGTGCCCTTGAAATGGATTGTTGCTGACTGGTGACGGTACTCATAGGATCAGTGGGTGCTGTGGCGGGAAATTGTTGACTGGTGGCGGTACTCCTAGAAGGAGAAGTGGGTGTGTTGGCCCAAGCAGGTACTGCGCTAGCTTGAGTCCATGACTGTGGACCAGTGTCTGTGGTGGTGTTGCTCCACACAGGAGCAGCGCTTGACATGGTGGTGGCGACGGTGGAGTGTCCAACAGTACTCGGACTTGTGGTGGTGTAGTGGTGACTCGGAATGCTGGTGGCCGTGCAGTGGTATGCAGCAGTAGTCGGTAGTGATGTGTGGCGAATCAGTGGTGGCACTGTTGGATATGCAACCACTGACTGCTGCACGTACCGATTCTGCTGCATAGCCTGCAAGTAAGCATTGTTGCAGGCCTGCATCACACTCAGCTGTTGCTCAGGAGTAAGGTGTTCCGCCATGCCCCGTTCTATTTTACTGAAAAAATGGTGCACTGGTCTGTTGAGGTCGGCCTCCAGGCGATCAAGACGCTGTTCGACACTGTTGAAACGGTGATCCATGTGGGTAAAACCACGTTCCATCAGTGAAAAACCGCTTCCAACTCTGCCTCCAAGCGTCTTGATATTGCCTTGAAAGGACTCGCTCAAGTGAACAAACTCGGGCAAGACATTCCTCTCCATGGCCCTCTGCCGCTGCCGGGAAGTGCCCGCAAAACCAGTGGCAGAGACCTGGGAGAGGGGAACACCTGATGGACCAGCTTCCTGGTCACCAGCTGTCTGTGTTGCTGACCTGCAAGTTGCTTCCAGGCTGTCAGATGGCTGGGACGAGTCCAAGGTTGTCCGGGGAAGGACCGCTTCAGGGACAGGCTGCATGGTGCTGTGGAAAGAAAAACAAAACATTACTATAATGCATGAACAAGAAGCATCAGCTGTAGAAAAGAAAATAAAGAAAAAACTTAAAAAAAAAAAAGAAAAACTTACGCTCTGCTAGCAAGGACCGGTCTCAGGAACGCCAACTCGCGATAATAACGATATTTATTTCTGGGCCTTGCTGCAGAACCACTGCGAACCTGTCCCTCTGCTCGAACATCAGTGTTGAAGCGGTCCTTCATCGAGCGCCATCGTGTGCGGATTTTGTTCACTGTTGATCAAAAAAAAAAAAATTTATACAATGGAGTCTGTGCAAAATCACTCTCAACACACATACCTGAATGAAAATTTAAAACTGAATGCAGCATTATAAAAAGCTCAAGAATCCACATGTCATTGACTGTTGAACCATTTTGCACTGTTGGGTTTGCTGGCAGAATATATCTGCCAGTAAACCCATAAGTGGCCTCAGGAACAACAGTGAGTGCAGCATAAAAACAAACACTAGAATGCAGAACACATTGCAATAGCATACACAGGGCAGTCAGTGTTGAACCAGAGGGCACTGTTGGGTTTGCTGGCAGAATATATCTGCCAGTAAACCCATCAGTGGCCTCAGGAACAACAGTGAGTGCAGCATAAAAACAAACACTAGAATGCAGAACACATTGCAATAGCATACACAGGGCAGTCAGTGTTGAACCAGAGGGCACTGTTGGGTTTGCTGGCAGAATATATCTGCCAGTAAACCCATCAGTGGCCTCAGGAACAACAGTGAGTGCAGCATAAAAACAAACACTAGAATGCAGAACACATTGCAATAGCATACACAGGGCAGTCAGTGTTGAACCAGAGGGCACTGTTGGGTTTGCTGGCAGAATATATCTGCCAGTAAACCCATCAGTGGCCTCAGGAACAACAGTGAGTGCAGCATAAAAACAAACACTAGAATGCAGAACACATTGCAATAGCATACACAGGGCAGTCAGTGTTGAACCAGAGGGCACTGTTGGGTTTGCTGGCAGAATATATCTGCCAGTAAACCCATCAGTTGCCTCAGGAACAACAGTGAGTGCAGCATAAAAACAAACACTAGAATGCAGAACACATTGCAATAGCATACACAGGGCAGTCAGTGTTGAACCAGAGGGCACTGTTGGGTTTGCTGGCAGAATATATCTGCCAGTAAACCCATCAGTGGCCTCAGGAACAACAGTGAGTGCAGCATAAAAACAAACACTAGAATGCAGAACACATTGCAATAGCATACACAGGGCAGTCAGTGTTGAACCAGAGGGCACTGTTGGGTTTGCTGGCAGAATATATCTGCCAGTAAACCCATCAGTGGCCTCAGGAACAACAGTGAGTGCAGCATAAAAACAAACACTAGAATGCAGAACACATTGCAATAGCATACACAGGGCAGTCAGTGTTGAACCAGAGGGCACTGTTGGGTTTGCTGGCAGAATATATCTGCCAGTAAACCCATCAGTGGCCTCAGGAACAACAGTGAGTGCAGCATAAAAACAAACACTAGAATGCAGAACACATTGCAATAGCATACACAGGGCAGTCAGTGTTGAACCAGAGGGCACTGTTGGGTTTGCTGGCAGAATATATCTGCCAGTAAACCCATCAGTGGCCTCAGGAACAACAGTGAGTGCAGCATAAAAACAAACACTAGAATGCAGAACACATTGCAATAGCATACACAGGGCAGTCACTGTTTAACCAGAGGGCACTGTTGGGTTTGCTGGCAGAATATATCTGCCAGTAAACCCATCAGTGGCCTCAGGAACAACAGTGAGTGCAGCATTACAGAGAATGAAAATACTTACTAAACGCCTTTTTGAGGTTTGGAGAGGCGCTGTCCCAGCCATCCATCAACGCTTCGGCCACCTAGTTCCATAGCCGCCGGGTCACCACATTGTCCTTGTACTGCGGATCACGGCTGTCCCACAATGGGACACGCTCATGGACCTGGCAGATGAGGGCCTCATTATCCACATACAGGTCGTCGTCCCGTTGTGGAACCTAGAAGAAACAAAATAAAAATTACAATCTTGTATTTTTTATACAAAGAAAAGAACAATAGGAGTAGAAAAGAAATAGACATTCAAAGGCTATATACTTACATTCCGTCTCGCCACCGGGACTTGACTCGGCTGCGACTGCTCCTGCTGAGACTCCTCAATGCCCGTGTCCGACGATGATGTCTGAAAAAGAAACACAAATTTTAGCCATTTGTAGATTCAGCAGCTATACTTACCCAAAGGCAGGAAGATACTCACATCATGCTCTGCTTCGGCCAGTTCTTGCCGGGATGGTGAATATTCTGATCCAGAAGACATGCTTGAGTCCAGGCACAGTGTCTCCAGGCAATATCAAGGCTGTTGTGGTCCAAGATGGATCTTGCAGTCTCCAGGTCCAGTCTCCAGGCTGTGTGGTATGGTGCACACTGTTTGCAGGCCTTTTTATAGGGATCCAGGCTGTATCTGCAGGTCTTATCAGCATGCAGTCTCCAGGCAGTCTGAGTAGGGGTCTGTGTGGCACTGACACCTTCCTTATCTATACTCATTTTATCTAGACTCCTCTGAAACAATGTATCTTGTCTAGGGGTAATTTAACAAGTGTCTAGACAATGTTTAACAAAAAATCGCATGCGCGCACAAGCGCTGACAAGCGCACAGCCACACGCACGCCAGCGCCCACATAGACGGCAATGATATTTTTGTGCGCACGCGCATTTTTAAATTGTTGTGATGAAAAAAAAATGCAACATGTAGCGTCTAGCGCGTCTGGACGCACACCTGGAAAATGCGCTGCGCACGCAAAACTCTAATGAGCGCGTGCAAGCGCAAGACACTGCGCCCACCATGTTAATGATAGGGGAACATTGCGCATGCGATCAATAGCGCACGATACGCAGCGCTAAAAAACGCAAGTGTGAAAGTAGCCTAACAGTGCAGAAAGGCTGCTTCTGACGCTGGTGCTGTTAGCAGCAAGATTTTAGCTAGTTAGTTAGGCAGTTGTATATCAGTCAGATAGTGTAGCTAGCTAGTGTCCAGTGTGGCTGTAAAATTTACCTTCCCGCACTTTTGTTTGGTCATTACTGAGGTCCACAGACAAAGCCAGCAGGGCACATGTCCTACAATTGTGTTGTATACTGCTTCTATTGTGTTCCATGCACAAGTAAAGCATTCTAAATAATATTTTTTCACTAGCGAAATGTGAAAAAGCCTGCTGTATAGCTAGGTGGTTGTATATCAGTCAGATAGTGTAGCTATCTAGTATCCAGTGTGGCTGTAAAATTTACCTTCCAGCACTTTTTTTTGGCTATTACTGAGGTCCACAGACAAAGCCAGCAGGGCACATTCTATTGTGCGCCATGCATTCTAAACAATATTTTTTCAGTAGCTAAATGTGAAACAGCCTGCTTGTATCCCACCTTGTCATTTTGTGCTGTGGTGATATGAAACTGTCTGCAGACCTAAGGTACATTAGAAAAAAAGTTATAATTTTTCTGTTGCTAAACGTGAAACAGCCTGCTGTATCCCACGTTGTCATTTTGTGGCGGTGATATCAACCCATCTGCAGACCTAAGGCACATTAAAAAGAAATTGCAATTTTTCAGTTGCAAAAAGTTAGACAACCCATTGTATCACACTTTGTCATTTTGTTGGGTTGAAATTAAGCTGTTAATCCTTCTGTTTCTAGTGTCATACAGTAGGAGACCTAACTTTCAAATAGTTTGTAGCATCTAGTGTGTTATAGAGGCCTGATACAGAGGCCACCAAAAAAATCCTTCTGTTCCTTGTGTCATACAGTAGGAGACCTGACTTTCAAATAGTTTGTAGCATCCAGTGTGTGATCCAGAGGCCACAAAAAAAATCTTCTGTTCCTAGTGTCACACAGTGGAGGATGTGACTTTCAAATAGTTTGTAGCATCTAGTGTGTTATAGAGGCCTGATCCATAGGCCACAAAAATTCTTGTGTTCCTAGTGTCATACCGTAGGGGACCTGACTTTGAAATAGTTTGTAGCATCTAGTGTGTTATGGAGGCCTGATACATAGGCTACAAAAATATTCTGTTATTAGTGTCATACAGTAGGAGACCTGACTTTCAAATAGCTTGTAGCATCTAGTGTGTTATAGAGGCCTGATACAAAGGCCACCAAAGATTCTTCTGTTCCTAATGTCATACAGTAGGGGACATCTCACATTCAAATAGTTTGTAGCATCTAGTGTGTTATAGAGGACTGATCCATAGGCTACAAAAAAATCCTTCTGTTCTTAGTGTTATACAGTAGGAGACCTGACTTTAAAATAGTTTGTAGCATCTAGTGTGTTATAGAGGCCTGATACAGAAGCCACCAAAAAATCCTTATGTTCCTAGTGTCATACAGTAGGAGACCTGACTTTAAAATAGTTTGAAATAGTTTTCAAATTCGAAAACCGGCTAAAGCTCTCCGAGTGCTGAGCACATCTGAGCACTCAGATACTTGAGTGGTATTTGAATATCACCATGTATGCTTGCTCATCTCTAGTGTGTTTATAATATGTGTGTGTGTGTATATACAGTTGTGCTCAAAAGTTTACATACCCCGGCGAAGAGGCAATTTGCATATTAAATTTCCCAGAGGAGCATTGCACGGCGAATAAGCCTCCTTACCTCGACACGCCAGAGCTGGTATGTCACTCTCCACAAGGAGAAACCTTACCCCTTAGACCCCATACCCCGGCAGAATTTTTGCTTTCTTGGCCATTTTTCAGAGAATATGAATGATAGCATCAAAACTTTTTCTCCACTCATGGTTAGTGGTTCGGTGAAGCCATTTGTTGTCAAACTAATGTGCTTTATCTTTTTAAAGAGATGTTTTAGGTTGATTTGGATGTTTTGCAATGTCATTATGATTTAAAAAGAGAAAACACAGTAGTTTTACAATAAATGGCTTCACCCAACCACTAAGCATGAGCAAAGAAAAAGTTTTGGTGTTATCATTCATATTCTCTGAAAAATGGCCAAGAAAGCAAAATTCTGCCAGGGTATGTAAACTTCTGAGCACAAATGTATAATGTGTATATATAATGTATGGCTATATATATATATATATATATATATATATAGTATATATAGGTGTGAGCCGCCCTTCCAGAACAGTGGGTTACTTGGATCCAAGCCTATTAACTTCTATGGGGGATGTCACGGCAACACAGCTCGATCCGTGGCCCTGGGCGCTCACCATAAAAGGGGGGATATTTACAGGGGAATAAATGTTTGTGTATTTAGTCGTGATGCCACCTGTAGTATCTGGTCAGGGGGACCAGCGCTGCTGTGCAGATCCTCTGGAAGGGATGGTGTTGTGCAGCTATAGTTGTTAGGCCTCCTACAGGTGAGGCTGTGTCCTTCCAGGGCAGGTAGATGTGTAGGGATGCAGGACGGAGGGGAACCCGGCAGGGTAGGGACGAGAAGGTGGACACACACACACACACACAAGTCTCTTTGGTACCTTTACTGAAGATGTTGCAGGTACAACCCGGAGCACGATAGGGTGAAGGGTGCACATCCAGATACTCCCACCAAGTAGGTTTAAGGCCTCCTTGTTCCTTGCCTTTCAGTAATGAAGTTCTGGCCTGCATGTAGCTGGGCCTAACTTAGTCTCTGTCCTGCGCCTGGCTGACCTTGTGGTTGGACCTTCTCTTGAAGTACACAGTCCCTGCTTGCCGGTACCTGCTTGCCGGACTCCGTCCTCCTGGCCCTGTTACGTATCAGTTCTGTTGTCCTCCTGGTACCTGTAGTCCTCCAGGAACTCTGGTGGTCTCCTACTGGGTCGTGGAGATCCCTGTAGGCTCGGACCCAGCGTCCGGTATATACTTGATGGGGTGAGCTGATTAGGCTCCTCTGCCCCTTTACTACTCTCCTCTTGCCTTCGGCCTACTCGGGCCCTCACACGATTATACACACTGGCAGTTGGTGGGCTGCCTCTTCTGCCGCTCTCAGAGCGTCGGCACGCTCCTAGCTCTCCAACTCGAGCTATTGAGTCTCTCACTGCAAACTCCACTCTGCTCTGCAGACTTGACTATGTCTGAGCTCTGAGCTGAACTGCACTGAACTCCACTCTGAGCTGAACTTCTCACTCTGCACTGAGCAGAACTCTGAGCTCTCTTCCTGCCTTCACCCTCCTTTTATATTCCTATTAGGGCTCCCTCTGGTGGTCTTAGGGGACAGGTGAAGGTGTGTGTATGTATAGTGAGACCTCTAGTGGTTCAATCCTTCATGCACCCCTCTGGATCTGTGGAAACTGAGCTCAGCTGGGCTCCACAGGTGCATCTCACAAAATTAAAATATCATAAAAAATTAACTTATTTCAGTTCTTCAATACAAAAAGTGAAACTCATATACTATATACAGTCATTACAAACAGAGTGATCTATTTCAAGTGTTTATTTCTGTTAATGTTGATGATTATGGCTTACAGCCAATGAAAACCCAAAGGTCATTATCTCAGTAAATTAGAATACTTTTTAACACCATATTGAAAAATGATTTTAAAATCAGACATGTTGGCCTACAGAAATGTATGTTCAGTAAATTCACTCAATACTTGGTTGGGGCTCCTTTGGCATCAATTACTGCATCAATGCGGCGTGGCATGGAGGCAATCAGCCTGTGGCACTGCTGAGGTGTTATGGAAGCCCAGGTTGCTTTGATAGCAGCCTTCAGCTTGTCTGCATTGTTGGGTCTGGTGTCTCTCATCTTCTCTTGACAATACCCCATAGATTCTCTATGGGGTTAAGGTCAGGCGAATTTGCTGGCCAATCAAGCACAATAATGCTGTTGTTTTTAAACCATGTATTGGTACTTTCTGCAGTGTGGACAGGTGCCAAGTCCTGCTGGAGAATGAAATTTTCATCTCCAAAAAGCTTGTTGGCAGAGGGAAGCATGAAGTGCTCTAAAATTTACTGGTAGACGGCTGCGCTAACTTTGGTCTTGATAAAACACAGTGGACCTACACCAGCAGATGACATGGCTCCCAAACCATCACTGATTGTGGAAACTTCACATTAGACCTCAAGCAGCTTGGATTGTGGCCTCTCCACTCTTTCTCCAGACTCTGGGACCTTGATTTCCAAATGAAATGTAAAATTTACTTTAATCTGAAAACAACACCTTGGACCACTGAGCAACAGTCCAGTTCTTTCTCTCCTTGGCCCAGGTAAGACGCTTCTGGCGTTGTCAATTGGTCATGAGTGGCTTGACACAAGGAATGCGACACTTGTAGCCCATGTCCTGGATATGTGTGTGTTGTGGCTCTTGAATAGGGATAAGCGAATATGTTTGGGTTCCCTCTTATTCGGCAAGCTATAGCGCTTACCGAATAAGCTGCAGAGGGAACCCGGCTTCCTGGATCACGCCGGCTGAACAGCTGATCGTCGCATCAACTGCATGTGTCGCGGCTGTGTCACAGTCACAGCACATGCATGGAGAGCCCAACACACAAGCTCTCCATGCATGTGCTGTGACTATGACACAGCCGCGACACATGCAGCTGCGGCGCCGATCAGCTGTTCAGCCGGCACGATCCAGGAAGCCGGGTTCCTGATGCAGCTTTTTCGGCAAGCGCTATAGCTTGCCGAAAAAGTGGGAACCCAAACATATTCGCTCATCTCTACTCTTGAAGCAATGACCCAAGTAACAGCCCACTCCTTGTGAATGTTAAGAAAAGTGTTTGAATGGCCTTTTCTTAACAATCCTTTCAAGGCTGCGGTTATCCCAGTTGTTTGTGCACCTTTTCTACCACACTTTTTCCTTAAGGGTATGCCACACTAAACGAGATCGCAAACGAGATCGCAAACGAGATTGCAATTGCGTCACCATTTTATGACGCAGTTAGCGATCTCGTTAGAGACTTAGCTGTGTGTGACATGTAGCAGCGATGTGGCCCCTGCTGAGATGTCGCTGATCGTTTGTAAACGTTCTGAGCCGTTTTTTGGTCGTTGGTGTCCCGCTGGTGAGCCTGAATCGCTGAGTGTGACACCCGTTATGAACGACTTCACCAGCATCGCAGGTGGGACTAGATTTTCCTAACGACCGCAGAGGTCGTTATACAGATCACTGATGAGATGTGTTTGGAATCACAGATCGCTGATGAGATGTGTTTGGAATCACACAGCTAAGTCGCTAACGAGATCGCTACTGCGTCTAAATAGTGACACAGTAGTGATCTCGTTAGCAATCTCGCTTGCGATCTCGTTTAGTGTGGCATACCCATAAGGCCCTTTCCAACCCTTCTTGTTTTGCGAGTGCCCATAAATCAATGCCGATATCATTCAAATGAACTCCATCATCCCTCCAAAAGTTCCCCAATCTGTCTTCCAGATCAAAATGCCTTACACAAACACCCCCATTCCTCAATGCAAAACTCGCCACCGCCCTATTCAATTTAACTCTGGCCCTGTTAATCCCCTTCAAAGACCGTGCCGCTCTCCACTTTTTTCTTGGCACAATATCTGACCACACGTTTATAACCCCCGGATAAGATACCCACAGTCTTAACAAATCAAAGCGAATATCCCAGGTTAACTCCCTAACTGGCTTTATCCCCAAATTGTTCCCACCCAAATGTATGACAAAAATATCTGGAGCTCTGTCCAACTAAGCCGCCCGTGCAAACTCAGTCAACGCCCAGTTCCACAACATGCCTCTAAAACCTAACCATCTAATAAGCATATTATCCCTATTAAAACCTAATTGCCTCCCATCCGGTCTAGCATCAGCCCGCAGCGCACCCCAATGAACGAAAGAGTGTCCAAAAATCCAGGTCAATAAGGGAGTCCGACCTGAAAAAACACAACACAATTATTATCAATTATCAACTAGCCGCCTTTAAATCCTTAATAACGTACATATAACAGATAACGGTTCGAACTCTATCGACCAATTTTTTTAATAGCCTCTGCTCACAAACCCAAACTATCCACCTCAGAAGCCGCACAAATCCTAAAAGAGTGCGAGCCATAACTATCGGGATTGAGACCCAACTCCCCCAACCCCTTTTTTAACACCGCTGAAAACTGAAAACGTGATAAAAATGCCTCTCACTCATGCCTCAACAACGGAACTGACCTCTCTGATCATAACCCCCAATATGCTTCCAAACAACATTCAGGGCACATCACACACCCGGCCACTCTACCTAAAACCACCCGCTTGCCCTTTCACAGCTGGTCAGTTTTTGGATTGACGGATCCTAAAAGCAATACCCCCAGCCCAAAACTCTACGTCTTTCGCAATCAGACCCCCCGCCCTGCTTTTACTAGGGGACACCAACTCCCCCAACCGTTAAGCTCCAAAAACACTAAAGAAAAAGCTAGCCTAAACAAAACTACCTCACAAGGCGAGCTGTTATGATTTGGTAGCTGAGGAGAGCAGGCAAAAAAGGCAATATACCAGAGAGGTTGGAATCTACTGGATTGCAGTACCCTGACTAACCACCACAACTAAAGGCAGCCGTGGAGCGTACCTACGTTGGTCCTAGACGCCTCGTCACAGCCTGAGAAGCTAACTACACCTAAAGATAGAAAGAGGAAAACTATCTGCCCCGGAGCAGATCCCCAAAGAACATAGGAAGCCTCCAAACATGTAATGGCGGTTAGACAAGAGGAAATACAGACACAGACAGAAAATAGTATGAGCAAACGTTGGGGCCCAATCTTCCTAGAAAGAAAAGGATAGGAAGGACACTTACTGCAATCCAAAAAACCCTAAAAAATACCAACTCACTAATTGCAAAAACACCTGAGATCACACGACCTCTACCACCTAAATTAGTTCTCTGGTGTAACAAAACTAAGCAGCAGCCACAGAAAAAACTGGAAAAGGCAAATGAACAAATAACAGTGGCTCAAATAAACTGAGAGGAGCACAAGCCCCCGGAGGGGACCTGGCTGACCACCACAGAAGTGCAGGACAAAATGCAAAAAGCAAGCACAAAAATAAAAGCAGAACAATTGATCACCGGCAACCCTGATGGGAGGGAACTTCCCTTATATAAGACCAGTCTGTAACACCTGATTGCCAATCTTCACAATCTTCATTGAATAGTTCAGTACTGTTTATAACCACCAGAGGGAGCTTCTGCACAGAATTCATTTCTAACACATTCACAACAGTACCCCCTCTTGAGGAGGGGTCACCGAACCCTCACTTGGGCAACCAGGTCGGTCAGGATGAGCTCTGTGATATGCACGGATCAGTCTCCTAGCATGGATGTCCGAAGCAAACACCCAAGAATTGTCCTCCTGACCATAACCTCTCCACTTAACCAAATACTGGAGTTTCCGTCTAGAAAAACGAGAATCCAATATTTTCTCAACCACATACTCCAGATTGCCCTCAACCAAAACAGGGTCAGGAGGCGCAGCCATAGGAACCACTGGCTCGACAAACCTCTTCAATAAGGACTTGTGGAACACGTTATGGATCTTAAATGTCCCTGGAAGAAGTAAACGAAAGGAAACAGGATTAAGAATCTCCATGATCTTATAAGGTCCAATGAACCTAGGCTTAAACTTAGGAGATGCAACTCTCATAGGGATATTTCTTGAGGACAACCAGACCAAGTCCCCCACTTCAAACCGAGGACCATCAGTCCTATGCCGGTTGGCAAACCGCTGGGCCCTCTCCTGAGAGAGGGACAACCTCTCCACTACCTGGTCCCAAATCTGCTGCATACGCTCCACAACAGAGTCAACACCTGGACAGACAGAAGCCTCCGTCTGTCCGAAGAAAATCGAGGGTGAAACCCAAAATTGCAGAAAAATGGAGACATCAAAGTGGCAGAGCTAGCCCTATTATTAAGAGCAAACTCAGCCAAAGGCAAAAAAGAGACCCAGTCATCCTGATCAGCAGACACAAAGCATCTCAGATAAGTCTCCAATGTCTGGTTTGTTTCTCTCAGTTTGTCCATTGGTCTGAGGATGAAAAGCCGAGGAGAAGACAATTGAACACCAAGTTTAGAACAAAAAGTCCTCCAAAATCTGGAAACAAACTGGACTCCTCTGTCAGACACAATGTTCTCAGGAATGCCGTGTAACCGAACCACGTGCTGAAGGAACAAAGGCACCAATTCGGAGGAGGAAGGCAACTTAGGTAATGGCACAAGATGTATCATTTTGGAAAACCTATCACAAATCACCCAGATAATGGTCATTCTCTGAGAAACAGGGAGGTCGGAAATGAAATCCATAGAGATATGGGTCCATGGTCTCTTGGGCACAGGCAATGGCATCAACAAACCACTAGAGCGAGAGCAAGGCTTGGAGCGAGAGCAAGTCCCGCAGGACTGCACAAATTCCCTGACGTCACGAGACAAAGTAGGCCACCAAAAGGACCGACTAACCAAGTCTCTGGTACCAAAAATTCCGGGATGACCGGCCAACGCGGAACAATGAATCTCAGACATCACACGCTTTTTCCACCGGTCTGGGACAAACAATTTCCCAATAGGGCAGCGCTCGGGTTTATCCTCCTGACACCCTTCCAGAGCCAGTCTCAAATTGGGCGAGATGGCGGAAAGAACTACACCCTCTTTCAAAATAACAGCAGGATCAGATAACTCAGGAGAGTCCGCAATGAAACTCCTCGAGAGGGCATCCGCTTTAACATTCTTAGTGCCAGGAAGAAAGGAAACCACAAAATTAAAACGTGTGAAAAACAAGGCCCACCTGGCCTGTCTAGGATTAAGTCGCTTGGGCTGATTCCAGATAAACCAGATTCTTATGGTCCGTGAGGACCACCACCTGATGTTTGGCTCCCTCCAGCCAATGTCTCCACTCTTCAAAAGCCCACTTCATGGCCAATAACTCCCGATTACCCACGTCATAATTACGTTCAGTTGGAGAAAAATTTCGAGAGAAAAAGGCACAAGGGTTACTTTTAGAGGTCTCTGGATCTCTTTGGGACAAAACGGCACCTGCCCCAATTTCAGAGGCATCAACCTTCACCTGAAATGGCAGAGAAACATCAGGCTGCCGTAGAACAGGAGCAGAAGTGAATCTCTGCTTAAGTTCCTAAAATGCAGAGACTGCCTCAGGAGGCCAATTCACAACATCAGAACCCTTCTTGGTCAAATCAGTCAATGGTTTAACAATAACAGAGAAATTACCAATAAATTTACGATAAAAATTGGCAAAACCCAAGAATCTCTGAAGAGCCTTTAATGAAGTAGGTTGGACCCAATCACAGATGAACCTTGACCGGGTCCATTTCAATAACAGATGGGGACAAAATGAATCCCAGAAATGAGATCCTCTGTACGCCAAAAAGACACTTTGATCCCTTCACATACAGAGCATTCTCTCTCAAAATCTGGAACACAGTCCGAACATGTTTCACATGAGAGTCCCAGTCATTGGAAAAAATCAAGATATCATCCAAATAAACAATCAGAAATTTATCCACAAAATCCCTGAAAATGTCATTCATGAAGGACTGGAAGACGGAAGGAGCATTAGTAAGCCAAAGGGCATCACTAGGTACTCAAAATGCCCCTCTGGGGTATTAAATGCCGTCTTCCATTCATCCCATGCTTAATGCGAATAAGGTTATACGCCCCCCTGAGGTCAAGCTTGGTAAACCAAGTAGCACTTTTCACCCTGGAAAACAGGTCAGAAATCAAGGGTAACGGATATTGATATTTCACAGTGATATTGTTCAAGAGACGATAATCAATACACGGCCTTAATGAACCATCGTTTTGGCCACAAAGAAAAAACCGGCACCAAGGGTGAAGAGGATGGTCTGATATGACTCTTCTCCAATGACTCCTTGATATAAGACCGCATAGCGTCATGTTCAGGTACAGACAAGTTAAAAAGGCGACCTTTAGGGAATTTACTAAAAGGCATAATTCAAAAGCGCAGTCATAGCTCCTATGGGGGGGCAAGGATGCAGATTTACTTTCGCTAAACACATCAGAAAAATCAGTCAAAAAGTCAGGAACATCCTGAGCCTGGGAGAGGCAGAAAAAACAGGAGTGTTGGCATTAACACATTGGCAGCCCCAACTGGTTACAGACACAGATTTCCAATCCAAAACAGGATTATGAGACTGTAACCAAGGGAAACCTAGTACAATAATGTCATGCAGATTATACAGCACCAAAAATTTGCAACTCTCCTGATGATCAGGTTCAACCCTCATTATCACCTAGTAGAGAACTGGGTTTATTCTCAGCCAAAGGGGTAGAATCAATCCCCAGTAGGTGAATAGACTTCCGTAGGGGTATCAAGGGAAACCCACAACGTTTAGCAAAATCAAAATCCATCAGGTTAATAGCTGCTCCCGAATCAACAAAAGCCTGAGCAAAAATGTGGACAGGAGCAAATCAGAGTAACAGTCAACAGAAATTTAGTCTGAACACTACCCAAGACAACTGAGCGTGCAAAACGTCTTTCCCGCTTAGGGCAGACTGAAATAGCATGAGAGGCGTCACCACAGTAGAAAACATAACCCATTGCGTTTTCGAAACTCATGACGCTGTGCCCCAGAATCCACTCTATCACACTGCATGGGTTTCAGAAGCTGGTTCACAAGGCAACACCATACCACGCATACCTCTACGCTCACGCAAACGTCTGTCAATTTGAATCGCTAATGACATAGAATCATTGAGACCAAAGGGAGCAGGGAAACCCACCATAACATCTTTTACATTCTCTGACAGACCCTTCCGAAAAAGGGCTGCCAAAGCATCATCATTCCATTTGGTCAGGACTGCCCACTTACGAAATTTCTGACAGTATAACTCAGCGTCCTCTAGCCCCTGATTTAATGCCAACAAGGTTTTTTCAGCTTGATCAGTGACATTAGGTTCATCATCGTACAATAACCCCAGAGCCAGAAAAAATGCATCGACATTACTCAAAACAGGATCCCCAGGTGTCAGGGAAAAAGCCCAATCCTGAGGATCGCCGCGCAGGAGAGAGATGACAATTTGAACCTGCTGCGCTGCGTTCCCTGAGGACTTAGGTTTTAAGGCAAAAAACAACTTACAGTTATTTTTGAAATTCAGAAATTTAGCTCGATCCCCCAAAATAAATCTGGCATGGGGATCCTAGGTTCCACAACGGCAACCCTGCAAGATAGGTAGCAATACTCCGAACTTCAGAGGCAAGCTGATCCACACGCCAGACAACTGTGCAAGC
>JARQOD010000001.1:92348372-92430887 GCA_033576555.1 Oophaga sylvatica
CTGCCTTAAAAGGACCAGCTAACTCTTTTCAGTGATTGCTCCATTAACACAGGTGTGGGTGTTGATGAGGACATGGCTGGAGATCAATCTGTCATGATTAAGTAAGAATGACACCACTGGACATTTTAAAAGGAGGCTGGTGCTTGGCATCATTGTTTCTCTTCTGTTAACCATGGTTATCTCTAAAGAAACATGTGCAGTCATCATTGCAATGCACAAAAATGGCCTAACAGGGAAGAGTATCGCAGCTAGAAAAATTGCACCTCAGTCAACAATCTATCGCATCATCAAGAACTTCAAGGAGAGAGGTTCCATTGTTGCCAAATAGGCTCGAGGGCACCCAAGAAAGACCAGCAAGCGCCAGGATCGTCTCTTAAAAGTGTTTCAGCTGCGGGATCGGGCTACCAGCAGTGCAGAGCTTGCTCAGGAATGGCAGCAGGCAGGTGTGAGTGCATCTGCACGCACTGTGAGGCAGAGACTCTTGGAGCAAGGCCTGGCCTCAAGGAGGGCAGCAAAGAAGCCACTTTTCTCCAGAAAAAACATAATGGACAGACTGATATTCTGCAAAAGGTACAGGCAGTGGACTGCTGAGGACTGAGGTAAAGTTATTTTCTCTGATGAATCCCCTTTTCGATTGTTTGGGACATCAGGAAAACACCTCATTCGGAGAAGACAAGGTGAGCGCTACCACCAGTCTTGTCTCATGCCAACTGTTAAGCATCCTGAAACCATTCATATGTGGGGTTGCTTCTCAGCCAAGGGAATCGGCTCTCTCACAGTCTTGCCTAAAAACACAGCCATGAATAAAGAATGGTACCAGAATGTCCTCCAAGAGCAACTTCTCCCAACCCTCCAAGAGCAGTTTGGTGATCAACAATGCCTTTTCCAGCATGATGGAGCACCTTGCCATAAAGCAAAGGTGATAACTAAATGGCTCAGGGAACAAAACATAGAGATTTTGGGTCCATGGCCTGGAGATTCCCCAGATCTTAATCCCATTGAGAACTTGTGGTCAATCATCAAGAGACGGGTGGACAAACAAAAACCTAAATATTCTGACAAAATGAAAGCATTGATTGTGCAAGAATGGACTGCTATCAGTCAGGATTTGGTCCTGAAGTTGATTGAGAGCATGCCAGGGAGAATTGCAGAGGTCCTGAAAAAGAAGGGTCAACACTGCAAATATTGACTTGCTGCATTAACTCATTCTAACTGTCAATATAAGCTTTTGTTACTCATATGTTTGCAATTATTATATTTCTGTCTGTGATAAAAACATCTGTCAAACACACATAAAAACCAGAGGGCAGCAGATCATGTGAAAATATAATATTTGTGTCATTCTCAAAACTTTTGGCCATGACTGTATACTACATACAGAGGTCCTGTGTACAATTTTACCAGTGATCACTGTATTACCTTTACACTGACACTATATACGAAGCTCCTGTGTATAATGTCATTGATCACTGTATAACCTGTAATATATATACACAGCACGTGTGTATAATGTCACTGTTGATCACTATATCACCTGTACACTGACACTGTATACAGAGCTCCTGTGTATAATGTCACAGGTAATCACTGTATTATCTGTACACAGACACTGCATACTAAGTACAGATCTCCTGTGTATAATGTCACTTATGGTGATATTAGTATTGTTTTTTTAATTACTGATCAGTATTGTACAGTCATGGCCAAAAGTTTTGAGAATGACACAAATATTATATTTTCACATGATCTGCTGTCCTCTGGTTTTTATGTGTGTTTGACAGATGTTTTTATCACAGACAGAAATATAATTGCAAACATATGAGTAACAAAAGCTTATATTGACAGTTAGAATGAGTTAATGCAGCAAGTCAATATTTGCAGTGTTGACCCTTCTTCTTCAGGACCTCTGCAATTCTCCCTGGCATGCTGTCAATCAACTTCTGGACCAAATCCTGACTGATAGCAGTCCATTCTTGCACAATCAATGCTTTCATTTTGTCAGAATTTTTAGGTTTTTGTTTGTCCACCCATCTCTTGATGATTGACCACAAGTTCTCAATGGGATTAAGATCTGGGGAGTTTCCAGGCCATGGACCCCAAATCTCTATGTTTTGTTCCCTGAGCCATTTAGTTATCACCTTTGCTTTATGGCAAGATGCTCCATCATGCTGGAGAAGGCAAACTGCTCTTGGAGGGTTGGGACAAGTTGCTCTTGGAGGACATTCTGGTACCATTCTTTATTCATGGCTGTGTTTTTAGGCAAGACTGTGAGAGAGCCGATTCCCTTGGCTGAGAAGCAACCCCACACATGAATGGTTTCAGGATGCTTAACAGTTGGCATGAGACAAGACTGGTGGTAGCGATCACCTTGTCTTCTCCGAATGAGGCGTTTTCCTGATGTCCCAAACAATCGAAAAGGGGGTTCATCAGAAAAAATAACTTTACCCCAGTCCTCAGCAGTCCACTGCCTGTACCTTTTGCAGAATATCAGTCTGTCCATGATGTTTTTTCTGGAGAGAAGTGGCTTCTTTGCTGCCCTCCTTGAGACCAGGCCTTGCTCCAAGAGTCTCCGCCTCACAGTGCGTGCAGATGCACTCACACCTGCCTGCTGCCATTCCTGAGCAAGCTCTGCACTGCTGGTAGCCTGATCCCGCAGCTGAAACACTTTTAAGAGACGGTCCTGGCACTTGCTGGTCTTTCTTGGGCGCCCTGGAGCCTTTTTGGCAACAATGGAACCTCTCTCCTTGAAGTTCTTGATGATGCAATAGATTGGTGACTGAGGTGCAATCTTTCTAGCTGCGATACTCTTCCCTGTTAGGCCATTTTTGTGCATTGCAATGATGACTGCATGTGTTTCTTTATAGATAACCATGGTTAACAGAAGAGAAACAATGATGCCAAGCACCAGCCTCCTTTTAAAGTGTCCAGTGGTGTCATTCTTACTTAATCATGACAGATTGATCTCCAGCCATGTCCTCATCAACACCCACACCTGTGTTAATGGAGCAATCACTGAAAAGAGGTTAGCTGGTACTTTTAAGGCAGGGCTGCAATGATGTTGAAATGTGTTTTGGGGGATAAAGTTCATTTTCTAGCCAAATATTGACTTTGCAAGTAATTGCTGTTAAGCTGATCACTCTTTATAACATTCTGGAGTATATGCAAATTGCCATTAGAAAAAGTGAAGCAGTAGACTTTGTAAAAATTAATATTTGTGTCATTCTCAAAACTTTTGGCCATGACTGTAGTATTCAGTCACTGTGTGGTGGTATTGTGTTGTCCGACCATGGTGTGACGGTATTTGTTCATTGTATGTGCTATTATTCGGTCACTATGTGGTGGTAATATGTGGTCTGATCATGGTGTGGTGGTATTTGTCCCTTGTATGTGCTTTTATTAGGTCACTATGTAGTTTGGTCATGGTGTGGTGGTATTTTTTCCTTGTATGTGGTATTATTGGTCACCATGTGGTGTTAATATGTGGTCTGGACATGGTGTAGTGGTATTTGATCCTTGCATGTGATATTATTCTGTCTGTGTTGTTAATATGTGGTCTGGACATGGTGCGGTGGTATTTGCCTCTTATATGTGATGTTGGTCATTTTAAAAATTTAAAAATAAATAAAACTATACCTAAATTGTATTGCATATTTTACAAATGTTTAATAGGTTAGAGTAGAGTAGGACTTGGCCAAAAGAGTCTACCTTGTCGTGATGATGGCTTAAAAAATCTTTTGGCCAAAACAAAAGCTGCTGGCTATGTGTGTGATCTGGTGATGTGAACTGTTAATGTGTGATTGGTGAGAAGTGGAGTTTTTCCAGGAGAGAACAGTGGGACTGTTTCACAGTTCGAGGGGTGAAGGCGGGGCTGGGATGGAGCCTGGGCAGAGTCTCAAGGGGGCCCCAAAAATGTTGCCAGTATGAAGTCCTGAAATTCTTAGTGGCAGCCCTGACCCTTATACCTGTGATGTTGAAGGCTGTCTGTCCCATAAGAAGACACTTGTTTTGTATTAGAAGTGGCACATGGGAGGTGGCTTTCTTTGTAACAGATTATTAATTAGGGCCAAGGTGTTAGGCATTGGGTGATGGCTGGATTTGAACTTGGACCTGTGGTCTCCCATCCAGGTCCAGCTAGGGCAGATACTGCTCAGCTTCGCTGTCCGTCCCAACACCTAGCCAATACACAAGAAGTACAAGCTGTTGCAAGAGTCTATGTTCCTAGTAGCTTTAAGCATAGGTTGCAGAAAGGAACAGGGCTGCCACAGCCTAAGTCCAGGACTTCCTGCACTGAGCATGCCCGTGATGTGGCGGACCGTGATTGGTGATTTGATGTCAGCTGATCCGGTGACCTGACACCACCTGATTGGTCACAGATGACGTCATCAGTGATGCGATTAACGAGATGGCTGGGGGCAGGTCTTAGCCCTTAAATAGCCTGGCTGCAGGCGCAGTGGCGCGGTCAAATCATACTAGATAGGTAGTGCTCATGTGTGGACGCATCAGAATCTGAGCTCCACGTGCTCTCTAGCTTTGCTCTACGGGACCTGCTGATGCCAGAGTTAGCTCGGCTAATTAGCACAGGTCCTTCAGGCAGGTTAGTAGATGCTAGGCAGGTAATGCTTGCTGTACAGTCTGGCTCTGACAGAGGGTAGCGATACACCCTGAGCAGACTGCGGGGAGCGTAACCTGGGCATCGCCTGCCAGCTGAACAGAGAGTTGCTCAGTCCGGTCGCACACCGGCTGGCAGCACGTACGCCTTGCGTGAGTCGCATGCACTTCCTAAAAGGCTGGCAAGTGGCTTCTGTGCCATTAACAGGGCCACGTCTACGCTAGCCTGCAGCACATCTTGCTTAGTGTGAAGTAACACAGGCAAGACTTTATATTTCTGTTGTCAGTTTTCACCCTCATACCCGAGGGGTGTTCGGCCGCAGCATCTCTAGCTGCACCGCGGACCCCAGGTTCGGTTGCAATCCATTATTTTAATAAAGTTGTTGCAACCGAGCGCCTAACACAAGGAGCTTTGAATGAATATATAACATCATGTGTTATAGGTAGTGTTGAGCATTCCGATACCGCAAGTATCGGGTATCGGCCGATATTCGCGTTATCGGAATTCCGATACTTAATTCCGATACTTTTTCCATATCGTATACCGGAATCGGAAGTTCCCATAATTCTTTGAGAGGCAATGTGATTTTAGTCAGCCAATGAGGAATCCTACGAAGTGTGGGCACATCCTGTAATGCTGCGGTCATCTTAACTAATGGCATGGCTGTGATTGGCTGCTGAAATGATGTCAGAATGCACTATAAAAGGCGCCGCCGCCATTTTAGCGTCACTGTGCTGTGAACTCAGTAAGGGACAGAACGCTACTCTGCTCACTCTGAGGGACAGTTAGATATTGCGATTTTGTGTACTACTGTGCTTGAGGCAGGCTAGTTTACCAACCGCTGTGTAAAGCTTCATTTTGCCAGTGTTGTTTTAACAGCTCTGTGCAAGGTGTGTGTGTGACAGTGCAGGTGACGCTGCAGTTTGCTCTGCATCCACCGCTGTTTGTAGGCATCTGCACGTGTCACTGACTCTTTTTTTTTTTTATTTTATTTAGTGGAATTGGTGCAGCTCCATTATATTAGAAAAAAATCAAATCTATTAGTGTGACGTGCTTCCATCCGTATACAATACATTGGTTGCAAACACTATAGAAGTACACAAAGGAGCTTTTCACAGATAGTGAATAGTTGTGTTTCAGTGTTCACTGCAGTCTGTGAGGTTTTGATTTTTTGAGTGCAGATCACGCTCCAGTTAGTTCTTCAACCACTGCTGGTTGTAGTCTGCTGAGCGTGTGTCACTGCCTCATCCTTCACATTTTTCTCTAATTGGTGCTGCTCCATTTTAGTGGAAAAAAATCTAATCTATTAGTGTGACGCGCTTCCATCCGTATACAATACATTGGTTGCAAACACTATAGAAGTACACAAAGGAGCTTTTCACAGATAGTGAATAGTTGTGTTTCAGTGTTCACTGTAGTCTGTGAGCTTTTCATTTTGTGAGTGCAGATTACGCTCCAGTTTGTACTTCAACCACTGCCGGTTGTAGTCTGCTGAGCGTGTGTCACTGCCTCATCCTTCACATTTTTCTCTAATTGGTGCTGCTCCATTTTAGTGGAAAAAAATCTAATCTATTAGTGTGACGCGCTTCCATCCGTATACAATACATTGGTTGCAAACACTATAGAAGTACACAAAGGAGCTTTTCACAGATAGTGAATAGTTGTGTTTCAGTGTTCACTGTAGTCTGTGAGCTTTTCATTTTGTGAGTGCAGATTACGCTCCAGTTTGTACTTCAACCACTGCCGGTTGTAGTCTGCTGAGCGTGTGTCACTGCCTCATCCTTCACATTTTTCTCTAATTGGTGCTGCTCCATTTTAGTGGAAAAAAATCTAATCTATTAGTGTGACGCGCTTCCATCCGTATACAATACATTGGTTGCAAACATTATAGAAGTACACAAAGGAGCTTTTCACAGATAGTGAATAGTTGTGTTTCAGTGTTCACTGTAGTCTGTGAGCTTTTCATTTTGTGAGTGCAGATTACGCTCCAGTTTGTACTTCAACCACTGCCGGTTGTAGTCTGCTGAGCGTGTGTCACTGCCTCATCCTTCACATTTTTCTCTAATTGGTGCTGCTCCATTTTAGTGGAAAAAAATCAAATCTATTAGTGTGACGCGCTTCCATCCGTATACAATACATTGGTTGCAAACACTATAGAAGTACACAAAGGAGCTTTTCACAGATAGTGAATAGTTGTGTTTCAGTGTTCACTGTAGTCTGTGAGCTTTTCATTTTGTGAGTGCAGATTACGCTCCAGTTTGTACTTCAACCACTGCCGGTTGTAGTCTGCTGAGCGTGTGTCACTGCCTCATCCTTCACATTTTTCTCTAATTGGTGCTGCTCCATTTTAGTGGAAAAAAATCTAATCTATTAGTGTGACGCGCTTCCATCCGTATACAATACATTGGTTGCAAACACTATAGAAGTAGACAAAGGGGCCTTTAACAGCTACTGAACAGTTGTGTTTCAGTGTTCACTGTAGTCTGTGAGCTTTTCATTTTGTGAGTGCAGATTACGCTCCAGTTTGTTCTTCAACCACTGCCGGTTGTAGTCTGCTGAGCGTGTGTCACTGCCTCATCCTTCACATTTTTCTCTAATTGGTGCTGCTCCATTTTAGTGGAAAAAAATCTAATCTATTAGTGTGACGCGCTTCCATCCGTTACAATACATTGGTTGCAAACACTATAGAAGTACACAAAGGGGCCTTTCACAGATACTGAACAGTTGTCTGCAGGGTTCACTGTAGTCTGTGAGGAATAACCACACTTAGGCCTTAACTTTTCTGACTTTCTTTATCAATCTACCAAGATGAAGAAGTCAGTGAGTAAGGCACGTGGTCGTGGTCGAGGCCGTGGATTTGCAGCAGGGAGAGGACGTGGGGATTCTGTGGCTGCTGCCGCACCCAGTGACACAGCATCCACCAGTTTTCCCCGTGAGCGTTCCTTTATGCGCACTTTTGTAGGAGCTCAGCGTACCCCCCTGCTGCGTGAAGAACAAATTGAAGCCGTTGTTGGTTGGATGGCAGCCAATGCATCGACTTCAATACCTTCCACCTCCTCTCAGGACCACAGCACTGTTGAACAACCATCAGTCTCTTCACCGCCTGCCAAATTGCCCAGGCAGTCAGAGAGCTCTGTACAGGAGCCAGCTGAGTCTCTGCTTCTGTTCTCAGAATCTGTTGGCTTGGAAACAGGGGCCCAGCCAAGCAGCATTCTGGAATGTGAAGAAGAGGCAGTATGCAGTGATGCGCAACAGCTGTGTCTCTCTGAATCTGAAGAGGCGGGTGAGCCAGTGCCGATGGTCAGCACACCGCAGAACGCATCTGATGATGATGAGACTCAGTTGCCAGTTTCTGTTGAGCATGGTGCTGGCCAGACCACCCAACAACAGCAGGTGTTGGAAGAGGGTAGTGGTGGAGATGATGAGGTCCAAGACCCAACATGGCGTGAGGAACAGGAAGGTGGTGGGAGCAGCTCTGAGGAAGAGATTGCACCAACGGTCCAAACAGTAGGGAGAGGTAGGCTGCAGACTCGCTTGCCTGTAGCCTCCAGTTTGGCACCCGTTCGGAGCAGTTCTCTTACAACAGCCAAACCGGGCGCTCCCAGGACTTGCTCTGCGTGGTCCTTTTTTGATACAGTTGCAGATGATATTTGCTATGTAAAATGCAAGCTGTGTAATCAAAAAATTAAAAGAGGTAAAAGTGTCAGTAACCTTAATACAACAAATATGTGGAAACATGTGCGGTCAAAGCACTTTGTTGAGTTACAAAGACACACTGGAGATGTAGGCCAACCTACAGCAGCACCTACATCTTCAGCTCCTGTTGGAGCCTCTTCCTCCAGTTCACACACAGCTGGTAAGGCTTCCTCAAAGGATCGCCATGGAAGAACCTCTGTCACTGTTGTCCAGAGACACAGTGTTATTCCACCCACAGCTGCAAGTTCCCTGTCATCCTCACACACCCAGGCCACAAAACAGCCATCGGTAGCACAGGCATGGGATAAAAGACGGCCATACTCGGCAAACCATCCACGAGCACAGGCTCTGAATGCTGGCATTGCAAAACTCCTGTCCCTTGAAATGCTGTCATTCAGGCTGGTGGAGACTGACAGTTTCCGTGAATTAATGGCATTGGCAGTCCCACAATACAATGTGCCCAGCCGATTTTATTTCAGCAGGCAAGCCGTCCCTGGTCTGCAAAAGCATGTTGAGGCAAAAATTAAACATGCGCTACTAAACGCCGTCAGTAGCAAGGTCCACCTGACCACCGATGCGTGGACCAGTACCCATGGCCAGGGACGATACCTTTCACTCACTGCCCATTGGGTGAATGTTGTGGAGCCGGGTACAGATCTTGCGAGTGGCGCTGTACGTGTTCTGCCAACTCCAAGGATTGCCGGAATCAAGTCTGTCCACATTGACTCCTCCTCCTACTCCAGTTCCTCAGAATCATCGCTGCAGGAGCCGTCACGGTCTACCTCCACATGGACCCGTGGACGCTTACCTGATGCGACCGATATGAGCACAGCCGTGGCCAAACGGCAACAGGCCGTTCTGAAATTAATTCCTATGGGGAATCGAAGCCACACAGCGCAGGAGGTCTGGAATGCCATCAAGCAGGAGAGCGACGTGTGGTTTTTGCCAGCGAATCTCCAGCCAGGCTTGGTAGTGTGTGACAATGGCCGAAATCTGGTGGCAGCTCTGGGCCTTGGCAACCTCACTCACATACCATGTCTGGCACATGTGCTCAACTTGGTCGTGCAGAGTTTTTTGAGGGACTATCCGGATCTTGATGCACTGCTGCACAAGGTCCGCCTAGAGTGCGCTCACTTGCGACGTTCCAGCATGGCCAGATCGCGCATTGCAGCTCTGCAACGCAGATTGCGCCTTCCTGAACATCGCATCATATGTGACGTATCCACCAGGTGGAATTCAACGTTACATATGTTGGAGCGGTTGTGTGAGCAGCAGCCAGCAGTTATGGAGTATCAGCTGCATCAGGCGCAATCAACACGCAATTTGCGCCGTCCACACTTCACCATTAATGAGTGGGCCACTATGAAGGACATGTGCCACGTTTTGCGTGCGTTTGATGAGTCAACGCGGATGGCGAGTGCAGATGATGCACTAGTCAGCCTGACTGTCCCCCTTATCTGCCTGCTTCAAAAAACACTGCAAGCAATAAGGGATGAGGTTTTGGAAGAGGTGGAGGATGAGGAGTCACAAATTCCATCACCTTCTGGAAAGTCAGCGCAACGTGGTTCCTCACAAAGGGCTGGGCAGGGCTCACTTTGTGAGGAGGATGAGGAGGAGGAGTCAATGGAGGAGGAAGACATCGCTCCAGAGGGAGGTACACAACGCTCTAGTCAGTATGTAGAGCGAGGGTGGGGTGATGCAGAGCAGGCAGAGATAACGCCTCTTGCAGAGGACAGCGTTTCTTTGCCAGTTGGGAGTCTGCAGCACATGGTTGATTTCATGCTGCAGTGCCTAAGAAACGACCGCCGCATCGCCCACATTCTCACGACGTCTGATTATTGGGTGTACACCCTCCTAGACCCTCGCTACCGGGACAACGTCAAAAGCCTCATCACACCGTTGAACCGGGAGCGTAAAATGCGGGAGTACCAAGACACACTGGTGCAATCCCTAATGTTCTACCTTACTGCCGAGAGCACTGCTGCTGCTACTGCTTTACAAAGCAGCTCTGTGCGTCGAGGCAGTGTAGAGAGCTCTGCAACAAGAGGGAGCACACGCAGTGCCTCTGCACAGGGAAAGACCAGTATGTTAAAAATGTGGCAAAGTTTTGTGGCAGCGCCACTAATGTCTACACCATCCGAGAGGGCTCCAGTCAGCGGGAGGCAACGTATCCGTCAGATGGTGACAGACTACTTGGCTTTGCCTCTCAGTGTACTCCCAGATGGCTCTTCCCCATTCAAGTTTTGGGTCTCTAAGCTGGATACATGGCCAGAGCTTAGCCAGTATGCATTGGAGGTGCTGGCTTGCCCTGCTGCCAGTGTATTATCGGAGCGCGTCTTTAGTGCTGCAGGTGGTGTACTAACAGACCGTCGCATGCGACTATCCTCCGATAATGTAGACCGGCTTACTTTTCTGAAAATGAACAAGGCATGGATCTCGCCAGAATTTGTCTGTCCGTTTTCAGATTAAATAACTGGTTCGCAACGTTATCCATGTCTCCTGTTATGTTCATCTTTCTACCACCTGAACTCTACTCCCTGGGCTCCAACACTGCCAGTTGCTGCTCAGAAGTGTCGTGTCCACAGAACAAAACACAAGCTCTACTGTTAGTGGGGTTCAGTAACGCCAGCTGTTCCCCTGCTGTGTCAACGGCAAGAAGTGTCCTGTTCCCGACACATGGACAGAAAAACACATGACCAACATGCTCCAAATAGGGAAGAGCCGTCACCCTGCTTGTTATGCTGAAAACATGAAATTGTGAAGTTTTGCAGGCCTAGAATGATAAATTTTTATGACAAATATGGACAAATAATAATTTGTCATCACAGCGCATATCTGCACATGTCTATTAGAAATGGTAACAAAAAATAAAACATAGTCTACTCTTCACATTTTTAAATTAATGCATAAAAGTACATTTCAGACTTATGAATTAATGCTTTTTAAGGAACTTTATCTGTACCTGTAAGATAATGCACTCAATGGATGTACGAATCATTAAATCCTCATCATCATCATCACGAGTTTTATTTATGACAGACATTATAAAATACACATACTGATGCCAACTGTAACTTCAAACACCATATATGAAATGGCCAGCATGTAAACATGGTAATAATGTCCAATAATAAATTATTACATCTAGAAAGTGCATCATGCATACTGACAATAGGTAGTTATACCTGCAAGTGCTGTTGAAACAACCACAAGAGATATAAATTAATACTGGTATATAGGTATCACAGTGCATAGTTACTCATGGACAATGTTGATGTAATACTGTATCTCAATTAAGTCAGCGTCAACCATTAGGCTTGTTAGTCTTGTACATTGTTAAAGAGGGAACGTAATTTTTTGGTTTGTCATAGGTGTAGTATTACACATTAAATTATTACTGCTGTATTTTTTTTTGCGTCCCTAGTGCGCAATAACGCAGCCTAACCTCACATTTGATAGTCAGCTAATTGCCACACGCTACCCTACCCTACGCGTGACAGTAGGAAGGTAGTGTTGACGGATAAAGCTTTGCGCAACCAGACATTCTTTTACCCTCTTCAACACTCTACAAGCAAAAATGCATGATTTCAGCCGCAGACTTTATTGACGTACAGTATAACATCGGCATTACCCATCAGAGGCTGTCCACTGTCTGATACAGACATAGAATATACCTTTGCTATCCGTAGCCTTTGTTTCACCTACACTTGCAGGCACACACTTAAATTGTGACAAACAATGCCTAATGTTTTTTTAAATGGTTATTTTTTATTGTACATTATTGTGTCATCAATCACATTGATGAGTCCATGCTGGACATGTCATACATGCTATAGAAAGTTACGATTTTATGAACTTAAATAATTGAAATGTCTGTGACTGTCACATAAAATTTGCGATGATGATGATGAGTGACTATTACAAAATCCATTGTCTTCACTATGTTATGGTTTAACATAGCGTTCCTTAAGCATTATTCATAAAAAAAAAAATTTACTTTTATTCTTAAATTTACAACACTATATTTTGTTACCAATTTTTTGGGTGTTGTGTTGTTCCATTTATTTTTGGCATGTGCATATATGCGTTTATATTTGTATTTTCTTTATTTTTCCTTCTTGAAATTAGAAAACATGTGTATCTTTGTACCGTGTTAGCCAGTAGATAGAAAAATATTTAGACTTCAGAGTCAGCAGTGGTTGATACCTTTTAATGGATAACTGAAAAGATGGAAACAAATTGCAAGCTTTCAAGGCTACTCACGTCTCTTCATCAGGGAAAGACTAACTCAAAAAATTAAGCATCACATATTTCTATACACAACAGGACACAGGAATAGTGCAATAGGTAAGACAAGTAAGTGACGTGTATCAGAACTGTCATTATCTCACAGGGATGAACATAAATATTGGAACAGTTCCTAGATAAGGATAGAAAGTTTGATTGCCCTCTCATTGGCGTATTTTTTTGGGTTTTCATGACCCTGGAAGGGCATAGACGCAGATTCCTTAATTGATATAGAATGACATAAATCCATGTGATCTATTCATTCCATCACTAACAGTGTCAAAGGTCATGATGAGCTTATATTCTGAAACCTTTGTACGTTTCTCATATTTGAAGTTATATTTTAATAACAGTAATTCCATATCCATGATGCTATGACTGGGCATACAAAAGTCTTTTGCCACAGGTAAATTCATTAATTTATCTGTGATTGTGTGGCGCTGATAATTCATCCTTGTTCTCCTTTTTGTTGACGGTCTCCCCTCACTTGTCCCTCCCTCACTTGTCTTAGCTATTCCTGTGTCCTGTTGTGTGTAGAAATATGTGATTCTTCATTTTTGGCTTTACTCTTAGCCTGATGAAGACACCTGAGTAGTCTCGAAAGCTTTGAATTTGTTACCATATTTTCAGTTAGCCATTAAACGTTATCAACCACAGAGGACTGTCAAGTATAAATATTTTTCTATTCTTGTAATTGAAATTTATCATTTTATTGTTGTAGTAAAACTTCATTTATTCTTGTTTGAAGTACATACATTTGCAATGGCCACGTAACAAGGCAATAACTCAATATTTTATGCCTACACCCTCCTTGACCCTGGGCTTCAACAGCGCCAGTTGCTGCTCAGAAGTGTTAGATGCACAGATGAAAACAATCGCTGATGTGTTTGTGGGGTTCAGTAACGCCTGCTGTTCCCCTGCTGTGTGTCTGGCAAAAATTACTGCTGCTAACTACAACTTCAACTTCAAACGTCTCATACTAGGCCTCTGCCTACACCCTCCTTGACCCTGGGCTTCAACAGCGCCAGTTGCTGCTCAGAAGTGTTAGATGCACAGATGAAAACAATCGCTGATGTGTTTGTGGGGTTCAGTAACGCCTGCTGTTCCCCTGCTGTGTGTCCGGCAAAAAGTCCTGCTGCCTCCACCCTGTTCTTCTCATCCCTGGGTTACAACACGCCAGTTGTTTCTCGGAAGTGCTGTTAGCACAGTCTACACTTGCTCCCGTGTTACTGGGGTTCAGTAATGTCAGCTGTTCCCCTGCTGTGTGAACGGCAAAAAGTCCTGCTGCCTCCACCCTGTTCTGTTCTCATCCCTGGGTTACAACACCGCCAGTTGTTTCTCGGAAGTGCTGTTAGCACAGTCTACACTTGCTCCTGTGTTACTGGGGTTCAGTAATGTCAGCTGTTCCCCTGCTGTGTGAACGGCAAAAGTCCTGCTGCCTCCACCCTGTTCTCTTCTCATCCCTGGGTTACAACACCACCAGTTGTTTCTCGGAAGTGCTGTTAGCACAGTCTACACTTGCTCCGTGTTACTGGGGTTCAGTAATGTCAGCTGTTCCCCTGCTGTGTGAACGGCAAAAAGTCCTGCTGCCTCCACCCTGTTCTCTTCTCATCCCTGGGTTACAACACCGCCAGTTGTTTCTCGGAAGTGCTGTTAGCACAGTCTACACTTGCTCCTGTGTTACTGGGGTTCAGTAATGTCAGCTGTTCCCCTGCTGTGTGAACGGCAAAAAGTCCTGCTGCCTCCACCCTGTTCTCTTCTCATCCCTGGGTTACAACACCGCCAGTTGTTTCTCGGAAGTGCTGTTAGCACAGTCTACACTTGCTCCCGTGTTACTGGGGTTCAGTAATGTCAGCTGTTCCCCTGCTGTGTGAACGGCAAATAGTCCTGCTGCCTCCACCCTGTTCTCTTCTCATCCCTGGGTTACAACACCGCCAGTTGTTTCTCGGAAGTGCTGTTAGCACAGTCTACACTTGCTCCTGTGTTACTGGGGTTCAGTAATGTCAGCTGTTCCCCTGCTGTGTGAACGGCAAATAGTCCTGCTGCCTCCACCCTGTTCTGTTCTCATCCCTGGGTTACAACACCGCCAGTTGTTTCTCGGAAGTGCTGTTAGCACAGTCTACACTTGCTCCTGTGTTACTGGGGTTCAGTAATGTCAGCTGTTCCCCTGCTGTGTGAACGGCAAAAAGTCCTGCTGCCTCCACCCTGTTCTCTTCTCATCCCTGGGTTACAACACCGCCAGTTGTTTCTCGGAAGTGCTGTTAGCACAGTCTACACTTGCTCCTGTGTTACTGGGGTTCAGTAATGTCAGCTGTTCCCCTGCTGTGTGAACGGCAAATAGTCCTGCTGCCTCCACCCTGTTCTCTTCTCATCCCTGGGTTACAACACCGCCAGTTGTTTCTCGGAAGTGCTGTTAGCACAGTCTACACTTGCTCCTGTGTTACTGGGGTTCAGTAATGTCAGCTGTTCCCCTGCTGTGTGAACGGCAAAAAGTCCTGCTGCCTCAACTTTAATTTCCATGGGTACCTTCTGCTACCCATCCGGGTTCCAGTACCGTCAGCTGGTTCTCCGCAGTACCTTTGGCCTAGGTGCCTCCATGTCGGTATCCGAGTTCCAGCAACGTCTGCTGGTCCTTGGTAGTGCTTTGGAGCACAGGTACCTCCTGCTTAGTAACCCTGTCCCAGTAACGTCAGCTGGTCCTCGGTTGTGCCATTGGCTCTTTTCCTTCTGCTGACCCTCCGGGTTCCAGCACAGTCAGCTGGTCCTCGTTACTTTCATTGGCTCTTGTACCTTCTGCTACCCATCCGGGTTCCAGTACCGTCAGCTGGTTCTCCGCAGTGCCTTTGGCCTAGGTGCCTCCATGTCGGTATCCGAGTTCCAGCAACGTCTGCTGGTCCTTGGTAGTGCTTTGGAGCACAGGTACCTCCTGCTTAGTAACCCTGTCCCAGTAACGTCAGCTGGTCCTCGGTTGTGCCATTGGCTCTTTTCCTTCTGCTGACCCTCCGGGTTCCAGCACAGTCAGCTGGTCCTCGTTACTTCCATTGGCTTTTGTACCATCACCAACAGGACAAAGAAGGTTAAGACAAACTACAAGATACAGAACAAGAGACAGAAGAACAATAAGCAGAAGATCAAAAAGCAGAAGAACATTAAGTATAAGACCAAAATGAAGAGCAAAATATATGCTCTAAATTCTAAGCAGAAGAAGACTAAGCAGTGTATGGGGGTGAGTCCGTTCCTCCTCGTGGTGCCCCTGGAAAATGCCTGATGCTGCTGCAGGCTAAACTGAACGCGGACAAATACTGTTGTAATTAAAATCTTTCGTGACAGCAAGAACGGAAGGATGAAAATTCAGAGTTTTACAGATTACAAGTACAGGAATGTCTGTCACAAATAAGAATATGATGAAAAGGATGAATAGGAAGAAGATGAAGAAGTAGAATATGAAGAATAATAACTGTTTAATAAGAACAATATAAGTAATGTTAACAAAAAGATGAATAGCAAGAAGTTTTAGAAGATTAAGAAGGTGAAGATGAAGAATAATTTGATGAGAAAGATGATGCTGCTGAAAATTATGAAGGAGAAAGTGTGTGAAAAGTTAAAAAGGTGAAGACCATGGAAGTTGTGAAACAGACATATTTGACAAAATAGAAAAAAGGTTAACAACATTGTCAATTTGTTCGTCAATCCGAACGTATTTCCTAAAAAAAAAAAATTAATGCTATTCCATTGGATTGGGTCAAACATCTATGCCTTTAATGTCTCCTCAACCTCCCCCAATACATTCTACATTACTCTTTCTTGTTTTCCTTCATGTACAATTAACCAACAAGGCAAGAATGGGTTTTTTTAATTTCGATATTTTGTTCCCATAGACTTACATGGGACTTCCGGTATCGGTATCGGGTATCGCCGATATTTTAGTGATATCGGCGATACCATTCCGATTCCGATACTTTAGGATATCGGAAAGTATCGCTCAACTCTAGTTATAGGGAAATGAAATTAAGGCATTTATGATATTAGTGTTTGATGTTCAGTTGCTCAAACCAGAGCACAGAAGCCATCGCCTTATCGTTCAACGAGTGCAGAGAGAAAGGTCTAAGAAAGCCTATCTGTCCAAACATCACTCCTTTCACACTTAACACTACTAAAAAGAGGCAGTACCATATAAAAATAACTGAGAGTTTGGTCATACATCAGGTGAGAGCAATACTATTTTTTACTAAGAAGTAATTATCAATATTACAATTCATTGTATACAATGTAATTCATATGGAGCATATTTGTGAACTATAAATGCTGTCCACTAAGGAAGAGAACTATTTCTTTCTGTCCACAAGGTGTCAGTATAACCATATAATTGATACAGTAAAGACAGCAGCATTTAGTTTTAGGTTTGATATTTATTATTATGGTCTGCTGTCTCTCTCCTTCCTGTGCTGTGTTCTCCTCTCATGTGCTGTCCCGTTTGAGCTGTCTCCCCACTGTGCTCTGTCTCTCTCACCCCTGTGCGCTTTCTCTCTCCCCCATCTGCTGTCTTCTCCTCTCATGTGATCTCTTCTTTGACCTGTGTACCCCATGTGCTATACCACAGCTCCTGGGCAGGGGAGGAGCAAAAGACAATACTGACATTACAGCAGGAGATCGCAGAGGATACATTTTGTGAGGTAAAATATTTTTTAACCCCTTCCCGACCCATGACGCCACGTAGGCGTCATGAAAACCTGTGCCAATCCGACCCATGACGCCTATGTGGCGTCATGAAAGGATCTCGTCCCTGCGGGCCGGGAGACCGGGGTCACTCAAAGGTCACCCGACCCGCAGTTACAGGACCCTTTCTGCTTCACCACAGGGGGGTTGGCTTAACCCCCCCGTGGCCACGATCGCTCTGATTGGCTGTTAAAAGTGAAACAGCCAATCAGAGCAATGTGTAATATTTCACCAATTTAATTGGTGAAATATTACAATCCAGCCATGGCCAATGCTGCAATAGCATCTGCCATGGCTGGAGACCGAGCCCTGACCCCCCCACACCGAGTCACGGCGGTGATCGGCCGCCGCCACCGAAAGATGGCAGCGATCGGTCACCGCCGTCACTTACAGCTCCCCTCCTCTTTTGGTCCACTGCCCCCACTTCCTATCCCCCCCCCCAGCCTTCCGACCCCCTACTCACCTCTCCCGATCCACCGATGTCCACGATCGGGCCCGGCGTCTGCCCGGGCCTCTTCATGGGCGCCGCCATATTGGAAAATGGCGAGCGCATGCGCAGTGCGCCCGCCGGCCGGCGCATGCGCAGTGCACCCCCAGTGTTCAAAAAATTATTTTGATCACTGTGATAAACTGTCACAGTGATCAAAATAAAAAAAAGTAAATGAACCCCCCCTTTATCATAGGTAGGGATAAATAAAAAAAATAAAGAATTTTTTTTTTTTTTCTAGCGGATTTTGCTGCTGATCCGCAGCTGATTTTGCTGCGGATCCGCGGCGGATATCGCTGCTTATCCGCGGCGGATTTCGCTGCTGATCCGCGGCGGATTTCGCTGCGGATCCGCGGCGGATATCGCTGCTGATCCGCGGCGGATTTCGCTGCTTATCCGCGGCGGATTTTGCTGCTGATCCGCGGCGGATTTTGCTGCTGATCCGCGACTGATTTTGCTGCTGATCCGCGGCTGATTATCTGCTGATTCATCTGCGCTAGCGGGTATAGCATAACGCGATCGCGTTATGCTATACCGTTACCAGCCGGTCAACGCTACGTGTTGAACGGGCTGGTAAAACGCAATATGAACCCAGCCTTAGGGTTAGAACTAGGGTTAGGGTTAGCATTAGGGCTAAGGTTAGAATTACGGTTAGGGTTGGAATTTGGGTTAGGGTTGGAATTAGGGTTAGGTTTGGAATTAGGGTTAGGCTTGTAGTTAGGTTTATGGTTAGAGTTGGGATTAGGGTTAGGGGTGTGTTGGGGTTAGGGTTATGATTAGGGTTTGTATTAGGGTTAGGTGTGTGTAGGCGTTAGGGGTGTGTTGGCGTTAGGGTTGGAGTTAGAATTGAGGGGTTTCCACTATTTAGGCACATCAGGGGGTCTCCATACGCGACATGGCGCCACCATTGATTCCTGCAAATTTTGCGTTCAAAAAGTCAAACAGTGCTCCCTTTATTCCAAGCCCCGACGTATGCCCAAACAGTGGTTTATCCCCACATATGAGGTATCAGCGTACTCGGGAAAAATTGCACAACAACTTTGGGGGTTCTAATTTCTCCTGTTAACATTGGGAAAAAAAATTGGGGACTAAAAATTATTTTTGTGGAAAAAAAAAAGATTTTATATTTTCACGGCTCTGCGTTATAAACTTCTGTGAAGGACTTGGAGATTCAAAGTGCTCACCACACATCTAGAGGAGTTCCTTGGGGGATCTAGTTTCCAAAATGGGGTCACTTGTGGGGAGTTTCTACTGTTTAGGCACATCAGTGACTCTGCAAACGTAACATGACGCCCGAAGACCATTCCATCAAGTGGGCATTTCAAAAGGTCACTACTTCCCATCCGAGCCCCGACGTGTGCCCATACAGTAGTTTTCTCCCACATATGGGATATCAGCATACTCAGGACAAATTGGACAACGACTTTTGGGGTCTAATTTCTCATGTTACCCTTGCGAAAATAAAAAAATTGGGGACTAAAAGAACCTGATTGTGGAAAAAATATGATTTTTTTATTTTCATGCCCGGGCGTTATAAACTTCTGTGTAGCCCTTGGGGGTTCAAAGTGCTCACCACACATCTAGATAAGTTCTTTGCGGTGTCTAGTTTCCAAAATGAGGTCACTTGTGGGGAGTTTCTACTGTTTAGGCGCATCAGGGGCTCTGCAAACGTAACAAGATGCCCGCAGACCATTCCATCAAGTTGGCATTTCAAAGCGTCACTACATCCCTTCCGAGCCCTGACGTGTGCCCAAACAGTGGTTCCCCCCCACATATGGGGTACTAGCGTACTCAGGACAAACTGGACAACAAATTTCGGGGTCCAATTTCTCCTGTAACCATTGTGAAAATAAAAAATAGTGGGCTAAAAAAATCATTTTTTGAGAAAAAAAAAAAGATATTTTATTTTCACGGCTCTGCGTTATAAACTTCTGTAAAGCACCTGGGGTGTTCAAATTGCTCACTATGCATCTAGATAAGTTCCTTAGGGCGTCTAGTTTCCAAAATGGGGTCACTTGTGGGGGAGCTCCAATGTTTAGGCACACAGGGACTCTCCAAATGCGACATGGCAACCGCTAAATATTCCAGCATATTTTCCATTCAAAAAGTCAAATGGCGCTCCTTCCCTTCTGAGCCCTGCCGTGCGCCCAAACAGTGGTTTATGACCACATATGAGGTATCTGTGTACTCAGGAGAAATTGCCCAACAAATTTTAGGATCCAATTTATACTGTTGCCCATGTGAAAATGAAAAAAACTGAGGCTAAAAGAAAATTTTTGTGAAAAAAAAGTACTTTCTTTTTTTTACGGATCAATTTGTGAAGCACCTGGGGGTTCAAAGTGCTCACTATGCATCTAGATAAGTTCCTTAGGGGGTCTAGTTTCCAAAATGGGGTCACTTGTGGGGGAGCTCCAATGTTTAGGCACACAGGGACTCTCCAAATGCGACATGGCAACCGCTAAATATTCCAGCATATTTTCCATTCAAAAAGTCAAATGGCACTGCTTCCCTTCTGAGCCCTGCCATGCGCCCAAACAGTGGTTTATGACCACATATGAGGTATCTGTGTACTCAGGAGAAATTGCCCAACAAATTTTAGGATCCAATTTATACTGTTGCCCATGTGAAAATGAAAAAACTGAGGCTAAAAGAAAATTTTTGTGAAAAAAAAGTACTTTCTTTTTTTTACAGATCAATTTGTGAAGCACCTGGGGGTTCAAAATGATCACTATGCATCTAGATAAGTTCCTTAGGGGGTCTAGTTTCCAAAATGGGGTCACTTGTGGGGAGCTAGAATGTTTAGGCACACAGGGACTCTCCAAATGCGACATGGCAACCGCTAAATATTCCAGCATATTTTCCATTCAAAAAGTCAAATGGCGCTGCTTCCCTTCTGAGCCCTGCCATGCGCCCAAACAGTGGTTTATGACCACATATGAGGTATCTGTGTACTCAGGAGAAATTGCCCAACAAATTTTAGGATCCAATTTATACTGTTGCCCATGTGAAAATGAAAAAACTGAGGCTAAAAGAAAATTTTTGTGAAAAAAAAGTACTTTCTTTTTTTTACAGATCAATTTGTGAAGCACCTGGGGGTTCAAAATGATCACTATGCATCTAGATAAGTTCCTTAGGGGGTCTAGTTTCCAAAATGGGGTCACTTGTGGGGGAGCTCCAATGTTTAGGCACACAGGGACTCTCCAAATGTGACATGGCAACCGCTAAATATTCCAGCATATTTTCCATTCAAAAAGTCAAATGGCGCTCCTTCCCTTCTGAGCCCTGCCGTGCGCCCATACAGTGGTTTATGACCACATATGAGGTATCTGTGTACTCAGGAGAAATTGCCCAACAAATTTTAGGATCCATTTTATCCTGATACCCATGTAAAAATGAAAAAATTGATGCTAAAAGAAAATTTTTGTTGGAAAAATTAAAATGTCCATTTTTTCCTTACACGTTGCTTTAGTTCCTGTGAAGCACCTGAAGGGTTAATAATCTTCTTGAATGTAGTTTTGAGTAGCTTGAGGGGTGCAGTTTTTATAAAGGTGTCACTTTTGGGTATTTTCTGCCATATAGACCCCTCAAAGTGACTTCAAATGTGAGGTGGTCCCTAAAAAAAATGGTTTTGTAAATTTTGCTGTAAAAATGAGAAATCGCTGGTCAACTTTTAACCCTTATAACTTCCTAACAAAAAAAAATGTTGTTCCAAAAATTGTGCTGATGTAAAGTAGACATGTGGGAAATGTTATTTATTAACTATTTTGTGTCACATAACTCTCTAGTTTAACAGAATAAAAATTAAAAATTTGAAAATTACAAAATTTTCAAAATTTTCGCCAAATTTCCATTTTTTTCACAAATAAACGCAAAAATTATCGACTTAAATTTACCACTAACATGAAGCCCAATATGTCACGAAAAAACAATCTCAGAATCGCTAGGATCCGTTGAAGCGTTCCTGAGTTATTACCTCATAAAGGGACACTGGTCAGAATTGCAAAAAATGCAAGGTCTTTAAGGTCAAAATAGGCTGGGTCATGAAGGGGTTAAAAACAGTGAAATATTTTACCTCACAAAATGAATCCTCTGTGATCCCCTGCTGTAATGTCAGTATTGTCTTTTGCTTCCTCCCCTGCCCAGGAGATGTGGTATGCTCTGTACACGGTCAGACACAATCAGTTTTTAAAATGAACTTTCGTTCGTGTGAAAACCCCTTTAATGTGACCGGCTTCCTCTGCCTGTAGACACGTCACTTATCTGCCGCCAGGATCAGCTGAATGATTCACTGCACCTGCGCAGAAAATCAGACCATCGCCATCTTTGTGCAGAGAGATAGCGGCAGTCACATTAAAACTGCGCATGTGGTCCTCCTGTACAAAGACGGCGGCAGTCAGTGAATCATTAGGCTGATCCCGGTGGCAGCGTGTTCGTGATGGTGTTCCCAGGGCCGGCTCCAGGTTTTTATGGGCCCTGGGTGAAAGAGCCTCAGTGGGCCCCTTTAACACAGACCACGATTCATGATGCACAGATACTGCAGAGAAATATGGGTATAGTACAATGCCAAACACTTCTCTTCTTCTATTACATGAGTGATATCTATTGTAAATTGTACAATAGCTCAAAAACCGCCAAATCCTCACAGCGCACAGTACAGACTGGACAGTACAGTCCTCCATACAATATTATGGGCACCACAGTCTCCCCCTTATCACCCATATAATACCCCATGCAGGATGTCACCCCCATATAATGCTCCATACAGGATACTGGTCTCCATATAATGCTCCATACAGAATACTGGACCCAATATAATGCTCCATACAGGATACTGGTCCCCATATAATGCTCCATACAGGATACTGGTCCCCATATAATGCTCCATACAAAATATGGAGCTCTCCTCTGCGCTGTACTGCGTTCTGCACTGTTACGGCTCAGGAAAGGGCGCTGTGGAAAGACTCCCCATTATCATCATGATTTCCTCCCCATCATCATCATTGCCTCCTTATCATCATCATTGCCTCCCCATTATCATCAATGCCTGCCCATCATCATCATCTCCTCCCCATCATCATCAATGCCTGCCCATTATCATCATGGCCTCCCCATCATTATCATCTCCTCCCCATCATCAATGCCTGCCCATTATCATATCCTCCCCATCATCATCATGGCCTCCCCATTATCATCAATGCCTGCCCATCATCATCATCGCCTCCCCATCATAATTATCACCTCCCCATCATCATCAATGCCTCCCCATTATCATCAATGTCTCCCCATCATCATCATCCCTCCCCATCATCATTATAGCCTCCCCATCATCATCAATGCCTGCCCATCATCATCTTCTCCCCATCATCAATGCCTGCCCATTATCATCAATGCCTGCCCATTATCATCAATGCCTGCCCATTATCATCATCTTCTCCCCATCATCAATGCCTCCCCATTATCATCAATGCCTGCCCATTATCATCAATGCCTGCCCATTATCATCATCTTCTCCCCATCATCAATGCCTCCCCATTATCATCAATGCCTGCCCATTATCATCAATGCCTCCCCATTATCATCAATGCCTGCCCATTATCATCAATGCCTGCCCATTATCATCAATGCCTCCCCATTATCATCAATGCCTGCCCATTATCATCAATGCCTGCCCATTATCATCAATGCCTGCCCATTATCATCATCTTCTCCCCATCATCAATGCCTCCCCATTATCATCAATGCCTCCCCATTATCATCAATGCCTGCCCATTATCATCAATGCCTGCCCATTATCATCAATGCCTGCCCATTATCATCATCTTCTCCCCATCATCAATGCCTCCCCATTATCATCAATGCCTGCCCATTATCATCAATGCCTCCCCATTATCATCAATGCCTGCCCATTATCATCAATGCCTGCCCATCATCACACACAGACAGCACAAGCACTCTCTCACATACATACACACACACATACACACACACACACACACAAAGCACCGCACTACATACACACAGAGACACACACAGAGACGTCTTACCTGTTCAGCGTCTGCGCTCTCTGCCACAGCCGGCCGCTGAATGATGACGTCATTCAGCGGATCTGCTGTGAGAGGAAGCGCCGGCGCCCCCTGGAGCCCGGAGCTGCGGCAGCGGAGGCACGGGAGAGGTAAGTATTGTGCCAGCTGATGCCGGGGCCCTGAGCAAGCGGGGGGGGGGGCCCAGTGGTGGCGCTGACACCGCTCTCCTCCGCTAACGGGCGCGGGGGTGCCAGACGGCGAGTGGGCCCCCCCCGCCTGCTCAGGGCCCCGGCACTTGCCCGGGTGTGCCGGGTGCTGACGCCGGCCCTGGGTGTTTCGCTAGTGGTACCACGCAAGAGGCTGCGTGAGTTTGTGAGTGTGTGTGAGTGTGAATGTGAGTGTGTGCATGTGAGTGTGACTGTGAGTGTGAGAGTGTGGTGCGTTCAGAGTATAGAGTGTGTGTGTGGTGTGATGGTGTGCCGCTGGTAGTACGGTGCAATAGGTTGGTACCAGCAGCAGTTTCCATATTGAGACATCCATCACTTGGGTGTCTGTTGTGAATGGGTTTGAGATGAGTTCTGAGCAAAGACTCCCTCTGGTGGTTACAAGCGGTACTGGTCTGTTCAGTGAAGATTGTGAGGACTGGGAATCAGGTGTTACTGACTGGTCTTATATAAGGGAGTCACCTTCCCATCAGGGTTGCCGGTGATCAATTGTTCTGGTCTGAATCCTTCATTCCTGTTTCTCTTGTAGCCTGCTGTGTCGTGTCTGCATCTCCTGCTAACAGATAAGACATTTTCTTCTTTTTGTTTTTGTACTATATTTTTGCATTTTGTCCTGCACTTCTTTGGGGGCCTTCCGGGTCCCCTTCGGGGGCTTTTGCCCTCTCAGTTTAGTTCAGCCACTGATGTTTGTACTTTTGCTTTTTCCAGTTTTTTCAGTGGCTGCTGTTTTGATTTTGTTACACCAGAGAACTAATTTAGGTGGTAGAGGTCGTGTGATCTCAGGTGATTTTGAAATTAGTAGAGTTGGTGCTTTTCAGGGTTTTCTGGGATTGCAGTAAGTACCCTTCCTATCCTTTTCTATTTAGTTAGTTTGGGCCCCAGCGTTTGCTCATACTATTTTCTTTCTGTGTCAGTATTTCTTCTTGTCTAACCGCCATTACATGTTTGGGGGCTTTCTATTATCTTTGGGGTTCTGCTCCGGGGCAGATAGCTTTCCTATTTCTATCTTTAGGTGTAGTTAGTTTCTCAGGCTGTGACGAGGCGTCTAGGACCAACGTAGGAACGCTCCACGGCTGCCTCTAGTTGTGGTGGTTATTCAGGGTACTGCAATCTCATAGATTCCAACTGCTCTGGTGTATTGCCTTTTTTACCTGCACTCCTCAGCTACCGAAACATAACAGTATCACCGGCCTAAAAATTGAAAATTGTATGGTACTCACAGAAGGGAAAAAATATTGTGAAAGAAAAAAGGTTGTCAGAGTTGTCAGAGATATTTTTCTATTTGTTGCATTTTTTTTTTTTTTTTTCCCTCTGTATCTCTGGGTGCTGGGGAGGATCTTTTCTCTCAATGGAGTTTGCACGGTTGTCTGGCCGTGTGGATCAGCTTGCCACTGAGGTTCAGAGTATTGCTGCATATCTTGCTAGGTTGCCTGTTGTGGAACCTAGGATCCCCATGCCAGATTTGTTTTTGGGGGATCGAGCTAAGTTTCAGAATTTCAAAAATAATTGTAAATTGTTTTTTTGCCTTAAAATCTAAGTCCTCAGGGAACGCAGCGCAGCAGGTTCAAATTATCATCTCTCTCCTGCGCGGCGATCCTCAGGATTGGGCTTTTTCCCTGACACCTGGGGATCCTGTTTTGAGTGATGTTGATGCATTTTTTCAGGCTTTGGGGTTATTGTACGATGAGCCTAATGTCACTGATCAAGCTGAAAAAGCCTTGTTGGCATTAAATCAGGGGCCTTATGACGCTGAGTTATACTGTCAGAGATTCCGTAGGTGGGCAGTCCTGACCAAATGGAATGACGACGCTTTGGCAGCCCTTTTCCGGAAGGGTCTGTCAGATAATGTAAAGGATGTTATGGTGGGATTCCCTGTCCCCTCTGGTCTCAATGATTCTATGTCATTAGTGATTCAAATTGACAGACGTTTGCGTGAGCGGAGAAGTATGCGTGGAATGGTGTTGCCTTGTGAACCAGCTTCTGAACCCATGCAGTGTGATAGAGTGGTGTCTGGGGCACAGCGTCATGAGTTTCGAAAGCGCAATGGGTTATGTTTCTACTGTGGTGATGCCTCTCATGCTATTTCAGTCTGCCCTAAGCGGGGAAGACGTTTTGCACGCTCAGTTGTCTTGGGTAGTGTTCAGACTAAGTTTTTATTAACTGTCACTCTGATATGCTCTATGTCCTCATTTTCTGCTCAGGCTTTCGTTGATTCTGGAGCAGCTATTAACCTGATGGATTATGATTTTGCTAAACGTTGTGGGTTTCCCTTGATACCCCTACAGAAGTCTATTCCCCTACTGGGGATCGATTCTACCCCTTTGGCTGAGAATAAACCCCAGTTTTCTACTCAGGTGATAATGAGGGTTGAACCTGATCACCAGGAGTGCTGCAAATTTTTGGTTCTGTATAATCTGCATGACATTATCGTGCTGGGTTTCCCTTGGTTATAGTCTCATAATCCTGTTTTGGATTGGAAATCTGTGTCTGTAACCAGTTGGGGCTGCCAATGTGTTAATACCAACACTCCTGTTTTTTCTGCTCTCCCCCAGGCTCAGGATGTTCCTGACTTTTTGATTGATTTTTCTGATGTGTTTAGCGAAAGTAAATCTGCATCCTTGCCTCCCCATAGGAGCTATGACTGCGCTATTGAATTAGTGCCGGGTAGTAAATTCCCTAAAGGTCGCCTTTTTAACTTGTCTGTACCTGAACATGACGCTATGCGGTCTTATATCAAGGAATCATTGGAGAAGGGTCATATCAGACCATCCTCTTCACCCTTAGGTGCCGGTTTTTTCTTTGTGGCCAAAAAAGATGGTTCATTAAGGCCGTGTATTGATTATCGTCTCTTGAACAATATTACTGTGAAATATCAATACCCGTTACCCTTGATTTCTGACCTGTTTTCCAGGGTGAAAAACGCTACTTGGTTTACCAAGCTTGACCTCAGGGGGGCGTATAACCTTATTCGCATTAAGCACGGGGATGAATGGAAGACGGCATTCAATACCCCTGAAGGGCATTTTGAGTACCTAGTGATGCCCTTTGGGCTCACTAATGCTCCTTCCGTCTTCCAGTCCTTCATGAATGACATTTTCAGGGATTTTGTGGACAAATTTCTGATTGTTTATTTGGATGATATCTTGATTTTTTCTAATGACTGGGACTCTCATGTGAAACATGTTCGAACTGTGTTCCAGATTTTGAGAGAGAATGCTCTGTATGTGAAGGGATCAAAGTGTCTTTTTGGCGTACAGAGGATCTCATTTCTGGGATTCATTTTGTCCCCATCTGTTATTGAAATGGACCCGGTCAAGGTTCAGGCCATCTGTGATTTGGTCCAACCTACTTCATTAAAGGCTCTTCAGAGATTTTTGGGTTTTGCCAATTTTTATCGTAAATTTATTGGTAATTTCTCGGTTATTGTTAAACCATTAACTGATTTGACCAGAAAGGGTTCTGATGTGGTGAATTGGCCTCCTGAGGCAGTCTCTGCGTTTCAGGAACTTAAGCAGAGATTCACTTCTGCTCCTGTTCTACGGCAGCCTGATGTTTCTCTGCCATTTCAGGTGGAGGTTGATGCCTCTGAAATTGGGGCAGGTGCCGTTTTGTCCCAAAAAGATCCAGAGACCTCTAAAAGTAACCCTTGTGCCTTTTTCTCTCGAAAATTTTCTCCTACTGAACGTAATTATGACGTGGGTAATCGGGAGTTATTGGCCATGAAGTGGGCTTTTGAAGAGTGGAGACATTGGCTGGAGGGAGCCAAACATCGGGTGGTGGTCCTTACGGACCATAAGAATCTGGTCTATCTGGAATCTGCCAAGCGACTCAATCCTAGACAGGCCAGGTGGGCCTTGTTTTTCACACGTTTTAATTTTGTGGTTTCCTTTCTTCCTGGCACTAAGAATGTTAAGGCGGATGCCCTCTCGAGGAGTTTCCTTGCGGACTCTCCTGAGTTATCTGATCCTTCTGTTATTTTGAAAGAGGGTGTAGTTCTTTCCGCCATCTCGCCCAATTTGAGACTTGCTCTGGAGGGGTGTCAGGAGGATAGGCCCGAGTGCTGCCCTGTTGGAAAATTGTTTGTCCCGGACCAGTGGAAAAAGAGTGTGATGTCTGAGATTCATTGTTCCGCATTGGCTGGGCATCCCGGAATTTTTGGTACCAGAGACTTGGTTAGTCGGTCCTTTTGGTGGCCTACCTTGTCTCGTGATGTCAGGGAATTTGTGCAGTCCTGCGAGACTTGCTCTCGCTCCAAGCCTTGCTCTCGCTCTAGTGGTTTGTTGATGCCATTGCCTGTGCCCAAGAGACCATGGACCCATATCTCTATGGATTTCATTTCCGACCTTCCTGTTTCTCAGAGAATGACCACCATCTGGGTAATTTGTGATAGGTTTTCCAAAATGATACATCTTGTGCCATTACCTAAGTTGCCTTCCTCCTCTGAATTGGTGCCGTTGTTCCTTCAGCACGTGGTTCGTTTACACGGCATTCCTGAGAACATTGTGTCTGACAGAGGAGTCCAGTTTGTTTCCAGATTTTGGAGGACTTTTTGTTCTAAACTGGGTGTTCAATTGTCTTTCTCCTCAGGATTTCATCCTCAGACCAATGGTCAAACTGAGAGAACAAACCAGACATTGGAGACTTATCTTAGATGCTTTGTGTCTGCTGATCAGGATGACTGGGTCTCTTTTTTACCTTTGGCTGAGTTTGCTCTTAATAATAGGGCTAGCTCTGTCACTTTGATGTCTCCGTTTTTCTGTAATTCTGGGTTTCACCCTCGATTTTCTTCAGGACAGACGGAGGCTTCTGTCTGTCCAGGTGTTGACTCTGTTGTGGAGCGTATGCAACAGATTTGGGACCAGGTAGTGGAGAGGTTGTCCCTCTCTCAGGAGAAGGCCCAGCGGTTTGCTAACCGGCATAGGACTGATGGTCCTCCGTTTAAAGTGGGGGACTTGGTCTGGTTGTCCTCAAAGAATATTCCTATGAGAGTAGCATCTCCTAAATTTAAGCCTAGGTTCATTGGACCTTATAAGATCATTGAGATTCTTAATCCTGTTTCTTTTCGTTTGCTTCTTCCAGGGACATTTAAGATCCATAACGTGTTCCACAAGTCCTTGTTGAAGAGGTTTGTTGAGCCAGTGCTTCCTGCTGCTGTGCCTCCTGACCCTGTTTTGATTGAGGGCAATCTGGAGTATGTGGTTGAGAAAATATTAGATTCTCGTTTTTCTAGACGGAAACTCCAGTATTTGGTTAAGTGGAGAGGTTACGGTCAGGAAGACAATTCTTGGTGTTTGCTTCGGACATCCATGCTAGGAGACTCATCCGTGCGTATCATAGAACTCATCCTGACCGACCTGGTTGCTCAAATGAGGGTTCGGTGACCCCTCCTCAAGGGGGGGGTACTGTTGTGAATGGGTTTGAGATGAGTTCTGAGCAGAGACTCCCTCTGGTGGTTACAAGCGGTACTGGTCTGTTCAGTGAAGATTGTGAGGACTGGGAATCAGGTGTTACTGACTGGTCTTATATAAGGGAGTCACCTTCCATCAGGGTTGCCGGTGATCAATTGTTCTGGTCTGAATCCTTCATTCCTGTTTCCCTTGTAGCCTGCTGTGTCGTGTCTGCATCTCCTGCTAACAGATAAGACATTTTCTTCTTTTTGTTTTTGTACTATATTTTTGCATTTTGTCCTGCACTTCTTTGGGGGCCTTCTGGGTCCCCTTCGGGGGCTTTTGCCCTCTCAGTTTAGTTCAGCCACTGATGTTTGTACTTTTGCTTTTTCCAGTTTTTTCAGTGGCTGCTGTTTTGATTTTGTTACACCAGAGAACTAATTTAGGTGGTAGAGGTCGTGTGATCTCAGGTGATTTTGAAATTAGTAGAGTTGGTGCTTTTCAGGGTTTTCTGGGATTGCAGTAAGTACCCTTCCTATCCTTTTCTATTTAGTTAGTTTGGGCCCCAGCGTTTGCTCATACTATTTTCTTTCTGTGTCAGTATTTCTTCTTGTCTAACCGCCATTACATGTTTGGGGGCTTTCTATTATCTTTGGGGTTCTGCTCCGGGGCAGATAGCTTTCCTATTTCTATCTTTAGGTGTAGTTAGTTTCTCAGGCTGTGACGAGGCGTCTAGGACCAACGTAGGAACGCTCCACGGCTGCCTCTAGTTGTGGTGGTTAGTCAGGGTACTGCAATCTCATAGATTCCAACTGCTCTGGTGTATTGCCTTTTTTACCTGCACTCCTCAGCTACCGAAACATAACAGGTGTCCCAATATGGCAGTCGGTGAACTTCCTCCACTTGGAATTCTGGGATATCTGGACAGAACAGGAAATGAAAACATTACAAGGCAATTATATAAATAGATTTATTATTTTATTATGCTTTGCTTATATAGTGCTTTCATATTCCGCGGCACTTTACATACATTATATAGTTGTTTTATGGTGAAAACATGGATGATGATAACTAATTGAAGGTGAGGTTCCAACTTCTGGGACTCATACTGATTGGTAGAATGAGGTACTTTTATCACTGTTAGAATGGAGCAGCGAGCACATACAAGTGTTCGACTATTACTCCATTGGGGATCCTGAGCGCAGTGCTCAGCTTTTTGCGGCAGCTCCATAGAGAACTAATGGAGAGGTGGTTAGGCGTGCACACTGTCATTCCATTCTAATAGGAATAAAAGTGTCCTGTGAGAGATAAAAATGCCATCTTCTGCTGATTGGTGCAGATCCCAGCGGTTGGAACAGAAGCAATCAATATCTTTTCACTTATCGCACGGATTGTTTTCACCAGACACCTCATTTAAAGGGAACCTGTCACAAGATTTGTCCCATATGAGATACGGCCACCTCCTTTCATGGCTGATATACAGCATACTATAATGTTGTAAAACTTCCCCCAATCCAACCTGAAAGAGAAGAAAAATAACTTTTAATATTTTTTTACTCACCTGCAGGACAGTCCAGCCCCAGGGGTTTTGCAAGTCTTGGTCCAGTGCAGGGGTGGACGTACTGCATGTGCAGCTGGTGCCCAGAGGCTCCGGGGGGCCCCTATAGGGTGGCTAATAATGAGGGCAATCTGGCCTGTTTATCCAGCTCCGAGGCTCCAGGGGGCCCCTGGCCAGATTGTACTCATGTGCAGCAGGTAGGGAGAGATGCCTGCAGCTCTGCTGCCTACAAGAGAAAATGGCAGTGGAGGTGCGGCGATCCATCCTGCTTTCTCTCTCACATAGCAGGCAGCCACGGCTGATGACATCATCATTCAGTGCCGCGGCTGTACCAGACAGGGGAAGCTGACAGTGATGCTACGGCTGCAGGAGAGCGTGCGGAGAGGTGAGAGGTGCTTTGTGTGTGTGCGTGTGTGTGTGTAGCGCTGCAGGGGAACGTGCAGAGAGGTGAATGGTGCTGTGTGTGTCTGTGTGTGAAGTTGGAAAAGAGGGCAATGATGGGGGTGTTGGGGAGAAGGCAATGATGGGGTTGATGGGGAGAAGGCAAGGATGGGGGTGATGGGGAGAAGGCAATGATGGGGGTGGTGAAAAGGACAATGATGGGTGATGGAAAGGGCAATAATGGGGGTGGTGGGGAGGAGGAAATGATGGAGGTGATGGAATGGGCAATGATGAGATGATAGGGAAAAGGCAATGATGGTGGCAGTGGAAAGGACAATGATGGGGTGGTGGGGAAGGAGGCAATGATGGAGGTGGTGGGGAAGAACAATGATAGGGTGGTGGGGGAGGAAGCAATGATGGAGGTTGTGGAATGGGCAATGATGGTTGTGGTGGAAAGGGCAATAATGGGGGTGGTGGGGAGGAGGAAATGATGGAGGTGGTGGAATGGGCAATGATGATGGGTGGTGGGGGATAAAGTAATGATGGAGGTGGTGGAAAAGACAATGATGGTTGTGGTGGAAAGAGCAATGGTGGGAAAGGAGGAAATGATGGAGGTGGTGGAATGGGCAATGATTGGGGTGGTGGGGAGAAAGCAATGATGGAGGTGGTGGAAAGGACAATGATAGGGTGGTGGGGAGAAAGCAATGATGGAGGTGGTGGAATGGCAATGATGGGGTGGTGGGTGAGAAAGCAATGATAGAGGTGGTGGAAAGGGCAATGATGTGGGTACTGGGGAGAAGACAATGATGGGGTAGGGAAGAGGACAATAATGGGATGCGGGGGAGGAGGACAATGAGGGGTGTGGGGGACTGGAACTTGAGTAAGGGATTTATAATGGATTTAGGAACAGATGGAGCTGGAAGAAGACGTTATTATCCCTTATGTTTAACAAAGTCCCTTAGTATATAGTGTACTCACTTATTATACATAGCACAGCACCTTAGTTTATAGTGTACTCACTTATCTATAGCACAGTACCTTAGTATATAGTGTACTCGCTTATTATGTCTAACACAGTCCCTTAGTATATAGCGTACTTACTTATTATGTATAACACAGTCCCTTAGTATATAGTGTACTCACTTATTATGTATAACACCATCCTTAGTTTCAGTTTCCTCTTTTGTTATGTATTACACCGTCCCTTATTAGATACCATCCTCTCTAGTTATATATGGTGCTGTCCATTATTATATAGCTTCCTCTGCTGTTATGTACAGTGCTGTCTCTTACATAGTGTATTTTTTATTATTTTTGTTATTCACAGCGCCCTCTTTTATTACATAGTCCGCTCTCTTGTTAGATATAAAATGACTGCTGATGGAGGAGCCAGTGACCAGACTACCAGTCCATTAGCTCCTCCATTAGAAAAGCTTTACCATGCTCCATCAGCCATCATTGCATTATACAGCTAACAAGGCAGGACGGTATGTAATAAAAAACAGGGCTCTATATAATCCAATATGTAAGGGGCGGTGCTGTACATAGCAAGAGAGGGCACTGTGTAATAAGGGACGTCAATATATATAATAAAGGAGACTATTTAATGTATATACATATATATACAGTATGTGTAGCTTTGTCATCATAAAAGGAGGGGGCCCAAATTTCTTGCACAGGGGACCCAAGCTGTCAGTGTCCGTCCCTGGTCCGATGCCTCCCTCCTTCTTGCTTTGTGTGTATGATGCGTCCTACGTCATCCTCAAAGTCCCCCCAGCATTGCGCTTCTGCGCAGGCCCTGTTGAGGGTAGAGCAAAGTACTGCAGTGTGCAGGTATGCGTACTGCAATACTTTGCCCTAGTCAGGGTAGACAGGGGCGCGATTCTAGGGAATAGTGTGTGGTTGATGTAGGACGCATCATCCACACAAAGCAAGGACGATGGGATTACAAGAAGATGGGAGCGCCAGACCAAGACCAGCGACACCCCTCTGAGCGGACTTCCCTGCAGGTGAGCATAAGGTCGGCGTCACACTTGCCGTATGAAAAATCGGTCCGATTTTCTCGGCCGAAAATCGCAGGAGTGTTCTTCGTATGGTGATCCGTATGTAATCCGTTTGCAATGCGATGATGCGATTTCCTCACATCTAGTATCAGTATGACATCCGTATGACATCCGTATGCAATGCGATTTTAACATGAGCTTTTAACATACAGCAGTTCTCTGTCATTGACACATCATTTTAAAACAGAATATTCTTCAAATAGACACATATAATAGGTGTATATATAAAAAAAAAATATATATATATATATATATATGTCAGTGACACACATATATATGTATGTCTTTATATTTCATAAAGAGATAGATAGAAGAATAGTCGGTAATTCATTTGTTGGCTTCTGTAAAATCACTGCAGGAGCTGACAGGATAGGAGAGATGGATTACATACAGTAAATCCATATAGAATAGGTAGATATATACGGTAGATTACAGTGATAAATACAATTAGTATAGCGTGTGTGCAAAATTCTGGACCTGTATTTAATGAATAAAAGATTCTTTTATGGAAAAAAATGTTGTAGGGTCCCCCTATAATTAATAGCCAGCAATGGCTATGCAGACAGCTGAGGGCTGATGTTAATAGCCTAGAAAGGCTATGAGCCCTTGCGGGCAGGGTCCTCCCTCCCTCTGTACTTATGTTTGTCTTGTATTGCTCATGTTTATTGTACTTGTCTATATTTGCCCTTCTGACATGTAAAGCACCATGGAACAAATGGCACTATAAAAATGTATAATAATAATGTGAAAAATATTTAGACTTGAGAGTCCTCAGTGGTTGATACCTTTTAATGGCTAACTGAAAAGATGGTAACAAATTGCAAGCTTTCGAGACTACTCAGGTCTCTTCATCAGGCATAGACTAATACAACATCTGAAGAATCACATATTTATACACAAAATAGCACAGAAAAAATGCAATAGGTAGGACAAGTGACATGAAGGTATCAACCACTGAGGACTCTCAAGTCTAAATATTTTCTATCTACTGGCTAACACGGTACGAAGATACACATCTTTCCTATAATAATAATGTGTAATAATAATAAAAAGGGGCCATGGATCTTGCACCCCCTTGGCTAAAAACATCAGCTCTCAGCCTCCCCAGTAAAGGCGCTTCGCTAGGATACGCCAATTCTGGCACATAGCCTTGTTCTTCCCACTGCCCTGTAGCGGTGGCATATGGGGTAATAGTTGGGGTGTTGATGTCACCTTTCAGGTGACATCAAGCTCCGAGGTTAGAAATGGAGAGGCGTCAATAAGACGTCCTTATTACTAACCCCATAGTCAAACGAAGCCCTCGTTCTCATGTAATAAAAATAAAATAAAAAATCAACAATATACCATACCTGTTCGTTGTTGTGTCCCACGCCGTAATCCATATCTGGGATATATACATATTTTCAACCTGGACAATGCTAAGATGCAACCATCCCGGCTGAAAAACCACTGATGAATGAGGAGATGCTGCCAGTACAGCCTCAGTGACTAGCGCTTATGTCACTGAGTTTGCATTCCCTCACAACCTGACCCATGCTGAACTCTGGAAAGTTTGAAAATGCCGGTTCATTTTCCCATGCTCCAGACTTCAGTGCGAGTCAGGCTGTGAGGGAGCACAGCATCAGTGACATCACGGCTATTCACTGAAGCTATTCTCGCAGCCAGGCTGAACTGCTGTGACCTCAGTACCATGGTATTTCTCATGGTGATCAGCTATGAAGACACCCAGCAATATGACTTTTCCACATTTTCTGTAACTTATGTGATTTATTTAACTATGCGAATTCTGATCAAAAATCCGCATCAAGAACTGCTTCAAATATGCTATGAAAAAACTTCCTACTGCAATGGGAAAACCATGCATACTTCACATTATAGTAAAAAAGATGAGTCAGAACTGAAAACCTTGGTGGAAAACCGCATAGATTTCTGATGAGAATTTATTTTAAAAACTACATTGGAATTTTATACTTCAAAGTTAACATAGCCTTAGGCCATGTTCAGATAATGCAATCACGTTGGACTTTTTTCTTATAGTTTTTCAAATTTGTGGTTAAAAACGTGGCACATCATGTGAACATGAGCTTAGGCCTCTTTAAGGCGTCAGTGATATTTCTCATATCCCCGCAAAAAAGGTCTACGATATATTAGTGGGTTTTTTATGAGACTTTCATCAGAATTTCATCAGTGTCCGTTTTTACAGTGAGAGTTTGGTCAGAGTTTAATCAGGTTTTTTTCGAGATTAAAAAAAGAATGGAGGCTTCTCTAGCTTCACCATTGAAACAGACCGTGTAAACTAGACAGCCCATGTATGTCGTTGGAGTGCTGTCACATTTATTTCACAGATCCATAGTCCTCTATTGGTGAGTTTGATTTGACACTCGGAGTCAGATCAATATCGGACATGTCTCCGTACTCTTAAGTGGACAACTAAGTCTTATGAAAAAATGTGAACAACCTTATAGACTGACTATCATAGATATGAGTGCTGCCCATGAAAAACAGGATTGTATGGAAAAACAGGGATTGTATGGAAAAACTGAAGTCTGAACGAGCCCTTCTCTAAAATAATCACCATGCAGTTCTCACATTTACCACCAGATGGGAGTATTTCACTGACCAAAAGATACAGGAAAGATTTATATCTTTGTACCGTGTTAGCCAGTGGATAGAAGAATATTCAGAATTGAGAGTCCTCAGTGGTTGATACCTTTTAATGACTGACTGAAAAGATGGTAACAAATTACAAACTTTCGAGACTACTCAGGTTTCTTCATCAGGCATTGACTAATACAAAATCTGAAGACTAACATATTTATACACAACACAGCACACAAAAAATGCAATAGATAAGTGATGTGAAGCAGAACTATCATTATGGGAGAGTGATAAACAGTTATGGTCATAAATATTGGAACAGTTCATAGATAAGGAGTGAAAGTTTTATTGTCCTCTGGTTATTTGTACTAAATGTCCAACTGGGGGTCTGTATGTGGGGGAGACAGGGCAAAAACTGAGAACAAGGATGAATTCTCATCGCCAATAAATAATAAAATAAACAATGAAAGAAAAAAGAATGGATCTACCTGTGGCAAAACATTTTTGCATGTCTGATCTCAGCACCATACACATGAAATGACTGGTATTGAAAGGTAACTTCACATCTCAGAGAGACAGAAGAGTCTGGGAGCATAAACTCATGACGACCTTTGACACACTCAGAGCAGGAATAAATGTGTCGCATGAATTTATGTCTTTTTACATCAATTAAGAAATTTGCTCCTAAGACCTTGTGGGGGTATCACAACACATTACCAGACCCCAATCAGAGGACAATAAAATAATGATAGTTCTGCTTCACATCACTTGTCTTATCTATTGCATTATTCCTGTGTCCTCTTGTGCATAAATATGTGATTCTTCAGATTTTGTATTAGTCTTTGCCTGATGAAGAGACCTGAGTAGTCTGGAAAGCTTACAATTTGTTACCATCTTTTCAGTTAGCCATTAACAGATATCAACCACTGAGGACTCTCAATTCTGAATATTCTACTGACCAAAAGAACATTGGAATTAATGCTTTTTACTACAAAAAAAATATTGGTCTTTGTTATTTCATTCTTTTCTTTTAGCTAAAATGTGTGGGTCAAAATATGCATTTGTTTTATCATTCTTTTTATTTTCACCTATTTTGAACCAATGGAAAACAGATGAAAAACTAATTTTTCTTCTGGTCATTTGCAGACTATTTTTTTTTTATCCTAAATTTGTTTTCAATGTTTATACTTTTCATTATTCAAAACTGACATATGGTCATTCAATTGTTTTTCAGCCCTGATGTAACAAGATAAAACACTATAAATAATAATATTCTGTGAGTTTCTAGTATAGTTTCTAATATACTTTTTGTGTTCCAGTGTCTCATCATTTACAAGAACACTTTCTCCTTAGACCTGCTCACAGCTGAAGAGCATGTTACAGTTTTCAGTCTAAAAAATTGGCCAGGATTTTTGCTGCTGCGTTTAAGGCCGGTTTCACACGTCCTGATATTTCCGGTACCGGAAAATTCGGCACCGGAGATATCAGTGTCCGTGTGTCCTTTTGTGTACCACATGGACACACGGATGGCCGTCGGGGAAGAAGCGGCTACAGTAAGCGCTGTCCCCCTGCAGCTGGTGCTGAAGCCGGCAGACATCATTCTCCCTGCTCTGCCAGCGAGCAGAGGAGAACGATGAGCGGTAAATTAATACACCGCTCTTCGTTATCCTCTGCTCGCAGGCAGAGCAGGGGGAATTACAGCCGGCTCAGCACCAGCTGAATTAACCCTGAATTAAACACAGCTGGACTCCGATGAAGGCGTAGAACCATCTCAAGGAGGATCACAAGGAAATGGACAGCATGTGACTTAAATATGAGTGTCTGAGCAAAGGGTCTGAATACTTATGGCAAATGTGATATTTCAGTTTTTCTTTTTAATAATTTTGCAAAAAATTCTACATTTCTGTTTTTTTCAGTCAAGATGGGGTGCAGAGTGTACATTAATGAGAAAAAAATGAATTCACCCATCTTCTTTCCCTTTCTCTGCTTCTTCTCACTGCTGGCGACATATCCCCCAATCCTGGCCCCCCTGCCTCATACATCCCACTAATCCTCACCCCTATACTTTTAACAGTAAGAGAAAATACCGCAATCCCTCACACTTAAAACCTGTGCCACTAACCCCTACCCCCAGCTTTCTCTCTCTGGAGCACTCTGGAACGCCCACTCCGTCTGCAACAAGCTCCACGTGACCCACGATCACTTTACCTCCCACAACCTCTCCTTCCTGGCCCTCTCTGAGATCTGGCTGACGCCCCATGACACGGCCTCCCCTGCTGCATTAAGTTACAGTGGCCTCCACTTCACCCACACTCCTCGCTCTGACAACAGACATGGTGGAGGCGTGGGTTTCCTTCTCTCTAATAACTGCTCCTTCAACCCTATCCAACCCCCACCCTCCCTTCTGCATCTACTCTCCCTCTAATCTCCAAATGGCCGTCATATACCGACCACCGGGCTCAGCCACTGCCTTCATTGACCAATTCTCCAGCTGGCTTCTCCACTTTCTCTCTGCTGACATCCCCACCATCATCATGGTTGACTTTAATATCCCTATTGACACCCGCCAGCCAGCAGCCTCCAAACTCCTGTCACTTACTTCATCCTTTGGACTTACTCAGTGGTCCTCCACAGCCACCCACACAGATGGACATACATTAGACCTCATATTCACCCGCCTCTGTTCCCTATCTAATCTCACAATCTCTCCCCTTCCCCTATCAGACCACCACCTTCTCACCTTCTCATCCCTGTCCTCTTCACCTGCCCCCCTATGTCCAGCCACTGGCACATCCTCGCAGAAACCTCACACACCTAGACATTCACAGACTCTCAGACTCTCTTCTACCTCTGTCCTCCATATCTTCACTCCACGACACAGACAGCGCCACTGCTTTCTATAACACCACCCTCACATCTGCCATAGACTCAGTCGCCCCTCTCATGCACGGCAAAGTGCGACAAATCAATAGGCAACCCTGGCACAACAATCTCACCACAAAACTTCGACAATCATCCAGGGTCGCGGAGCGGCATTGGAAGAAAACACGCCTACCAGACGACTTCACTACTTTCAAACAAGCTACACTTGCCTTCAAAATAGCCCTCACCTCTGCTAAACAGACCTATTTCACAAACCTTGTATCTTCATTATCCTACAACCCAAAACAACTGTTCAGCACATTCAACTCTCTCCTCCGCCCACCACTGCCACCTCCAACTCCCCTCAACTCTGCCGAGGACTTTGCCACCTACTTCAAAAATAAGATCGACCAAACAAGGCAAACCTTTACTGTTCCACCACCCCAACCACTCCATATACCAGACCTCTGCCTTTCCCTACTAACCTCCCTTTCCAACATCACTGAAGGAGAGCTTACTCATCTCCTTTTCAAATCACACCTTACCACCTGTGCACTTGACCCCATCCTTCCCACCTGCTCACCAACCTCACTAACACGCTCATCCCAGCCTTAACCCATCTCTTCAACCTATCGCTATCTTCTGGTACCTTTCCCTCTGCCTTCAAACATGCCACCATCACACCCATCCTCAAAAAAACAAACCTTGACCCAACTGCTATGCCCAGCTATTGCCCAATATCATTGATCCCGTTTGCTTCGAAACTCCTTGAGCAGCATGTCCATGCTCAACTTTCCTCCCACCTCTCATCTAACTCTCTCCTTGACAGCCTCCAATCTGGCTTCCGCCCCCACCACTCCACTGAAACTGCCCTGACCAAAATTACTAATGACTTACAGCCAAAGCTAACAGACAGTTCTCCATCCTCCTCCTCCTTGACCTGTCCTCTGCCTTTGACAAAGTTGACCACTGCCTACTGCTACAGATTCTTTTTTCCCTTGGCATCAAAGACCTTGCCCTGTCCTGGATCGACACTTACCTTTCCGACTGCACATTCAGCGTCTCCCACTCCCACACTACCTCCTCATCCCGCCCTCTCTCTTGGAGTTTATCAAGGCTCTATCCTGGGGCCCCTACTTTTTTCCATCTATACCCTTGGCCTAGGACAACTCATAAAGTCCCATGGCTTCCAGTACCACCTGTATGTGGACGACACTCAGATCTACCTCTCTGGCCCAGATGTCACCTCTCTGCTGTCCAGAATCCCAGAGTGTCTATCAGCCATATCCTCCTTCTTCACCTCTCGCTTCCTAAAACTCAATGTAGACAAAACTGAACTCATCATCTTTCCTCCATCCCACGTATCTTCCCTACCCGATCTATCTATTATGGTAAATGGCATCACGATCTCTCCCGCACCTGAAATCCGCTGCCTCGGAGTAACTCTCGACTCTGCCCTGTCCTTCAAACCACACATCCAAACTCTTGCCACCTCCTGTCGCCTCCAACTTAAAAAACATTTCCAGAATCCGTCCCTTCCTCAGCCCTCAATCTACTAAAACTCTTGTGCATGCCCTCATCATCTCCCACCTCAATTACTGCAGCACCCTCCTGTGTGGCTTCCCCGTCAACTCTCTTGCACCACTCCAGTCTGTCCTCAACTCTGCTGCCCGACTAATCCACCTCTCCCCTCGCTACTCCCCTGCTTCTCCCCTCTGCAAATCCCTCCACTGGCTCCCAATTCCCCAACGAATCCAGTTCAAACTACTAACACTGACCTATAAAGTCGTCCACAACCTGTCCCCTCCCTATATCTCTGAACTACTCTCCCAATATCTTCCTTCACGTAATCTTCGATCCTCCCAAGACCTCCTACTATCCTCCACACTTATTCGTTCCTCACACAACCGCCTCCAAGATTTCTCCCGAATATCCCCCATCCTCTGGAATTCCACACCTCAACATGTACGATTATCCACCACCCTTGGATCCTTCAGACGGAACCTGAAAACCCATCTCTTCAGGAAAGCCTACAGCCTGCAATAACCATTCCGCCTCGCCGCCACCACCCGAGCTTCTGCCTCACCGCCACCACCTGAGCTGCCGCCTCACCTCCACCACCACCAGAGCTGCCGCACCCCCGACCTTCTGTTTCTTCCTCATTATCCCGTAGAATGTATGTCCGCAAGGACAGGGTCCTCTCCCCTCTGTACCAGTCTGTCATTGTAAATTTGTTTACTGTAAACTATATCTATAACTTTGTATGTAAGCCCTTCTCATGTACAGCACCATGGAATTAATGGCACTATATAAATAATAATAATAATAATAATAATAATAACTTTTCTAAATTTACCAAATGGCTGCAATGAAACAAAGAGTGAAAAATTTGAAGTGGTCTGAATACTTAACGCACCCACTGTATGTATAAAAATGTACTGCTTTATATTTCAATACATTTTCTGAATAATAATAATTCATGGAGAAAAATACAAAATCAAATTTTATAGATTTGCGTGGACAAAAAAAAACACAATCAACTAATTTTTTCCGTATTTTCAAAAAACTCCGAAACTATATGAACCTGACAAAACCCAGTCAGAAAAACTTTTTTACTTTTATTATGTTTTGGCCATATACATCTATATTTTGTTTTGCAATTTAGGCTTATACAATCTGTTCAGTGTAATGCATAGCATAAATGTAAACCTAGCCTAAGCTATATTTCTGCAGTCATTGATTTATTTCATATAGGTATTATCCTAGATTTATTTCTTTATGAAGAACATCTTTAAATAAGAAATCGTTAAATCAAACATTTCCATGTCACTCGTTGTTTGCATGAATCTACCGCACGTCCAGGAAGGAAGTAAAGGGTCTGTTACAGATCAAGGATACACACTTAAAATGTACACAGCGTAGACATATATCGGATATTAAACCTTGTAATTATTACAAAGTAAGGCAAACATCCCAACTTTGCATATTGATGAGTAGATACGACATAAAATTCCTGAAGGTGGAAAGTATATGATAGTTCTGACATTAGGTCACATAGGGCTTTGTGCACTGTTCTGTATAATTCACACTGCTTGTTCCGGAGGAACCTGGGAAAGGTTCACAGAGATGTCACTTTTCAACCTGCCTGTCTGGATCCGCCTGTCACAGACAGGAAATAGGGTTGTGATGGCTAGTAAAAATGATATTTACACATCTGTTAAAAAAAAATCAAACCTTCCAACAGGTTAAGCTGAACATCAACTTTTTACTTCAATCCTGTCATAAAATTCTGCTCTATTTATATAAAAGGCTAAAAGACATTTGCGTATTTGTGCGTATGCAGCAGAGACAGATAAGTAGATGTTGGATTAAAGAAAGGTTGGGTATGTTGTATTTTATATTTCAAGTTTTATGTTCTAGAAAGCTGGCATTACACATTAGATCATTTTCTTCGGAAGCCCCCCATACAATCGAGCATTCAAATTATCCAAGTGTTCATTTATTTTTAAAAGCCACAGAGAAAAATGCTGGCAGTGGCTTTTCTCTCCTGAAAACAGGAGGATCGGTGATGAAATTCCAACTGTCTGATCATTCTCTTCTTGTATAGATTGCAATGAATGTTAATAATTGATGGATGGTCATATATAAGATTTTAGAAAAAATAACAATATTGCGAAACTTGAAATTGCCAAATTTTCTCAAAATTGACACCCACACACACACCCACACACTGACATTTTTGTTATGTGCTTGTTCAGACAATCCAACCAGATTATTATTTTTGTTCATTCATTGATAGTTGTAACAGCCATACTTTTTCTTATTTGTATGCAAGATTCACTATAATAGGTCTCATTTTTTGTGAGAGGAGCTGTAGTTTTCTCTAAGTGCAATTTTGTCCAAGACTTACAGTAGTGTTAATGTTTAGGGGTGATTTAATGGAGGAAAAACTCAATTTCCATTTTTTATAATATTTTTTAATCACCATATGCTCACTGTGTCATGGCGGTAACTTGCATGCCTCAGCAAAGCCCTATCAACCGTGGTCATCGCGCAGCTTTTCCTTGCGTCAGTCCTGCTTGCTGAGTTTTGCTTCTTGCAGCATTCCTCAGTACTGCTGCATCTGAATGTATTTCCATTTGCCAGTAGGGAGGGCATGGCCGGTCTCTGCTGGAATTTAACCCTGCTCTGTCCTGCAGAGATTAGGTTCCGAACAGGTTCTTTATTAAACAGATCCTCCCATCACTCCTTGCCCAAACGTTTGTTCCTAGTCAAGTTTGTTCTGTTACTGTGCTGTTTGTGCATGTGTCTTTGTTTCTCTCATTATGGACTCTTGTATACTCGTCCTGTCTGTTGACTCTTCTTGTATACCTATCCTCTTTAACCTCTCCACTCCAGACCTCGGCTATGTATCGTGAACCTGTGCTACCTGCCCTGACCTCAGACTGTCTTACCACATCTTTGTATTCTACCTCATACTCATGCCTCTGATGCTAAGGTCAGCTGCTGTATTCCAGGGGACTGCCCCAGAGTGGTAACTGGTGTCTACCTGCAGCCCAGCCTAGCCTCACCACCAGAGACCTAGCAAAGACCCAGTAGTTATGCCCCTCCATGGTAAGCCCAGCCCATGGCGCTGTGGGTCCACATTCACAACCGTTACACTGTTTTGTACAGGATACTACGACTACAGAGAAACCAAATACAGTATGTCTGGGTTATTTGTTGGTTTGTGATATTTGTCTTTAAATGTGTGTTAAAAAGTGTGATTATTACTATTGTTTTTCTTTTATTTTTTAATAATTTTATACAAGCCTCTTTAACTTTTTACCTCTAATATACAGGGATGTAGAAATGCACATGTCTATAGAGATGTAGTTCTATGTACCAGTACAATATGCCTGTCAGGAAGAAGAATAACATTTAGCTCTTTAGACTCAAATAAATCCCTCATTTTTAGTAGTGCAGCCTATGGGTCACAGCCAAAGCTTCTGCCTCTCATTTGACAGGTTGTGAGTTTGCATACTGGGACAGGCTGCATTTCAAAATAAAAAAATAACTATAAATGAAAGCACTAATGAGAATGTTGATTTTATTATGTGGGTTTATACACTGGTGGGGCATTATAGAGGGTAGACCCAGACACACATCCTTCACTGGAGCCTTTTGCTGTCGTTGTTCCCCCCTGAGTTCCAGAGTACATGCAAATAAAATAAAAAGTGTGGTTTTGCAGTGTTTTCATTTACTAGTGTAAATGTAGAAAATTCTAAGTAGCGGAAATTATATTTTCCCTTTAAAGTACTTTAGTCATTATCTGTGATCTTAGTTAGAAAATAGTTCAGATTGTATTAATAAACCCGCCTTGTCTGGCACTATTTCCTCATAGAATGAGACATGGTATATCAAAACAACACATCAGCAGGATATGAAAAATGAAAAATATGCATAGAGCAAATGCAGAATTTTAATAATGTACCTACATTGCTCAGATATTGATTCAATACAGATAAACCTTGAGGCAAAATGGTGACGTTTGCAGATCTGTCCCGTGTCCTGTGCGCTTCTGTAATAATGCACTATTGTGTTTCATTCCAGTAGTACAGCATTGCTTCTATTGTCACTTGAGACCTGAAAGTTTTCACAGAGCTGAATAATCTTTGTCTGTACTCATTCCTAGTATGTAGATACCATGTAGCTTGCTGCTTAATATGGTCCACTGAGCAAATGCAGCTCATTGACAAAAATCTAAAATAGTCACAAAGCCGACAATTAGTGCATCATGTGATTGAAATGATGACTGTAGTTCACCATGCACATCTGTAGCAGGAACTAACCAGCACCTGATGCTCTATTATTTGTCTTTCCCGTCATTAAGTCTTTAGCTTAATTTTATCTATAATTAGACTGATTGTGTACACGGATCTGTCATCGGGTGTTTGTGCATGGATTCTTTCCAATACTCGTCAAAACTCCAGCACATTTGTTGCATCAACCATCTAGATGCTGCAGTTTATTCTAGCAGTGCATCCTAGTTTTTACAGATAAATATAATATTTAGTAAAATTAAAATATATATTTTTTTCCAAAATAATTTCTATATCTGTTCCCCAGACATGTGAAGATCTCTGCTTGACCCTCACAGTAAATAATCACATTTGATAAGGTGCGAGTGCTTAGGATCGATGTAATGGCGGAGCCTCACAGTATTTAGACCCCGCTATATGTCACCTATAATAAGGTGCGAATGCTTAGGATCAGTGTAATGTCGGACCCTCACAGTATTTAGTCATCGCTGCATGTCACATATAAGGTGTGAGTGCTTAGGATCGGTGTAATGGTGGACCATCACAGTAAATAGTCACCGCTGTATATCACATATCATAAGGAGTGAGTGCTTAAGATCGGTGTAATGGCGGAGCCTCACAGTATTTAGTCAATGCCGTATGTCACACATAAGGTGTGAGTGCTTAGGATCGGTGTAATGGCGGACCCTCACAGTATTTAGACCCCGCTATATGTCACTTATAATAAGGTGCGAATGCTTAGGATCAGTGTAATGGCGGCCCTTCACAGTATTTAGTCATCGCCGCATGTCACATATAAGGTGTGAGTGCTTTGGATGGTGTAATGACGGACCCTCACAGTGTATAGTCACCGCCGAATTTCACATATGATAAGGTGCGAGTGCGGGCCCTCACAGTATTTATTCACTGCCGTATGTCACCTATGATAAGGTGCGAGTGCTCTGGATAAGTGTAATGGCAGACCCTCACAGTATTTAGTCACTGCTGTATGTCACATATAAGGTGTGAGTGCTTAGGATAGGTGTAATGGCGGACCCTCTCAGTATTTAGTCACCACAGTATGTCACATATGAAACGGTGCAAGTGCTTAGGATCGGTGTAATGGTGGACCATCACAGTACTTAGCCACTGCCGTATGTCACATATAAAAGGGTGTGAGTACTTAGGTTCGGGTAATGGTTGACCCTCACAGTATTTAGTCACCGCCGTATGTCACATATGATAAGGTGTGAGTACTTAGGTTCGGGGTAATGGTGGACCCTCACAGTATTTAGTCACCGCCGTATGTCACATATGATAAGGTGTGAGAGCCTAGGTTAGCTGTAATAGCGGACTCTCACAGTACTTAGTCACTGCCGTATGTCATATATGAAAGGGTGCGAGTACTTAGGATCGGTGTAATGGTGAACCCTCACAGTATTTTGTCACCACCGTATGTCATATATGATAAGGTGCGAGTGCTTAGGATCAGTGTTATGGCGGACCCTCACAGTATTTAGTCATTTCCGTATGTCATCTTTGATAAGGTGCGAGTGCTTAGGATCGGTCTAATGGCGGACCCTCACAAAATTTAGTCACCGCTGTATGTCACATATGATAAGGTGCGAGTGCTTAGGATCGGTGTAATGGCGGACCCTCACAGTATTTAGTCAACGCTGTATGTCACATATGATAAGGTGCGAGTGCTTAGGATCGGTGTTATGGCGGACCCTCACAGTATTTAGTCATCTCCGTATGTCATCTTTGATAAGGTGCGAGTGCTTAGGATCGGTGTTATGGCGGACCCTCACAGTATTTAGTCATCTCCGTATGTCATCTTTGATAAGGTGCGAGTGCTTAGGATCGGTGTAATGGCGGACCCTCACAATATTTAGTCACCGCTGTATGTCACATATGATAAGGTGTGAGTGCTTAGGATCGGTGTAATGGCGGACCCTCACAATATTTAGTCACCGCTGTATGTCACATATGATAAGGTGTGAGTGCTTAGGATCGGTGTAATGGCGGACCCTCACAGTATTTAGTCACTGCCGTATATCACATATGATAGGGTGCTAGTGCTTAGGATCGGTGTAATGGCGGACCCTCACAGTATTCAGTCACTGCTGTATGTCACATTTAAGGTGTGAGTGCTTAGGATAGGTGTAATGGCGGACCCTCACAGTATTTAGTCACCGCAGTATTGTACATATGAAACGGTGTGAGTGCTTAGGAATGGTGTAATGGCGGACCCTCACAGTATTTAGTCACCGCAGTATGGTACATATGAAACGGTGTGAGTGCTTAGGATTGGTGTAATGGTGGACCATCATAGTATTAGTCACCGCCGTATGTCACATATGATAAGGTGTGAGTGATTAGGATTGGTGTAATAGCGGACTCTCACAGTACTTAGCCACTGCCGTATGTCACATATGAAAGGGTGCGAGTACTTAGGATCGGGGTAATGGTGGACCCTCACAGTATTTAGTCACCAGTTATGTTTCGGTAACTGAGGAGAAATACCAAAAAAATAGCAAAAGCAGTAATACACCAGATAGGCTGGAACCTATTGGATTGCAGTAACCTGAACTAACCACACAACTAGAAGTAACCGTGGAGTGTTCCTACGGTGATCCTAGACGCCTCGTCACAGCCTAAGAAGTGATAACTACACCTAAAGGCAGAAAGATGAAAGCTATCTGCTCCGGAGCAGATCCCCAAAGAAAATAGGAAGCACCCAAACATGTAATGGCGGTCTGACAAGAAGAAAGCACGGACACAGACAGAAAATAGAATGAGCAAACGCTGGGGCCCAATCTGTCTAGACAGAAAAGTACAGGAAAGAATTCTGACTGCAATCCAACAAAAACCCTAACAAAAATACCAACACTTCTGATTGCCAAAAAACCTGAGATCACACTATCTCATCCACCTAAATCAGATCTCTGGTGTAACAAAACGCTATTCAGCAAATAAAAAGTAACAAAGGAGCAAAGCAAAAGTGCAGACACAAACGGAGCACAATTGCAGCGCCAGACCCCCAAAAGGGGACAGGCTGCAGTCCACTGCAAGCAGCAAACCAGCAGAGAAAATCAAACAGAGGGAAAAAAAACAGCAAACACTTATCTGAAGGAGAGCAGGAAACTAGCAGTGCTTCAAGCAAGACCAGAAGGAACAATTGATAACCGGCAAGGCTACTGGGAACTCAGGCCACTTATATCCTACCATTCAGCGCCAGCTGAAGGCCATTCGGTAATCAGTTCATTACCCTCAGCAACCACCGGAGGGAGCGCCAGCTCAGAAGCTGCCTCCAGCATATTCACAACAGTACCCCCCCCTTGAGGAGGGGTCACCGAACCCTCACCTGCGCAACCAGGCCGATCAGGATGAGCTCGATGATAGGCACGGATAAGTCTCCCAGCATGAATGTCGGAAGCAAACATCCAAGAATTGTCCTCCTGACCATAACCTCTCCATTTAACCAAATACTGGAGTTTCCGTCTAGCAAAACGAGAATCCAATATTTTCTCAACCACATACTCCAAATTGCCCTCAACCAAAACAGGGTCGGGAGGCGCAGCCATAGGAACCACTGGTTTGACAAACCTCTTCAATAAGGACTTGTGGAACACGTTATGGATCTTAAATGTCCCTGGAAGAAGCAAACAGAAGGAAACCGGATTAATAATTTCCATGATCTTATAAGGTCCAATGAACCTTGGCTTAAATTTTGGAGATGCAACCTTCATAGGGATATTCCTTGAGGACAACCAAACCAAGTCCCCCACTTTAAAACGAGGACCATCAGTCCTATGCCGGTTGGCAAACCGCTGGGCCTTCTCCTGAGAGAGAGACAACCTCTCCACCACCTGGTCCCAAATCTGCTGCATACGCTGCACAATAGAGTCAACCCCCGGACAGACAGAAGCCTTCGCCTGTCCTGAAGAAAATCGTGGGTGAAACCCGGAATTGCAGAAAAATGGAGACATCAAGGTGGCAGAGCTAGCTCTATTATTAAGAGCAAACTCAGCCAAAGGCAAAAAAGAGACCCAGTCATCTTGATCAGCAGACACAAAACATCTCAAATAAGTCTCCAAGGTCTGGTTTGTTCTCTCGTTTTGTCCATTGGTCTCAGGGTGAAATGCAGAGGAGAAAGACAACTAAACACCAAGTTTAGAACAAAATGTCCTCCAAAATCTGGAAACAAACGGGACTCCTCTGTCAGACACAATGTTCTCCGGAATGCCATGTAACCGAACCACGTGCTGAAAGAACAAAGGCACCAATTTGGAGGAGGAAGGTAACTTAGGTAATGGTACAAGATGTATCATCTTGGAAAACCTATCACAGCTTACCCAGATAACGATCATTCTCTGAGAGACAGGAAGGTCAGAAATAAAATCCATAGAAATATGGGTCCATGGCCTCTTGGGCACAGGTAATGGCATCAACAAACCACTAGAGCAAGAGCAAGGCTTGGAACGAGAGCAAGTCCCACAGGACTGCACAAAGTCCCTGACGTCACGAGACAAAGTAGGCCACCAAAAGGAGCGACTCACCAAGTCTCTGGTACCAAAAATCCCGGGATGACCAGCCAACGTGGAACAATGAATCTCAGACATCACACTCTTTTTCCACTGGTCTGGAACAAACAACTTCCCTACAGGGCAGCGCTCAGGTTTATCCTCCTGACACCCTTCCAGAGCCAGTCTCAAATTGGGCGAAATGGCGGAAAGAACCACACCCTCTTTTAAAATAACAGCAGGATCAGATAACTCAGGAGACTCTGCAAAGAAACTCCTCGAGAGGGCATCTGCATTGACATTCTCAGTGCCAGGAAGAAAAGAAACCACAAAATTAAAACGTGTGAAAAACAAGGCCCACCTGGCCTGTCTAGGATTAAGTCGCTTGGCTGATTCGAGATAAACTAGGATCTTATGGCCCGTGAGGACCACCACCTGATGTTTGGCTCCTTCCAGCTAATGTCTCCACTCTTCAAAGGCCCACTTCATGGCCAATAACTCACGATTACCCACGTGATAATTACGTTCAGTTGGAGAAAATTTTCGAGAGAAAAAGGCACAAGGGTTACTCTTAGAGGTCTCTGGATCCCTTTGGGGCAAAACGGCACCTGCCCCAATGTCAGAGGCATCAACCTCCACCTGAAAAGGCAGAGAAACATCATGCTGCCGTAGAACAGGAGCAGAAATGAATCTCTGCTTAAGTTCCTGAAACGCAGAAACTGCCTCAGGAGGCCAATTTACCACATCAGAACCCTTTTTGGTCAAATCAGTCAATGGTTTAACAATACCAGAGAAATTACCAATAAATTTACGATAAAAATTGGCAAAACCCAAAAATCTCTTAAGAGCCTTCAATGAAGTAGGTTGAACCCAATCACAGATGGCCTGAACCTTGACCGGGTCCATTTCAATAACAGACGGAGACAAAATGAATCCCAGAAATGAGATTTTTCTGTACGCCAAAAATACACTTTGATCCCTTCACATACAGTGCATTCTCTCTCAAAATCTGGAACACAGTCCGAACATGTTTCACATGAGAGTCCCAGTCATTGGAAAAAATCAAGATATCATCCAAATAAACAATCAGAAATTTATCCACAAAATCCCTGAAAATATCATTCATGAAGGATTGGAAGACGGAAGGGGCATTAGTAAGCCCAAAAGGCATCACTATGTACTCAAAATGCCCCTCTGGGGTATTAAACGCCGTCTTCCATTCATCCCCATGCTTAATGCGAATAAGGTTATACGCCCCCCTGAGGTCAAGCTTGGTAAACCAACTAGCACTTTTCACTCTGGAAAATAGGTCAGAAATCAAGTAACGATATTGATATTTAACAGTGATCTTATTCAGGAGGCGATAATCAATACACGGCCTCAATGAACCATCCTTTTTGGCCACAAAGAAAAATCCGGCGCCCAAGGGTGAAGAGGATGGTCTGATATGACCCTTCTCCAATGACTCCTTGATATAAGATCGCATAGCATCGTGTTCAGGCACAGATAAATTAAAAAGGCGACTGTTCTGCCTCCAGCATCCAATCGTTTCTGACTTATTTGATTTTTACTGTTTTACATAGGAGTGTGATAATCTAGTGTTTGGCTCCCTCTAGTGACCAGTCTCATATAATGTTTTCTTTCATTTCAGCTAGATCTTTTTCTTTCCTTTGCAATGCATCATGGTAGCCTAGCAATGCATGATGGTAGCGTAGCAATGTATTCTGGGAGCTTTCCCTCCATTTCCCTCCATTTTTCCTTCAGCCTGCATCCAGGAAGCAGCTCATCTTTTCCTCTCCTCTTGTGATGGCATCGCCGGTATGTACCTATGTCTCTCTAGTTAATTCCTGTCCTATATTAGCCCTGTTTAATCAGTCCTGGCCCTTGTTAGGTATTAGTCTGCAAATGTTTATTCATACTGTATTATGTATATGTATTTTCATTATACCCCTGTACTGATTGTATGTATGTATGTTTGTATTATAGTTTCACCGCACGTATCAATATATCAAGTTCAATAAAAGAACAGATTCAATCACAATCTCCTTATTGGACCCCGGTATATAAAGGTTTAGCTGTCTGTATAACTGCAATGACGTCTGCCTCATTCAGTGAGGACAGAAAAGTGAAACGGCGGCCATCCAGCTAGTGGAATTCAGTGAAAAGTCAGCCATCCAGCTTGCAGGATTTAGTGAAACTGCAGCCATCTACCTAGTGAGATTCAAGTCACCGGCTACACAGAGACTTAATACAGCTACAGCAATCTCTGCACGGCCAAGACACCATGTCCCACAAATCACACAGGACAAAATCTGTCACTTCCGTCTCTTCAAAGACAACATCCATCAGCAGCGTGATCGCCATTGCCCATGCAAATGCTCTAGCCGCCGAAATGCGAGCAAGCTATGCTGAACAAGAGATCCGACTTAAGTTAGAGAAAGCTGAACTAGAGAGCAAGGCACAGTTAGAGAAAGCTGAACTAGAGAGCAAGGCGCAGTTAGAGAAGGCACGCATAGATGCTGCCTTAGAGAGCCTAGCAGCAAAAAGAGAAGCTGCCGCAGCCCTCGCCGAGGCAGAATCTCTAGAAGCCGTGCAAAACCCTAAGCAGCATAGTCTAAGCAGTACGTCAAGTCTGGAGTTTCCACTGCAAGATTCACCGCAACGCACATCTCAGTATGTTAATGGACTTCCTGATCTGAACTATAACCCTGAACCGGCATCGGAACAAGATCATGATACCTCCAGTGAGTCATCATGAGGCTCAGCTCCAAGACAGATACCAACACGAAAACGTAGAGCAAAATAACTCTGCTAATGACTACCTTCCCCCTCACCAGGTAACCAACGTAAATCGCCCTGCTGACAAGCCGCACGTCAGACTGAAGCATCACGACACCGGTTGGCGCCACCCAGAGGATACTAACAGGTACAAACGCATCTCACACCACTATCAGGGTGACCCATCACCAGTATACTCTGCTGACAACCAGTTCACAACAGAATTTGCTAAGTTCTTCACACGACGTGATCTGGTTGCCAAGGGACTCATGAAATTCACTGACCAAGCTGAAGGTTACAGAGCTTGGAAAGCTTCCTTCCAGAATGTCACTAGAGACTTGGGGCTACAACACAGGGAAGAGATAGACCTCTTAGTCAAATACCTGTGGGAAGAGTCAGTCAAACATGCAGTAAGGATCAGAGACATTAATATAAACCACCCTGAGACTGGCCTCGAAGAGATCCGGAAGAGGCTGAATGAGTGTTACGGCTCAGCAGAGGTAATAGAAAGAGCCTTGTTCAAAAGAATTAATAACTTTCCTAAAATATCTAACAAAGAGCTCCAGAAACTTAGAGAATTAAGTGACTTGCTAAAGGAGGTCCAAGTTGCCAAATGTGAGGATGATCTACAAGGTCTTGCATACCTTGACACAGCAAGAGGTGTTAACCCTATAGTCCAAAAGTTGCCCTACAATCTACAGGAGAGGTGGATCACACATGGTTCCACGTACAAATACAAACACAGTGTTCCATTTCCTCCCTTCTCCATTTTTGTAGACTTTGTACACCAACAAGCAAGAATCAGAAACGATCCCAGATTTGACTTTGCATTGTCATATGCCACACCGTCACCAACTGCAAACCCACGCAGAACGTCTGTGGCAGTGCACAAGACTTATGTTTCTTCTCCAGGTTCTAATTACAGGTCTGCTGGCTGCTCCCAATCAGAGACAAAGGTGCAGGATCCTGACAAGCAGTGCCCGCTCCATCTGAAGCCTCATCCTCTCCTGAAATGCAGAGCCTTTAGAGGAAAATCTATGCCAGATCGCAGAAGCTTCCTGAAAGAGAATGGTATCTGCTACAAGTGCTGCTCATCCACAACTCATCTCGCCAAGGATTGCAAGGTCAGTGTAAAATGCACAGAATGTGGCACCACAGATCATAACACTGCCCTACACCCTGGGCCAGCTCCATGGAGTACACAAACCACGCCAGCCGACAGTGAGCATGGCGGGGAGGAAAGGAACACTGATGCAGCCACGCCAGAGATCACTTCACAATGTACTGAAGTCTGTAAAGGGACAATAGACAGTAAATCCTGTTCAAAAATATGCCTCGTCAGAGTGTACCCAAAGGGTCATAGAGACAAAGCTGTAAGACTGTATGCTATCTTGGATGATCAAAGTAATCGATCCCTGGATAGATCAATATTCTTTGACTTATTCCACATCAAAGGGCCAAGCACCCCCTACTCACTAAAGACGTGTGCAGGTACTGTGACGACAGCAGGTAGGAAAGCTACTGACTACCAAATTGAGTCCTTAGATGGTCAATTCTGCCTACCACTACCTACTATCATCGAGTGTAATCAGATCCCAGACAACAGATCTGAAATACCTACGCCAGATGTAGCAATCCATCACCCTCACTTAAAATGCATAGCACACCTCATACCGGAACTCGACCATCAGGCCTAGATAATTCTGCTGTTGGGGAGAGATATCCTGCAGGTGCATAAAGTGAGACGTCACATCAATGGACTTCACAATGCTCCCTATGCTCAAAAGCTAGACCTAGGATGGGTCATAATAGGAAACGTATGCTTGGGACGCATGCACGCCCCATCTTCTGTGACAAGCATGCTGACAAATACATTAGAGAAAGGACGCCCATCTCTGTTTCAACCTTGTAACAATGAATTCCATGTCAGAGAGCTACCACACAGCATCCAACTGCCCAATCACCTAATAGACTTCACTCTTGACAGCAGTATAGTGTCGGGAAGCTATGAGGATCAGTTAGGGTGCACAGTCTTCCAAAGAACTAAGCAAGACAACCAAGTGGCAATGTCAGTAGAGGACAAGTTGTTCTTAGAGGTAATGGACAAGGGACTTGTTAAAGATGAGACCAACAGCTGGGTCACACCTCTTCCCTTCAGAACCCACAGACCACGTCTACCGAACAACAGAAATCAGGCATTAAAGCGTTTCTCCTCTCTCAAACATAATCTGCAAAGGAAGCCAGAGATGAAAGATCACTTTTTCTCCTTCATGTCAAAGATCTTTGAGAATTGTCATGCAGAGCTAGCTCCCACTCTCAGACTCTGAAGAATGCTGGTTCCTACTCATGTTTGGAGTATACCACCCTAAGAAACCAGGCCAAATTAGAGTGGTGTTTGACTCCAGTGCTAAGTTTGATGATATCTCCCTGAATGATGTTCTATTGACAGGACCAGACCTCAATAACAAACTGCTGGGAGTACTTATGCGTTTCCGTAAGGATTCCATCGCCTTCATCGCTGACATCCAGCAAATGTTCCATTGTTTCCTTATGAGAGAGAGAGACAGGAACTTCCTAAGATTCTTCTGGTACAGAGACAATGATCCTGCTAAAGAAGTCACAGAGTATCGCATGAGAGTGCACATCTTTGGCAATAGTCCTTCACCTGCAGTCGCCATCTATGGACTCAAAAGGTCGGCTCAAGAAGGAGAAACAGAATATGGATCAGATGTCAAACAATTCATAGAAAAAGACTTTTATGTTGACGATTGTCTAAAAGCCATGCCTTCAAATGAGACTGCCATCAGTCTTCTCAGGAGAGCCCAAGAGATGCTTGCTTGCTCGAACCTCAGACTTCACAAAATAGCTTAAAAAAGCCAAGAACTCATGGAAGCATTCCCTTCACAAGACTTATGTAACAGTCTCAGAGACTTGGACTTGGGGTCAGAACCCGCACCAATGCAAAGCAGCCTCGGGCTTCTCTGGAATCTACAGTCAGACACTTTCACCTTCCAGGTCAGCCAAGAAGAAAGGCCTTTCACACGTAGAGGTGTCCTGTCCACCATCAACAGTCTCGATCCCTAGGGTTCGCAGCTCCTGTCACTATACAAGCAAGGCCATTACTAAGGGACTTAACCAAGGAAACATCCGACTGGGATGCACCTCTGCCACCTGATAAGAGAATATAGTTGGAAGGATGGAAGAACTCTTTAGCAGCCCTCTCCAACTGAATGTGCCAAGACCATACACCCTGTGCTGTCTACAGAAATACAAAGCCAAAAACTGTACGTGTTTGCAGATGCTTCTGTCAAAGCAATTGCCGTGTCGCCTATCTCAAAACTGTAGACTCCAAATGTCAGAGCCACATTGGATTCGTTAGGGAAAGCCAAACTTGCTCCACAGCCAGAGCACACTATACCCAGGTTAGAGCTTTGTGCTGCAGTCTTAGCCGTTGAATTGGCAGAGTTCGTCGCATCAGAGATGGATATCGACTTGACACAGGCCAAGTTCTACTCAGACAGCAAAGTAGTCCTTGGATATATCCACAATGAAACTAGGCGATTCTATGTTTATGTCAACAACAGAGTGCTACGAATTAGGAGATCAGTTCATCCAAAACAGTGGCATTGCATACCCACGGACCAAAATCCTGAAGATCACGCAACTAGAGCAGTTGATGCAAGTCGACTAGGAAGCACAACATGGCTCTCCGGACCAAAATTATTGTTTACTGAAGAACATCTCCCAGACACCTTTGAACTAGTGAGAGAGGACTCAGATGCTGAAATCCGCCCTCAGGTGTCTACACTTCATACAACGACCTCTGCTATCCAGCTTGGATCTCACAAATTGGTCAAATTTTCAAGTTGGAAGTCACTTATTAGAACTATTACCTGCCTGACTCATATAGCTCACTCATTCACAACCACCAGACCTTGTGACACTGAAAAATGTAAAGGTTGGCATCTTTGTAAAAATACCTTCTGGGACAGGTGGCGCAAACAGTATTTGTCCACCCTGCAGCCACGGGTGAAGTGGCAATCCACTAGGCCTAATCTGAGCATTGGTGACCTTGTTCTTGTGAAAGACTGCCAAGTTCATCGCAACCAGTGGCCACTTGGTCTAATGACTGCAACATTCCCGAGTAAGGATCGCAAAGTCCGCAAAGGTAAACTGAGGATGGCCAAAGGGAATGAACCTAAGACATTCTCCAGACCAGCATGCGAATTGGTCTTATTGTTGCCTTCGGAAGAAAAAGACTGTGACATCCATTGATGCCAGACGGGGAGTGTTCTGCCTCCAGCATCCAATCGTTTCTGACTTGTTTGATTTTTACTGTTTTACATAGGAGTGTGATAATCTAGTGTTTGGCTCCCTCTAGTGACCAGTCTCATATAATGTTTTCTTTAATTTCAGCTAGATCTTTTTTTTTCCTTTGCAATGCATCATGGTAGCTTAGCAATGCATGATGGTAGCGTAGCAATGTATGCTGGGAGCTTTCCCTCCATTTCCCTCCATTTTTCCTTCATCCTGCATCCAGGAAGCAGCTCATCTTTTCCTCTCCTCTTGTGATAGCATCGCCGGTATGTACCTATGTCTCTCTAGTTAATTCCTGTCCTATATTAGCCCTGTCTAATCAGTCCTAGCCCTGGTTAGGTATTAGTCTGCAAATGTTTATTCATACTGTATTATGTATATGTATTTTCATTATACCCCTGTACTGATTGTATGTATGTATGTTTGTATTATAGTTTCACAGCACGTATCAATATATCAAGTTCAATAAAAGCACAGATTCAATCACAATCTCCTTATTGGACCCCGGTATATAAAGGTTTAGCTGTCTGTATAACTGCAATGACGTCTGCCTCATTCAGTGAGGACAGAACAGCGACCTTTAGGAAATTTACCACCAGGCACTAACTCAATAGCGCAATCATAGCTCCTGTGAGGGGGCAAGGATGCAGAATTACTTTCACTAAACACATCAGAAAAATCAGTCAAAAAGTCAGGGACATTCTGAGACTGGGGAGAGGCAGAAAAAACAGGAGTGTCAGTATTAACACATTGGCAGCCCCAGCTGGTCACAGACACAGATTTCCAATCCAAAAGAGGATTATGAGACTGTAACCAAGGGAAACCTAGTACAATAATGTCATGCAGATTATGCAGCACCAGAAATTTGCAACTCTCCTGATGATCTGGTTCAACCCTCATTATCACCTGAGTAGAAAACTGGGGTTTATTCTCCGCCAAAGGGGTAGAATCAATGCCCAGTAGGGGAATAGACTTCCGCAGGGGTATCATGGGAAACCCACAATGTTTGGCAAAGTCAAAATCCATCAGGTTAATAGCTGCTCCTGAATCAACAAAAGCCTGAGCAGAAAATGTGGACAGGGAGCAAATCAGGGTAACAGTCAACAGAAATTTAGTTTGAACACTACCCAAGACAACTGAACGTGCAAAACGTCTTCCCCGCTTAGGGCAGACGGAAATAGCATGAGAAGCGTCACCACAGTAGTAACATAACCCATGGAGCTTTCGAAACTCATGACGCTGAGCCCCAGAAGTCACTCCATCACACTGCATGGGCTCAGGAGCTGGTTCACAAGGCAACACTATCTCACGCATACCTCTGCGCTCACGCTAAACGTCTGTCAATTTGAATAGCCAAAGACATAGAATCATTGAGACCAGAGGGAACAGGGAATCCCACCATAACGAACTTTACTTTTTCTGACAGACCCTTTCGAAAAAGGGTTGCTAAAGCATCATCATTCCATTTGGTCAGGACTGCCCACTTTCGAAATTTCTGACAGTACAACTCAGCGTCTTCAAGACCCTGATTTAATGCCAACAAGATCTTTTCAGCTTGATCAGTGACATTAGGCTCATCGTACAACAACTCCAGAGCCTGAAAAAATACATCAATATCATTCAAAACAGGATCCCCAGGTGTCAGGGAAAAAGCCCAATCCTGAGGGTCGCCGCGCAGCAGGGAGATGACAATTTGAACCTGCTGTGCCGCGTTCCCTGAGGACTTAGGCATTAAGGCAAAAAACAACTTACAGTTATTTTTGAAATTCAGAAATTTAGATCGATCCCCCAAAATCAAATCTGGCATGGGGATCCTAGGTTCCACAACCGGCAACCCAGCAAGATAGGTAGCAATACTCCGAACCTCACTGGCAAGCTGATCCACACGGCCAGACAACTGTGCAAACTCCATTGAGAAAAAAAAAAATTCCTCTTCAGCACCCAGAGAAAAGAGGGGAAAAAAAATGCAACAAACAGAGTTTCCTTATTACTATTTTCCCCTTCTATGAGTACCATACAATTTTCAGTTTTTGGGCCGGTTATACTGTTATGTTTCGGTAACTGAGGAGAAATAGCAAAAAATAGCAAAAGAAGTAATACACCAGAGAGGCTGGAACCTATTGGATTGCAGTAACCTGAACTAACCACACAACTAGAAGTAGCCATGGAGCGTACCTACGGTGATCCTAGACGCCTCATCACAGCCTGAGAGATAACTACCCCTAAAGGCAGAAAGATGAAAGCTATCTGCCCCGAAGCAGATCCCCAAAGAAAATAGGAAGCCCCCAAACATGTAATGGCGGTCTGACAAGAAGAAAGCACGGACACAGACAGAAAATAGAATGAACAAACGCTGGGGCCCAATCTGTCTAGACAGAAAAGTACAGGAAAGAATTCTGACTGCAATCCAACAAAAAACCTAACAAAAATACCAACACTTCTGATTGCCAAAAAACCTGAGATCACACGATCTCATCCACCTAAATCAGATCTCTGGTGTAACAAAACGCTATTCAGCAAATAAATAGTAACAAAGGAGCAAAGCAAAAGTGCAGACACAAATGGAGCACAATTGCAGCACCAGACCCCCAAAAGGGGACAGGCTGCAGTCCACTGCAAGCAGCAAACCAGCAGAGAAAATCAAACAGAGGAAAAAAAAAACAGAAAACACTTATCTGAGGGAGAGCAGGAAACTAGCAGTGCTTCAAGCGAGACCAGAAGGAACAACTGATAACCGGCAAGGCTACTGGGAACTCAGGCCACTTATATCCTACCATTCAGCGCCAGCTGAAGGCCATTCATTAATCAGTTCATTACCGTCAGCAACCACCGGAGGGAGCCCCAGCTCAGAAGCCGCCTCCAGCATATTCACAACACTAGTGCTTTTGAAATCAAGTCCAACAACCTAGAAAAAACAAACACATAAAATGCAATAATAACTTCAAAATGAGGTAAATGAACGTCTATAAGTCAGTTCCTGAAGTAATCCAAAGGAAATCCATCTTCGGATCAGAGAAGCCGCACTAGGCCAAATTATCTCCGACCCACGGTAGTCCAATGGACAAAGTACTGGGGCAGTGTTCTGCTCGTCTTTCATCCTACCGGAATGTCCTCGATTGGTAGTATCAATACCAGCTCGTGGATTGGTCTCTGAAATGTCTTAGGCTCCCCTTTCCTAAGGACCTTCAGCTCCACCTTCCGGACCTTACCGTCTTGACTAGGGAAAGTCTTTGTAATGATTCCCATAGGCCAGTCGATCCTCTGAACTTGTTGCTCCTTCATTAACACGATGTCGCCCTCTTTCAAGTTCGGTTTACTTTGTCGCCATTTCCTTCTTCCTTGCAGAACCACGAGATACTCCTTTCTCCACCCATTCCAGAAGTAATCGGCGAGGTACTGTACGCGTTTTCACTGCTTTTAGTAGCAGTTTGCGTGAGTAAACTCTCCACTAACTGTTAGCGGATACCCGGTCTTTTGGGTAAGCAGAGTGGCTGGCATAAGAATGGTCGGCATTTCAGGGTCCCTTGACACTGGGACAAGAGGTCTTGAGTTGATTATGGCAGAAACTTCAGCTAGAAGAGTAACCAAGGTCTCATACGTAAGTCTTGAAGAGTTTGCATCCATAAGCATGGAGTTCAAGATATTGCGTGAGATCCCGATCATCCTTTCCCAGGAACCTCCCATGTGAGAACTATGCGGAGGATTGAAGATCCAGGTGCAACCTCTTTCTGCCAGTTGATCCTGAATTGGCTTGATGTCAATATCCAGCTCTCGACATGCACCAATGAAGTTGCTTCCGCGGTCAGACCTCAACTGTTTCGCCGGTCCTCTGATCGCAAAAAAAAACGCCGAAGAGCATTGATCAGGCTGGATGTGTCCATAGATTCTATCACTTCTATGTGAACGGCACCGACACTCATGCAAGTGAATAGTACGGCCCATCGTTTGCTGTTGGCGTGGCCACCTCGAGTTCTGCGTGCAGATACCATCCATGGCCCAAAGACGTCTAGGCCAACGTAAGTGAAAGGCGGTTCAGCGCTCAGTCTGTCAAAGGGCAGGTCGGCCATTTGTTGATGTACCTGTTTTCCTCTGGTTTTGCGACATTGCACACAACGATGTAGTAATCCCGCTACACGTCTTTTCATACCTATAATCCAAAGCCCTGCAGACCGTAACATGCCCTCTGTGATCTGCCTGCCTTGGTGTTCGGTCTTTTCGTGAAAATGCCGGATCAGTAGATCGGTGATATGATGCTTACTGGGAATGATGCAAGGATGTTGCTCTGAAACACCTAGCTCAGCTCGATCTAATCGACCACCAACTCTCAGCAAACCGAAGCTGTCCATTACTGGATTTAAATGAGCAATGGGGCTCTTTGGAGGGATCTGTTGTTTGTGGTTTAAGCATTCCCATTCAGTATTGAATACGCTCTGCTGGACATAATGTATTATAAGAGACTCACAGTGGGAAATGTCCTCAGCAGAGAGAGGTTTATGGCAGATGTGCCAACCATGACAGTCTTTGTCTCCATGTGAGTCGTGATAAGATCTCGCAATGTGGACTAACCTTGAGATGGTCTTGATGAGTTTCATCCAGTTGGAGAAGCGTTCGAAGCGCTGGCAACCGAGGCTGGAGGTTGGTTTAGTGTTTGTGGCCAGAGCACTGACCTCGGAGCGGACTTCTGGATCGTTATCCGGATCCTGGATGCTGAAGTCTTCCTGGACACGTTCACTTCCTTTCTGTTCCAGCAGAAACTTCGGACCTGAAAGCCAAGAAGAGTTAGCAAAGGAACTTATAGGCATAGGTCTAGTGGCGTGGTCCGCTGGATTAAGCTCAGATGGGATATAGTGCCACTGCTCAGGCTTGGAAGACTTCATTATTCTCTTGATGCGGTTACTGACGTACACGTAGAAGCGCCTTGTTTGGTTGTGGATGTAACCTAAGATGACCTTACTGTCAGTGTAGTATTGTACGTCATCTATGTTGGTGTCCAGCTCATGCTGTATAAAGTCTGCGAGTTCTACCGCAAGCACAGTCCCACAGAGTTCGAGCCTGGGAATAGTGTGGTCAGGCTTGGGAGCCAACTTAGCCTTGCAGAAGACGAACCCAACGTGATCTTGATTGTCGGATCCCGTCACCTTCAGATAGGCAACGGCTGCAATGGCCTCCATGGATGCATCCGAGAACACATGGAGTTCTGTCCTAGTGCTAGCGGCAAGTGAGGTTGTGGTGTAGTATCTTGGTATGTGGATCTCATCCAAGGCACACAAGGACTGCTTCCAGGTTTCCCATTTTGGTTCCTTATCAGGAGGGAGTGGGGCATCCCAGTCTTTGACGGTTTCGGAAAGCTGTCTCAGAAGGGATTTACCTTGTATGGTAATTGGTGCTACGAATCCCAATGGATCATATAAGCTGTTCACCACTGACAGGACACCACGTTTAGTGAATGGTTTGTCTGCACAGTTGATTTGAAAACCGAAGGTGTCGCTGACAGGTTCCACCTCAGGCCTAAGCTTCTCTGCACAGGCGGACGGTCTGGTCCCAGGTCAATGTCCTTGAATCCTGGTGCATGGTCACTTGACTCAAAGGCTCTCATGACAGCTGGGCTGTTTGAAGCAATTTTGTGCAGTCTAAGCTTGGCTCAGTACAGCATACCTTGGGTCCTCTTAAACAGGTCAATCGCTGTTTCTTCTGTGGGTAGAGATTTCAGTCCATCATCTACATATAAGTCTTTTTCTACAAAGTCTCTGGTGTCTGTTCCATATTCGGACTCTCCTTCCAGTGCAGTTCTCCGCAGGCCATAGGTTGCCACGGCGGGCGAAGGGCTGTTCCCGAATACGTGCATCCTCATGCGATACTCCACCATCTCTTTGCTGGGGTCGATGTCCTTGAGCCACAAGAACCTGAGGAAATTCCTGTGATCCTCTCTGACTATGAAACAGTGGAACATCTGTTCAATGTCGGCAGTGATGGCAATGGGCTCTTTCCTGAACCTCATCAACACTCCTACTAGGTTGTTCGTTAGATTAGGGCCCATGAGGAGGATGTCGTTGAGAGATATGCCTTGATGTTTGGCTCTTGAATCAAAGACAACTCTAATTTGCTTAGGCTTTCGTGGGTGATATACTCCGAATTAGGGTAGGTACCAGCACTCTTCGTTTTCCTTTAAGGGAGGAGCTGGCTCGGCATGGTTATTATGGAATATTTTGCCCATAAAGGTGACAATGTGCTCTTTTATCTCCGGTTTGTTGCTTAGTGTGCGCTGGAGAGAGTTAAATCTGGACAACGCTTGTTCACGGTTGTTCGGGAGCCTTACCCTGGTAGCTCTGAAGGGTAGGGGAAAAACCCAGTGATTAGTCTCATCCTTAAGGAACTCATTGTCCATTATCTTGACAAATTCCTTGTCTTCCATTGACGGGGCTACTTTGTTGTCATCCTTAGTGGTACGAAACACTGTACTTCCCAAGTTGTCTGCATAGGGAGAAGGGATGACATCAGGCAGCTGTACGGGATCTGGAGGCTTCTCTTTCACCTCGTAGTGAAGAGGGCATGGTTTGCAGAAAGTAGTGCGTCCATCCCGGCGTACGTAGGTCTTAAAGGAATTGACTCCTGTTCGGTCCAAGCATACCTTTCCTATGACTACCCACTCCAAGTCGAGTTTCTGAGCATAGGGGGCGTAGTCAGGACCATTACACTGTTGGCGGACCTTATGTATCCTTAAATTGTCTCTGCCGAGCAGAAGTAAGATTTCAGCATCTGTGTCCATAGATGGGATAACGCTGGTTAAGTGCCTTAAGTGTGGTTGGTGGAACACAGCTTCCGGGGTAGGGATCTAATCCCTTTGGTCGGGTATTTGATCGCATTCGATTAATGTAGGTAGGGGTATTTCTACGCCTCCGTTGATAGGGGAAGCAAGAAAACCTTGTGTCCTTCTACCGCTAGTCTCTATGCGACCCGAGCAGGTGTTCAGAGTGTAGGGTGTCGCTGGTCCTTTGATACCAAAGGCTTCAAAGAACTTAGGTCCAGCTTGTGATCGATTGCTCTGATCGTCAATGATGGCATACATTATTACTGCCTTCTCTGGATGCCCTTCCGGATAAACTCTGATTAGGCATATCCTGGCACAGCATTTAGCACTTCGGTTCTCCCCACATACCTCTGAGCATGAGCAGGAGACCGCCATGGTAGACTTGTCGTGGTTCTGTGGCTCCCCGCCATGGCTTGCTGCTGGACTAGGGGTCACTGCAACTGCTGGATTGCTGGTGGCTGAGGTTGGATGTAAGGCTGATGGGTGTTTGTCGCTATGACACTCTTCACACTTAATGGAAGATTTACAGTCCTTGGCCATGTGTTCTAATGAGGCGCAGCACTTGAAACATACCCCAAGGTCGCTGAGGATTTTCTTGCACTCCTGCATGGTTTTGGACCTGAAGCCTCTACATTTGTTCAATAAGTGTGGTTTTTTGTGAATGGGACACTCACGATTGAAAGATTTATCCCTCGACGGAATAGTGTACTGCTTATCAGCGGGTACTGCAGGTGGTGGCAGGTTAGTCTTCCTGACACTTACACTGTTCCTCAAGTCCTTGCGTCTGTGTGTGATGCTTTCATACCTTGATGAGGATGTTGCTGGAGCTGCGGTGTTGGACTCCAGGAAGTCTAGACTAGGGTCATTCCTTATTTGGGCCTGTTCATCGACAAACTTGCAGAACTGAATGAACGGAGGAAAGGTGACGTCATGTGACCTTTTGTACCTGGAGACACACACTGCCCACTTCTCTTGCAGACTATGTGGCAACTTTGAGACGATTGGGCTCACCCCATGGGCAGTGTCCAGGTAGCACAGTCCAGACAGACAGGGGTCTCTTTTCGCGAGTTGCAGCTCCATAAGCAGATCACTTAAGTCCGGAAGTTTGTCGGCTTCCTTAAGAATGATCCTTGGAACATTCTGCAGTCTCTTAAATAGGGACTTTTCTATGGCTTCAGCGCTGCCGTAGGTTCTTTCGAGTCTCTGCCAGGCAGCAGCCAGACCTGCTTCAGCTTGTCCCACATAGACGGTCCTAAGACTCTTGATACGGTTTGTGGATTCTGGACCCAACCATTTGACCATCAGGTCGAGCTCCTGCTCCGCGGATAGGTTGAGGTCAGCAATGGCGGCCTTGAAGGTTGCTTTCCAGGCTCTGTAGTTCTCTGCACGGTCGTCGAATTTTGAGAGACTGGTGTTGATCACCTCTCTGCTCACCATGAACCTGGCAAACTCGGACATTTCTGACCCTTCACTCCTTGTTACCGTGTTAGCTTGCTGTGCCCCTTGGGCGTAAAGGCTGTGTGGCGTGGAAGGGTGAATTGTTCCCGGGTAAAATGATGTTGTTGCAGGGTTGAGCTGTGGTGGCTTAATCTCTGGAAATTCTGATGACTGCTGCTTGAACTGTGGAGGCGGGCTGGAGTGCGCCTTGTGGTCATCTTGCGGTGATGACTGCTCCTGAGGGGACGCATTATGGTGTTGGTCTTGGGTTTCTGCGGAGGCTGTTGGTGCCACTGGCACCGTAAGTTGGGCCGACTTGGACGTTTCCACAATGTTGGGTTGAACGTCGCTGGAGAAGGTGTGCGCTGCAGATATCTGTTTCTGCACGTAGTCGCTGGTACGAACAGCTGGGTCGTCTTCTTCCTGTGGTGGTAGGCAAATCGGTTCGAGGCTTTGCTTCAATGCTTGCTCGAGTATTTTTACTTCAGCTAGCGCAATTTCTTCCTCCATTTGAGTTTGAAGAATCTTTGCTTGAGCCTCTGCTTCTGTCTCTGCTTTCTTGGCTTCTGCCTCTGCTTCTGTTGCTGCTTTCTTGGCTACTGCCTCTGCCTCTGATTTCTTGGCTTCTGCCTCTGCTTTCTTGGCTACTGGCTCTGCTTCTGTTGCTGCTTTCTTGGCTACTGCCCCTGCTTCTGCTTTCTTTTCTGTAAAGGAACGTCTTAGTTTGGATCGCTCTGCATTTAAGCGGGCCTCTAGAATTCTGTCGCTGAGGGCTGAAGTTCTTGAGCAGGATGATTTGTATGACCGAGAAGAGCGTCTGGATGAACCTGACCTGTGGGATCTTGATTCTTGCAGATGAGCAATACGGAGCTCCGCTTTATCTTTGGCGTCTTGCACGGCGGCGTTCCTTTCTCTGTCTGTGGAATCTACTTTGCATAACTCTGATGAGGCTTCGCCAATAATAGTCTTTTAGGAAGGCGGCATACCTTGCGGACAGTCTCTTGTATCTACCATGGGCCGTTTCTAGCCGTCTTATAGTTTCCTGTAAACTCACTGCATCATCCTTGTGGCGTTGGACGCTTGACATGAGGGAGGTAACTCGCTCCCATAGGTCGTCCAGGTTGTCATTGAACTCATCCTTCGTATAGTGATAATTTTCGACAGCTTTTATGGTTGGTTTGACAGAGCGTTTTTGTCGAACGGCTTGGTCTCCTGGAAGCGTGGGTTCTGCTTCCTGGTCTTCATGATGGGCAGTGTCACATTGTATTTGCTCTGTTTCAGCAGTGGGAGACTGTGCAGGGTCTTTTTCGGCCATTTTGATTTATGGTGCGCTGTCTCTTTAAGAAACTGAACTTTTTAATTGGGGACCGGAAATTGCAGTGCAGCTTAGTTAAGACGTCCTGATAAGATTCCAAAGGTCTTTTTAGAGAATTATGGGGTTTTACAGTCCAACAATCTGCAGCAATGTAGTATAACATACAGAGAGTCTCTATGCACAATGCGGTCTGGGGTGACTCTGCAGATAGTTTATTAGCAGAGCAGGGCTGGAGTATGTGAGCAGGTAGAGCGCAGGACACGTGGATAGGGATATAAGGGTAATTCTTGCCGGGCTTCAAGGCAGTTTTCGACTGTTCTGTCCCTACATGAGGCGAATGGAGGTGAAGTTGAATGGGACTGGGAGAGTTATTCTACCTTCCGCTTCCTCATGCAGAGCAGACAGGACCAGTGCTGTTCAGCGTCCGGAGAGATGATGCACACCAGGGATTGTGAAGTCCAGACTTGTTTATTTGGAAATCTGGACATACAGCATATGATTGGTATACAGTAACTTCTCCAGAAATGCAGGTGAAATGAGGTGCAGCAAGACTTAGCACCAAGTGTGGCTGCAAGTGTGACCAGCAGGAGTGAGTGTAGGTGGTGGTCGAAAACTGATGCCTTTCACAGCTCGGTGCAAAGCGTGTCTCTCCCATAAAGAACTAACAAAGCAAATGGCTGCTAACAGGAAGAAGGAGTGACCTCAGCACAGGAAGTGAAAGGCATGTACCAGAATTAATTAATTACAGGCTGCCACACAGAAAGGGCCACCAGGTGACAGCAGAGAGCATGAAAGAATAGATTATACACAGCATGGAAATAATACAATACATAATCAGACAAATGGAACAGCACATTCCCCACCTATAAAGCTCAGGGAATATAATATACACCTGTTTATTTCGGATATGTGATCATTCCCCTATTATCTACATATATTTCATGTTCAATTCCCACCTATAAAGCTCAGGGAATATAATATACATCTGTTTAAATGGGATTTGTGTTCATTCTCCTATTATCTACATATATTTCATGTTGATTCCCCACATATCAAGCACAGGGAATATAATATACACCTGTTTATATGGGATATGTGTTCATTCTCCAATTAACTATATATATTTCATGTTCATTCCCCACATATCAAGCACAGGGAATATAAATATACACTGATTTATATGGGATGTGTTCATTCCTCTATTATCTATATATATTTCATGTTCATTCCCCACCTATCAAGCACAGGGAATATAATATGCACCTGTTTATATGGGATCTGTGTTGATTTCCTAATTGTCTACATATAATTCATGCTCATTTCATATCCAAGATACATAAGAAATCTATAATAACTCTCCATATCTTTGGACCTATAAGTTGCTATGTTCATTCTTTTCTTCATTCCTTTTCTTCATTCTTCTTAGTCAGTCCCTTGACAACCCTATATGCAGGGCCGGATTAAGAACATGATGGGCCTGGAGCTGAAGGGGCGGGCAAGGGGCGGGGCAAGGGGTGGGGGCAAACACAGCAATTCACAAAGGCCAAAAATGTAACGTAAAAGATATAAACAAAGTAAATATATGATACATGCCACTTTGGCGACCATTTTGGTCGCCATCTGCAGCACTGTAAAGAGGCCTGCTGTTTTCGGGGCCCCATTAGGGGCCTGCTGTTTCCTTGGACCCTAGGTCCCTGATGGGGCCTGCTGTTTCCTGGGGCCTGCAGTTTCCTGGGGCCCTAGGCCCCTGATGGGGCCTGCAGTTTCCTGGGGCCCAAGGCCCCTAATGGGGCCTGCAGTTTTCTTTGGAGCTAGGCCCCTAATGGGGCATGATGCTTCCTTTGGACCTAGGCCCCTAATGGGGCCTGCTGCTTCTTTTGGACCTAGGCCCCTAATGGGGCCTGCTGTTTCCTAGGGCCCCATTAGGGGCCTGCTGCTTCCTGGGCCTCTAATGTGGCCCGCTGTGTCCTGGACCCCCCCCAAGCACACATGCGATTTGCACACTTAGTCATGTACCCACGAGCTGCTCTCCCTAATGCTCTCAATGTTCAGTGAAAAACTGAGAGAAGCAGGAAGAGAAGCTCGATGTCACAGGACCATAAGTATAAAAATCGCATATGAGTGAAGTGTCCATGTGATGACTGCTGGAACCTGCAGAGCTGAATCCTGACATTGCAGCTTCTGAATTCTCACAATGAATGCACTGCACACTTTTAGGATTCTTCATTACCGGTGGCAAGAGTACACGGTCATGTCAGCATAAGCATGTGATTTATATACTTCTGGCCACATTCTGACTAGACGTGCCCGGCCTCGCTCCGTTCATTTTCATTGAGTGAGGCCACACGTCTAGTCAGCATGTGACCGCTTGTATGTAAATCACCGGCACGAGAGAATCCTAACAGTGTGCAGTGATCACTGTGAGAATTCTGAAATTGACTAATTCTCATGTCTTTATTTGTTAGGAGCATTAAAGGGACTGTCCAGGTTTGTGCTGAGTCTGCAGTCATTCTATGTGACACAGACCTGGAGAACCCCTTTAATGCTCCTAACAAATAAAGACATGAGAATTAGTCAATTTCACAAATAATATTTACATCCAGGTACCTTATAGATGACGTCGTCTCTGGAGTCGTTCTTCTTTTCTTCATCTTGTCAAGATCCCATGATGAGTTTTCTCATCCACAGCCGTCTCTGCAGACCTCCATCTTCTCCGCTCTTCTGCACCAACTCTCCACACGATGCCCTTAAAGACAGAAGAGTCATTATAATGCCCCTAAATAAAAATATCTGCAATATACTGTCGCCTCACACTATTCCCCTCCCTCCTCATACTGTCTCCTCTCACATCACCCCTGTTCAGCATACTGTCTCCTCATATATTTACCCCCTCACTCTCTATACTGTCTGCTCACACATACCCCTGACTCCCCATACTGTGTCTGCACACATCCCATCACCCTCACTCCCCATACTGTGTCCACATGCATTCACCCGTTTGCTCCCCATACTGTCTGCACCCATCCCCCATACTGTTTCCTCATACATACTCTTCAGTACCCTCAAATCACCCCACACATATTAAATGCCCCCATCGCCACTCCAAATCCCCCCACACATAAAATAACCCCCCATCCCCACTCCAAATCCCCCCACACATACAATAACCCCCCATCGCCACTCCAAATCCCCCCACACATAAAATAACCCCCCATCCCCACTCCAAATCCCCCCCACACATTAAATCCCCCCACCCCCACTCCAAACCCCCCCACACTTAAAAGAACCCCCATCCCCACTCCAAATCCCCCCCACACATAATGTATCCCCCCATCCCCACTCCAAATCCCCCCACACATAAAAGAACCCCCATCCTCACTCGAAACCCCCCCCATACACACACACTCACACAGTATGTCGCCCATTTATCTTCTGTGGTATCTTCAGCTCCATAATGGAGCACACTCACCACAAATGTTCACCCTTCTGGGCGCCGACGAAGAGTGACGTCAGCAGCGTGATCACATGACCTGATCACGCTGCAGACGTCGCTCTGACCCGGCGGTCAGAGCTTCAATTGTACTGGCGTCTGTATAGACGCCAGTGCAATTGGTTCCTGGGAGCCGGCACGCAGCAGCTTCTCTGCGCCGGCTGTCAGCTTGACAGCCGGCACAGGGAGCCGCCGACTCTCAGGCCGGGGGCGGCAGAACGCAGCCGCAGGGGAGACAGCTGCAGCAGGGACGGGCCCCCTTCTAGCCCGGGCCCTGTGGCAGCTGCTTCCCCTGCTTCCACGATAGTTCCGCCCCTGGATGACAGGCTGATGGGCCTATCTCTAACAAGGGGCCTGGAGCTGCAGCTCCATCAGCCCCTACGTTAATCCGGCCCTGCCTATATGTAAAACAATATAATAAATGATTTGCAGGTGGTCTATTCATCTTCGTATTTATCAAAAGCTGTCTCATAGTCAGTGGCGTGGAGTCTGTATTTTATATGTAGAATTGATCTTGTCTAATACATTTTATTTCTTCATCATTTTATCAATGTTTTAGCAACAACAGAATCGGAGTCGGATACTGACAGTGAAATCTGTGAGACCACAGAGATCCAAGAACCTCCCAGTGTAAGTATCATAGAGGGGTATGCCTGAATATCACCAGATCATCGATTGTGCACAGTGGCATAACTAGAGTCTGATGGGTTCATTTGCAAAATGTGGACCTTGGCCCTCACCTGCATGTTGGTCAGATGTATGGGCCCTTGCAGCATTCTAGATACTATAAAAACATGAATATTCGCTCTCCAGGTAATAATGTCAACATCCTGGCTGTTTCCTGTAATAATCTCCCTATCGTGGCCCTCATCTTGTAATAATGACTTTCATCTTAGTCTCCTCCTTTTTCAAATTTTCCCTATCCTGTGCACCTTCCTGTTATAATGTCTCCCATCCTGGGCCTGTTACTCTAATAATGTCCCCCATCTTATCCCTTTCCTGTAACAATGTACCCCGTCCTGGCATAATGTTCCCCATACTGGGAAATTACCTTCATCCTGGGCCCCCCCATTCTAGTAAAATGACCCCTATCCTGCTATAATACCCCCAATAATGGGCCCCTTCCTTGTAAAAAGCTCCCAATCTTGGGCCCCTTCCTTGTATTATGCCCCTCATCCTGTGGTTCTTCCTTGTATAATTCATCCTGGTACTCTTCTCCAACACATAAAAAAATTCTTCCTACATTCCTCCACTCACGCGACGTGTGGCATATTTTTCTGTAGCTGACTTCACGGGCAGTGCTTGACATCACTCACTTGCGCCGCTCACTACCAGTACATCGATGACAGCTGCTGGTTTCTGATTGGCTGGAGAAGTGTACTGCAATGCATGAACCCCAGTGAGTCCCTGCAGAGTAATACATTTCTGCTGAATGTGTGTCCACAGATGCACTTTGAGCTGATATAGGGGCTTTCGTCAGTGAACCCCACTCCCGCACGGGCCCGGTTGCAGTCACAGCCTCTGTAACTGCGATCATTACATTTTTGAGTCTATAAATCTTTTGCATTATACATTCATGAGCAAGATGCACTGTGTAAATAAAGTGCATTATCTGCTACAATCAATCAGTTTATGAGGTTGACAGTATAAACGCTTGCATTTCCTAGGACTAGATCTAGCTATACTGGGCTTAGGTTAAACTGTCTGATAACACTTTATTACTCACGATTTTCATGATCATTTCAGCCAATATAGCAGCTGTTTCTCCTGCCGAGCACTGACTAGACAAGGTGAAACTAGAGATTAAACTCTCAGATATCCACAGTATAGTATAACATACAAGAACCCATACCCCCAAAAAGACCCGCATCTATTAGTCACAGCTATGGTTAGTTCTGGTCTGTAGATCCTACTACTAGTTGTTATGATCGGAAGACAAAGCATTAGGTGTTGGTAAACCACAAGACTAGTCATCATGTGGAGATTATAAATTGTATGGTGTGTCTTTTTATTTAAACCCTTCTTTAGGATATTTGAATTATAGCAGATTACAATATAAAGCATTTATTTTTCAGTGACTCTTTAGAAAGATGAGAAAATACTTAATAGAGTTGTCTGGGATTTGAAAACGTTAACCTAAAAGCAGAAAATGTGGTAAAATAATAAATTGCCTATTCTATCCCCCTGCTGCCATGATGACACGTTGTACATTCATGTGACCGCTGCAGTCATACACTGATCTCAGTAATCTCAAGCAGTCCATGCAAACATCACCAATAAGGCCAGTGTCTGGTTGCAGCAGTCATTTGTTTCTATCTCACATCATTACTGGAGCACAGTAAACAAGCAGACAACACTGGAACAATAAAAAATAATAGGTGTGCTATGATTATTTTTTTTAATTTTAGCACTTTTTTTATATTTTGTTTTCATATACCAATAAAAATAAAGTTGGATTATGTTAGCATTCGTCTTGACGTTTTTGATAACAGCAGTAAAAAATTCTACTCGATTGCATCGTGTGAACCCAAGTCTAAAATTGGAAAAAACAGGTGACAAAGTCATCATAACTTAGGTAGCCTAGCAACAAGGGCAACTAATTTTCTTTTTTAAAAAGCAGAAAATGAAAGACAATTAATTTGAATCTTGTACATTGACAATTTTTCAATCCTTAACCCCTTCACCCCCAAGGGTGGTTTGCATGTTAATGACCGGGCCAATTTTTACAATTCTGACCACTGTCTCTTTATGAGGTTATAACTCTGGAACGCTTCAACGGATCTTCGCGATTCTGAGATTGTTTTCTCGTGACATATTGTACTTCACGTTAGAAGCAAAATTTCTTCGATATACCTTGCGTTTATTTTTGAAAAAAACGCAAATATGGCGAAAATTTTGAAAATTTTGCAATTTTCAAACTTTGAATTTTTTTTCCCTTAAAACAGAGAGATATGTCACACAAAATAGTTAATAAATAACATTTCCCACATGTCTACTTTACATCAGCACAATTTTGGAACAAAATTTTTTTTTGTTAGGAAATTATAAGGGTTAAAAGTTGACCAGTGATTTCTCATTTTTACAACAAAATTTACAAAGCCATTTTTTTAGGGACCACCTCACATTTGAAGTCACTTTGAGGGGTCTATATGGCAGAAAATACCCAAAAGTGACACCATACTAAAAACTGCACCCCTCAAGGTACTCAAAACCACATTCAAGAAGTTTAATAACCCTTCAGGTACTTCACAGGAGCTGAAGCAATGTGGAAGGAAAAAATTAATATTTAACTTTTTAGCCACAAAAATGATCTTTTACAAACGTTTTTTTTATTTTCACAAGGGTAAAAGGAGAAAATGGGCAGATAAAGTTGTTGTGCAATTTCTCCTGAGTACGCCAATACCCCATATGTGGGGGAAAACCACTGTTTGGGCACACGGCAGAGCTCGTAAGGGAAGGAGCGCCGTTTGACTTTTTCAAACTAAAATTGGCTGGAATTGAGATTGGACGCCATGTCGTGTTTGGAGAGCCCCTGATATGCCTAAACAGTGGAAACCCCCCACAAGTGACACCATTTTGGAAACTAGACCCCCTAAGGAACTTATCTAGATCTGTTGTGAGCACTTTGAACCCCAAAGTGTTTCACAAAAGTTTATAATGCCTGGGTGTGAAAAAAAAACAAACAATTTTCCACAAAAATGATTTTTTAGTCCCAAATTTTTGATTTTTCCCAAGGAAATTGGACCCCAAAAGTTGTTTTCCAATTTGTCCTGAGTACGCTGATACCCCATATGTGGGGGGGGGGAAACTGTTTGGGCGCACGGCAGGGCTTGGAAAGGAAGCAGTAACGTTTTGGAATGCAAACATTGATGGGGGTCATGTTCCATTTGTAGTGCCCCAGATGAGCCTAAACAGTGGAAACCCCCCACAAAGTGACCCCATTTTGGAAGCTAGACCCCCTAAGGAACTTATCTAGATCTTTGGTGAGCACTTTGAACCCCCAAGTGCTTCACACAAGTTTATAATGCCCGAGCATGAAAATAAAAAATCCTATTTTTTTCCCACAAAAATGATCTCTTAGTCACTAATTTTTTATTTTCCCAAGGGTAACAGGAGAAATTGGACCACAAAATTTGTTGTCCAATTTGTCCTGAGTACGCTAATACCCCATATGTGGGGGGGAACCACTGTTTGGGCGCATGGCAGAGCTCGGAATGGAAGGAGCACCATTTGACTTTTTCCAACCAAAATTGGCTGGAATTGAGATTGGACGCCATGTTGCATTTGGAGAGCCCCTGCTGTGCCTAAACAGTGGAAACCCCCCACAAGTGCCCCCATTTGGGAAACTAGACCCCCTAAGGAACTTATCTAGATCTTTGGTGAGCAATTTGAACCCCCAAGTGCTTCACACAAGTTTATAACGTAGAGCCGTAAAATTAAAAAATCATATTTTTTCCACAAAATTGATTTTTTCACCCCAATTTTTATTTTCCCAAGTGTAACAAGACTCCAAGAGTTATTGTGCAATTTGTCCTGAGTGCGCTGATACCCCATATGTGGGAGTAAACCACTGTTTGGGTGCATGGCAGAGTTTGGAAGGAAAGGAGGGCCGTTTGACTTTTTCAACGCAGAATTGGCTGGATGCCATGTCGTGTTTGGAGAGCTCCTGATATGCCTAAACAGTGGAAACCCCCCACAAATGACACCATTTTGGAAACTAGACCCCTCAAGGAACTTATCTAGATGTGTGGTGAGCACTTTGAACCCCAAAGTGCTTCACAGAAGTTTATAACGTACAGCCGTAAAATAAAAAATCCTTTTTTTTTTTTTAAAAAAATGATTTTTTCGCCCTCAATATTTTATTTTCACAAGGTAACAGGAGAAATTGGACCCCAAAAGTTGTTGTCCAATTTGTCCTGAGTACGCTGATACCCAATATGTGGGAGTAAACTACTGTATGGGCGCACGTCGGGGCTCGGAAGGGAAGTAGTGACGTTTTGGATTGCAGACTTTGATGGAATGGTCTGGGGAGTCATGTCGCATTTGGAGAGCCCCTGATGCGTCTAAACAGTGGAAACCCCCCACAAGTGACCCCATTTTGGAAAATAGACCCCACAAGGAACTTATCTAGATGTGTGGTGAGCACTTTGAACCCCGAAGTGCTTCACAGAAGTTTATAACGTACAGCCGTAAAATAAAAGATCTTTTTTTTTTTTTTACAAAAATGATTTTTTCGCCCCCAATATTTTATTTTCACAAGGGTAACAGGAGAAATTGGACCCCAAAAGTTGTTGTCCAATTTGTCCTGAGTATGCTGATACCCAATATGTGGGACTAAACTACTGTATGGGCGCACGTCGGGGCTCGGAAGGGAAGTAGTGACGTTTTGGATTGCAGACTTTGATGGAATGGTCTGGGGGAGTCATGTCGCATTTGGAGAGCCCCTGATGCGCCTAAACAGTGGAAACCCCCCACAAGTGACCCCATTTTGGAAAATAGACCCCACAAGGAACTTATCTAGAAGTGTGGTGAGCGCTATGAAGCTCCAAGTGCTTCACAGAAGTTTTATAACATACAGCCGTAAAAACAAAAAAATCATTTTTTTTTACAAAAATGATTTTGTCGCCCCCAGTTTTTTATTTTCCCAAGGGTAACAGAAGAAATAGGACAAATTGCACAATAACTCTTGTGGTCCAGAGTACGCTGATACCCCATATGCGGGAGTAAACTACTGTTTGGGCGCATGGCAGAGCTCAAAAGTGAAGGAGCACAGTTTGACTTTTTCAACGCAGAATTGGCTGGAATTGAGATCAGACGCCATGTCACATTTGGAGAGCCCCTGATGTGCCTAAACAGCGGAAACCCCCCAATTCTAACTCCAACCCTAACCCCAACACACCCCTAACCCTAGTCCCAACCCTAACCACAAACCTAACCCTAACACACCCCTAACCGTAATCCCAACCCTAATCCTAACGTTAGCGCCAACCCTAACCCTAACTTTAGCCGCAACCCTAACCCTAACGGGAAAATGGAAATAAATACATTTTTTTATTTTATTATTTTTCCTAACTAAGGGGGTGATAAAGGGGGGTTTGATTTACTATTTATAGCAGGTTTTTATGATTGGCAGCTGTCACGCTAAAAGACGCTTTTTATTGCAAAAAATAGTTTTTTGCATCACCACATTTTGAGAGCTATAATTTTTGCATATTTTGGCCCACAGAGTCATGTGAGGTCTTATTTTTTGCGGGACGAGGTGCGTTTTTATTGGTACCATTTTTCAGCACGTGACATTTTTTGATCGCTTTTTATTTCGATTTTTGGGAGGTTAGAATGAACAAAAATCAGCAATTCATGTATTTCTTTTGGGGGAGGCGTTTGTACCGTTCCGCGTGTGGTAAAATGATAAAGCAGTTTTATTCTTCGGGTCAGTACGATTACGGCGATACCTCATTTATATCATTTTTTTATGCTTTGGTGCTTTTATAGCATGAAAACAATTTTATATAAAAAATTATTATTTTTGCATCGCTTTATTCTGCGAGCTATAACTTTTTTATTTTTTCGCTGATGATGCTGTATGACGGCTCGTTTTTTTGCGGGACAAGATGACGTTTTCAGCGGTACCATGGTTATTTATCTCGGTCTTTTTGATCGCGTGTTATTCCACTTTTTGTTCAGCGGTATGATGATAAAGCATTGATTTTTTGCTTCGTTTTCTTTTTTTTTTTAAGGGGTTCATTAAAGGGGTTAACTAGTGGGACAGTTTTATAGGGGGGGTCGTTACGGACGCGGCGATACCAAATATGTGTACTTTTATTGTTTTGGTTTTTTTTTTTACAGGAAAGAATGAATTTATTGGGGAATATTTTTTTTTTTTTTATGATTTTTTTTTACCACTTTTTATTTTTATTTTTTTTACTTTTATACTTTGTCCCAGGGTGGGACATCACTGTATTTTAGCAGATCGCTGGTGTGACAGTGTGCACAGCACTCTGTCACACCAGCGATCGCTCTGGCACTGCTGCAGGCTTCCCCAGCGCCTTGTAAGGTTCTATGTATATATTCCTGAAACTCAGTTTGTTCGTCAGCCATTTTACTTTCTGTCTTGCTGCAGCTATCTTGCCCTCAGTCAAAATGGAGTTTCCAGCTTGCATGTTCCCGCCCTGATTCTCTCCTTTACTTCTTAAGCAGCCACAGCTGAGCAATCAGTGCTTCAGAATCTAGCCTGCAGTGAACCTGTGACTTGACTCCTGTAAGCCTTGGACCTTGTACTCCAGCTATTCCTACTGAGGAACTCTGAAGCACTTGTGGACTCTGAACCCTGCTCTTTGAAAGACCCACGTTTGCATGGACTTACGGTAACAGAGAAGAAGATCCTGAATCTGTATTGGAGAGTGATTGCTGAGCTTGGATTACTCTGGCCTGCTGTGTCTCCTGTTTCTGTGTCTGCAAACTGTGTGACCAGGGGCGTAACTAGGAACGGCAGGGCCCCACAGCAAACTTCACAATGGGGCCCCCCCCCTCGCGCGCGTTGCCAATCCCGGTCTACCCAAGTTGTGTTAAGAAAGATACCTTTATTATCCAAAATTAGAGGTTTTTGGAGTAATGATAGTGAAATAACAGAAAAGAACCAACTCCCAGGAAGCAACTGAGGTAGTGACGAAGGTAGGCTTTCTCCAGAGTAAATATGTGAAGAAACTTGTAATCCAGCCTGCAAATTGCTTTCAAAACGGATGATTTATTCAGTAGAACAACAGTCCGGTATACAGAATAATCTAAGATTGTTCTGTATACCGTACTTCTGCACCACGCCCTCACCAATTACACATGTGAGAGTGACAGCCTCAGCTCTGCTACATGTGAGGAGTGACAGACTCAGTTCTGCTACATGTGAGGAGTGACAGCCTCAGCTCTGCTACATGTGAGGAGGAACAGCCTCAGCTCTGCTACATGTGAGTAGGGACAGCCTCAGCTCTGCTACATTCGAGAGTGACACCTCAGCTCTGCTACTGAGATGCACCCATTCTGCAACATTGAGGAGTGACAGCTCAGCTCTGCTACTTGCAAAGCTGAGGTGTCCGCACAGTAGCAGAGATAGCTGTCACTCCTCGCATGAGCAGAGCTGAGGTTGCTACTTGTCACATGTAGCAAGTGAGGTTGACTTCACTTGGAGAGTGTATTGTCACATGTAGCAGATGAGCTCGAGCTTGTCTACATGAGGAGGAGTCACTCCTACATGTGAGGTGAACATGTAGCAGCGAGGTGCAGCCAGGCTTGTACTTGTCACAGTAGCAGCCAGTCACTTGCACATTGAGGAGTGAGTTACTTGTCACATGAGCAGAGCTGAGGTTGTGTCACATGAGCAAGTGAGGTGTACTCACATGTAGCAGAGCTGAGGTTGTACTTGTACATGTAGCAGAGCCGAGGTTGCTACTTGCCCACATGTAGCAGAGCTGAGAGCTGGTTGATTGTTACTTGTCACATGAGCAGAGCTGAGTGTACTGGTCACATGAGCAGAGCTGAGGTTGCTACTGTCAATGAGCAGAGCTGAGGTGTTACATGTAGCAAGCCGAGTGCACTTGTCACATGTAGCAGGTGAGTTTTACTTGTCACATGTACAGAGCCGAGTTGCACTTGTCAATGTAGCAGAGCTGAGTTTGTTACTTGTCACATGAGCAGAGCTGAGGTTGCTACTTGTCACATGTAGCAGAGCTGAGGTTGTTACTTGTCACATGTAGCAGAGCCGAGGTTGCTACTTGTCACATGTAGCAGAGCTGAGGTTGTTACTTGTCAAATGTAGCAGAGCTGAGGTTGTTACTTGTCACATGTAGCAGAGCTGAGGTTACTTGTCACATGTAGCAGAGCTGAGGTTGCTACTTGTCACATGTAGCAGAGCTGAGGTTGTTACTTGTTACATGTAGCAGAGCTGAGGTTGTTACTTGTCACATGTAGCAGAGATCAGGGTGTCACTCGTCACTTGTAGCAACCATGAGGCTGTTACTGGGCCAGGGGGAGGCTACTGGTGACTGAGGTCCCGTGCCCAACAGGGCCCAGGGTGAGGTTAGTGGTGACTTGAGGCTTGCGTCAAACAGGGCCCAGGAGCCCGAGGCCCTGTTGGAATGCGGGCCCCTTGCTACCTGGGCCCTGTGTTGAATGTGGGCCCCCTGCACTGCAGCCTGGGGCCTGGGCCCTGTTGAATGTGGGCCCTGTTAGATCCTGCCTGCACCTGCCCTCCCAGTCACCATTGAGCAGCCAAGCCTCTTCTCACTGTTGAGAGACTCACGGTACTCACCCTGCTCGCCCGGGCTTCCACCTGCTTGTCCAGTCAGCCTGCTGCTTCATGTGGTCTGCCTGGCCGTCTGCTGTCCACCCCCACATGCACACACGCTGTGACAGACGGACCATAATGCACTGGGCCGCAGCTTAAAGCTACAGTGCTCATTTCTGTTCGCTGTCTGCATTTACAACACTGTAGTGTCTCTTTAAAACAACACAGTGTTGTTATGCATCAGCGTTCAGAGTCAGAAGCCTGAACAAAATGTTGGGAGGGGGCCCGAGCGCGGATCCATTTGCCAGCGTGCTCGGGCCCCCCTTTTTGCTCCTAAATCACAGGGCAGCTGCAGCAGGGACGGGCCCCCTTCTAGCCCGGGCCCTGTGGCAGCTGCTTCCCCTGCTTCCACTATAGTTCCGCCCCTGTGTGTGACTATTTCTGCCAACTTGTATGAAGTAATACAGGACTTTTCTATATCAAACCTGTGACTCCTGTGTTTTCATCGCACCCAAGCACAAGACGCTATATGAACTGTACTACATACATTACAAGATTCTGAAGCCAAAACGTTAGTGTCTGCTGGGTCTGGAAGGCTGTGTCTGCTGTACTGTGGATATCAGACGTCCGGTTGTACTTTCTGTGATGACAGTGGTTGTGACTTCTCACAACCATTCCAGGTGAGCAATTCCCTTGAGTTTTTTCTTTTGCAGTGTTACCACAGGTAAACACTATTGTTTTTTTTTTTTTTTTTTTCCTTTCTTTTCTCTTTTTTGTCTGCTGTAACTCTGGATATCAGATGTCTGGTTGAAACTTTCTGTGATGATAGTGGTTGTGACTTCTCACAACCATTCCAGGTGAGCAGTTCCCTTAATTTTTTTTTCTCTCTGCAGTGTTGCCACAGGTGAACACTATTGTTTTTTTTTCTCTCCTCTTCTTCCAGTAATCCTGTCTTAAAAGATCTGGAAAATGGAGGCCCGCATAAAGGAACTTTGCGGAGTGACTGATAATATCCTTGCAGATTTGCAGAATATAAAGACCCGTTTTACAAATCTACAGGACCTCAATAATCACAATTTGCAAGTGGTTGGACAGACTACCCAGGATTTGCGAGCCAGGATTGAGGTTCTAGAGGGGCGAGTCCAGGCTCCTGCCGTAGCCCCGAGTGCTGGGATTCCCAAGTTGCCCCCTTTTCGTTTTGGCGGTGAACGTGAGAAATTCAGGGGATTTATTAATCAATGCAATCTTTTTTTTTCTGCACATGCTTCACAATTTCCCACTGAACGATCTAAGGTGCTTACTATAATTATGTTGCTTACCAACAAGGCTTTAATGTGGGCAAACCCTCTGATTGAGACTGAGGATGATTGTTTGAATCACCTTGATGATTTTATTTCAGCCATGGGGCAGGTGTTTGATGACCCCAATCGAGGTGCAACAGCTGAAGCAGCCATGTTAGCTTTGCGCCAAGGTAAGCACTCGGTAGCTGAATATGCCTTGGATTTCAGGAGATGGGCCCTTGATACCACCTGGGACAGTTCCGCCAAAAAATCTATTTTTCGAAAGGGGTTATCTCCACTGATTAAGGATGAACTTGCTCGTGCTGACCCTCCCACTGCGTTAGGTGACTTTATTAACTACTGCATCCGTATTGATACTCGTCTGACTGAACGCAGGCAAGAGAGATGGTTCGAAAGCAATCGTACTAACCTTTTCCTACCTTCCTCTCCAGCTAAGGAACCTTTGAGTAGGATTACACGGGAACCTGAACCTGAACCCATGCAGGTAGACTCTTTACAACGACGGGTTAGTGATGCACGCAAGGAACATCGTTTTAAGGAGAATCTATGTTTCTATTGTGGTAAGTCAGGGCACTTCATTATAAACTGCCCCAGCCGTTCTCGTAAGACTACTGCAGCACTCATTCATTGTGAGTGTTGCGAGAGGGGATCTGTCAGGTCCGAGCCTCAGGCTCCAGAGAGATCTGCAGCAACAGATCTTGATTTCTCGGACTTAAACTCCGTTACCTCTGAGGACGTTGACTGTGTAAACGCTGCCATTTTTCAAGTTTCCTCAGCGGTGTCCCAGCTGAGTTGTAAGAAAAACAATTCTCATTGCTTTCTTTCCATCAAACTCTGGGTTGACTCAGCTTGGGTGTCTAGCTCTGCTATGATCGACTCAGGGGCAAGTGGAAATTTTATGGATGTCTCCTTTGCTCTGAAACAGGGAATACGTTCAGTGAAGAAGGCTACTCCAGTACAGATGGAAACTGTGGATGGCTCCCTGCTGACCTCTGGACCAGTGGATCAGGAAACAGAGCCTTTGAGGGTTCTTATGGGTAAAGATCATCAAGAGAAACTGTCCTTTATGCTTATCTCTTCTCCCCACTTTCCCATTATTCTAGGGCTACCATGGCTGCAGGCTCAGAATCCTACCATTAACTGGGAGACCAAGGAATTACACTTTCCAGAGAAACAGATGAGTCCAAAAGTTTCAGCTTGCTCTGTTCCTAAAGGAATCATGTCAGTCCCTGAACTACCAGCTGTATACCAGGACTATGTGGATTTATGTGACAAGAAGAACGCTGACCAGCTTCCTCCTCACCGTCCATATGATTGTCCAATTGAATTATTGCCTGGAGCAGAGATACCTTTTGGTAAGATCTACCCCCTGGCGGGGCCCGAGCTAAAGGCTTTAAAGGATTACATAGATGAAAATCTAGCCAAGGGCTTCATACGCCCCTCTTCATCTCCTGCAGGTGCACCCATCTTCTTTGTAAAGAAGAAAGATGGATCTCTGAGACCATGCGTAGACTATAGGGAACTCAATAAGGTTACTATTAGAAACCGTTATCCATTGCCTTTAATCCCTGAGTTATTGGAGAGAGTGCGACATGCCAAAATTTTTTCTAAACTAGATCTTCGTGGGGCCTATAACTTAGTCCGTATTAGACCTGGGGATGAATGGAAGACTGCATTCAGGTCACGCTATGGACACTTTGAATATCTAGTTATGCCTTTTGGTCTGAGTACCGCCCCAGCCACTTTCCAACACTTGGTGAATGACATCTTCAGGGATCTCCTAGATACATTCGTGGTAATTTATTTGGATGATATTCTAATTTTTTCTAACTCCACAGAGGAACATCATGGACATGTGAGAATGGTCTTGGAACGTCTAAGACAAAATCATCTTTACATCAAACTTGAAAAGTGTGAATTCCATAGGACCGAAATTCAATTTCTGGGGTATGTACTGTCTACACAAGGAATTAGTATGGATGGAAGCAAAACCCAAGCCATCAAGGATTGGCCAAGTCCTAGAAATGTGAAGGAGGTACAGCGCTTCATCGGGTTTGCCAACTTCTATAGACGTTTCATTAGAAATTTCTCTGAGGTAGTGTCACCTATCACTCAACTTACCCGGAAAGAGTCTAGGTTTTCCTGGACTCCCCAAGCCCAGGAAGCATTTTCCCGTCTAAAAGATAAATTTACCACTGCACCTATCCTAGTACATCCCAACCCCGAGCTTGCCTTCATAATAGAGGTGGATGCTTCAGACTGTGCCGTTGGAGCTATACTCTCTCAGAGAACAGGTGAGAAGAATGTCTTGCATCCCTGTGCCTTCTTTTCCCAGCAGTTGTCTTCGGCTGAGAGGAACTACGATATGGGCAATAGAGAGTTGTTGGCCATTATTGCCGCCTTCAAAGAATGGAGACACCTTCTTCAGGGAGCTGCACAGCAAATAGTCGTCCTGACAGACCATCGTAACCTTGAGTTTATCAGGTCGGCTAAGTGCCTGACTCCTCGCCAGGCTCGCTGGAATCTTTTCTTAAACCAATTTAATTTTATCATCTCTTATAGACCAGGATCGCGCAATGGAAAGGCTGATGCACTCTC
>JARQOD010000001.1:92430987-92482155 GCA_033576555.1 Oophaga sylvatica
AACCTGCACCAGCTTTCAAGGTAGGAGACTTGGTCTGGCTGTCAACCAGAAATCTTAAGTTAAGGATTCCATCGTCTAAGTTGGGACATAAGTACATTGGACCCTATAAAATCAGTAAAATTATAAGTGCCGTTGCTTGTCGTCTTCAACTGCCCAGAACTATGAGAATCCACCCTGTCTTTCATGTATCCCTACTAAAGGCTGCGACACCCAATACGTTTCCTGGACGTTCCTCTCCTTGCCCTGACCCAGTGCTAGTCGATGGTCAGGAAGAATTTGTGGTGGAAAGGATTTTAGATTCCAGGTTGTATAGAAATCAGTTACAATATCTGATTAAATGGCAGGGCTACCCAGTGGAGGACAACTCATGGGAACCGGTCAATAACGTTAATGCTCCTCGCTTGCTCCGTCAGTTTCATCAGAGGTACCCACACAAGCCTGGTCTGAGGTCATCCGGAGGTTGTCCTTAAGGGGGAGTAATGTAAGGTTCTATGTATATATTCCTGAAACTCAGTTTGTTCGTCAGCCATTTTACTTTCTGTCTTGCTGCAGCTATCTTGCCCTCAGTCAAAATGGAGTTTCCAGCTTGCATGTTCCCGCCCTGATTCTCTCCTTTGCTTCTTAAGCAGCCACAGCTGAGCAATCAGTGCTTCAGAATCTAGCCTGCAGTGAACCTGTGACTTGACTCCTGTAAGCCTTGGACCGTGTACTCCAGCTATTCCTACTGAGGAACTCTGAAGCACTTGTGGACTCTGAACCCTGCTCTTTGAAAGACCCACGTTTGCATGGACTTACGGTAACAGAGAAGAAGATCCTGAATCTGTATTGGAGAGTGATTGCTGAGCTTGGATTACTCTGGCCTGCTGTGTCTCCTGTTTCTGTGTCTGCAAACTGTGTGACTATTTCTGCCAACTTGTATGAAGTAATACAGGACTTTTCTATATCAAACCTGTGACTCCTGTGTTTTCATCGCACCCAAGCACAAGACGCTATATGAAGTGTACTACATACATTACACGCCTGCTCTCAGCAGGCACTGAGGAAGCCGCCTCCCTGCAGGACCCATCTTGGATCCGGGGACCTGGAGGGAGGACGGACCCTCGGAACAGCGCGACACATCGCGCTGCTCTGAGGGTCTCAGGGGAGCGCGCAGGGAGCCCCCTGCCTGCGCGATCCTCCCCTGTGCCCCGGGTACACCGCGATCATGTTTGATCGCGGTGTGCCAGGGGTTAATGTGCCGGGAGCGGTCCGTGACCGCTCCTGACACACAGTCACGGGTGTCAGCTGTGATAATCAGCTGACACCCGGCGGCGATCAGCTGCGCTCCCCCCGGGAGCGCAGCTGATCGCCCATGACGTACTATTCCGTCCATGGGAATAAGGTCCAGGGTCACATGGACGGAATAGTACGTCTGATGGCAGAGAGGGGTTAACATCATGCTTAGGGTAGCGGCCTATTATGCTTAAAGGGTCAGACTATGTTCACATCATGTTTCTGTTACACATTTATGTTTGCGTGGGTTTCCTCCGGGTAGTCCAGTTTCCTCCCACACTCCAAAGACATACTGATAGGGAATGTAGATTGTGAGCCCCAATGGGAATAGTGCCAATAATGTCTGTAAAGCTCTGTAATATTAATGGCGCTATATAAATGAGTAAAATAAATAAATCTGGCCTAAGTTTTTGGCAATATCTGACTTTTTTAGGTGGACACAAAAGTGTAGTAGGCTGCGATGCTTTACCTACCTAAAAATCAGATGCTGCCAGAACAAAAAACAGATGAAGCACAAAGTGATCTGCTTATTTTGGGATCAGGGCTGGCATCAGCACCCGGCATACCCGGGCAAGTGCCGGTGCCCTGAGCAGACGGAGAGCCCACTCGCCGTCGGGCATCCCGGCGCCCGTTAGCGGTGCCAGCGCCGCCACTGGGCCCCCCGCTTGCTCAGGGCCCTGGCAGCAGCTGGCGCAATACTCACCTCTCCCCGTGCCTCCGCTGCCGCAGCTCCGGGCTCCGGGGGGCGCCTGCAGGGCGCCGACGCTTCCTCTCTCACAGCAGCGCCGCTGAATGACGTCATCATTCAGCGGCCGGCTGTGGCAGAGAGGGCGCGGACGCCGGACAGGTGAGAGGTGTGTGTGTGTGCTGCGGTGCTTTATGTGTGATGGTGGTGGGGGAGGCAGTGATGGTGGTGATGATGATGGGGAGGCAATGATGATGGGGAGGCAATGATGATGATGATGGGGAGGCAATGATGATGGGGAGATGATGATGATATTAATGGGGAGGCAATGATGATGATGGGGAGGCAATGATAATGGGGAGGCAATGATGATGATATTAACAGGGAAGCAATGATGATTATGATGGGGAGGCAATGATGATGGGGAGATGATGATGATATTAATGGGGAGGCAATGATGATGATGATGGGGAGGCAATGATAATGGGGAGGCAATGATGATGATGATGATATTAATGGGGAGGCAATGATGATGATGGGGAGGCAATGATGATGAGGAGGCTATGATGATGGGGAGGCAATGATGATGATGGGGAGGCAATGATGATGATGATGATGGGGAGGCAATGATGATGATGATGGGGAGGCTATGATGATGGGGAGGCAATGATGATAATGATGATGGGTAGGCAATGATGATGATGATAATGGGCAGGCAATGATGATGATAATGGGGAGTCTTTCCACAGCGCCCTTTTCTGAGCTGTAACAGTGCAGAGCACAGCACAGTGTAGAGGAGAGCTCCATATTTTGTATGGAGCATTATATGTGGTCCAGTATTCTGTATGGAGCATTATATTGGGTCCAGTATTCTGTATGGAGCATTATATGGGGGATGGGGGGTGACATCCTGCATGGGGTATTATATGGGTGATGAGGAGGAGACTATGTGGTGCCCATAATATTGTATGGAGGACTGTACTGTCCAGTCTGTACTGTGTGCTGTGAGAATTCAGCGTTTTTTGAGCTATTGCACATTTTACAATAGATATCACTCATGTAATGGAAGAAGAGAAGTGTTTGGCATTGTACTATACCTATATTTCTCTGCAGTATCTGTGCATCATGAATCGTGGTCTGTGTTAAGGGGGCCCACTGAGACTCTTTCGCCCGGGGCCCATAAAAACCTGGAGCCGGCCCTGTTTGGGATAGAACAAAAATGTCAGATAGGAAAAATCCATTCTACTGGATGTTTGTTTCCATCTACAGTAGTATTGTTAGGAAATCCCATCAAAATTGTTTGAGTAGCAAAATCATAATCAGTTTAACAGCAATTACTGGGGTGCAACATCCAGATTCTGGTTGGAAAACAGCTGAGACAAATGTCCTTTACATCCAAGTGTACCAACAGTGGTGGTGGAATTGCTGTGCCATGGTCCAAGGAGAGCCTGGAGGGGCTTAACTAGGTGAACACCTGACTCTTTGCTAGAGCCCCTGATGGTGGAGTTAGATTTGGCTCCAGATGGACACCAAGTGCTACACCAGGATTGACCTCGGACGTATGAATGGCAGCTGACCCCCAAGGTGCAGAATGCTTGAAATGACCTAGAAGGGAAAGTTCAGCTGGTACAGGCAGACACAGCAGGAACACAGTAGTGGCAGGTGCTGGCGGGATGGCTATCATACAAGCTGGCACTGGCAGGTGCAGACAGGAACAGCTGGTATAAAGGCAGACACTCAAGGTACCGGCAGGTATGGCTGATACACAGGCAGGCACTGACAGCAGGCAGGTACAGCAAGTATGGCTGGTATACAGGCGGGCACTGACAGGTGTAGGCAGGTGTGGCTAGTATACAGGTGGCCACAGCAAGTGCAGGCAGGTATGGCAAGTATGGCTAGTATACAGGAAGGTGCAGGCAGGTACTGGAAGATAAACTAGAGCAGGAAACCTGATAACTAGCAACCATGTAAGCAAGCAGAGTATACACATTGCTCAGGCACCTCCCATTAGGGGAAGGGGAATTAAATAATAATTGTCTCCCAGCCATTGGTTGGGGACAATTTAGGATGGCGTGCGCTGTCTCTTTAAGAAGGAGAGTGCGCTCGCGCCGTAAACATAGTGACTCGGGGAAATGTGAGCCGTGTGCCGACCCTGGGCAGTAGCAGGAGGAGAAGGAAGTGCCAGACTGGACCCGCGACGGCGAGTGAGTCGGCGTCCTGCAGGGATGCCTGCGCTACAACAAGCTGATCATATTTTCAGAATTTAATTATTCATTAAAATGTCTGTAATTTATATGAAAAGCAGATGAACTTTCAAACACAATCACTACATTTGTTATATTTCATCCTTATGGCTATTACCTTTCTCATTGCTATATGTAAACAACTGGATGTGAAATTACATTCCATGAAATCAATACTTACTTGCTGATTGCTTGAAATTGATCTTCAAATGTTTTCCTGACTTTTTGTTTATTCCCTTTAAATGTCAGTACTTACATTAATAATATTTATTTTATTGTAGGTTTCATCACAATAAAAACTATCCACATCAATGACGTTGATGTGTGTATTTTCAATGGTTGTATTATCAGTGGTTTACCAATACAGTTTTGCCCTTTGCTGCTTTTTGGTTCTGGACTTTGTTTGGACATAAGTAGATCTGTTACTAACTCATAGATTTTTGAAAAAAAGAAAATAAATACATTAATTAAACATTCTTTGTGAAATAAGCCAGAGAGGTTTTCCTCACTTACTTTAACTATTACATTCTAATAGTAACACTTTCCTGTCAGGAAGTGAGATATAGGGCTCAACATGCAGCATGAGCAGACCTATGGAAACTGTCTTTGTGTTAGGGCTGGCGGAAAGCACAAAATAAATATAAATAATAAGTGCGTTCGCAGCCCGGGGTCCACCGTTCAGGCAGAGCCTGCTGCTAGTAGGATGGCGGTATGGCGAACTCTGTTACTTCACAGAGTCGCTAAGGTAGAAACGCAGAAATATGGACTGTGTCCTGTTAACTCCACAGGTATGCACAGACAACTGCTGTGCGGACAGCAGTCCATAGTAACGCAATCAGCAACGCAATCGGACAATCTCCTCACGGAGAAGCCGGTATTCTAGGGGCTTATTTCAGACGAGCCCTAAACACGTGCATACAATCTCCTCACCTGAGGTGCCGGTATTCTAGGGGCTTATTTCAGCCGAGTCCTAACACATGCGTGCAAATCACCCTGGTGCAAAGCACATAATGTGATTGATACTAGCGCATGGCGGCACGACCATGCCACCCTTTTATAGTAGCAACTACAGGGCCTGCCAGATAAGGACCAATAGGAAACTGCTCCAGAACACAAGTGGTTTCAGGACTTTCCTGGCGGACCAATAGGAGCTGCTGCAGTACCTGAGAATGTGACCCCTGATCTCCAATGAGAGATCTTACTCTGGGCATGCTCAGAAGGGGAAAGCAAGGACTTAGTCCTAAAGACGTCTGCTTGCCGCTAACCAGTACTGGCTACAATAGCAGAGCCTGGAGGAGCAGCAGTAATCCTCTGCACAATGTTAGACTGGGCGAGATACTGGGACCGACGTCTAAGCTGAGCAGAGTCCACTGTGGCCGGAGACGGATGGGAGACCGCAGCAGGGATGGCTCGAGATTCCCCTTGTGCAGAAGTGGGAACTTGACCCCTAACACTCTGTCCCTTCACTTTAACCACTCCCACTCTGGGCTAGTTCTAAGTATTAACACTATCTGTCCCTATTAATTGATGTTGGGCAGAATACAATCTATCACTAATAACGTGTCACATGTAAAATACATTGCAACAATACACATATCTTTCATTGGAAACGTGCACAACGCTTTCATCTTCTTACAACACCACAGTAAAATTGTGCATATTGTAATAAAGATTGTGGGTGTCTGTCATTTCCAGCTACCACAACATAATAAAATGTCCTGTCTGGCAGCTCAGGAAATAGTGATTTGCACATCCACCATCCACCTGCTCCAACATCCTCTACCAGCCAAGCCTGGATGACTCCACATTCTCTGCCCTGTGGTTTTACATCCGGAGCTCATTTAAACAAAATAGCTCCCAGTGTGAATGTATTTGTGTAAATTAAAACCAAAACTCAAAAATGACAATGTAATGTGAAAGCGTAAAGTTACATGTCATAAAATCGTACCTTCTCTCTCTTCTATAGAATTGCATGGAAAAAAAACTAATATTTCTCCATCATATGATTTACCAATAACAGTCTTCTATTATACAGTATTGGAAGCTAATGGACTATAGTTAGTTGCCGTCTATTATAATATGTGTTATGTAGAGTACACTATAATTTGATAATTTCATAATTACTTATTCTGGATGCAAACGATAATTTTCAACTATTATTCCCCCTCCCACTAGCTACCTGTAAGGATGTAGGGAACAGTCCTGGTACTTCTGTAGCACTGTAAAAAAAATGACATAAACTATTATTAATGTGTCTGTATTAGATATGAGTGAATTTTTTAAAATTCAAATTTGCCAGCTTTGATAAATTTTCTTGAAAAATTCCTTTCCAGACAAATCGCAAGTTCTCCAAAGACACAAATTGCACTGAAAAAAATCATATATCACACTCTGAGGTCTCCTAGCACTATATCCAACCCCTTTAATGCAAAAATAGCCTTAATAACATGAAAGTGACCTGTACGTACATGTGTAGGGGGTATGATATATTACGTTTGTTTATGCCTCTGCCTTTCTCTTTCGTCCCGGAGCCTTATCTTATTAGTATATTACTACTCTTATACAATGGTACTGCTAAACTGTTATGTGTATCACCGTGTCCTACTGAATGTACTGTATATATGTGTAATGTTCTGCTTTTGCAATGCTGCTATGTATAGTGTACAGGGTAAGTGTAGTGTTCATATTTGGCCACTAGATGGGGGCAATATAGTGTACAGAGCTTTCAGCTAGTGTATAGTATAGTAGGAGTAGGAAACCAGTTAGTTAATAGTTAATTAGGAGGGGCATGCTGCAGGGTAAGCAGGAGCTGTTCCTGAAGCGTAGTTTGTTCAGGCCAGGGTGCGCTTCTGTGAGCACGGGCCTAAGGGCACAATGTTAATACCCCAATTCGCTTGCGTGGGCTTATGTGCCCAGGAATAGCGTGGCAGCTCCGTAACATTTAAGGTAGGAGCCCAGTCATCCACAGCACCAGACCAGGACAGCAGCAGGCCAGTAGAGCAGGAATTCACAGTGGACTATGAACAAAGACTTGAGACAGAAGTAGTGACAACGCGGGGACACAGGTGGCTCCAGAATGTGGCAACTTATCACTTGGGCTGATGCCCTCAGATCCAGGGGAAACGGCTAGGGGAACTTCCTGATACAGTGAGTTTAAACCAGGAGGATGCTGTGTCATCGCAAGGGACAGTACAGAAGGCCAGGTCGCTCGACATGTGGCAACTGACTTCAGGAGCTGATGATCTTATGTCTGGGGCAAAACAGATAGTGAATGTCTACCCGTAGCAGAACTGAACAGGGAGGATGCTGAGGGCTCATCTGGGACGGTCCGAGAGAGAAATGCAGGGAAAGAGAAGAAACAATGCAGTGTGAAGCCTGTTGTTAATGCTGTGAAGATTATGAATGCGCTGTGTAGAGAATCCAGTAAAATTGTTCTTGCTAAAGTTGAAATGGACTGTGTCTCAGTTAATGCAAATCCGTCTGGAGAGGGTCCCCTGCAGCATAGGGAAGATCCTGAAGGAGACGGACTTGAAGACACAGGTATGCTGACTAGTGAACATTACTTTCCTGTGAGGGGAGGCCAGGACACTAATGCCCAGGTGTCCTCGGCCATGACTACGGTCCTGGCTGAACCTTACACATGGCTATGAGTAAACGTTTGGTAACCGGTGTAACAGCCTGTTTAATAGCACACATTACTGACAGTGAGTTATTAATATGAAAAAAAATGTTCAAAAAACGATTTGTTTTGTAGATCACTGCCATGCTGGAGATTATACACTTGTGGTGAACGCTGGGTGCACTATTATTAGGCAATTTATATTTTTGATGATTACGGTACCGTATTTTGTAGACCCCTAGACGTACCGAACCATAAGACGCATGACAAATTTTTGGGAGGAAAATAATACTTTTTTTTATTAAAATGGTGGTGCATCATATTGTTGCACAGCTTCTGAATCCACACCTTTGTAGAGGAAACTTCACAGAGCAAGTTGCATGGGATAACAAGCGTTTACTTCTCTGAACATGAGTAAAAGAATAATGCACAGACATTACAGCATTGCATCAGCAAACAGGAACAAAACGAAAGTGAAACTAAACCGAAGAGAGACTAATTCTTATACAATACATTAAAGAAGGAAATGTTACACAACATCGCAATCTACTGTCAGGTCAGCATAAAGTCCTCCTGTTACACATATATAATAAGTTCTGATCTGTTGCATATGAAAACACCCTTTCTCAACAGTAAGGACTTATTCAATCAAACCCAACTTTTTTATTAGTCTCTGATGTTTATCAGCATTCAACACCTTCGTGAAAATGTCCGCTGTCATTTCTTCAGTAGGGCAATACTCCAACTTTAAGACTCCTTGGTCCTCTTTGAGCTTTGTTGTTCCAAGTGTGATTGTCCTAAATCTGTCAGCAATTGTCTTAACCACAGTACTTCTTGTCTTTCTATCTGTATTCCTAGGTACTGTTTTACATTTCCCAAGTCTTTGATTTCAAAATGTTGCTTCAGGATTTTTAGAATGTTTTCTTTATCCCTTTCTTGTTTAAAACAAATCAAAATGTCATCTACATATATGAGTACATAAATCCATCTATTACTCAGCCTTTTTGTGTACAAGCATGGATCAGCTTTGCTTCTTTGAAATTTTTCCATTTATTAGTACTTCCGTGATTTTGTCATTCCACGCTTTAGCTGCTTGTTTTAAACCATATATGCTTTTCTGTAGTTTGCAAACTTTGTTTGGATTTCTTTCATCTTTGAATCCTGGAGGTTGTTCCATGTAAATGTCTTCTGTTAAATCTCCATTCAAAAAAGCTGTCTTTACATCCAGATGTCTTAGTTCCATCTGTTCCACTGCTGCAACTGTAAGTAAAGTTCTTATTGTAGTGTGTTTGACAACTGGAGCAAATGTTTCATCATAGTCTTCTCCATATTTTTGAGAATACCCTTTAGCTACAAGTCTTGCTCGATATCTTTCAGGTGTACCATCTGTTTGGTATTTTACTTTAAAAATCCATTTACATCCTATGGCTTTTCTTCCTTCTGGCAAATCTGTTAGTGTCCATGTATTTGAATCATGTATGGATTTAATTTCTGTTTCTGTTGCTTCTATCCATTTATTAGCTTCTTCTTCAGGAAGTTGTCTTGTATGAGAGACGTTTTGGTGGTTTTCCTTTGTTCTCTCTTATTGAACGTCTTGGTTCTGTGTCTGTTTGTAGTTGTGATTCTTCACTTTCAGTATTTTGTTCTTCATTAATTTCTACTTCTTTCTCATCAGATATTTCTTCAGTTATGTCACTATTGTTTTTCTCATTTTTTGTTTTAACTGAAATCATAATGTCTTCATTTAAATCTTCAATGAAAATCACACTGTTACTCACTGTAACTCTGTCTGTTTTGGGATCTAGGATTCTATATTCTTTGCAGTTTTCACTATATCCAACGAATATTCCTTCCATGGATCTGTTTTGAAGTTTGGAACGTTTTTCTGTTGGAATGAATATAAAAACTTTACATCCAAAAACTTTTAAATGATTGACACTTGGTTTCATACCTTGCCACAGTTCATATGGAGTTTTCTTCAGTTTTCTGGAAAAAAGTCGGTTCTGTAGATATGTAGCTGTCATTGCTGCCTCACCCCAATATTTCTCTGGTAGTTTAGAATCTGTCAGCATACATCTCATCATTTCTGTTAGAGTTCTGTTTTTCCTTTCTGCTACTCCATTTTCTTCAGGTGTGTATGGAACAGTTTTCTGATATTCTATTCCATTTTGTCTTAAGTAGTCTTCTATTCTGTGACCTGTAAATTCACCTCCATTATCACTTCTGATGACAATTGGCTTCCTTTGAAATTTGTTACTTGATCTTGTTACATAGTCTACAAGTTTATCAAAAACTTCACTTTTGTATGTGACTGTGTATCTTGAGTAGTCGTCTATAAAAGTCAACATGTATCTATTGCCTCCTGATGTAGTCACTTTCATGGGTCCACATACGTCAGTATGCACCAAATCAAGTGGTCTTTCGCTTTTCATCTCACTTTCTTTTGAAATAGATATCCTTGTGGCTTTGGATTTTATACAACATTCACATCTTACAGTAATTGGGCAATCTGATATCTTTAAATCTTTTGTCAATTCATTTCTCTGTAATTCCCTTATACTGTCCGGGTGTCTATGTCCTAGACGTCTATGCCACATGTGAATACAGTTTTTGTGATCATGTGTACATACCTTCATCTGTTCCTTTGGTTTGTCAAAATGATATCATTGTTCATCTGCCTTGACTTTGGTTATCAACTTGTTTCCTGCAATAATTGCACATTCATTATCTTTGAATTTTACTGTAAGTTCTTTTGCTGTTAAACGTTTCACAGATAATAATCCGCCTTCCAATTTTGGAACATACAACACATCCTGTACAAGTATCTTTGAATCTTGTCCGAACTTGTTTGAACAATTTAGCATACCCTGTCCGATACCTTCTGCGGTTATTTTGCTTCCATCTGCAAGATAAATGGCTACTTTCTTATTTACATCAAGATCAGTAAAGAAATTTTTGTCACTTGTCATATGACTCGTTGCTCCTGAATCAATAAACCAACCAAGTGATGATTTCTTATCAGTTACTTGAAATGTGCCATTCCAATTATTTTCACATGAATCAGAAATTGTGTTTTTCACCTTCTGTATATTATCTTTATGGTGTAATTTCTTTTGTTCTGCTTTCCATATAGTACAGTCTTTCTTTAAATGTCCTTTTTTCTTACATCTGAAGCATTCTCTTGTCTCTTTATTATAGGGTTTTTTAAGTTCTGTAGCTTTAAGAGCATTTCCATTATCTTTTTCAGTAGAAGAATCATTGCTTTGCTCTTTCCTTCTCTGATATTCATCTGTGAGTCTGGTCTTCACAAACTCTAATGTAATGTCATTTTCTGGTCTTGTCTCTAGTGCATTTATTAAAGCTGTAAATGAATCTGGTAAACTGCACAATAACATTTCTGCTATATGGCTTTCCTTAATATCTTCACCAATAGATCTTAGCTGTAATATCACTTCCATAATAGAGAATATATGCTTGTGCATGTCACTGTCTGCATTTAGTCTCATATTGCAAAGCTTTCTTAGTAGAAATAACTTGTGATTTAAGCTGGGTCTCTCATATAGCTTTCTTAATTGTTCCCACATTAATTTCGCTGTTTCTTCATTTCTTATATGTATTAATTGAGCATCATCCACTAATAAGCTGATGGTAGCTCTCGCTTGTCTATTTTTCTTATCCCATGTCTGATTATCTTCATCAGGTCTATCTGTAGTGATTACTTCCCATAAATCATCTTTAGACAATAACATCTCTACTTTGAACTTCCATAGCTGATAGTTCTCATCATTCAGTTTAGCTACTGTGAGTTTTAGCTCTGTGCTATTCATCATTTTTAACTTATCTTACTTGTTTGGAGAGACTTGCACTGAAGAATTCTTCTGCATTCACCAGGGTCTTGCTGAGAATTCCAATGTCCTGGGTATCTGGTATTCTTGGAGTCCTGGGATCTGTGGTGTTCTGGATTCTGGGTGTCTGGATTCTCTGTATCTGGGTACGCTGTATCTGGGTGCCTGGGTCTGGGTGTCTGGGCCCATAACCTGTTGCACAGCTTCTGAATCCACACCTTTGTAGAGGAAACTTCACAGAGCAAGTTGCATGGGATAACAAGCGTTTACTTCTCTGAAAATGAGTAAAAGAATAATGCACAGACATTACAGCATTGCATCGGCAAACAGGAACAAAACGAAAGTGAAACTAAACCGAAGAAAGACTAATTCTTATACAATACATTAAAGAAGGAAATGTTACACAACATCGCCATCTACTGTCAGGTCAGCATAAAGTCCTCCTGTTACACATATATAATAAGTTCTGATCTGTTGCATATGACAACACTTATGGTCTTTTACGGTAACTTACTGGGGGGCAACTGCAGTGGAGCGGGGTCACAGGAGGCAGGGTCGCAGCTGCAGGAAGCTGGCAGCAGCCGCAGGAGCGAGGCAATGCTGTGAGTCCTGGGATGGTAGGAGGGGGTGTTTAGTGGTGGAAGGCTGCTGTGTGCTCCAGACTTTCAGAAATGTCAGTGGTGTCCCTGGACTTCCAATCGTTTTCATTGCGGTGGACTTTCTGAAATTTAAAAATAATATATCAGCAACCAATATATCCCTTCTCATTAACAGTCATAGGCCTTCCATCCATGAAGTCTGTCAATTTCTTAATCTATTGATTATCAACTTTTTTGGACAACACCAACCACAGCCTAACATACCAGCCCAGAGCACTAACCCAACCCCACCTTGCTGGCATTTCAAAGTGGAGGGCCTGTGCCTTTTACTGAACCATGATCCAGCCATGGGCCAATTCATCTGGTCCGTCAAGAGTCACTCTCATTTTATCAGTCCATAAAAGCTTTGACAAAGTTTTGTCCTTAGATAGATATATCTATATATATATATAGATATATATATCTATATATATACAGTGCCTACAAGTAGTATTCAACCCCCTGCAGATTTAGCTGGTTGACACATGCGGAATTAACTTGGCATTGTGACATTTGTACTGTAGATCAGCCTGGAAGTGGAAATGCACTGCAGCAAAAATTTTTGTTTTAATTTTTTTTTTTTTTTTTAAAAACGTTAAAAGTTAATTCAGAGTGTCATTTATTATTCAACCCCTCAAACCACAAGAATTCTGTTTGGACCCCCTAAAGTATTAAGAAGTAGTTCAGGCACCAAGAATAATGAGCTTCACATGTGTGGATTAATGATCTCTTTTGCCAGTCTTTTCTGACTATTTAAGACCCTCCCCAAACTTGTGAACAGCACTCATACATGGTCAACATGGGAAAGACAAAGGAGCATTCCAAGGCCATCAGAGACAAGATCGTGGAGGGTCACAAGGCTGGCAAGGGGTACAAAACCCTTTTCCAAGGAGTTGGCCCTACCTGTCTCCACTGTTGGGAGCATCATCCGTAAGTGGAAGGCTTATGGAACTACTGTTAGCCTTCCTCGGCCTGGACAGCCTTTGAAAGTTTCCTCCCGTGCCGAGGCCAGGCTTGTCCGAAGAGTCAAGGCTAAACCAAGGACAACAAGGAAGGAGCTCCGGGAAGATCTCATGGCAGTGGGGACATTGGTTTCAGTCAATACCATAAGTAACGTACTCCACCGCAATGGTCTCCGTTCCAGACGAGCCCGTAAGGTACCTTTACTTTCAAAGCGTCATGTCAAGGCTCGTCTACAGTTTGCTCATGATCACTTGGAGGACTCTGAGACAGACTGGTTCAAGGTTCTATGGTCTGATGAGACCAAGATCGAGATCTTTGGTGCCAACCACACACGTGACGTTTGGAGACTGGATGGCACTGCATACGACCCCAAGAATACCATCCCTACAGTCAAGCATGGTGGTGGCAGCATCATGCTGTGGGGCTGTTTCTCAGCCAAGGGGCCTGGACATCTGGTCCGCATCCATGGGAGGATGGATAGCACGGCCTACCTGGAGATTTTGGCCAAGAAACCTCCGCTCCTCCATCAAGGATCTTAAGATGGGTCGTAATTTCATCTTCCAACAAGACAACGACCCAAAGCACACAGCCAAGAAAACCAAGGCCTGGTTCAAGAGGGAAAAAGTCAAGGTGTTGGAGTGGCCTAGTCAGTCTCCTGACCTTAACCCAATTGAAAACTTGTGGAAGGAGCTCAAGATTAAAGTCCACATGAGACACCCAAAGAACCTAGATAACTTGGAGAAGATCTGCATGGAGGAGTGGGCCAAGATAACTCCACAGACCTGTGCCGGCCTGATCAGGTCTTATAAAAGACGATTATTAGCTGTAATTGCAAACAAGGGTTATTCAACGAAATATTAAACATAGGGGTTGTATAATAATTGACCCACACTTTTATGTTTAAAATTTATTAAAATTCAACTGAGCAACATAACTTTTTGTTTTGTAAGATTTATGCTTCTGTTAATAAATCCTACTCTCGTTTGCAGTTTGAAGGCTCTAACTTATTTGCATCTTATCAAACCAGCTAAATCTGCAAGGGGTTGAATACTACTTGTAGGCACTGTATATATATCTTTGCCCATTCTCGATGTTTTTCTTTCTTTTTTTTTTTTGATCAGTGGTGGTCGATTTTCTGCCTTTCTTACCTCAGCCATGTCTCTGAGTACTGAACACCTTGTACTTCTCTAAAAGGAGGTTGCAGTTCTGGAATGTGACAGCAATGGAGGATAATGGCTTCCTGGTCGCTTCTCATTTGATTGTTCTCAAATCGTTGGCAGTTAATGTGCATCTTTTGTTCTCAACATGATTTTTGCGACCTTCATGACTATTTGTAACAAAATTTTTGATGTTTTTTTTTGCTCTCACCTCAATATCTTCAAGAGTGCTGTATCCCTCTGTAAGAATTTTTTTTACTTTTCAGAGTCAGTTAAATCTCTTTTTTGGCCCATTTTTCATGAGGAAAACAATCTGCCTAATAATTCTGCACAGCTTGATAAAGGGGGTTGGTATCCTAAGGCTGCACTCCCCTCATTACACAAATACCCATAACCTGATCTGATTCATCCAATCAGCATTCAAGTTTATACATTTGGAGTTGGTAAATCTGCATAAAAATGATGATTTGATCAAAATACTCACTGATAATTGTGCACAGAGGTCCCAGTTCATTATTTCCTTTGAGTTAGTTTTTTTGCCTAGTTTTGTAAGTTTTGCACCTTTTTTGTTGGCACCCAATTCTTTATTCTATTTATGTCTTTTTCTAATTTCATTTTATATGTTTTCACCTGGTTTAGCTTTTCCACTTTGTCAGAGTATAGCAAATCCAGATACTTTAACCTGATTCATCATGTGTGCCTTTTTTTTTAAAGAAAAAGTAAAAAAAAATGTGAGGCAAATTCACTCCAGTTCCCCCTGAAGTATTTTTCATCATGCCAAAATGTTGGCGCTATTTTTTGTGACTTGTGGTGCCAATGTGCAACTTTTGTTTCAAATTATTCAAATTCTCCAGGGTTCTGGCTGATCCCGGCGGATTCTTCACACACACTGCAAATGACTGACAGGTGACTCCCTTCATATTGACGTGCCAGACACCTGACATGTCATTTTTAATAAGGTGAAACCTTACCCCTTAGATCCCAGTCTTAGTCTCACACCTAGCCAAATCAGATCTAGAGGCAGTACCCCAAAACATTGTGTCTACAAACTGAGATTCTGATTTGGCTTTTATCCTAATTTATATTTCAAGGCTCGTTAAGGGGTCAATAATGACTTGTATGATTGCTACTTCCAATAGGTGACATAATAGCTGTCACATACAGCTGACACACTGCAGGATGAGCAAACATGTTCGTTTACTTTAGTATTGGTACTGCTACACCACTAGGTGTATTACCATTGGTTGATATACTGGAACTGCTACACAGTTAAAAGTGTATTACCATTGTTGCTGAATGTATAATGTAACAGATGTTTATGCTATTTTTGTATTATTGTCTTGTCTATGTGAAATGTTTGACATTGTTAGATAGGGAAAGGGCAGTGCATACATTAGCCACTAGATGGGGGCATGTTAGGGCACTTAGTTTCTAGCTAGTGTGTAGTACAGTACATAGTTAATTGTAGGAGGGGCTGCTGCTGGATAAGCTAGATAAGCTAGTGTAAGTCTTAGGATAGGGCAGATGGCCAGAGGCGCCCGAAGGGCCCAAAAGGGCAATAAGCCCAGGACTCGGCAGCAGTCTCGCACTGTTTAAGTGAGAAGCCCAGCCTTCCTCCGCACCAGCACAGCATAGCAATGGGCTAGTACTTCAGAATGTGGCAACTTATTGCTTGGGCACACACCTTTAAGACCGGGGCGAAATGGTCACAGAAGCAGTAAGTACAGATGGAGAAGAAGCGGGGCCAGTACAGAGAGCAGTACATCAGAACAGGGCTTATCCTCAGTTGATACTGACTCCGGCGACTAATGATCATGGAAACAGTGCAGGGAAAGAGAAGAAACCTTATTATGTGAAGTCTGTTGTAAACTCTGTGAAGTCTTTGGAAAAGCTGTGTAATAAACCAAGTAAAGATGTCTTTGTTGAAGTTATGATGGACTGTGCCTCAGTTGATGTGAATTTTCCTGAAAACGGTCTCCCACTGCATAGGAAGGACCCTGAAGAAGCTGAATCCGGAGACACAGGTATGCTGACTAGCGAGCATGATTTTTCTGTGAGAAGAGGCCAGGACAACAGAGCCCCAGTGTCCTCAGCTACGACTACTGTCCTGGACCTCCCTTACACTAGCATCGATCATGGGCATTTAATCCCTCTGATGCTGCTGTCAGTACTGACAGCAGCATAGAGAACAATCGCGCAGGGAAGGGACTCCCTGCGCTCTCCCACCAGAACAATGTGATACGATCACGTTGCTCCTGTGGACTCCATGGAGACCCCGGCTCCAAGATGGCCGCGGGGTCCTTCCGGGTCCTTCAGTGAGTTGGCTTGTCAGCTGATCTGACACAGTGCAGTGCAAAGTGTCAGATCAGCGATCTGACTGTCATGATCCCAGTGCAGGTTTGTCTTGATCCTAGTGCGGGCTCTGACCTGCACACCTGGGTTTATTATTGTGGCCTCTCTTTGGTTCGGGGAGAGCTTCTTATAGCCCTAGGAAGCTCCTATCCCCGTCAGTTATACTTTTGCCCTTGGCTGAGTGTGTTGACCCCTGATTGCCTGTGCCTTGTGCCTGTGTTCTAGCTTGTTTGTATGGTTCTGACCCGGTTCTGTTTCCCGTTGTGATTTTGCCTCTTGATTCTGTACTGTGTATCTGCTTCTCTGGTTTTCTGACTCCTGCCATGTCCCTGACTATTCTTTATTAGCCTGCTCCTTGTGTACTGCATTGTCTCTCACGTTTACTGACCTCGGCTTGTCTTGGATTCCATCTCCCTCTGGTTCCCCGTCCTCTCCCTGGTGTCCGGTGACCCCCTTTCCATTCTCCAGGGTCCCTGTAGCTTCCTGCACTTATCCCCAGCTGAAGGATGCTGGGCTCCGCCCCCTGGGGGTCACATGACCGCAGGTCCTGGCAGTACACTCACCACTTGGTGTTCTGCTCACTCCAGCTCTGCTGTATTGCTATCATCTTGCCCAGCACTCGGGCGCTGTGAGTACCGCAGTCACAGGCCGTCGGAGGCTCGGGGCTCCACTGTCAGGGCTGCTGAAACCGCTGGTAAGTGCCCACCTAGCGGTTTCTCTTGATACTGACTTTATATAGTAATGTCCCAACCTGGCAATAAAATGAAAAAAAAATTATAATGTGTAAAAATATTTTTAAAAAATCCCCAAATGAAGAAAAAAAAATTAAATATTTTACCAATACATACATAAATACATATATTTATGTAAATAAAAATCACTGTAATCGTACTAACCCGAAGAATAAAACTGCTTTATCAATTTTACCCCACGCGAAACGGTATATAACGCCCCCCCAAAAGAAATTCATGAATTGCTGGTTTTTGTTTATTCTTCCTAACAAAAATCAAAATAAAAAGCGATCAAAAAATGTCATGTGCCCAAAAATGCTACAAATAAAAACGTCAACTAGTCCCGCAAAAAACAAGACCTCACATGACTCTGTGGGTCAAAATATGGAAAAATTATAGCTCTCAATATGTGGTGATGCAAAAACAATTTTTTGCAATAAAAAGCATCTTTTAGTCTGTGACAGCTGTCAAACATAAAAGCCCGCTATAAATAGTAAATCAAACCCCCCTTTATCACCCCTTAGTTAGGGAAAAGTAATAAAATAAAAAAAATGTATTTATTTCCATTTTCCCATTAGGGTTACGGTTGGGGTTAGGGTTTGGGGTTAAGGTTAGGGTTGTAGCTAAAGTTAGGGTTAGGGTTGGGGCTAAAGTTAGGGTTATGATTGGGGCTAAAGTTAGGGTTAGGATTGGGGCTAAAGTTAGGGTTAGGGTTGAGGCTAAAGTTAGGGTCAGGGTTGGATCTAAAGTTAGGGTTAGGGTTGGGATTAGGATTAGGGTTGGGATTAGGGTTAGGGGTGTGTTGGGGTTAGGGTTGGAGTTACAATTGAGGGGTTTCCACTGTTTAGGCACACCAGGGCTCTCCAAATGCGACATGGCATCTGATCTCAATTCCAGCCAATTTTGCATTGAAAAGTCAAACGGAGCTCCTTCCCTTCCGAGCTCTGCCTTGCGCCCAAACAGTGGTTTACCCCCACATACGGGGTCCAATTTCTCCTGTTACCCTTGGGAAAATATAAAATTGAAGGCAAAAAATCATTTTTGTGAAAAAAATAAGATATTTTATTTTTAGGGCTCTACATTATAAACTTCTGTGAAGCAATTGGTGGTTCAAAGCGCTCACCACACATCTAGATAAGTTCCTTAAGGGGTCTACTTTCCAAAATGGTGTCACTCTTGGGGGTTTTTCACTGTTTTGGCACATCAGGGGCTCTCTAAACGCGACATGGCTTCCGATCTCAATTCCAGCCAATTTTGCATTGAAAAAGTCAACGGCGCTCATCCCCTTCTGAGCTCTGCCATTACCCAAACAGTGGTTTACCTGCATATATGGGGTATCAGCGTACTCAGGACAAATTGTGCAAACAACTTTTGGGGTCCAATTTTTCCTGTTACCCTTGGTAAAATAAAACAAATTGGATCTGAAGTAATTTTTTTTGTGAAAAAAAGTTAAATGTTCATTTTTTTTAAACATTCCAAAAACTCCTGTGAAGCACCTGAAGGGTTAATAAACTTCTTAAATGTGATTTTGAGTACCTTGAGGGCTGCATTGTTTAGAATGGTGTCACTTTTGGGTATTTTTTATCATATAGACCCCTTAAAGTCACTTCAAATGTGATGTGGTCTCAAAAAAATGGTTTTGTTAAATTTGTTGAAAAAATGAGAAATCGCTGGTCAAAGTTTAACCCTTATAACTTCCTAACAAAAAAATAATTTTGGTTCCAAAATTGTGCTGATGTAAAGTAGACATGTGGGAAATGTTATTTATTAACTATTTTGTGTGATATGACTCTCTGATTTAAGGGCATAAAAATTAAAATATGGAAAATTGCGAAATTTTCCAAATTTTCACCAAATTTCCGTTTTTTTTCACAAAAAAGTCATATCGAAGAAATTTTACTGCTATCAAAATACGATATATCACGAGAAAACAGTCTCAGAATCAGTGGGATCCGTTGAAGCGTTCCAGAGTTATTAACTCATAAAGAGACAGTGGTCAGAATTGTAAAAATTGACCGGGTCAGAAAGGTGAAAGGCTGGGTCACGAAGGGGTTAATTTCCCAGAGTAGTAGTGACCTGCCCCTATTTTAAATGCTGCATATACTATTGTGTGGTTAGAAAAAAAAGTAACTTCATCAAAATGGCGCCGGCTCCTGCACTGTAGTATAATACATGCCTGTATGCATTTATGCTTTATGCCTATAAACCTATACTATTGTGGAGTAAAAAAACCAAAACATTTATCTTCATCAAAATGGCCCCAGCATTCCGATAGATGCTAATGCACAAGCGCCGACACCATTTTGATGAAGATATATATATTTTTTTATCCCACGATACTATGCTATTATTTTATTATTATTATACATTTTTATAGCGCCATTTATTCCATGGCGCTTTACATGTGAAAAGGGGCGAATATAGACAATACGATACGATACGATACACTTTATTGATCCCGGGGGGAAATTACAGTAATACAGCAGCAATACAAAGTGTGTAGTTCAGGTTATATAAGACAATGTTAATTGACATTAGTACACCAGCCATCAGTCATTATTTTCTACCACCCTTACTAAATTATTATACATCCCCATAGCAGTAGGTACAAATGATTTCCTGAATTTCTCCTTCTTGCACCTTAGTAGGATTAGACAAGTACAATAAACAAGTACAAGTAGACAAGTACAATAAACGTGAGCAATACAAGGCACATACAAGTACAGAAGGAGAGAGGACCCTGCCCGCAAGGACTCACAGTCTACAGGGATGGGTGAGGATACACTAGGAGAGGGTAGAGCTGGTCGTGCAGTGGTTCAGTAGACCAAGGAACACTGCAGGTTGTAGGCTTGTCGGAAGAGGTGGGTCTTCAGGTTCTTTTTGAAGGTTTCCATGGTAGGCGCGAGTCTGATGTGTTGGGGTAGAGAGTTCCAGAGTATGGGAGAGGCACGGGAGAAGTTTTGTATGCGGTTGTGGGAAGAAGAGATAAGAGGGGAGTAGAGGAGGAGATCTTGAGAGGATCGAAGGTTGCGTGTGGGTATGTACCGGGAGACCATGTCACAGATGGTTAGGGTTTTGAACTGGAGCCTCTGGACGAAAGGAAGCCAATGAAGGGCTTAGCAGAGAGGAGAGGCTGGGGAATAACGGGGAGACAGGTGTATTAGTCGGGCAGCAGAGTGCAGGATGGATTGGAGTGGTGCCAGAGTGCTAGAGGGAAGGCCAGAGAGTAGGAGGTTGCAGTAGTCGAGGCGGGAGATGATGAGGGCATGCACTAGTGTTTTTGTAGTTTCATGGTCAAGGAATGCATGGATCCGGGAAATATTTTTGAGTTTGAGATGGCAGGAGGAGGCAAGGGTTTGGACATGTGGCTTGAAAGAGAGGGCAGAATCGAGGATCACCCCGAGGCACCGAGCATGCGGGACTGGGGAAAGTGAGCAGCCATTGACGTTGATGGACAGGTCTGGTAGGGGGGTAGAGTGAGATGGGGGAAAGATTATGAATTCTTTTTTGTCCATGTTCAGTTTTAGAAAGCGAGCAGAGAAGAAAGCAGAAATAGCAGACAGACATTGTGGGATTTTGGTCAGTAAGGAGGTGAGGTCAGGTCCAGATAGGTAGATCTGTGTGTCATCGGTGTAGAGATGATACTGCAAACCATGGGATTCTATGAGCTGTCCCAGGCCGAGGGTGTAGATGGAGAAGAGTAGGGGTCCTAGAACTGAGCCTTGAGGAACACCGACAGACAGGGGGTGAGGTGAAGAGGTAGTGTGTGAGAGGAAGACACTGAATGTTCGGTTTGTTAGATATGATGAGATCCAGGATAGGGCCAAGCCTGTGATGCCAAGAGATGAGAGAATCTGTAGCAGGAGGGAATGGTCCACAGTGTCGAAGGCAGAAGACAGGTCCAGAAGGAGGAGGACAGAGTAGTGTCACTTGCTCTTGGCGGTTAGCAGGTCGTTGGTGACTTTAGTTAGGGCAGTTTCAGTTGAGTGATGCAGTCGTAAGCCTGATTGTAAGCGGTCAAAGAGGGAGCAGGAGGAGAGGTGGGAGGACAGATCAAGATGGACATGCTGTTCCAGTAGTTTTGAGGCATAATGGAGAAGAGATATCGGGCGATAGCTAGACACAGGATGGGTCAAGGGAGGGCTTTTTGAGGATGGGTGTGATCGAGGCTTGTTTGAAGGATGAGGGGAAGACACCATTTGTAAGTGAGAGGTTGAAGAGGTGTGTTATAGTAGGGGTGAAGACTGTGGCGAGGCTAGGGATGAGGTGGGATGGGAGTGGGTCAAGCATGCAAGTGGTGAGGTGTGATCTTGATAGGAGGGTGGAAAGCTGATCTTCTGTCATGGTGGAGAAGTTGGTTTTGGAGGAAGAGGGCTTAGCTGCTAGGAGGGGCAATGGGGGCTGTGGGCCAAAGCTTTCTCTGATCGTATCGATCTTCTGCTTAAAGAAAGAGGCAAAGTTTTCAGCAGAAATGAGAGGAGAAGGAGGAGGTGCTGGGGGACGGAGTAGAGAATTGAAAGTGTTGAAGAGCTGTTTAGGGTTGTGAGACAGGGAGGATATGAGAGATGAGAAGTAAGTTTGTTTTGCGGCAGTGAGCGTGGACTTGAAGCTGGTGAGGGACTGCTTGTACGCGGTTAAGTGCTCGGCAGAGCGGGATTTTTTCCATCTCCGCTCAGCGACCCTGGAAGCTCGTCTCAGTTCTTTGGTGAGGCTGGTCAGCCAGGGCTGCCTGTTGATTGTACAAGTTTTGCTATGTGTGAGGGGGGCGGCCGAATCAAGTGCTGCTGTTATTGTAGTGTTATAAAAGGTGGTAGCAGAATCTGTGTCATGAAGTGAAGATATGTCTGTAAGAGGGAGGAGGGACTCAGAGAGCAATGGTAAATTTAGGTGTTTGAGATTTCTGCGAGGGTGAGTGAGTTTGTGGAGTGGGGGTTGTGCATTGGAAGAGGAGAGGGAAGAGAACGTCAGTAGGTTGTGGTCAGTTTATACGAATAAAACATAAATGCATATAGGCATATTAGACATATGTCATGCTACAGGTGCAGCTACTGAAGCCATTTTGATGAAGTTAGTTTTTTTTCAAACCCACCATAGTATATATACAGTAGTATTTAAAATAGGGGGCAGGTCACTGAAGGATCAGTGACCTGTCATAAGCCTATACAGATGCACATGCAAGCAGACACCACATAAAGACCACCCCCTCATTAACTGAAAACTATAAATATGGTAATCAGGTATCATTTTGATCAGTATAATGGTGCCAATCTGGCAGTGTCAGTTGGTTACTGAGCACAATCTTGCTGACAGATTCACTTTAAGTCAGGATCAAAAGCACAAAATCTGACAGCCTTATAAAACAATTTCAAACATAATTGAATAAATTTGGTGAAATTTGTTAAAATTAAACATTTTTTTAAATGTTTTTAATGTTAATTATTACAGGACTTTTTTTTAGTATATTTGACATATTTTAGGAATTAATTGTAGCCATGTACCTTGTACACAACATTTAAAAAAAAAATCTCAAAAAGTATAAAAATTTTAGATTGTAGTAGATTTGCTTAGAGTATTTCCCAAAAATTCTGTGATACTTAGGTCTTTCCAATTTTTTGAATAATGCACTCTGGTCAGAGCCAGGAGCTTTCAGACACATTTTTCAAACAAATATCCGAAAATGAAATTACAGGTTTTGGTAAATGGTATTTATAATGAAAATGCAACTTGGAGAACTGGCAAATTGGCAGTGTTCAAAACAGGGACTGCTATCTAAATAAAGTTAATGCCAGATGAAGATTGGGGTCCTCTCGCCATGAATAGTGTCATAGAATGAGGTAAACTTATTGGGAATGCTTTTAACATAAAAAATTATTTATTAATTTTTAAAATCTATGAGGTATTACACCTTCAGACATTTACAGTGTATGCACTTGACACTGACATATCCACTCCATGCTGATATATGCGAGTCCAACCTCTGCGGTCCCCACAACTCGTATCCTGTCTAGTGATGCAACCGCATTGCACTATTGTCAGAAAAAACCCACCATAGTTAAGAAGACCCAACAGTAATCTAATATATATGTTCAGCTCCATTGTCTCCCCTTACCTAAAGCTATGAGATCAAGGATCAACTTATACTCTGTGCAGAATTATTAGGCAAGTGAGTAATTTGACCAGATCAATTGCCCACTTTACCTGACCTTTTTACAAATTAAGTTAATTGACATCAAAATTCTATTTTGGAGTTTTTATGGCTATGTTTGACATAACAACAGAGTCTAAGTATGGATTATTTCTAAAAAATCTCCTTTTCCATCATAACCTCCTGAGTGCTATATTTATACACGTCGCTGACAGGCTCTTTAATCTTCACTTACTCAGTCATGTCAACCCTTATGTTCCTCACTTGTGTTTTAGTTCAGTATATTGTTTCTGCTGATTTCTGAAATTTAGATACAAGACACCTACAGTATTTAGTCTGGAAACAATCTTATGATAACCATCAGTCATCATTTACAGTAGCAGCTCTATGAGGGTAATAATGTCTGAGACATGAAGGTCTCAAGCCCTGAACAATACATTTCATTCACTGCACACGTTTCTGTATCTGTGCCAAGTTCACATTTATGAAGTAATAACATGAGATTTAGAGATAGTGAATTGTACAATTTGTTTATATAGGTTGTGAGGCCTGCGATCACAGCGTGCACCAACATGTATGGGATTTGTAAAAATGTCCCTTTATTAAGACTGGAGTTTGCGAGCTCTGCGCTTCTTCCTACCTACTGTATTTTTATAAGATATGTTTATTTTTAATAAAGTGTTTGCCTGACGTTAATACATATAAAAATCCAAAAAAGAAGGCAGTGCATTCAAAATAGTGAAGGATCCTTTATTTACCAACACCAGCTAGAGATTTTGTCAAGCTAATAAAAGATCCTTACTTTTTCCACTATTCTGGATGTGCTGCTTCCTTTTTATCAGTTTTATACATACCCTCCCAAAAAGAAACACTCTAGACACGTGTTTGTCTGAAGCTTTGTCTGGGGTATCAGTTCAGCCATTTATAAATATTGATGATAACCTACATGTCACATGCAGTCAATGTAATTTCTCTGTGTTTTTATCACCATAACCATTCACCATGCCATTTTATGTGTTATTTGGTTTTGATTTTAGTCTGTCATTTTTTCCTTCTCCTTTCTATATTAAATTAGTAATTTATTAAGTTTACTTAGGAAACTTAGTAAACAGAATATGCTCCCTCTTTGGCAAACTGAAGCAAAAAGAGAGCTCACGTAATAACCTGTACACGTGTTACAAGGGTTATATCAAAATTGAACAAGTTGCTCTTATTCATATCAAGGTATAGGTGATAACTTGCTGATTGATAGGTGCCTATGGGTCATCATATAACTGTATGATTCCTATTCTTTGTGATCATGTTCACAGTGCAGAATCTCTGTCGTATTAGGATTAGCAACTTCTGACAATATTGTAAATGTTGCATTATAATTAATGATATTTTATCTACAACATAAAGTCAACTCAAATGTCCTGTGTTTGCATGTGAGTGAATATTTGAGGATTTAGATGTGATCATATTTACATTCCATCTCCTGCAACTTGAGGTGTAGCTTCATAAAAGCTTAATGTACAGGAAGAGAGATGCAGCAAAATGCAAAATATTAGTGTAATTGCTTTGCAAAGCAAAACCAAATCTGCAAATAAATAGAAATTGTTGCGGTAGTAAGGAAGGTTAAATATAAACTGCAAACAGTGTGGCTTTATAAATACACACAAGGGCACACTGTATATTTGTACAACGGCATTTCAGTGGTTTCTATACACGTCAACATATCATATGTCACCGAAATTTAACTTTAGTGCCTCACTCATCACATCCAGAATGTAAATATTAAAGGGACTTCCAGAGTCTTAAGTTATTGTGTGCTATGGGAAAAAAGCTTAAAATACAATATAAGGACATAAATATTGGGACACGTACACATTACACCTACAGGAGCTTTTATGACATCCCAGTCCAAGCATTAATATGGAGTTGGTCCGCTCTTTGCAGCTAAAACATATTCCGTCGTTCTGGAAAGATTTTCTACAAGAATGTGAATGTGTCTGTGGGAATTGGCTTTTATGAGGTCAGACATTGATGTTAGATGAGAGGTCGGGCTCACAATCAAAGGATTTGAGGTCAGGTCTCTGTGTGGACCACAGCTGTTCTTCCACACACAACTCACTCAATCATGCCTTTCTGGACCTTGCTTTGTGCATTGGGCACAGTCATGGGCAACAGAAAAAGGTCTTCCCCAAACTGTTCCCACAAAGTTGTAAGCAAATAATTGTTCAAAATTCCTTGGTATACTGAAGCATTAAGATTTCCGTTCACTGGAACTTAGGGGCTGAGGCTGACAAATAAAAAATAACCCTATAGAATTATCCCTACTCCACCAAACTTTACACTTGGACAATATGAGCACATTTGAGAGGAAAAAAATTTCACAAATTGAAAAACTGCAATGGTGTCATCCTGTTACAGGACCATGCTGGTATCAGTGTGTACGGCGGCCAGGGTGGTAGTCGTGGCAACGGGCTGTACTGTTCCCACAGCCTGGCGCCCCACAGATGAACCCTTCTGCTGTATGTGTAGTGTGCGCAACAGTACACTCACATTTACTGTAAGAGTCACCTCGGCTTCTGTCACTCCGGCTCCGTTTCCACGAGCTCCACAAGCCATTTCAGAGACAATGTCCTTTTTCAACAGTTCAACTTTACTTAGCAGTAGGGTATCCATCACATATGTAGCACAGTGTACACAGAGTGGCAACTCTCAAGCTTTCCCTGCCTTCCTGGCACCTTCTGTTCCTTCTGGCAATCCCTGCCTCGCTTCTGGCAATCCCTGCCTCACTTCTGGCAATCCCTGCCTCACTTCTGGACAATCTCTGTTCCGACCGTGCCTTTAGGCTGACCAGCTTTCTGCCATTCCCCTGGTCCGGCTTCAAGCTATAGGGTAATAGGCTTCCCATCTCAGCTGCCCCCTAGTCCCTGCCATAAGCCTTGGATCCTTCTTTGGAACGGTTCTGTCTAAGCTGGTAACCCCCTGCATGACACTCAGCCTGGGGCCCCTTCTTGCCTTAGCAGCCTTATCCCCACGACTAGCAGACTGTCTCTCTTCACTGCTGCATCCTGACTAACTACTGACCAGAAAGTGCCTCCCTATTTCACACTGTTCTATGCTGCACTACTCTATAGCTCCTCCCAACTGACAAACCCCTGATGCTCACTGTACCTACTCTAGACTCCGAATCCCTATCACTAATGTGCCCCACTAATCTATTCCCACTATTGCCCTATTCTATCTTCTGCTCTATCCCTAAGCCTATAAACAGTACATATCAAGTACATTCACAACAATATTACATAAATACATTAACATTGATAAATGACAAGGTACCGCACGCAATCATGTGAAGAGCATCCCCAGAGGGGGAGACATGTGACGACCTTGGTCACCTCCTTACAAGTGCGCTCGTTGAAAAGAGCTGTTCCATCATGAATGTTAATGAAGGCAAACTGCAAAGCGAGGGGCTGGATGAATTAGTGTGGAAATTGGAACTGAATGAAAAACTTGAATTCAATAATTAAGAGGAGTTTCCCAAAACTTTTGTCCATATAGTGTACTTTGTATTTTGGGTCTGGTTTCATGACTTAGATGCTCATAGTTTGGTACAATGTTTAAGCCAGTTATTGTCAACCTATAACGATATGGGATTGTAACATTTGACTACACATAACAGCCATTCATTGGTTACACAAGACAGAACAGTTGTGTGAAAAAGTGTTTGCCCCCTTCCTGATCTCCAATTATTTTGAATGTTTGTCACAGCAACAATGACTGCCACACAGCACCAACACCAAGTGAAAGGAGCCATGAAACTCACCTTCCTCAAGTTCTCAAATGAGAGCAAAATAGGTTAGATCCCTGTCTTTACAGTCTCCTGCTAATTTAAAATTACCTGTGCCAAATGAGAGTATTGCTGGTCCAGGAAAGGGGACAGATCATGCAATACGCTGAAAAAGATTAATGGACCTCACATCAAAAAATCATACATTGATCAAATGTTGCTAGGCAAAAATATATATTACTGAACATGAGGTTCTTAGTTTAACTTTCTGATCAGATGACTGTATCTCCCTGCCCCTGCGAACATTACAATCTGTGAACTGAAGTGGCATTTTAATGAGAATACCCAGCGATTACCACATCTGCTTCTGAATAATATCTTTCACATACTTACAATATATTATAAAGTATGTTGCAAACACTCTCACTGTCGCTCTTATTCATTCTTTCCAGACTACTGCAACTCTCTACTGATTGGTCTCCCTTTAACCAAACATTCTTCACTTCAATTTGTCCTGAGTGCAGCAACAAGGGTCATATTTCCGTCCAGCCACTTCCCTGATGCCTACACCCTCTGCCAGTTATTGCGCTGGTTACTCATTCACTGCAGAATACAATATAAACTTTTCTTTCTCATCCACAAAGCTCTCCACAGTTCTGCACCACCTTATATTCCATCTCTCATCTAAAACTACCATCCTCTATAATCCGAGCCTCTCATCTCTGTCTCCAAGACTTCTCTCATGCTGGGCTAGTTTTCTGGAATGCACTACCCCAGACAAGCTGACTAATACCTAGCCCCCACTTTATTAAACCTGCTTTAAAAATCTCTTTAGACGGGCCTATCATTTCACTTCACTAATCTAATTCTTTCCTGTTCCCTCTTTGAACATTTTCCCCAGAATCTGTTCCCTCCTACTCATCTGTCTCCATATCTCCCATGAACCCAATTGCATTTGGTAACTGAACTTAAACAGATACTGGTTGATGAATAGATCATGCAGCTTTTTTGAAATTCACTATTTATTATAATGTTGGCTGGACCGTACATAATAAGCACGTTCTACCTATTGTGTCCCCCTATTTCCATATAGATTGTAATCCTGCGAGCAGGGCCCTCACTCCTCCTGTAACTGTTGAACTACCGTATGTGTTACTTTGTAAGGTCTCTATTGTCTGTGCACTTTAATTGTACAGTGATGTGGAATATGTTGGTCCTATACAGATAAAATTATTATTATTATTGTTTGTATGCTGTCTATTGGCAATTATTTGTATTTTAAGTGAACTTCTAGTGACTATAATTAAAAGAAAACAGGATATATAACACAAGTACTACTTTAATTTGGTGAAAATGCCAAACAAGCTTATTTATATTTAAAGGGTATTTATAACCAAAACAATGTTTTTGTCTAGATCAAATTCTTGCATAGAATATACTGTATATTTTAAGAACGTTTAAGATTTTTTTAAATTTCCATGTCAAACTCTACATTAAAAAGAAAAATTAATATTTAAAAAATAAATTAGCAGTTTTCAGTATGGTCACTGAGCCTCATAACAGGCTGACATCACCTGTCCTAGAATATTACCCCACAGTGCTTTGTTTGGCTTTGATATGAAATTATTAATATCAAGGGGACAAGGGTCACAAGACCGTTTTCTCTCCACTTGAGAAAAACAGTCTGATTAGTTTGATCAGAGAGTGATCCAATTTTCTCGGAGGTGGAATTAATTTCTAAACTAAAAAGTTTCTCCACCTTCTCTATTAGTTCAGTCTATAAAATTCTAATCTGATTTTTTTCACTGACCCATAGACTTGAATGGACGAGTGTCATCAAATTCTTGGAGGCAATGCTGCTAGTTTTTATCCTCGGACTACTTGGTCCGAGGAAATAAAGCAGACATATGTGCAACCCCATAGAATCACAAGGGTCCAGGTGCTATCTGTCAAAAAAAATGGATAGCACTTGTCCAATTTATATGGTCATTTGCACAAGCCAAGGAAATAAGTGGAAAAGGTCTAGAGGGGAGCAACAAGGTTCAACTTAAAAATTAACTTAAATAGAACCTTTTACAAGTCTAAAGTGGACTGTTACTCCTCTGAGTATACCAATATATATATATATATATATTTTTTTTTAAATCTGCTATGTGGTTCCACAGATATAGGCCTTTTATTTAGTGCTAATATGTATGGTCTGCAAGACATAGGTGCAGGAAATTATGTATATCAAACAGTAGACCTTTAAATAGAAAAATATACATGACATTTGTGTTTCAATTCCGCATCGTTTCCATGATTCCTGTTTGCTGTCAAAGTCCTGATCATATCCAACTGTACACAGGTACAAAACTCATGAAATGCATCGTATCATAGATCAACAACTATGGAGAAAACATGAATATACTTCTCCACTTTAACTATTTTAGCGATAAATATGCTGACTCCTCTTACAACATGATGTTCCCATATGAACCCTGACATTAGAAAACACAATGCTGGTATTTGTGTTACAGAGCAGAGAGGCTTCATCAGGAGTGTTCTCTGATAACTGACACTGTCAATGGACGATCTCATATGGCATTTTACACAGTATGGATAGAACCGCACGTAGACTTTTGGGTATTATTTACTATATTTTCCATTATCTTCCCAGTTATCAGATAAGAAAGGTACAGAATATGACAGTACTATTTCTGCCTTTTATCTCACTGCACACAGATTCAATCATGAAGGTTTATTTTGTACACATAACAGATTCTGTAACACAGGTCATTTTACTAATGTCAGTTGGTGTCAGACCTTAATGGGGTAACCCAGGACCAAACAATGATGACCTATTCATAGAAGCTGTAGTGTTCCACTCCATATATTGCTTAAATCTGCCCGCTGCCAGAAGAGATTTCAACTTAATGTTGGGGAAGGCCGGTGTCTGACCCTCTCTGATCTTATATTGATGACTAAGCCTATGAATAGGTCATAAATTGGTAAGTCTTGGACAACCCATTAACTTGAGGCACATGTCATACGGAAAAATTAAATACTTCATTCTAGAATGAAAACTCAATTACGGGCTACATTCACCAGGAAATTCACTTTCATGTCATGTGTCTGTATATGTCTTTAGAATGTAATGTGTCAGCCTTCTGTAAGAGGTATATGTTTTCCAACTATTTTCTCTTCTGAAGGTATATTTTTGCGGAGATTCACCAAATCAGGGGTGTACATAGAAATCATGGGGGCCTAAAACAGAGGTTCTAATTAGTTCTCACTCTCCTAAAAAAAATAATATTCAGCGGGTTTACAGAAGAGCATATCTCCCAACTTTGCAGCCATTACAAAGTAATTTTAATACTATTTTCCCCCATAAAGTATAATGTCAATAAAAGTGCCCACTAAATACAGTATGATACCCCCACAGTGAATTTCTCCGCATCACCCTCTACATGATGGCCTTACTGTACACCCCCCGGCAAAGAGTGGTGAGCTCAACACAGTATAATGCCCCAATTGTGAACCCAACACAGCCCTCCATACAGAATAATGGCCCCAACACAACACTCCACACAATGTGACTGCCCCAGCACAACATTCCTTGCTGTATGATGGCCCCACTAGCCCTCCAAACAGCATAATGACCCCTACACAGCCTTCCAAACAGTATAATGACCCCACACAACCCTCCAAACTATATAATGGCCCACACAACCATCCAAACAGCATGATAGACCCCACACACACATTCACATAGTATAATTGCTTGCATACAGTATAATGGCCCAATAGCCCTCCAAACAGTGTAATGGCCCCCCGCAAAGTCCTGAAAACAGTAACATGGACCCCCACATAGCACCGCTAACAGTATAATAGGTTCCACATAGCCCTCCAAATATTATATTGGCCCAAATGTAGCCTCCCAAATAGTATGATGGCCCCACCATATAGTTTAATAGCACCACAAAGCCCTCCATATAGTATAATGGCCCCCGTATAGCGCTTCTAACATTATAATGTCCCCCATATTGCCTTTCATATCGAATAATTGACCTCACATTGCCCTTCATGTAGTATAATGTGCCCAATTGCCTTCCATATAGTATAATGTGCCCCCATTGCCTTCCATTTAGTATAATGCTCCCCTTTACCCTACATATAGCATAATGCGCCTCCATTGCCCTCCATATAGTATAATTGGCCCAGAATACTCTCCATATAGTATAATGCATCTCTATTGCACTTCATATAGTATAATATGACCCATTGCACTTCTTGTAGTATAATATACCCCATTTCACTTCATATAGTATAATGCACCTCCATATAGTATAATGTTCCCCACTGCATTTCAGATAGTATAAAGCACCTCTATATAGTGTAATGCATCTTCATTTCACTTCATATAGTATAATAGTCCTCTTTTAAGTGCCTCCAGCCCTATTCTAGGTGCCCCCAGTCCTCTACTATCTTCACAGTGATCTTCAGTTCTTCCTGCGCTGTCTCGGTCTCAGAATCTTGAGACATGTGGTAAACACCGAAGACCATGAAAGAACCACAGGCACGTAGAAGGGGAGACTTATTTACTCGGAATTGTGGATTTGTTATTTTAAATTATTTCGCTTATTTTTTAGTGTTGCTGTAGAGTGTAAGACTGTCAGCCAATAAAAATAATATATGATGTGGATTTAGTGTGCCCATTCTATTTATGCCGTGACTGAAATAGAATAAAATGGATATTGGGGTGAGGGTATACTTACCTATATAGATACCGGAGGGGACAGTATGGTCTGGGAGGATCGTGTGTCCCTACCTGGTGCTATTTGGTGGTTGGACGTATTTCATGGATAAGGTGCCGTCCAGCATACCAGGGTAGGTTTAAATACCTTTTAAAACCTGAGATTATCCTTAATTCCTTGAAAATCACTTGCAGATACTAAGATACTAAGATAAGGTACTAAGATATACATCTTTCCTGTTGCAGATAATGATAAATCTAAGATTACATATGTGTTGGAGAAGTGATATATCTGAAGTGATAATATATTTTGATTAGGAACTGCATTAATTGGTATATACCACCTTTTGATATAATGTATATAGACTAAGGATGCACTGTGGATTGAAGAAGCTGCATATTGCTATGATATTTATCTTGGCAGATGCATTGCATTTAATAGCGCTGAAGCGGCAGAAATATTAAGTGCGCATGGGCAAGTCGGTAGGACCATTTCCAAGATGGCGCTGGGATGCCTGCCTGAGGAAGTACGCAGGTGCCGGTCAAAGGTGAATAAACAAAAGGTAGGATTGACCGACAGCCTACCATTACGTAACATTGCACAGAAACATGTGCAGTAAATCAAAAACAACGCTGAGATCAGCGGTAATGGCGTCCTCCATGTGGGATAGCGTCATCCTAAGGCGGTGAGATGTTATGAAGTATTGTTGCACTAGATATGATAGTAATTAAACTGAATGTTGACATGTGATAATATTAAATGTGAAAAAGCTAATACTCATAGAAATGGCACTTTAGCACAGTATCACTTTATCTATCTACATGGAATGGTGATCTATGAAGTATGATGTTATTTATTATATGTAATGTATTTGTAAAGCACTTGATCACTTGATCACAGGTTGAGGAATATTTAATGGTTGTTAATTATGCCTATATAAGCACATTGGTTGGTAATACCCACTGCTTGAGAAAGGCTCAGTGTGAGCCGAAACGTCGCCCAGACATATGTATTGCAGCATTTCCGGGGGTTTAGCTCTAGGATCGCTGTCTGGGTAGACAGAATGGCATGAAAACAGTTCATTCAGACAGCAGTTCTGGTGCAAAACTGGCCGCAACCAGCTTTATTAAAGTCCACAGCAAACAGATTAAAACAAAGCATAAACAGAAAACCTGGGCTTGTCTAGCCTCTAATTACACTTAGATAGATGGCCCTCTCTATCCGGGACCCAGACTCTACCAGTCTGTGCCCAAAACAACACATATCACATATGTTACCAGTATGGAGCTTCACAGATACTCCTCCTGGTGTCTGAAAGCACCTTCCATGACCAGACTTGAGAGAGATCCACTCCTATTCAGCCGCTCTTCACACGGATTCGCACTGAGACTACTCCTATGTCCGGGGTCCTTCCTGCACCCAAACTGAGATAGCTCAAACACTCTTGGAGACTGCTTCCTTGTGCCAGGACACCTCTCTGTGTCCAGGCTAAAGACAGCTCTAACACTCTTGGAGACTGCTTCCTTGTGCCAGGACACCTCTCTGTGTCCAGGCTAAAGACAGCTCTAACACTCTTGGAGACTGTTTCTTGTGCCGAGACACCTTCCTGTGTCCAGGCTAAACTAGCTCTCAGATTGTGTTTGCAGACACCTACTTCTGGTCTCCTAATTAAGACCTGAGTAGTTTCAGGCTTGTGCTGCAAGTGTGTGCTGAATGTGAGGTGTAGTGACCTTTCTCCACCACTAGGTCCACAAAGCCACACATTTCCCTTATACCTAGGTGAAATGTACACCCCATTCATCACATATTCACTCACTGTCTCACATATCCCCTCCCTCTTCTCCAGACCGGAGGGCTGGTCATCCAGACCGGAGGGCTGGTCAACAATCCAACAGAGACAGTGAACTCCGGACCAGTCATGGCCCTCACCAGCTTCATCTCCACCACTGTCACTTGTATCTTCACCTGAGTCATAGCCAACATCAGCTTTCTCTTTATCTGAAGCATCCGCACTACCCTGTACCCTCCCAGGCCTATATTCTCTGCGGGCCTCGGGTATCCTGCACGGTTTCATCTTGACCTTAGGGCCGGGCCCACCTTCGACACAGTGCCTGGCCAGAGAAGCACGACCCGACACATCAGAACACCTCTGCTGACTCTTCCTCAGAAACTCACGTACCTCCTGTCCCTGGTGCACTGACCATGTGTCACCAACTATCACAGAAGGTATAGGGGTTTTTCACTTTTCTCCAGTTCCCCACTTTCAGGCTCTTCTGGCAAGACATGCCCAGAAGCCTCACCGTCAGTCCTAGACTCTACCTCTTCAGCCACGTTCTGCATCCCATCTGGGCTCCCGTGTGTCTGCAGCGGCAACGGAGTGACACATAGCTTTTCCCATTTGTTGGGACGTGGCTCCGATGTAGCCTCCCTGAAAGTGCGCTTGAGCTCACCAATGCCAGCTACTGATCCGGACCGTAACCCGTCCACGCCGCTGTCTTCGGCAGAAACAGATTCCTGGACAGAGTCAGTCCCCATATCTTCAGTCTTGCTCCTCACAGCTTCACTTGAAACCTCAGCTTCTGATGAGGCATCTGGCTTGGTGACCACCACTTCCATGGCTTTTTCCACCTCTGCAGCATCACCTTCAGAGTCCTTGGCATGATGCAGATCCACACCACACACTGACAACTTCTCATCTTCAACAGCATCCACTTGTGCTGTGTTCAGTTTCAGAGTCCTGCCTTTAAAGCTCAGCTCTCCTCCTTTCACCTTAGTCTTCGCCAGGGAACCGGCCAACTGTAAAACATCTTCAGATGCCATCTTCTGTCTGGCTGTAAGGTCAGCATCAGCTTTCTTCTCAGGACTCTCAACCTCCTCTGCTACCATGCCTTCCTCATTTGCACTGGTTGCTTTATGGTCATCAGATAATTCACTACCACTATCTGACCCCTTTTTCTCAGCCACATCTGTCTCACTGTCAGGGCTATACACTTCATTATCATTCACATCCTGCTCACTGTCAGGGTTATACAATTCATTTTCATTCATATCCGGCTCACTGTCAGTGTTATACAATTCATTTTCATTCACATCTTGATCTGGAACCTTAGTTAACATGTCATCCCCAACATTAACTGCACCATCTGGTCCCTCAAGTATGTGACTATGTGACAACCCCAGCACTATACTTCTATATAGTTCAGGTACTAGGAGCTGACTCACGACCTCTCCCTGGACTTCAGTGTTTATGGCAACATGAGAAAACCTCTCCTCAGAGTCAGGCTCCTGGGAAACCTCATTTAGAACACTCATATTTTCCCGTGCCGTCCCAAGAGTGGGGTCTCGCCACTGCTCACTCCCAAAATTGTCACAGGACACAGGCAAGTCAGGGACACTCGGTTCCCGAGAACCACCATCCTCGTCTCCCAACATCACCTGCAAGGGAATTTCACCATTATCACAGTCATCATTATTATCAACATCATTATCATGACTATGATCAGTATTATCATCACTATCATGATCATCATCATTATCAGCTTCAGCATCAGCATCATTATCATGGTCATCATCATTATCATTATCATCATCATCATTATCATGGTCATCATGACTATCATGATCATTATCACAGAATTTTAACGTCCCACTAGCATTGTGTTCCGCCCCTCGGGACTGCGCACCCTCAATAGGAGCTTCATCACACTGTCCATCAGAAACATTTTTCCCCAGAGATCCTTAGATCGGGGAAAGTCATTACCCAATATGACGGGGTGCACCAGGCTCTTCACTACCCCTACTTCATATGAAACCTCCCCGAGTTTAGGGACCAAGTCCACGGCAGTCTCTGGGTAGACTTTGGTGTCTCCATGGATGCACACCACACTCAGGTGCTTATCAGGGATGAAGTCCCTATCAATCAGGCTGTCACATACGGAAGTCACTGGACTCTCTGAGTCCAAGAGGGCCTGTGCTGGGCAGTCACTTACAACCACCGGGGACCTCTGTGGTCCAGTCTCTTCGGCTGAGGTGGACACACACACAGGCTCTGCGCAGGGAGAGAGGGATCTGCCAACATCACAACACATAGGCTCCCCCTCTATTGGACAGTTGGCTGCAATTTCACGCCAGCTCCAACACTGTCCATCACACTCTCCCACCCACATGTCCCCTCGGGCCTGAACCCGCTTATCAGCATACCCCATGTCCCCAACAGCTGGAACGCTCTTACCGCGAGAGTTCAGCGTCCGGGAACTCTGAAGTGACGACCTCTCAGACGGCTGTACCTCAGGAGGACGTGCTCGGGTGTAGCGGTCCACTATCACCTTTTCAACTCCATAATCAAGCCTGCTGACTGCAGACTCCCAACTGTATCTCCAGTCATGAACTCCCCTGGCACGGGCTGTCACCGTAACACCCAGCCGGGTAAGAATCGCCGCTTTCAACTTGGCATAGTCTTCGCTGTCCTGCTTGCTCAGGTCAGCCCAGACTTTTTGGGGTTCCCCAATCAGATAGGGTACGACCGCCATGGCCCATTCAGATAGTGGCAGATTCTCCTTCTCTGCCAGTCTCTCAAACCTAGTAAGATATACCTCCACATCATCACGAGGTGTCATTTTTCTCAAGGACCGTCTTACCGCCTTCTTTATAGCGGACAACGCCGGTGCCTTCACAACATTACTTCGGGACGCGGCACCGAAATCCTTTTTTGGTGCTGTCATCTGCTCAACAAATAACCGGTTATTCTCCTGCTGCTGCAGGAATTGCTGCTGGGCCTGCTGGTGCTGCAGGCGCTGCTGCTCCATGCTCTGCTGCATGCTTCGCTGGGCCTGGGCCAGGTACTCAATGAGCTCCTCCATACTGCCGGACTTATCTGTCTCAACCACGGCAGTCTTATGTTGCACATTAACTTGCGCCATTTGTTCAAACAGCGCCTCCATGCTGTCATCCATGCTGTCAGACTTCTCTGTCTTAACAACGGCAGTCTTCACTCAAGACATACACACTCTACAGTCTTTTCCATAGAAAAATTCAGCTCTGCTGTGCAGACACTTTTTTTTTTTTTCCTTTGCAAAGTCTATTAGGGCTCCTGTCTCTTTAAGACTGCTCCACAGACTTTTCTTTTGCTGCTGCACATTCCACAGTCATTTTCACAACAAGTTCAGCTTTGCTGTGCATACATTTTCTCTCTGCAGACCCTATCAGGGCCACTGTCTCTCCAAGACTGCTCCAAACAGACGTTTCTGCTGACACACTTTTTTTTTTTTTTTTTCTGCTGCTATTTCAATAGACTTCACCTTTAATGCTGTCTCTCGCCACTGTGCTGCATACACACTCCAGCACTAACTGTATCAGGCACTGCGCTGCCCCAGCATTCTCCGCCAATTGCAGCATTTCCGGGGGTTTAGCTCTAGGATCGCTGTCTGGGTAGACAGAATGGCATGAAAACAGTTCATTCAGACAGCAGTTCTGGTGCAAAACTGGCCGCAACCAGCTTTATTAAAGTCCACAGCAAACAGATTAAAACAAAGCATAAACAGAAAACCTGGGCTTGTCTAGCCTCTAATTACACTTAGATAGATGGCCCTCTCTATCCGGGACCCAGACTCTACCAGTCTGTGCCCAAAACAACACATATCACATATGTTACCAGTATGGAGCTTCACAGATACTCCTCCTGGTGTCTGAAAGCACCTTCCATGACCAGACTTGAGAGAGATCCACTCCTATTCAGCCGCTCTTCACACGGATTCGCACTGAGACTACTCCTATGTCCGGGGTCCTTCCTGCACCCAAACTGAGATAGCTCAAACACTCTTGGAGACTGCTTCCTTGTGCCAGGACACCTCTCTGTGTCCAGGCTAAAGACAGCTCTAACACTCTTGGAGACTGCTTCCTTGTGCCAGGACACCTCTCTGTGTCCAGGCTAAAGACAGCTCTAACACTCTTGGAGACTGTTTCTTGTGCCGAGACACCTTCCTGTGTCCAGGCTAAACTAGCTCTCAGATTGTGTTTGCAGACACCTACTTCTGGTCTCCTAATTAAGACCTGAGTAGTTTCAGGCTTGTGCTGCAAGTGTGTGCTGAATGTGAGGTGTAGTGACCTTTCTCCACCACTAGGTCCACAAAGCCACACATTTCCCTTATACCTAGGTGAAATGTACACCCCATTCATCACATATTCACTCACTGTCTCACAGTATATATATGCATTTCTGCTCAAAAGTTTACATACCCCGGCAGAATTTTTTGCTTTCTTGGCCTTTTTTCAGAGAATATGAATGATAACACCAAAACTTTTTCTCCACTCATGGTTAGTGGTTGGGTGAAGCCATTTACTGTCAAACTACTGTTTTCTCTTTTTAAATCATAATGACAACCCAAACATCCAAATAACATCCAAATAAGTTGACACAAATGGGTTTGAATGGATAAATACACAGCGTCGGACTGGAGCACCTTGGGCCCACCAGAGAAAGTCATTCTTGGGGCCCACTATGTAGCTATATAGAAATAAATGCAAGACCACCAATTGTGTGGTAAAACACGCTAATATCAGGGTATAATATAAGATAGTACACATCTTAATTATGTAACAGGGGTTGGGGTAGCCCCTTCATAGAATATAAAGTAGCCCCCTCATAGAATATAATGTACCCCCCCTTATAGAATATAATGTAGCCTTCCTCATAGAATATAATGCAGCCCCCCTCATAGAATAATGTAGCCCCCTCATAAAATATAATGCAGCCCCCTCTCATAGAATATAATGCAGCACCCTCATAGATTATAATTCAGCACCCCACAAAATATAATGCAACCCCCTCATAAGGTATAATGCAGCCACACCACAGAATATAATGTAGCCCCCTCATAGTATAATGCAGCCCCCCATAGAGTATACTGTAGCCCCCTCATAGGGCATAATTTTGCCCCCCTCATATAGTATGATGTAGCCCCCAGAATATAATGTATTGACCTGAGAGAATAATGCAGCCCCCACACAGAATATAATGCATTACCCCCACAGAATATAATGTAGCCCTCTCATAAAGTATAATGCAGACCCCCTCATAGGGAATAATGCAGCCCCTCTCCACCTCCATCATTGTTCTCCCTCACCACCCCATCATTGTCCTCATCACCAACCCCATAAATTGCCTTCTCACCCACCACCTCTATCATTGCCCTTTCCACCACCTCCATCATTGCTTTCTCCCCCACAACCCCCATCATTGCCCATTCCACTACCTCAATCATTGCCTCCTCCCCACCACCACCATTGTCCTTTCCACCACTACCATCTTTGTCCTTTCCACCACACCCATCATTGCTTTCTACCCCACCACCCTATCATTGCCCATTTCAACACCTCCATCATTGCCTCCTCCCCACCACCACCATTGTCCTTTCCACCACCATCATCGCCTTCTTCTCCACCACTCCATAATTGCCCATTCCACCACCTCCATCATTGCCTCCCCTGTTGTGAATGGGTTTGAGATGAGTTCTGAGCAGAGGCTTCCTCTGGTGGTTACAAGCGGTGCTGGTCTGTCCAGTGAAGATTGTGAGGACTGGGAATCAGGTGTTACTGACTGGTCTTATATAAGGGAGTCACCTTCCCATCAGGGTTGCCGGTGATCAATTGTTCTGGTCTGAATCCTTCATTCCTGTTTCCCTTGTAGCCTGCTGTGTCGTGTCTGCATCTCCTGCTAACAGATAAGACTTTTTCTTCTTTTTGTTTTTTTTTGCTATATTTTTGCATTTTGTCCTGCACTTCTGTGGGGGCCTTCAGGGTCCCCTCCGGGGGCTTTTGCCCTCTCAGTTTAGTTCAGCCACTGATGTTTGTACTTTTGCTTTTTCCAGTTTTTTCAGTGGCTGCTGTTTTGATTTTGTTACACCAGAGAACTAATTTAGGTGGAAGAGGTCGTGTGATCTCAGGTGTTTTTGAAATTAGTACAGTTGGTGCTTTTCAGGGTTTTCTGGGATTGCAGTAAGTACCCTTCCTATCCTTTTCTATTTAGTTAGTTTGGGCCCCAGCGTTTGCTCATACTATTTTCTTTCTGTGTCAGTATTTCATCTTGTCTAACAGCCATTACATGTTTGGGGGCTTTCTATCTTCTTTGGGGTTCTGCTCCGGGGCAGATAGCTTTCCTATTTCTATCTTTAGGTGTAGTTAGTTTCTCAGGCTGTGACGAGGCGTCTAGGACCAACGTAGGAACGCTCCATGGCTGCCTCTAGTTGTGGTGGTTAGTCAGGGTACTGCAATCTCATAGATTCCAACTGCTCTGGTGTATTGCCTTTTTTACCTGCACTCCTCAGCTACCGAAACATAACAGTATCACCGGCCTAAAAATTGAAAATTGTATGGTACTCACAGAAGGGAAAAAATATTGTGAAAGAAAAAAGGTTGTCAGAGTTGTCAGAGATATTTTTCTGTTTGTTGCATGTTTTTCCCTCTGTATCTCTGGGTGCTGGGGAGGATCTTTTCTCTCAATGGAGTTTGCACAGTTGTCTGGCCGTGTGGATCAGCTTTCCACTGAGGTTCTGAGTATTGCTGCATATCTTGCTAGGTTGCCTGTTGTGGAACCTAGGATTCCCATGCCAGATTTGTTTTTAGGGGATCGAGCTAAGTTTCAGAATTTCAAAAATAATTGTAAATTGTTTTTTGCCTTAAAATCTAAGTCCTCAGGGAACGCAGCGCAGCAGATTCAAATTATCATCTCTCTCCTGCGCGGCGATCCTCAGGATTGGGCTTTTTCCCTGATACCTGGGGATCCTGTTTTGAGTGATGTTGATGCATTTTTTCAGGCTTTGGGTTTATTGTACGATGAGCCTAATGTCACTGATCAAGCTGAAAAAGCCTTGTTGGCATTAAATCAGGGGCCTTATAACGCTGAGTTATACTGTCAGAGATTCCGTAGGTGGGCAGTCCTGACCAAATGGAATGACGACGCTTTGGCAGCCCTTTTCCGGAAGGGTCTGTCAGATAATGTAAAGGATGTTATGGTGGGATTCCCTGTCCCCTCTGATCTCAATGATTCTATGTCATTAGCGATTCAAATTGACAGACGTTTGCGTGAGCGGAGAAGTATGCGTGGAATGGTGTTGCCTTGTGAACCAGCTTCTGAACCCATGCAGTGTGATAGTGTGGCCCAACCGACTGCTGCGCTCTGCAAACGACGTTCGACTAACCTCTGCACTAATCCGTACCTCCCACTCCCGACTCCAAGACTTCTCCCGTGCTGCGCCAATCCTCTGGAATGCTCTACCCCAAGAAATTAGGACTATCCACAATTTGCATGGTTTCAGGCGCTCCCTCAAAACACATTTGTTCAGAGCGGCCTATCACATTCACTAACCAAAGTCATTCTATGTGTAAGTGTGTGTGTGTAGCCCATTCACTATCTCCATCCATCCCCCACTCCCTCAAGATGGCTGGACCATCATTGTAAATGCACCATTGTATATATACACCTGTACTTTGTATCTCCCCCACCTCATTGTAGATTGTAAGCGCTCACGAGCAGGGTCGGCTTATTTTGCTTTAATTATTGTATTGTTAACGTTGTTACCTATGACTTGTGTTTTGAAATTGTTAAACTGTAAAGCGCTGCGGAATATGTTGGCGCTATATAAATAAAGATTATTATTATTATTTATTATTATTATAGAGTGGTGTCTGGGGCACAGCGTCATGAGTTTCGAAAGCGCAATGGGTTATGTTTCTACTGTGGTGATGCCTCTCATGCTATTTCAGTCTGCCCTAAGCGGGGAAGACGTTTTGCACGCTCAGTTGTCTTGGGTAGTGTTCAGACTAAGTTTTTATTAACTGTCACTCTGATATGCTCTCTGTCCTCATTTTCTGCTCAGGCTTTCGTTGATTCTGGAGCAGCTATTAACCTGATGGATTATGATTTTGCTAAACGTTGTGGGTTTCCCTTGATACCCCTACAGAAGTCTATTCCCCTACTGGGGATCGATTCTACCCTTTGGCTGAGAATAAACCCCAGTTTTCTACTCAGGTGATAATGAGGGTTGAACCTGATCACCAGGAGTGCTGCAAATTTTTGGTTCTGTATAATCTGCATGACATTATCGTGCTGGGTTTCCCTTGGTTACAGTCTCATAATCCTGTTTTGGATTGGAAATCTGTGTCTGTAACCAGTTGGTGGCCTACCTTGTCTCGTGATGTCAGGGAATTTGTGCAGTCCTGCGGGACTTGCTCTCGCTCCAAGCCTTGCTCTCGCTCTAGTGGTTTGTTGATGCCATTGCCTGTGCCCAAGAGACCATGGACCCATATCTCTATGGATTTCATTTCCGACCTTCCTGTTTCTCAGAGAATGACCACCATCTGGGTAATTTGTGATAGGTTTTCCAAAATGATACATCTTGTGCCATTACCTAAGTTGCCTTCCTCCTCTGAATTGGTGCCGTTGTTCCTTCAGCACGTGGTTCGTTTACACGGCATTCCTGAGAACATTGTGTCTGACAGAGGAGTCCAGTTTGTTTCCAGATTTTGGAGGACTTTTTGTTCTAAACTGGGTGTTCAATTGTCTTTCTCCTCGGCATTTCATCCTCAGACCAATGGTCAAACTGAGAGAACAAATCAGACATTGGAGACTTATCTAAGATGCTTTGTGTCTGCTGATCAGGATGACTGGGTCTCTTTTTTGCCTTTGGCTGAGTTTGCTCTTAATAATAGGGCTAGCTCTGCCACTTTGATGTCTCCGTTTTTCTGTAATTCTGGGTTTCACCCTCGACTTTCTTCAGGACAGACGGAGGCTTCTGTCTGTCCAGGTGTTGACTCTGTTGTGGAGCGTATGCAACAGATTTGGGACCAGGTAGTGGAGAGGTTGTCCTCTCTCAGGAGAAGGCCCAGCGGTTTGCTAACCGGCATAGGACTGATGGTCCTCGTTTAAAGTGGGGGACTTGGTCTGGTTGTCCTCAAAGAATATTCCTATGAGAGTAGCATCTCCTAAATTTAAGCCTAGGTTCATTGGACCTTATAAGATCATGGAGATTATTAATCCTGTTTCTTTTCGTTTGCTTCTTCCAGGGACATTTAAGATCCATAAAGTGTTCCACAAGTCCTTGTTGAAGAGGTTTGTTGAGCCAGTGGTTCCTGCTGCTGTGTCTCCTGACCCTGTTTTGGTTGAGGGCAATCTGGAGTATGTGGTTGAGAAAATATTAGATTCTCGTTTTTCTAGACGGAAACTCCAGTATTTGGTTAAATGGAGAGGTTATGGTCAGGAAGACAATTCTTGGGTGTTTGCTTCGGACATCCATGCTAGGAGACTTATCCGTGCGTATCATAGAACTCATCCTGACCGACCTGGTTGCTCAAATGAGGGTTCGGTGACCCTCCTCAAGGGGGGGGGGTAGTGTTGTGAATGGGTTAGAGATGAGTTCTGAGCAGAGGCTTCCTCTGGTGGTTACAAGCGGTGCTGGTCTGTCCAGTGAAGATTGTGAGGACTGGGAATCAGGTGTTACTGACTGGTCTTATATAAGGGAGTTACCTTCCCATCAGGGTTGCCGGTGATCAATTGTTCTGGTCTGAATCCTTCATTCCTGTTTCCCTTGTAGCCTGCTGTGTCGTGTCTGCATCTCCTGCTAACAGATAAGACTTTTTCTTCTTTTTTTTTGCTATATTTTTGCATTTTGTCCTGCACTTCTGTGGGGGCCTTCAGGGTCCCCTCCGGGGGCTTTTGCCCTCTCAGTTTAGTTCAGCCACTGATGTTTGTACTTTTGCTTTTTCCAGTTTTTTCAGTGGCTGCTGTTTTGATTTTGTTACACCAGAGAACTAATTTAGGTGGAAGAGGTCGTGTGATCTCAGGTGTTTTTGAAATTAGTAGAGTTGGTGCTTTTCAGGGTTTTCTGGGATTGCAGTAAGTACCCTTCCTATCCTTTTCTATTTAGTTAGTTTGGGCCCCAGCGTTTGCTCATACTATTTTCTTTCTGTGTCAGTATTTCATCTTGTCTAACAGCCATTACATGTTTGGGGGCTTTCTATGTTCTTTGGGGTTCTGCTCCGGGGCAGATAGCTTTCCTATTTCTATCTTTAGGTGTAGTTAGTTTCTCAGGCTGTGACGAGGCGTCTAGGACCAACGTAGGAACGCTCCACGGCTGCCTCTAGTTGTGGTGGTTAGTCAGGGTACTGCAATCTCATAGATTCCAACTGCTCTGGTGTATTGCCTTTTTTACCTGCACTCCACAGCTACCGAAACATAACACTCCCCCATCACCACAATCATTGTCCTTTCCACTACCCCCCTCGTCCTTTCCACCACCCCATCACTGCTCTCTCCATCACCCACATCATTGCCAATCTCCAATACACACACAGCACCACACACAGCAGAGCACAACTCTTTCTCACACAAAAAGCACCGCACCACATACACACACGCACGCACGCAGGCAGACACACACACAGCACCACTCACCTCTCTGCAAGTTCCCCGTAGCCGCAGAACATCCCAGCAGCATCTTCCTCACCAGCAGCTTTCTGTCTGAAGCACCCGCGTGCTGAATGATGAAGTCATCCAGCTGCGCTGTTTCAGACAGGAAGCACCGGGCAGAAAGCAGGATGCCATCGGATCCCTGCAGCTCCTCTGCCAAGATGCAGGGATCTCTCCCTGCCTGCCGATTGCCTTCAGGGTGAGCCGCCCTGCAGGGGCCCACCTCAGGGGCACCGATGCAGCAGCACCGGCACCGATGCAGCAGCACCGGCTTTACATGCGGGCAGTGTTAGCCTCAGCCTGTGGCTAACAGTGCCCACCATTAAAGTGAAATAGTATTCATTCCTCTCCACGCCCATGGGGGTGTGGGGAAGTGTGAATATTCATTTCTCTTTAGCAGCGGGGACAGGCTCCTGTCTCCAGCTGCTGCTCTGCTAGCACAGAGCGGGCCCCCTTGATTCAGGGACCCCATAGCTGCTGGGTGTGCTGCTATTAGCGACACTCCACTGGCTGGGGGCCCCTGGAGCAATGGGGGCCCTAGGCAGTTGCTGGCCAGTATGCAAGCAGGTGTCAGTGCTTGGGCCCACCGGAGAATCCTCCGGTTCTCTGGTGGGCCAGTACGACCCTGTATATACACACATATAAAAAATAGTCCTTCATTGACTTATATTACGGTATGAACCAAAAACTTTCCAGTTCATGTTCACTCATTCCTTATAACATGACCACCGTGGCTACTCATTAGCTTTTTCAGTGATTAATTAGATGTATATTGGTATATTTATTTATGAATAAACTTGGAGCAGCATAGAATCAACATAGGTTCGGGTGCAAATCCTCTTCAGCAATAATCCAATACTTGCCAACTTGAATATCCAAAAAACAGGCAGCACTCCTTAGAATAGTAGCTATAGTGGATATTTATTCAGACCCACATCACAGGGCATACAACCATTTCATGCCAAAACAGTAAAGACAGGTGTGTATTCTATTTTCCAATGTTTGGTCACACTTATAAAACTTTTTTCCAGTAAATCCACATATATATTCATACATTTTCATAATTGGTGCTTTAAAGAAATATTCATTGCAGCTGTGACCACCACATAAACCAATATTCAATCTAAGTACTCACAGATGAGGCTGAGCGATGTACCATGTGGAGGACGCCATGAACGCTACTCTGGACATAAACAGACATCACTGCGCATGTCCAAGACGTACTCTCATGTAACTTTGCATTTCCAACCAATCATGGTTTCTGTGCAGCATTGTATTCTGTGCGCATGCGCACTACGTTCTTGTCCCTAGCGCGACTCCATCTTGGCTGTGACAAGCCAGATCCTCTATGTCTTCAGCAAAAAAAAAATAGCGATATCTGCAAACTAGATAGCGATCCAGGTACAGCACACCATACAAGTGTTCTCATATCTTAATGTTCCATTTCTTTTCAAAGGTGCATCCATTTATTTTGGGAACATTAAATTCAATTTAATAGGGGTTATATACCAATTGGGACTTTGAGGCTAAGTGCACACGATCAGGAATAATTGCGTTTTTTTCGCGGTTTTTCCGCTATTTTCCGCGGTTAAACCGCGAACAAAACGCAAGCATTAAGCATTCTATACGTTTTAATTGATTCCGCATGTTTTGTACACATGTTGCGTTTTTTTCCGCGAAAAAAACGCTTAGCGGAAAAAAAAGCAACATGTTCATTAATTTAGCATAACCGCGGTGATTCCGCCGCCATAGGAATGCATTGAACCGCTTACTTTCCGCATGTGGCTATGCCCACTATGCGCAATGTAAGCGGTTCATGTGCGGATGGTACCCAGGGTCTGGAGCAGAGGAGACTCTCCTCCAGGCCCTGGGTACCATATCCCTGGTAAAACAATAATTAAAATAAAAAAAAAATGATATTTCTCACCTTCCGGCGGCCCCCGCAGCCTTCCCGCGGCCCCCGCAGCCTTCCCGCCTTCAGCGACGCTCCCGGCAACTTCCGGTCCCAAGAGTCCTTTGCGAGAATCACCCAGATGGCGTAGCGGTCTCGCGAGATGCTACGTCATCGGTGTGATTTGTCGCAAAGCACTCCTGGGACCGCGAGTTGCCGGGAGCGTCGCTGAGAGGCGGGAAGGCTGCGGGGGCCGCCGGAAGGTGAGAATATCATTATTTATTATTTTTTTTATTATTTTTACATTAGATCTTTTTACTATTGATGCGGCATAGGCGGCATCAATAGTAAAAAGTTGGTCACACGTGTCAAACACTATGTGTGACTCGTGTGACCAACCTGTCAATCAGTTTTCCAAGCGATGCTACAGATCGCTAGGAAAACGCTAGCATTCTGCAAGCTAATTACGCTTGCAAAACGCTATTATTCTGGCGGGAATCAGCATAAAAAAACGTGCGTATTTCCTGCTGGAGAAGTGCGGGATTGCCGCGGAAATTTCCGCGGCAATTCCGCAACGTGTGAACTTAGCCTAAGGCATTAAAGCCACCCCGGTATACAGGACCGCTCCCTTATCAGGGTAGCTTCCCATTACCGATGATCACAAGGGGAGGTACTCTGAACCATTTGGTCCAGATCCCTCAACCCTCATGTCACTAAGGTGCACATGCCTATTCCCTGGTCTTTTAACCCCTTGAACAAATACCCGAGAGAACAACAAATTCAATGCATATATTTATTAAATTATGGACAGAGAATTTTACACTCACTTATTTCATAATCAAAAAATGTCAAGAAAAGTTCAGAAAAAATATAATCATTGACTAGAAAAAGTAGCAATTTCGCCTCCTCCATTGTACACCACTCCTCCTCAGTGAGTACCACCTCTCCTGCCATACTCTTCACTGAAAAAAATGAAAAGACAGTAATGAGACAATGTTATCCATGTATTTATGGATCTTTAACCATAACAGGATTCACGACGGAGGGAACTTAGGGACATATATATCAAATAATAGAATTGAGTTTGAAATCCACATTCATGCCCAATGGTTTTAATGTACTCAAATCATATATCCATTTCAGTTCCTTCCTCTTAAGGAGACCAATTCTATCTCCTCCTCTCCTCTGTACCGGGACATTATCTATTAATCTAAATTTTAGTTGTTTTTCCGTGTGTTTCAACTCGGTGAAATGTTTAGAAATCGGGAGATCCAGTCTTTTCTTTCGGATGGTATATTTATGGTGACTAATCCTCGTCTTAAAATCGCAAGTCGTTTCTCCTACATACCACAACTTGCAGGGACATTCTAAGAGATATACTACGTAATCAGAATCACATGTCAAAAAGCTATCTATTTTGTACATTTTATTCGTGATGGGGTGTACGAATTGTGCCCCTTTAATCATCTGATTACAATTAATACAATTTAAACAAGGATAACAACCTTTTCTAGGTATACCCGTCAAGGACAATTCTATTGTAAGGTTCTATGTATATATTCCTGAAACTCAGTTTGTTCGTCAGCCATTTTACTTTCTGTCTTGCTGCAGCTATCTTGCCCTCAGTCAAAATGGAGTTTCCAGCTTGCATGTTCCCGCCCTGATTCTCTCCTTTGCTTCTTAAGCAGCCACAGCTGAGCAATCAGTGCTTCAGAATCTAGCCTGCAGTGAACCTGTGACTTGACTCCTGTAAGCCTTGGACCTTGTACTCCAGCTATTCCTACTGAGGAACTCTGAAGCACTTGTGGACTCTGAACCCTGCTCTTTGAAAGACCCACGTTTGCATGGACTTACGGTAACAGAGAAGAAGATCCTGAATCTGTATTGGAGAGTGATTGCTGAGCTTGGATTACTCTGGCCTGCTGTGTCTCCTGTTTCTGTGTCTGCAAACTGTGTGACTATTTTCTGCCAACTTGTATGAAGTAATACAGGACTTTTCTATATCAAACCTGTGTCTCATGTATGTTCATCGCAACCAAGCACAAGACGCTATATGAACTGTACTACATACATTACAAGATTCTGAAGCCAAAACATTAGTGTCTGCTGGGTCTGGAAGGCTGTGTCTGCTGTACTGTGGATATCAGACGTCCGGTTGTACTTTCTGTGATGACAGTGGTTGTGACTTCTCACAACCATTCCAGGTGAGCAATTCCCTCAAGTTTTTTCTTTTTGCAGTGTTACCACAGGTAAACACTATTGTTTTTTTTTTTCCTTTCTTTTCTCTTTTTTGTCTGCTGTAACTCTGGATATCAGATGTCTGGTTGAAACTTTCTGTGATGATAGTGGTTGTGACTTCTCACAACCATTCCAGGTGAGCAGTTCCCTTAATTTTTTTTTCTCTCTGCAGTGTTGCCACAGGTGAACACTATTGTTTTTTTTTCTCTCCTCTTCTTCCAGTAATCCTGTCTTAAAAGATCTGGAAAATGGAGGCCCGCATAAAGGAACTTTGCGGAGTGACTGATAATATCCTTGCAGATTTGCAGAATATAAAGACCCGTTTTACAAATCTACAGGACCTCAATAATCACAATTTGCAAGTGGTTGGACAGACTACCCAGGATTTGCGAGCCAGGATTGAGGTTCTAGAGGGGCGAGTCCAGGCTCCTGCCGTAGCCCCGAGTGCTGGGATTCCCAAGTTGCCCCCTTTTCGTTTTGGCGGTGAACGTGAGAAATTCAGGGGATTTATTAATCAATGCAATCTTTTTTTTTTGCACATGCTTCACAATTTCCCACTGAACGATCTAAGGTGCTTACTATAATTATGTTGCTTACCAACAAGGCTTTGATGTGGGCAAACCCTCTGATTGAGACTGAGGATGATTGTTTGAATCACCTTGATGATTTTTATTTCAGCCATGGGGCAGGTGTTTGATGACCCCAATCGAGGTGCAACAGCTGAAGCAGCCATGTTAGCTTTGCGCCAAGGTAAGCACTCGGTAGCTGAATATGCCTTGGATTTCAGGAGATGGGCCCTTGATACCACCTGGGACAGTTCCGCCAAAAAATCTATTTTTCGAAAGGGTTATCTCCACTGATTAAGGATGAACTTGCTCGTGCCGACCCTCCCACTGCGTTAGGTGACTTTATTAACTACTGCATCCGTATTGATGCTCGCCTGACTGAACGCAGGCAAGAGAGATGGTTCGAAAGCAATCGTACTAACCTTTTCCTACCTTCCTCTCCAGCTAAGGAACCTTTGAGTAGGATTACACGGGAACCTGAACCTGAACCCATGCAGGTAGACTCTTTACAACGACGGGTTAGTGATGCACGCAAGGAACATCGTTTTAAGGAGAATCTATGTTTCTATTGTGGTAAGTCAGGGCACTTCATTATAAACTGCCCCAGGTTCTGAAACTACTGCAGCACTCATTCATTGTGATGTTGCGAGGGGGGACTGCAGGCCCGGCCTCAGGCTCCAAGGGGGTCTCAGCAACAGATTTTGATTTCTCGACTTAAACTCCTTTACCCTGGGGACTTTGACGTGTAAACCTGCCATTTTTCAAGTTTCCTCGCGTTCCCAGCTGAGTTGAAAAAAAACCAATTCTCATTGCTTCTTCCATCAAACTCTGGTTGATAGCTTGGGTCTAGCTCTGCTATGTCGACCGGGGGCAAGTGGAAATTTTATGGATGTCTCCCCTTTTCTCTGAAAAAGGGAATAGTTAATGAAGAAGCACTCCATAAGATGGGGAAATGTGGGGCCCCTGCTGACCTCTTAATGGATCAGGAAAAAAGCCTTTTAGGGTTCTTAGGGTAAAAAATATCAAAAGAAACTGTCCTTTTTTGCTTATCTCTTCCCCACTTTTTCCCTTATTTTAGGGCTACCATGGGTGCAGGTCGAATCCACCCTAACTGGGGGACCCGGAAATTTCACTTTCCAGAGAAACAGATGAGTCCAAAGTTCAGCTTGCCTTTTCCCAAAGGAATAGTCATCCCTGACACCAGCTGTATACCAGGACTATGTGGGGAAATTTTTGTGACAAGAAGAAAGCTGACCACTTCTCCTCACCCTCCTATATTTTCCCAAATTTAATTTTTGCCCCGGGGGCAAGATACCCTTTGGGAAGATTACCCCCTGGGGGGGCCCCAGCTAAAACTTTAAAGGGTTTCATAATTAAAATCTAGCCAGGGGTTCATACCCCCTCTTTACTCCTCAGGTGCCCCATCTTCTTTGTAAAAAAAGAAAGATGGATCTCTGAGCCATCGTAACATAGGGAACTCAATAAGGTTATATTAAAACCGTTTTCCCCTTGCCTTTAATCCCCAGTTATTTGGGGAAGTGCGACATGCCAAAATTTTTTAAAACTAGATCTTTGTGGGGCCTAAAACTTTGTCCGTATTGACCTGGGGGGAAGGAAGACTGCATTCAGGCACGCATGGGCACTTTGAATATCTATTAGTTTTTGGGGCTGAGTCCCCCCCACCCCTTTTCCAAAACTTTGGGGAATGACACTTCGGATTCCCCGATAAATTGTGGTAATTTATTTGGGTGTATTCTATTTTTTCTAATCCCCAAAGGCATCATGGAATGTGAGAAGGTCTTGGGAAAGTCTAAAACAAAAACATTTACACAAACTTTAAAATGTGAAT
>JARQOD010000001.1:92482255-92593308 GCA_033576555.1 Oophaga sylvatica
AAAATGCAAAAATCAAGCACAAAAGCAAAAGAAGAAAATGTCTTATCTGTTAGCAGGAGATGCAGACACGACACAGCAGGCTACAAAGGAAACAGGAATCAAGGATTGAGACCAGAACAATTGTTCACCGGCAACCCTGATGGGAAGGTGACTCCCTTATATAAGACCAGTCAGTAACACCTGATTCCCAATCCTCACAATCTTCACTGGACAGTCCAGTACCGCTTGTAACCACCAGAGGGAGCCTCTGCTCAGAACTCATCTCAAGTCCATTCACAACAGTACCCCCCCCCCTTGAGGAGGGGTCACCGAACCCTCACTTGAGCAACCAGGTCGGTCAGGATGAGTTCTATGATACGCACGGATGAGTCTCCTAGCATGGATGTCCGAAGCAAACACCCAAGAATTGTCTTCCTGACCATAACCTCTCCACTTAACCAAATACTGGAGTTTCCGTCTAGAAAAACGAGAATTCAAAATTTTCTCAACCTCAAACTCCATATTGCCCTCAACCAGAACAGGGTCAGGAGGCAAAGCAGTAGGAACCACTGGCTCAACAAACCTCTTCAACAAGGACTTGTGGAACACATTATGGATCTTAAATGTCCCTGGAAGAAGCAAACGAAAAGAAACAGGATTAAGAATCTCCATGATCTTATAAGGTCCAATGAACCTAGGCTTAAATTTAGGAGATGCCACTCTCATAGGAATATTTTTTGAGGACAACCAGACCAAGTCCCCACTTTAAACCGAGGACCATCAGTCCTATGCCGGTTAGTAAACCGCTGGGCCCTCTCCTGAGAGAGGGACAACCTCTGCACTACCTGGTCCCAAATCTGTTGCATACGCTCCACAACAGAGTCAACACCTGGACAGACAGAAGCCTCCGTCTGTCCTGAAGAAAATCGAGGGTGAAACCCAGAATTACAGAAAAATGGAGACATCAAAGTGGCAGAGCTAGCCCTATTATTAAGAGCAAACTCAGTCAAAGGCAAAAAAGAGACCCAGTCATCCTGATCAGCAGACACAAAGCATCTTAGATAAGTCTCCAATGTCTGATTTGTTCTCTCAGTTTGACCATTGGTCTGAGGATGAAACGCCGAGGAGAAAGACAATTGAACACCAAGTTTGGAACAAAAGGTCCTCCAAAATCTGGAAACAAACTGGACTCCTCTGTCAGACACAATGTTCCAGGAATGCCGTGTAAACGAACCACGTGCTGAAGGAACAAAGGTACTAATTCAGAGGAGGAAGGCAACTTAGGTAATGGCACAAGATGTATCATCTTGGAAAACCTATCACAAATCACCCAGATGACGGTCATTCTCTGAGAAACAGGGAGGTCGGAAATGAAATCCATAGAGATATGGGTCCATGGTCTCTTGGGCACAGGCAATGGCATCAACAAACCACTAGAGCGAGAGCAGGCTTGGAGCGAGAGCAAGTCCCGCAGGACTGCACAAATTCCCTGACATCACGAGACAAGGTAGGCCACCAAAAGGACCGACTAACCAAGTCTCTGGTACCAAAAATTCCGGGATGACCGGCCAACGCGGAACAATGAATCTCAGACATCACACTCTTTTTCCACTGGTCCGGGACAAACAATTTCCCAACAGGGCAGCGTTCGGGCCTATCCTCCTGACACCCCTCCAGAGCCAGTCTCAAATTGGGCGAGATGGCGGAAAGAACTACACCTTCTTTCAAAATAACAGAAGGATCAGATACCTCAGGAGAGTCCGCAAGGAAACTCCTCGAGAGGGCATCCGCCTTAAAATTCTTAGTGCCAGGAAGAAAGGAAACCACAAAATTAAAACGTGTGAAAAACAAGGCCCACCTGGCCTGTCTAGGATTAAGTCGCTTGGCAGATTCCAGATAAACCAGATTCTTATGGTCAGTAAGGACCACCACCTGATGTTTGGCTCCCTCCAGCCAATGTCTCCACTCTTCAAAAGCCCACTTCATGGCCAATAACTCCCGATTACCCACGTCATAATTACGTTCAGTAGGAGAAAATTTTCGAGAGAAAAAGGCACAAGGGTTACTTTTAGAGGTCTCTGGATCTCTTTGGGACAAAACGGCACCTGCCCCAATTTCAGAGGCATCAACCTCCACCTGAAATGGCAGAGAAACATCAGGCTGCCGTAGAACAGGAGCAGAAGTGAATCTCTGCTTAAGTTCCTGAAATGCAGAGACTGCCTCAGGAGGCCAATTCACCACATCAGAACCCTTTTTGGTCAAATCAGTTAATGGTTTAACAATAACCGAGAAATTACCAATAAATTTACGATAAAAATTGGCAAAACCCAAAAATCTTTGAAGAGCCTTTAATGAAGTAGGTTGGACCCAATCACAGATGGCCTGAACCTTGACCGGGTCCATTTCAAAAACAGATGGGGACAAAATAAATCCCAAAAATGAGATCTTCTGTACGCCAAAAAGACACTTTGATCCCTTCACATACAGAGCATTCTCTCTCAAAATCTGGAATACAGTTCGAACATGTTTCACATGAGAGTCCCAGTCATTGGAAAAAATCAAGATATCATCCAAATAAACAATCAGAAACTTGTCCACAAAATCCCTGAAAATGTCATTCATGAAGGACTGGAAGACAGAAGGAGCATTAGTGAGCCCAAAGGGCATCACAAGGTACTCAAAATGCCCCTCAGGGGTGTTAAATGCCGTCTTCCATTCATCCCCGTGCTTAATGCGAATAAGGTTATATGCCCCCCTGAGGTCAAGCTTGGTAAACCAAGTAGCACTTTTCACCCTGGAAAACAGGTCAGAAATCAAGGGTAACGGGTATTGATATTTCACAGTAATATTGTTCAAAAGACGATAATCAATACACGGCCTTAATGAACCATCCTTTTTGGCCACAAAGAAAAAACCGGCACCTAAGGGTGAAGAGGATGGTCTGATATAACCTTTCTCCAAAGACTCCTTGATATAAGACCGCATAGCGTCATGTTCAGGTACAGACAAGTTAAAAAGGCGACCTTTAGGGAATTTACTACCAGGCACTAATTCAATAGCGCAGTCATAGCTCCTATGGGGAGGCAAGGATGCAGATTTACTTTCGCTAAACACATCAGAAAAATCAATCAAAAAGTCAGGAACATCCTGAGCCTGGGGGAGGCAGAAAAAACAGGAGTGTTAGTATTAACACATTGGCAGCCCCAACTGGTTACAGACACAGATTTCCAATCCAAAACAGGATTATGAGACTGTAACCAAGGGAAACCCAGCACAATAATGTCATGCAGATTATACAGAACCAAAAATTTGCAGCTCTCCTGATGATCAGGTTCAACCCTCATTATCACCTGAGTAGAGAACTGAGGTTTATTCTCAGCCAAAGGGGTAGAATCGATCCCCAGTAGGGGAATAGACTTCTGTAGGGGTATCAAGGGAAACCCACAACGTTTAGCGAAATCAAAATCCATCAGGTTAATAGCTGCTCCCGAATCAACGAAAGCCTGAGCAGAAAATGAGGACAGAGAGCATATCAGAGTAACAGTTAATAAAAACTTAGTCTGAACACTACCCAAGACAACTGAGCGTGCAAAACGTCTTCCCCACTTAGGGCAGACTGAGATAGCATGAGAAGCATCACCACAGTAGAAACATAACCCATTGCGCTTTCGAAACTCATGACGCTGTGCCCCAGAAACCACTCTATCACACTGCATGGGTTCAGAAGCAGGTTCACAAGGCAACACTATTCCACGCATACTTCTCCGCTCACGCAAACGTCTGTCAATTTGAATCGCTAATGACATAGAATCATTGAGACCAGAGGGGACAGGGAATCCCACCATAACATCCTTTACATTATCTGACAGACCCTTCCGAAAAAGGGCTGCCAAAGCGTCGTCATTCCATTTGGTCAGGACTGCCCACCTACGGAATCTCTGACAGTATAACTCAGCGTCATCAAGCCCCTGATTTAATGCCAACAAGGCTTTTTCAGCTTGATCAGTGACATTAGGCTCATCGTACAATAACCCCAAGGCCTGAAAAAATGTATCAACATCACTCAAAACAGGATCCCCAGGTGTCAGGGAAAAAGCCCAATCCTGAGGATCACCGCGCAGGAGAGAGATGACAATTTGAACCTGCTGCGCTGCGTTTCCTGAGGACTTAGATTTTAAGGCAAAAAACAATTTACAATTATTTTTGAAATTCAGAAACTTGGATCGATCCCCCAAAAACAAATCTGGCATGGGAATCCTAGGTTCCACAACAGGCAACCTAGCAAGATAGGTAGCAATATTCTGAACCTCAGTGGCAAGCTGATCCACACGGCCAGACAACTGTGCAAACTCCATTGAGAGAAAAAATCCTCCCCAGCACCCAGAGATACAGAGGGAAAAAAAAAAAAAAAAAAAAATGCAACAAACAGAAAAATATCTCTGACAACTCTGACAACCTTTTTTTTTTTCTTTCAAAATATTTTTTCCCTTCTGTGAGTTCCATATAAATTTCAGTTTAGGCCGGTGATACTGTTATGATTTGGTAGCTGAGGAGTGCAGGTAAAAAAGGCAATACACCAGAGCAGTTGGAATCTATGAGATTGCAGTACCCTGACTAACCACCACAACTAGAGGCAGCCGTGGAGCGTTCCTACGTTGGTCCTAGACGCCTCGTCACAGCCTGAGAAACTAACTATACCTAAAGATAGAAAGATGAAAGCTATCTGCCCCGGAGCAGATCCCCAAAGAACATAGAAAGCCCCCAAACATGTAATGGCGGTTAGACAAGAAGAAATACTGACACAGACAGAAAATAGTATGAGCAAACGCTGGGGCCCAAACTATCTAAATAGAAAAGGATAGGAAGGGCACTTACTGCAATCCCAAAAAACCCTGAAAAGCACCAACTTTACTAATTTCAAAAACACCTGAGATCACACGACCTCTACCACCTAAATTAGTTCTCTGGTGTAACAAAATCAAAACAGCAGCCACTGAAAAAACTGGAAAAAGCAAATGTACAAACATCAGTGGCTGAACAAAACTGAGAGGGCAAAAGCCCCCAAGGGGACCCTGAAGGCCCCCACAGAAGTGCAGGACAAAATGCAAAAATCAAGCACAAAAGCAAAAAGAAGAAAATGTCTTATCTGTTAGCGGGAGATGCAGACACGACACAGCAGGCTACAAAGGAAACAGGAATCAAGGATTGAGACCAGAACAATTGTTCACCGGCAACCCTGATGGGAAGGTGACTCCCTTATATAAGACCAGTCAGTAACACCTGATTCCCAATCCTCACAATCTTCACTGGACAGTCCAGTACCGCTTGTAACCACCAGAGGGAGCCTCTGCTCAGAACTCATCTCAAGTCCATTCACAACAGAGCACGATTTTACAGTGGCTGATGCCACACAGCCCAGCCTCACAAATTATTTTCAGGCCACATTGGGTGATGATGAGGAATAGGAGGAGGAGGATGAGGAGGAACAGGAGTTTTTGGTCTGCACTACAGAGGGGACTCCCAATCCCAGCAGGAGGAGGAGGCAATGCAATGTGAGGAGGAGAGGATGGTTAGTCTTCTGCCTGGTGAGGACTGTTGTGAATGGACTTGAGATGAGTTCTGAGCAGAGGCTCCCTCTGGTGGTTACAAGCGGTACTGGACTGCCCAGTGAAGATTGTGAGGATTGGGAATCAGGTGTTACTGACTGGTCTTATATAAGGGAGTCACCTTCCCATCAGGGTTGCCGGTGATCAATTGTTCTGGTCTCAATCCTTGATTCCTGTTTCCCTTGTAGCCTGCTGTGTCGTGTCTGCATCTCCTGCTAACAGATAAGACATTTTCTTCTTTTTGCTTTTGTGATTAATTTTTGCATTTTGTCCTGCATTTCTGTGGGGGCCTTCAGGGTCCCCTCGGGGGCCTTTGCCCTCTCAGTTTTGTTCAGCCACTGATGTTTGTACATTTGCTTTTTCCAGTTTTTTCAGTGGCTGCTGTTTTGATTTTGTTACACCAGAGAACTAATTTAGGTGGTAGAGGTCGTGTGATCTCAGGTGTTTTTGAAATTAGTAAAGTTGGTGCTTTTCAGGGTTTTTTGGGATTGCAGTAAGTGCCCTTCCTATCCTTTTCTATTTAGATAGTTTGGGCCCCAACGTTTGCTCATACTATTTTCTGTCTGTGTCAGTATTTCTTCTTGTCTAACCGCCATTACATGTTTGGGGGCTTTCTATGTTCTTTGGGGATCTGCTCCGGGGCAGATAGCTTTCATCTTTCTATCTTTAGGTATAGTTAGTTTCTCAGGCTATGACGAGGCGTCTAGGACCAACGTAGGAATGCTCCACGGCTGCCTCTAGTTGTGGTGGTTAGTCAGGGTACTGCAATCTCATAGATTCCAACTGCTCTGGTGTATTGCCTTTTTACCTGCACTCCTCAGCTACCAAATCATAACAGAGGACACTGAATGTTTGACTCTTTGTAGTTTGCCACACATGTTCGTGCACAGATGCCTTTCCCAAGACCCTCTTGTGAAACACATTTTGTCCAACATGATATACTGGCTGTGCACCTTTCTTGACTCACGGTACAAGGAGAAATTTCCTTCTCTCATGTCGAAGGCAGATGTGCCATTTTCAGTGCATGCATGCCAGAGGGCCATTGTGGAAGACTTGCTGAAAAGATTACCCTCAGACAACACTGCTAGCAAAGGTACTGGTTCTTTTCACCTACAAGGATTACAGGGGAGGGCCACAAAGGCCAGGTGCAACTCCGGGGAAAAGAAATGTTCACCAACTGGGCCATTTTCATGAAACCGTCACATGAGCAAGGGCTATTTGGGGGTTTAACTATGACGAGGAGGGAGAAGTTGACCAAGATGGTGAAGGACTACTTAAGTAACCACACCAGCGTCCTTCCTGATTCTTTAGTGCCCTATTGGTTGTCCAAACTGCACACTTGGCCCGACCTCTAGTTATACGCCTTCGACGTGCTACCATGCAAAGCCTGTCAAGGGAAAAATGCAGACAGGCTGACTCTAAAATTGAAGAAGGGCTGGATTTCCTCCGAATTTGTAAGCACTACGGATGACAGCAACGTAACGTAGATGCAGCCCAATGTTTTTTTTTGGAAGTTGTCTTAATGTCCATGCCTTACCATCCAAACCCATTTTGTTCATTAAAACATGTCCTCCTCCTCCTGCTTTTGCAAGATGAACTTAGTGGCCATCTATGTATACCCCACAAGGGTAATGTTTTTTAATTTTCGGAAACCTTTGTACTTTGTGCAATGGTGAAACTTGTACTCTCAATCTCTACCTATTGTAATAACTGCTAAATGTATTTTGATGTCCCCATCACGGTCTCTTTCAGAGTGTATGATACAGACCCCTTGGGTAATTTTTGGAAAACTTTGCACATTGTTCAATGGTGGAACTTGTACTCTCTATCTCTACCTATTGTAATAACTGCAAAATGTATTGTGGGGTCCCCATAACTGTCTCTTTCAGAGTGCATGATACAGACCCCTTGGGTAATTTTTTGAAACTTTTGCACATTGTGCAATGGTGAAACTTGTACTCCCTATCTCTACCTATTGTAATAATTGCAAAATGTATGGTGAGGTCCCCATCATGGTCTCTTTCAGCGTGTATCATACAGACCCCTTGGGGTAATTTTTGAAAACCTTTGTACATTGTGCAATGGTAAAATTTCTACTCTCAATCTCTATATATTATATTATGATAATTTTTTATTGTGTTGCCCTTTTCAAGGTCTCTTTAAGCATTTATCTGGTAGCCTGATGTTGATTTTTGGGTCAGCACTTGGACATTTTGTAACATCAATGCATTAATATGCTCCACACAATTCTTCAGGTATCAGCCTTAAAGAATAATATTATGAATAATGAAACATGCTCTATATAAATGCTACTAGTTTGAAAATCTTACCCATACATCCCTTTATAAAGGGAAATTCGACATAATACCTCTGTTAGCATACGCCATATACTGCTCATATATGCAGCACCCCAGTAGGTAGGTGGAATGCCGGGTGCAAAATCTGTGTCTGAGAGTGAAATCACTGGCCCTTCCACTGTGTTACATCTTTCCAAATCTGCTGTCCAGCAAGCAGGCGCTGGTGCCTCCTGCCCACTATCTGCAGTTGCACAGACACAACAGTCAGCAACCACGTTCAGTTTGTTGTTCCAGTGCAGCTTTCAGTTGTCCTTTGTCAGCATATACGTCTGTTCACAAATTGCTAGTTAGATAGAGCATACATATTTTTTAGCACTTTACATTGTCCGGTGCTGGACAAAGACCATTGCTGACTTTGCCAGGCTCCTAAATGAGATTTGTGTCTCTTTATTAAACTGTCTCTTCCCCTAAAATTTTCAAAATTTGGGTATCCCTTTTGAAAATTAAATACTTAGGGCTAAAGCAACATTTTAGTGGAAAAAATGGTAATTTTCCATCGACTCAGCCCAATATTATACAATTCTGTGAATCGCCTAAGAGTTAAAAATGCTCACTACACCCACAGGTGCATTCCTCAAGAGGTGTAGTTTCCAAAATGGGGTCACTTGTGGGGGTTTCTGCTGTTTTGGCATGTCAGGGGATATTCAAATGTGGCATGGCATCTGCAATCTATTCCAGCCAAAATTACACTCCAGAATTCAATTGGCGCTCCTTCCCTTCTGAGCCCTGCCATGTGCCAAAATAGTAGTTTTCCACCTGTAAGGGGTTGAGAGTCTTACCCCTTAATACCTCCATGTTGCTATTGTGCATGTATATATGTATTTGTATATATTTAATTCTGCTGTTACATACTATCGTTTATTTTATGTAATTTTATTATTTATATATCATATGCTGCTATGTTTCTGCACCATGCGCTTGGTAGGGACAGTGCAGTCTGGGTTATGGTCACTAGATGGGGGCACTGAGCTCATGGCATAGCAGATATAATAGTAGGATGTATAAGAGTTAATTGTAGGAGGGGTTAGCTGGGGAATAAGCCAGGGAGGTCTTCCTGTATCAGTCAGTCGGGGGCCTGACCCCTTTGTACTCGGATGAGCAATATGCCCGAGCTGCCTAACTACCCCGTAGCGTTAAAGCTTATGCCCAGCCATCCAGGGGTACACAGAGAAGAGCAAGGTACAGCAGAACAAGCAGTAGAGAGGAAAAGGAAAGAAGGGAGTAGAGGAAGATTGAAGGTCACTGTAAAAGTGTACGGGCAGGTCACTCCAGAATGTGGTGGACAGCTATGTGGGCTGAATCTCTGATGTCTGGGGTGAAACAGGCAGGAGAGCACTTCACCTTGGTGATGCTTTACAGGGAGGACACTGAGAGGCCATCTGAGACGCCCCATCCCGCGTAAACACTTAGTGATGAAGGAAACAGTGAAGAGAAAGATGAAGTGATGTGCTATATCTACTGTGATGGGAATGCTGGAAACTACTTGGATGTGTTGTGTTCTGAAGTAAATAAATCCATTCAGTTAAGAGTTTTCATGGACTGTGTCTCTGTTCGTTGGGATCCAGAAGCAGTGTCATGCCTGCGCAGTAAAGGGGATGCTGACAGCACAGTGAGTACTGACTGTACCATGGAAGATAAGAGGTACCATTTTCCTGTAGAGGGAGGCCAGGGTGTACAATGCCTGAAATGCTCGGCCATGACTACTGCCCTGGCCTGCCTTTACACACCACATATAGGGTATCAGCGTATTCCGGAGAAATTATACACCATATTTTAGGGTCCATTTTCTCCTGTTACCCCTGTGAAAATGAAAAATCTGGGGCTAAAGCAACATATTTTTATTGTAAATGTATTTTTTTTTTTTATGGCTCAACGTTATAAAATTTTGTGAAGCACCTACTGGTTTAAGGTGCTCACCACATCTCTACATTAGTTCCTTGAGGGGTCTAGCTTCCATAATGTGGTCAGCTGTTTGGGATTTCCACTGCTTAGGCACATCAGGGGCTCTCAAAATGTGACATGGCATCCGCTATGGATTCCAGCCAATTTTGCACTCCAAAAAGACAAATCATGCTCCTTCCCTTTCGAGACCTGCTGGGTGCCCAAACAGTCATTTTCCACCACATATGGGATTTCGGTGTACTCTTGTGAAAATGAATAATTTGGAGCTAAAGCAACATTTTTGTGGGACTAATGTGATGTTTTTTTTTCACAGCTCAATGATATAACATTCTGTGAAGCATCTCTGGGTTCAAGGTGCTCACCACACAATTAGATAAGTTCCTTGAGGCGTATAGTTTCCAAAATGGGTTCAATTGTGGTGTTGTTTCTACTGTTTAGGCACATCAGAGGCTCCGCAAACGCGACATGGCATCTGCTATCTATTCCACACAATTTTGCGTTCCAAAAGTTGAAGGGTGCTCCTTCCCTTTATACCTTGCCGTATGGCCAAAAATAGTTTTACACTACAAATGGAGAATTGGAGAAACTGCAAAACAAATGTTATGGTCCATTTTCTCCTGTTACCCTTTTGAAAATGCAAAGTTTGAGACTAAATCAATATTTTGGAGGGAAAAAATAAGATTTTTATTTTTTTCCTTCCACATTGCTTTAATTCTGGTGAGGGCCCTTAAAGGGTTAATAAAGTTCTTGAATGTGGTTTTCAGCACTTTGAGGGGTGTAGTTTTTAAAATGATGGCACATTTAGTTATTTTCTGTTACATAGGCCCCTCAAAGTCACTTCAAAAGGGATGGGGGTCTCTAAAAAATGGTTTTGTACATTTTGTTGGAAAAAATATAAATTGATGATAAATTTTTAACCCTACTAACTTACTAACAAAAAATTATGTTTTAAAAATGACGCTGATGTGAAGTCGATATGTTGTAAATGTTATGTATTATCTATTTTGTGTGCTAAGAGTATCAAAATTGATAAAATGTTAAACTTTTTGCCAAATTTTCAATATTTTCAGAAATAAATTCAAATCATACCAACCTATGTTTACCACGAATATGAAGTACAATATGTCATGAAAACATTCTCAGAATCTCTGGGACATGTAGCATTCAAAAGTTATTACTTCACAAAATGACACTGATCAGAATTGAAAAAATTGGCCTAGTCAGGAAGATGAAAACAGGCTAGGGGGTGACGAGGTTAGAGGATAGAAGACTTTCTAGAAAATCCTTGACATCCCAGCTTCAACAGTTTATAAAGTTAGCATGAAGTTTGCTATCTATGGAACAATCAAGAATCTTCCAGCATGTGGTGGAAAAAGTAAAGTTGATGAAAGAACCCTACGAAGTTGGTTCGAAATGCAGCAAGGAAATCATGTTCAACCTCCAAAGAATTTCAGGCTGAGAGTGTTGGAGTGCTAGTTTTAACTCTGGATGAACAAAACACGGCTCTATCAACATAGACGAAGGAGAACCTGCTGCTTAAAGATTGTGATAAAAAGAGCCCATCTAAATAAGGGGCATGTAGCAATAAGATGTGGCAAATGAATTAAGAATCACGTCACTTAATGAATTCGGCGCATCTTATTAGAGGCGTGCACTTCCATGCACCTTGTCAGAAATGTTGCTCTAGTCTGGTAGTGGAGTTACATTTCCAGTTTTGAAGAATTTGATGGTTGGCTTAGCCATCCGTCAACTTGCTATGGCTCCTTCTATTTTGGCAAAGTTGCCCAAAACTGTACTAAAAATCCCAAAATTCACAAAATTTTTATGCAACTCTTCACAGCGTAAAGAAAAAATATGACTAATCAAAGTGTTTTTCACTAGTTTTTTTGCTCTAAACACGGCTTCCTTTTTATTACTTTTGAAAATGAATGCACTGATTAACTTTTTGTTGAATATATTTGAACATGCTATTAAAATATTCTAAAACTATGCTATTGGTTTCTTTACCCCTTTTTTAAACAATCAATGGTGCCAATAATAAGTTGGTCTTATAGAAACTTCTTAAATAGATTATTGTATTTTGGTTCGTTGGTAAGTCCCTAGAGTATTATTTTTGATGGACAACATATCATATAATTTGTTACATAATTTAAAGTAAATTAATCAACTATATATTTTTTTAAAACAATACTACAATTAACTATCTGCTTTGTGGACAGAAAGGAAAACTGCAGATTCATTTATTTTAAAAATAACGACATGGAAAATGTGAAAAAAGCATTAATATTAAATAAAGCTAATAATATGAAAACATAAAATGATTTACATAATAGCTCAATTTTTGATAATAGGGTGATGATAAGTTATTTTCTGGAGCTTACGCAATTTCAAGTATTTTTTATTATAATATGTTAATTTCAACTAGACTTGAGCTAATACTTTCTGATGGGAAACAAGAAAATTGGTGCCTGAGAAATTTAACTAGTTTTTGTTTCTGATTCTAAATCTGCCCTTATTTTTCATCCACCAGCTCTAGTTAATGACCACAGGACGAAGGGTACAGCAGCAATCAGCAGAGAGGCACAAAGATTAGATAATATAATATAAATATTTACTAACCAGTTTATAAAACAACTCAATTTCATTGGCACCTTTTAACAGTTGTTGTTCAATAAAAGTTATATTTTAATTGATCCTTTACTAAATTGGTGTTAATAATTAAGGTCATCTTCCTAGCTGATCAGTAACTAATTTTTTGGGAAACTCAAAAAGCAGATAACTAAGATTTGGTGGAAAATCTCGTCAAAACATATGGATCTTGGCTGTTTAAAAAAAAAAAACAGCACTTTTTAATAGGTCCCAATTTTACTGGCACCTTTTTTACAGTTGTTGTTCAACAAAGGTTATATTTTAATTGATCCTTTGCTAAATTGGGGTAACAATCCCATGGAGCTTAAATTTCTGAATAATATGTGCAACTGTAGTCACAGGAACATCAATCTGCTTGGAGATGGTCTTATAACTTTTACCTTTAACATGTTTGTCATAATTTTCTTTCTAATCTCCTGAGACAACTCTTTCCTTCGCTTTGTCTGCCCCATGTTGAGTGTGATACACACCATGTCACCAAACAGCACAGTGAGTATCTGTAGCCCTCTATACAGGCCCTCTCACTGATTCCAAGATTGTAGACATCTGTGATGCTAATTAGTGGACACACCTTGATTTAACATGTCCCTTTTGTCACATTATTTTCATTGATACGATCATTTCTGTCCAGGCCTATTTCAAGAGTTTTATTTTATTTTAAATTCTGTGGAAGAATGGTTGAAAAGCAATGTCCGACTTTCATTTGATCATTTTCATAGATTTTTGATTTAATATTACTTTTGTCAGATTCAAGTTGTTCCTGTCACCATTGTGGGTTTTACTGTCATTAAATGAGGGGTACCAACAATTTTGACCACACGTGTATGTGCATATACAGTGAAAGAGCAAAGGAGTAACAATGTTTTGAACTTTTGACTTTCAGGCTCCATATCTCATTATCCACTTCTACTTTGAACTTGAGACTGCCATAATTTTAGAGACAATAATCTTGGATATCTCATACTTTAATTTAACTTGCAACTATTCAGCATATGATTCTTGTCATGCCACTGCATTGTTACTGTTTTGCTCCTAAAGATCATCATTTTTATTATTTTGTTAATCCACCTATGGCTTTTAGCACTACCGGAATCCTGGGCATGCTCTCAATCAGATGCAAACATGTGTCAACCAAAATTTTATCTCAAGTCTCTTCTACACGTTCCCTAAGTTGGTGCATACTGGTCAACTCACTTGGGTATGTATACAGCTTTTTCTTCAATTCTACCCACAAGTGTTTGATTGGGCAGAGGTTTGGGAACTGTGGGGGCCATTCCAGCACTCCTACTTCATTGTCATTGAACCATTTCTTCTCCAATCTCAACATATGCTTCGTGTTGTTGTCCTGTTTGAACACTATGTCTTCCTTTTCATATCCATAGTACTTGAGTGTACAAAGTAACTCATCTTGTATGATATTCTCATATAGCTAAGCATTAAGACCACCATCAATCTTGGTCAAGTATCTAATGCCTTTGGCTGTGAAACAACCCAATATCATCAGTCTTCCACCACCGAACTTGACATTTCCTTCAATTTGTCAATCTGTTAGCCCCTTTTTCCTTTGTTTCTTTCAGACCCATTTGCACATATGAGAGCCTAGTTTATTGACTTTCACGTAATCGCTCCTAATCACCAATTTCAAATCTTTAAATGTCCACTTTACATACAGTACAGACCAAAAGTTTGGACACACCTTCTCTTTCAAAGATTTTTCTGTATTTTCATGACTATGAAAATTGTGGAATCACATTGAAGGCATCAAAACTATGAATTAACACATGTGGAATTATACATTACACTTTACAAAAAAGTGTGAAACAACTGAAAATATGTCTTATATTCTAGGTTCTTCAAAGTAGCCACCTTTTGCTTTGATTACTGCTTTGCACGCAGAAAAGGTGAACGGCTGGACTCTACATGCCTAGTTCCGACCGTTAAGCATGGAGGAGGTGGTGTGATGGTGTGGGGGTGCTTTGCTGGTGACACTGTTGGAGATTTATTGGAGCCACCTCCATTGTTTGTCGCCCCAGAACTGATAGACCTTTGGGTGAACCGACTTGTTGACTCAGATATTTTGCCTGGATGTCCACCTTTTGTCTTTTGAATGAATGGATGGACTTAACTTTGTATTCTTCCAACTTAAAGGCACTCATATCATGCAGTTTGTCAATTTTATTGGCCAAAAGACCGTTATTGATGAGCTGGATGATGCTGTTTCTCTTGTCTTGCTAAATCTTCTTCATGGTTGCTCCTCGATTAGAATCAATGACCTCTCACTTGGGAATCAACCTAATAATACACTTAGCTATTAGGGAAAGTGAGAACAGGTTGTATTTTGTAGTATTCAGGAAGAAAAATAATTTTCCACCACCATGAGCAAAACAGTAGCAATGCAGTGACATGACAAGAATATGCGTAACTAATCATATTCTAAATAGTTGCAAGACAAATTTATGTGTGAGATACCCAAGATGGTTGTCTATAAAATGATGTCAGTCTTATGATCAAAGCAGTTGTGGATGGTGAGATATGGAGCCTGAAAGTGAAAAGTTCAAAACATTGTTAGCCTTTTGCTCTTCACTGTATATTCAGATGTAAGATGGTATCAGTACGTCCTGAGACTGAAGTGGAACATTCTTTGCTAAGCTGAGTCCCGATTAATCAGAAACTCCATCTTGAAGCTCTAAGGGAATGCCAATCTCTCCAATTCAGGGTCTCCCTAAGTCCTTAGAGATGAGGCCTCATAGGGTCTAGCCCAAGATGCTGTGTACTTGGTTGTCCTCACTGACTCGGCTCACGTGAAGCGGAACAACGCCTCCCAGAGTCACCAACAACAGATCCAGAGCTGTTCCACCCTATCCAGACTTTTCCCAGGGATCCCACTTCCCTCCAGCCTCTTCTTCACCTCTGCCCAACCACTCACCAACTGCCAAAACCCCCATTTTCTAACTCAAGCTTCGCACCACTGCCCTCTACTGTCCAAATGATATATTACATCGCAAATCTCCAACAATACAGTAAACTGTGATTACCCCTTACATGGATATGACTAATCAAATACTAGGACTGATGTCTACTAAACATTGCTATTTTTGCATTCTTGATTATTTTCTACCTGCTTTGTGGCAGGAAGAGAACTGGAAAATCATTTATTTTAAGAATAATGTCATGGAAAATTGAAAAAACAAAAGCATAAAAAAACCAACTAATAATATAAATAATATGAAAACAATATGAAAACAAAAAAATATTTATATAATAATTTTTGATAATGGGGCCATGATAATTTATTTTCTGGAGATTACGCAACTTCAAGTTTTTTATTATATAATGTTCATTCAAACTGGACTTGAGCTAATACTTTCTGAAAACAAATAATACATTTACCAGCAACTAAGTGATTTTTATTTTTCATTCTTGCATCCACGTAAAGGGTCAGGGTAAGCAAAGGGAATCATGGATTATTAGATCATTCACAATGTTATACCATATAATGAGAACTAAAACCTTAACCAGAATACTCTTGATAGCAAAGACAAGATCTTCTGTAAAAGCCTACAGAGATACCCAAATTTACCATACATAAGAGGAACACAATGTGATCATTTACTAGGACAGCAACAGAGAACAACGTGATCGTAAAGGATTGCTATCATAAACTGGCAATACAAACGCCTTTATTCAGTTTTACATGACTAAGATAAAATAAAAACCATGTCGCCATGTAATCAGAATGGATCAAGCACAGTGAATCATTTCCTATACAGTTCCCAGATTAGGTGTTTCATCTGTGTCCTGAATAGGAAACAGGCCAGTTGTGGTTGTCAATGCAGAGATACAGTTATACAGTATAATGCCTTGTATTCTTGTATTTTAACAAAGAAGTTGCACTTTGTTATGCTGAATTATTTGGTTTAATACCATTAGCATTTAATTTATATTACTTTTTGTGAGGGGTTGAGTGTAAACAATAAGACCAAATTTCCCTTTTTTCTGCCCTAGAGCAATCATTTTTAATAATGTCATAAATATAGTGTATAAGTTATGACAGATGAAGTAGAGATATTACTGTAAAATCTGTACATTTATTTTGTCTTTAGTCCTTTAAGTTTAGAATATTTATTTAATGCAAAAATTGAATGTGTGATTTTTTTTGTTTGCAGTTTTTTTTTTAAACTTTCCTATCAAAATAGTGAATGAACCCATACGGTGAGTGCCGAGGATACGTGTTTATGGAGAGGTGGGACCAATGGTTACCATGATAGCCTTCAGCAGGCCTCCATTACCATCACCATCTTGGTAGTCCTCTGAAGCTTGACTTTAGGCCTGAGTCACACTTGCCGTATGAAAAATCTGTCCGATTCTCTCGGCCGAGAATCGCACCAATGTTTTCCGCATGGTGATCAGTATGTAATCCATTTGCAATGCGATGATGCGATTTCCTCAGATCTATGTATCTGTGTGACATCCGTATGGCATCCGTATGCCGTGATTTTATCACAGACTTGAAAAATGGACCTATAATTGATCCATGGCCTGAAAATGACCTGGAAAATGCTTCCGTATTTCTCGCAAGTCACACGCATGGTCCGTGTGTAATCCGTTTTTTTCTCGCACCTATAGACTTGCATTGGCGAGTCTCGGCCGAGATACTGTGCAAATTGAAGCATGCTGGTATTTCTCTCGCATGTTTAATATGGCAGAGAAAAAAACGGATGATGGAAGCTGCTCCATAGATTAACATTGGTTCGAGTGCTATGTGATTTTTTTATCGCTTAGCACTCTAGTGTGACTCCGGCCTCATACTATCAACTGCAATTCTAGGTAATTATTGCAGAATGTAGCATAATCAATCAAACAGTCATAGGTTAAAGTACCTAAGAAGGACTAAAAAAATAAGTAATAAATAAAAAAACTTTATAAAGAAAATAACAAAAGATGTAAAAAAACTAAACCTTTTAAATCCCCAACGTTTTCAGTTTTAAAATAAAGACATGAAAAAAATAATACTAATGTAATTGGTATCACCACATCCATAAAAATCCAGTCCATCAAAATGCAAAATTATTAGAAACATATGTTGAATGTTGAAAACAAAAAAGAAATCAAAACCTCAGCTTTGCGGTTTTTCAATCACGCGGTTCATCCAAAAAATGCAATTAGGCCACATTAGCGTATAAATTAGATGAGTGAAATCGGATAAAAAATCGGATTGAACTTGTACCAATGTTGTTCAATGAGGCAGTGCTGATCTGTGATTTTTTTCTCAGGTAGAATCTGGATGGAAAAAAAATCGCAACATGCTCTGATGAGCGTTGTTATCAGTCATTTTACTGCTATTCAAAGACGCCAGAGCCAGATTCAGGGAACATGGACTACGTTAGAATTTCATGGAAACATTTTTGGTAATAAATTGGTGAACAAGAGACTGTCTCTTGTTTTTATCTATGCATTTTTATGTTTTTCAGCTATCCATTTCTGGACTACATCGGACTCATTGGATTACGATGGACCTGCATGGGATTTTTTTTTCCAATTAATTGGTGAACGAGGGATAGTGTGGAGGAGTCTTACTCAAATAAAGTGTTTTTTTTCTGCGTGTGTGTTTCATTTTTGATTGGTCTATATAAGATGAGTGATGCTATGTTCGTCAGACTGTACCCTGGAAACAGGCAGAGTAACGAGAGGTGCTGGTGAAAGAGGTATAGAGTTTTAGCTGCGTACTAGCCAGTTTTTCAACCACATTTATATTTCTTTTAAAGTACAGCAACAGTCCTTCTTAAGGCTAATGATAATAAAAAGTCATACTGTAATTTTTTTGAGCAGTGAAATTTTATACGGCATTTATCGTGCTAGAGTTGGGCCTCGACAACCCCCCAAAAAAATTAGCTCATTTTGATAGATAAATCGCATTGCTATCTTGATTCTGCAGTCTTATATGTCCATCTGACATGAGCACATTTTGCTGGCATTGTCATACTGCAATTTTTTTGAGCAGTGAACTCATACAGCATTTATTTTGCTATAGTTGGGCCTCAAAACCCAAAAGAAAAAAAATTGTTTGTGAAAACAATCACATTGCTATATTGATACTGCAGTTTTATACATCCATCTGAATCCATACATCTATCCAGTTGGTAGGTGTGGACAATGCTCATGTGATCATAAGGTCCTCTACTCATTTACTATGGTGAAGAAAGGCGCAAACATAGTGAATTATTTAACTCTAAGGTCCTTAATCTTCAGATATAGGTGACCTGGAAAAGAATGGGCACTGGTCTCCCTAATGGTGCCTACTTTTCTAACTGGCTACTGTAATGTCCACACAGTATAGAGAAAGAGTGCATTAACTGTATTTTATTCTTCTCCTTCTACCTTCAGCACACAGCATAACATTTCTACTCCTCAGGCTGAACTGAAACTGAAACCTCTCCAACTCACTTCCTGTCCTGTTTCTTAAAGAGACAGGTCAAAACATTATACATTACATCATCCCTCTTTTTTTTACATACTAACAACTTAAAAAAACAATATAACATCCAAGAACAACATAAGTCTGTACTGACTTATTTGTTCATTTCCAACTTAGACATATCAATTACATCTCTTCAATGAGCCTCGATGGAGACCTTCTTTCCCGCGTAGGGTAAGGTCTGGGTTCATTGGGGGTGTATATTGCTGACTGATCAACTACACCCTGTTGACCCTCTCCTGTTATGTTTAGGTAGCTGAGGAGAAAATGCAAAAACTGTAATACACCAGAGAGGCTGGAACCTATTGGATTGCAGTAACCTGAACTAACCACACAACTAGAGGTAGCCGTGGAGCGTTCCTACGTTGATCCTAGACGCCTCGTCAGAGCCTGAGAGATAACTACACCTAAAGGCAGAAAGATGAAAGCTATCTGCCCCGGAGCAGATCCCCAAAGAAAATAGGAAACCCCCAAACATGTAATGGCGGTTAGACAAGAAGAAAACACGGACAAAGACAGAAAATAGAATGAGCAAACGTTGGGGCCCAATCTGTCTAGACAGAAAGGTACAGGAAAGAATTCTGACTGCAATCCAACAAAAACCCTAAAAAATACCAGCCCTTCTGATTGCCAAAAACCTGAGATCACACGATCTCTACCACCTAAATCAGATCTTTGGTGTAACAAAACAAAGATGCAGCCACTGAAAAAGCAGGAAAAAGCAAATGAACAAATAACAGTGGCTACAGATAAATTGAGAGGAGCACAGGCCCCAGGAGGGGACCCGCTGACCTCCACAAAAGTGCAGAAAACTATTCAAAAAGCAAGCACAAAAAGAAAAGCAGAAAATATATTATCTGAAGGCAGCAGGTGTGGCAAGACTCCAGCAAGCTTCCAAACGAACAAGGAACCACAATTGATACAAGAACAATTGATCACCGGCAACCATCATGGGAGGGAACCTCCCTTATAACAGTCCATTCAGTGATCCCAGATTGCCATTCCTCGCTGGATGGTTCAGTACTGTCTGTAACCACCAGAGGGAGCCTCTGCTCAGAAACCATCTCTAGCACATTCACAACAGTACCCCCCCTTGAGGAGGGGTCCCCGAACCTTCACCTGTGCAACCAGGCCGATCAGGATGAGCTCGGTGATAGGCACGGATCAGTCTCCTAGCATGGATGTCCGAAGCAAACACCCAAGAATTGTCCTCCTGACCATAACCTCTCCACTTAACCAAATACTGGAGTTTCCGTCTAGAAAAACGAGAATCCAATATTTTCTCAACCACATACTCCAGATTGCCCTCAACCAAAACAGGGTCAGGAGGCGCAGCCATAGGAACCACTGGCTCGACAAACCCCTTCAATAAGGACTTGTGGAACACGTTATGGATCTTAAATGTCCCTGGAAGAAGTAAACGAACGGAAACAGGATTAAGAATCTCCATGATCTTATAAGGTCCAATGAACCTAGGCTTAAACTTAGGAGATGCAACTCTCATAGGGATATTTCTTGAGGACAACCAAACCAAGTCCCCCACTTTAAACCGAGGACCATCAGTCCTATGCCGGTTGGCAAACCGCTGGGCCTTCTCTTGAGAGAGAGACAACCTCTCCACTACCTGGTCCCAAATCTGCTGCATTCGCTCCACAACAGAGTCAACACCCGGACAGACAGAAGCCTCCGCCTGTCCCAAAGAAAATCGAGGGTGAAACCCAGAATTGCAGAAAAATGGAGACATCAAGGTGGCAGAGCTAGCCCTATTATTAAGAGCAAACTCAGCCAAAGGCAAAAAAGAGACCCAGTCATCTTGATCAGCAGACACAAAACATCTCAAATAAGTGAAATGCAGAGGAGAAAGATAACTGAACACCAAGTTTAGAACAAAATGTCCTCCAAAATCTGGAAACAAACTGGACTTCTCTGTCAGACACAATGTTCTCCGGAATGCCATGTAACCGAACCACGTGCTGAAGGAACAAAGGCACCAACTCGGAGGAGGAAGGTAACTTAGGTAATGGCACAAGATGTATCATCTTGGAAAACCTATCACAGATTACCCAGATAACGGTCATTCTCTGAGAGACAGGGAGGTCGGAAATAAAATCCATAGAGATATGGGTCCATGGCCTCTTGGGCACAGGTAATGGCATTAACAAACCACTAGAGCGAGAGCAAGGCTTGGAACGAGAGCAAGTCCCACAGGACTGCACAAAGTCCCTGACGTCACGAGACAAAGTAGGCCACCAAAAGGACCGACTCACCAAGTCTCTGGTACCCAAAATCCCGGGATGACCAGCCAACGCGGAACAATGAATCTCAGACATCACACTCTTCTTCCACCGGTCTGGGACAAACAATTTCCCAATAGGGCAGCGCTCAGGTTTATCCTCCTGACACCCTTCCAGAGCCAGTCTCAAATTGGGCGAGATGGCGGAAAGTACTACACCCTCTTTCAAAATAACAGCAGGATCAGATAACTCAGGAGAATCCGCAAAGAAACTCCTCGAGAGGGCATCCGCCTTAACATTCTTAGTGCCAGGAAGAAAAGAAACCACAAAATTAAAACGTGTGAAAAACAAGGCCCACCTGGCCTATCTAGGATTAAGTCGCTTGGCTGATTCGAGATAAACCAGATTCTTATGGTCCGTGAGGACCACCACCTGATGTTTGGCTCTTTCCAGCCAATGTCTCCACTCTTCAAAGGCCCACTTCATGGCCAATAACTCCCGATTACCCATGTCATAATTACGTTCATTGGAGAAAATTTTCGAGAGAAAAAGGCACAAGGGTTACTCTTAGAGGTCTCTGGATCTTTTTGGGACAAAACGGCACCTGCCCCAGTTTCAGAAGCATTAACCTCCACCTGAAACGGTAGAGAAACATCAGGCTGCCGTAGAACAGGAGCAGAAATGAATCTCTGCTTAAGTTCCTGAAACACAGAAACTGCCTCAGGAGGCCAATTCACCACATCAGAACCCTTTTTGGTCAAATCAGTCAATGGTTTAACAATACCGGAGAAATAACCAATAAATTTACGATAAAAATTGGCAAAACCCAAAAATCTCTGAAGAGCCTTAAATGAAGTAGGTTGAACCCAATCACAGATGGCCTGAACCTTGACCGGGTCCATTTCAATGACAGACGGAGACAAAATGAATCCCAGAAATGAGACCTTCTGTACGCCAAAAAGACAGTTTGCTCCCTTCACATACAGTGCATTCTCTCTCAAAATCTGGAAAACAGTCCGAACATGTTTCACATGAGAGTCCCAGTCATTGGAAAAAATCAAGATATCATCCAAATAAACAATCAATGTGAATACTTTTCCGTCCAATTATGACAAGAGCATTCTTAAAGTGATACCTTTATTGGCTAACCAGAAAATTATATGTTAGCAAGCTTTCAGAGCTCAAAGGCTCCTTCTTCAGGCAAGATTACATTTGGAATAATAAGAAAGACACATTAGATGCTTAAGGGCCCGTCTCACATAGCGATCTCGCTACCGAGATCGCTGCTGAGTCACTAGTTTTGTGATAAAGCAGCGATCTCACCAGCGATATCGCTGTGTGTGTGACAGTCGCTGAAATGTCAGGACATTTTTTTGATCGCTGGTTTCCCGCTGACAGGCACGCATCGCTGCGTGTGACAGGCGGGAGACCAGCGATCCGCTGGTAACCAAGGTACACAGCGGGTTTCCAGGCGTGGGGCTGTGCCTAGAAACCCGCTGTGTACCTTGGATACCAGCGCCCTGATGCAGGGAGCTGGTAACCAAGGTACACAACGGGTTTCCAGGCACCGCGCAGCGCTTGGAAACCCGCTGTGTACCTTGGATACCAGCTCCCTGCATCAGGGCGCTGGTATCCAATGTACACTGCGGGTAACTAAGCAAAGTTACCCGCAGTGTCGCTGTCCCAGATCGCTGCCTGAGCTGCCTGTTTGACAGCTCAGCAGCGATCATGTAGCGATACACCAGCGATCCTGACAAGTGCATATCGTTGTCGGGATCGCTGGTGTATCGCTATGTGAGACCCAGCCTTTACTATAGTAGGAAATTTGTTCAAGACCTGGGAGGTGTGATGCCTTCAAAAGATAAGCAAAGGAAATCGAATTAGCATTTTCTTACAAATGAAGAGCTAGTGGGAATGTGTTCTCAGCTATCTGGAGTCCTTCTGGTGAAGGTGTGAACTGTGTCTATGTAGTGAACCATAAAACCGGGTGTTAAGTTGAGTCCTAGTGTCAAAGTATTGAACATCCTAATAAGTTTGAATTCCCATATTTTTCTCTCCCTGTCATCCTTAAAATGACCTTTTAGTATTAAGACTTTTAAGTCTGTCATACAATGTCCTGTTCCAGAGAAATGTTTTCCCACAGGCGTGTCCATTTCATTCCTGATCGTATGTCTGTGTAGATTCATCCTTGTTTGTAGTTTTTGCATGGTTTCCCCAATATAGATAGCTCCAGGGCACCTTGTACATTGTATCATGTACACCACATTGGAGGATGTACATGAGAAGGAGCCTTTGAGCTCTGAAAGCTTGCTAACATATAATTTTCTGGTTAGCCAATAAAGGTATCACTTTAAGAATGCTCTTGTCATAATTGGACGGAAAAGTATTCACATCGATTTTTCTGGCTAACACGGTACCACAATATAATTTATTATTTTACACCATGAAAATGGAAGATACCCCAATGTACCGATCACAGATGGATTTGAAAAATCTCCTCAAGAAATGAACAGCGACATTTTCTTTCTATCCAGATGCAAAAAGGAAAACCTAATCCCTAAAGGCCTCATGATAAGGAATCCAACAAAATATACCTACAACACCCATTTTTCACAGAAACTTTGCTACATATCATCTGAGAGACTGTGGAATCATCTCATTGGATTTTTCTAACACAAGAAGAGGACCATCCATAAAGAGATAAATTACCTACAGGACCGAAGACACGTTTTATCAAGGAGACGCTACAGGAATTCTACAATAATTTACAACATCACCTCATTATCAACAAGAAAAAGAAACTGGACAGACTCAGGAAGAAAGCAGGTCTCAATGTAGCTGAAGGTAAGCCCTGTTTACAGAATCATTTACATACATTGTCCTCTGTTGTGAACCTCTCACAATACAAGCCAAACACAGGAGAAATGCATGTTCTATCAAAGGGACTAACATTCTGTCCTACAAAACAGCTGGATACTGCTCAGTTCTGTAGTGACATCGAGGAATTCTTCCGCAGATTGTGACTCAAAGAATTCTTTCATAACCATGCAGATATCACTTCACAAGACAATGTGAATAACACAGCAAAAAAGAAAAAGAGGACAAACTGGACCCCGCAACCTTGACACAACCAAACTCTGGATCATTACATAGACTGTTTCCGCAAAAAAGTTAAATCTGACATTTTGGACAGACACCATAAAGTGCCAAACAATATCAGTATGGAGGAAATAAAAGCCATACAATCCTTAAAAGCCAACAACAATATCATCATCAAACCAGTGGACAAAGGAGGAGCTATAGTCATCATGAACACGACAGATTACATCCAGGAAGCAAACAGACAACTCTTGGATATAAAATACTACACTCCACTTCAGGAAGATCCCACCAAACAATACACAGAGGAGCTAACATGTATCATCAATGGATTTGATTCTACTTCATCTTCACTACTGGAACTAGTACCAGGCAATCCCAAAACAGGTACCTTCTACATGTTGCCTAAAATACACAAAGAAGGTAATCCTGGGAGGCCCATCATCTCTGGTATTGGGATTTTAACTGAGAATATCTCTGAGAATATCTCTGGCTGGTGGAGAACATTCTGAAACCCTTGGTGAGGAGCACACCCAGCTATATCCAGGACACCACGGATATTCTTTGCAAATTGTCAGCGCTGGGCCCACTTCCAAGGGACACGATACTAGCCACATGGACGTAGAGTCTCTCTATTCCAAAATTCCTCATGAGGATGGAATCACAGCATGTAAATATTTCCTTCAAAAGAACAATCTGGCCACAGAACCAACACTGCAATTCATCAGGTTTGTGCTTCATCACAACTATTTTTCTTTTGGAACAATTTATACCAACAGTGCATGGGCAGCGCCATGGGAAGCAAAATGTCCCCACAATATGCCAACCTATTTATGGCGAAACTGGAGGAGGAGTGTCATGTATAGTGTACAGTTCCTATAGCGTCTTGTGCTTGGGTGCGAGGAAAACACAGGAGACATAGGTTGAAATGAAATGACTTGTATTACTTCATACAAGCATGCTGAAAAGTTCACACAGTTTGCAGGAACAGCGACAGGAGACACAGCAGGCCAGAGTAATTTCAAGCACTACAATAAATCTCCAAAGCAGGTTCAGGATCTCTTCTCTGTACCGTAATTCCTCTGCAAACATGGATTCACCAAACAGCAGGTTTCCAGAGTCCAAAAGTGTTCAAAGGTTCCTCAGTAGGGAATAGCTGGAGTACAAGTTCAAGGTTTCCAGGAGTCAGGTCACAGACTGACTGAGGCTTGATTCAGGAGCACTGATTGTTCAGCTGAGGCTGCTTAAGAAGCAAGAGGGAAGAATCAGGGCGGGAACATGAAAACTGGAACTCCATATTAACTGAGGGCAAGGCTGCAGAAAGACAGAAAGCAAAATGGCCGACGGAAAACTGAGTTTCAAGGAACATTCAACAGAGACAAAGAACCTTACAAGGAGTTTTTGTCATCTTGCCCTATTAAACCTCTTGCATACTTCCGCTACATTGATGATCTGCTAATAATCTGGACAGGCTCAAAAGATGATCTGCTCACCTTCCACAATAACTTCAACAAATACCACCCAACCATCAAGCTCACCCTCAACTTTTCAAAGTCTCAAATACATTTTCTGGACTTGACCATATATATCAGGGACAACGCCATACAAACATCAATTTACCATAAGCCCACAGGACGTCCAGCATACCTTAGATGGAACAGCTTTCATCCAAGACACACAAAAAAATCCATCATCTACAGTCAAGCTCTGAGATATATTCGGATCTGTTCAGACAGTAAAGACAGGGAACTACAGCTGCTTTCTCTGAGGAATACATTCCTACAACAAGGATACCATCCACTGGTAATAGATGAACAGATCCACAGGGCTACAAGAATCCCAAGAAGCAGCCTCCTGGATTACAAACTGAGAGAGGACAACAACAGGGTACCTCTTGTGGTCACATACAACCCCCACATGAGCATCCTAAGGAAAATTGGTGCTGATCTCCAACCCATATTCCACAGAGACCACAAATTGAAAGACATATTCCCAGAACTACCACTCCTCTCCTACAAACAGCCCCCTAACTTAAGGAATCTCCTTGTCAGAAGTGTCCTCCCGTCACCATCAGTGACTGGCACATTCTCATGTAACAACAAAAAATGCAAAACCCTGTACCCACATATTACCAACAAATACAGTCCATGTACCAAACACAAATCAGGACTATAAGGTCATGGGTTCCTTTTCATGTACATCCTCCAATGTGGTGTACATGATACAATGTACAAGGTGCCCTGGAGCTATCTATATTGGGGAAACCATGCAAAAACTACAAACAAGGATGAATCTACACAGACATACGATCAGGAATGAAATGGACACGCCTGTGGGAAAACATTTCTCTGGAACAGGACATTGTATGACAGACTTAAAAGTCTTAATACTAAAAGGTCATTTTAAGGATGACAGGGAGAGAAAAATATGGGAATTCAAACTTATTAGGATGTTCAATACTTTGACACTAGGACTCAACTTAACACCCGGTTTTATGGTTCACTACATAGACACAGTTCACACCTTCACCAGAAGGACTCCAGATAGCTAAGAACACATTCCCACTAGCTCTCCATTTGTAAGAAAATGCTAATTCGATTTCCTTTGCTTATCTTTTGAAGGCATCACACCTCCCAGGTCTTGAACAAATTTCCTACTATAGTAAGCATCTAATGTGTCTTTCTTATTATTCCAAATGTAATCTTGCCTGAAGAAGGAGCCTTTGAGCTCTGAAAGCTTGCTAACATATAATTTTCTGGTTAGCCAATAAAGGTATCACTTTAAGAATGCTCTTGTCATAATTGGACGGAAAAGTATTCACATCGATTTTTCTGGCTAACACGGTACCACAATATAATTTATTATTGTACACCAAATAAACAATCAGAAATTTATCCACAAAATCCCTGAAAATATCTTTCATGAAGGACTGGAAGACGGAAGGAGCATTAGTGAGCCCAAAGGGCATCACTAGGTACTCAAAATGCCCCTCTGGGGTATTAAACGTCATCTTCCATTCATCCCCGTGCTTAATACGAATAAGGTTATACGCCCCACTGAGGTCAAGCTTGGTAAACCAACTAGCACTTTTCACTCTGGAAAACAGGTCAGAAATCAAGGGTAACGGATATTGATATTTCACAGTGATCTTATTCAGGAGACGATAATCAATACACGGCATCAATGAACCATCCTTTTTGGCCACAAAGAAAAAACCGGCACCCAAGGGTGAAGAGGGTGGTCTGATATGATAATGTACATAGAGAGTGGGGCATAAGCCCTTGCCAGCTCACCTAACATCCACCGGAGCACGATACCGCTAATCCAGACCAGGACGTTGAATGCAGAGAAGAGAAAACGAAGGCAGTCCGGCTTCTTAAAAAGTGAAATGCTTTATTTTCATCAAGAAAAGTCATCACAGACGGTGTCTACTAGGTGCCACCCCTCCGTTTGTTGTACACTCTGGAGGACACCGTCTGTGACGACTTATCTTGATGCAACCAAGGGAAACCCAGAACAATAATGTCATGCAGATTATGCAACACCAGAAATTTGCAACTCTCCTGATGATCTGGTTCAACCCTCATTATCACCTGAGTAGAAAATTGGGGTTTATTCTCTGCCAAAGGGGTAGAATCAATGCCCAATAGGGGAATAGACTTTCGCAGGGCATTGTCACACAGCTGTAATGCAGGCTGGTGTGTGCTCCACCTGTAGGTTACAGAGGGGAGAAGGGATTACACACTACCAGAGTAGGCCTGCACTGCAGCAGCCAAAACCACCACCAGGTGGCAGCAAAAACGTCCAAAACTGAGTCAGGAATAATCAGTCATCTGAAGTATCACAGGTCTCAGCAAGCCCTCTACAGAGCAGAAACACAGGCGCCACCAAGTGGCGGGAGCATGGTCAGGCAAGCCAAGTCAAAACCGTACGGAGGCAGCAGGACAAAAGGAATAAGCAATATACGTGGTCAGGAGAAAGCCAGGAGGTCAGCAACGGTCAGAAGCAGATAAGACAAAGACAGAAAGCAGAAGCGAGTCCGAATACAGGCCGAGTAAAAAAAAACAGAGAATCAAACAGACAAACAGGGAAATGCAGGGAACAGGGCAGACAGAGGGGAACAATAGACACGGGACAAGTCAGGGATAACAGCAGGACAAATCAAGTGTTACCAGTCAGGTTCACAAGCCGAAGGTAGCAGTATAGCTCACACTGCTAGCAGGATGTGTGAGAGCTAAATAGCCAACCTGAACCCAGAATGAGGCAGAGCAAAGTTAACCCTTGACATGATCCGCCCGGACCAAAGGCAGACAGGACTAAACCCTGGAATGGATCATGACAGGCATCATGGGAAAGCCACAACATTTGGCAAAGTCGAAATCCATCAGGTTAATAACTGCTCCTGAATTAACAAAAGCCTGAGCCGAAAATGTGAACATGGAGCATATCAGGGTAACAGTCAACAGAAATTTAGTCTGAACACTACCCAAGACAACTGAGCGCGCAAAACGTCTTCCCCCCTTAGGGCAGATGGAAATAGCATGAGAGGCGTCACCACAGTAGAAACATAACCCATTGCGCTTTCGAAATTCATGACGCTGTGCCCCAGAAGTCACTCCATCACACTGCATGGGCTCAGGAGCTGGCCCACAAGGTAACAACATCTCGCGCATACCTCTGCACTCACGCAAATGTCTGTCAATTTTAATAGCCAAAGACATAGAATCATTGAGACCAGAGGGTACAGGGAATCCTGTTGTAAATGTGTTAAAAATGAATTCTGAGCAGAAGCTCCCTCTGGTGGTTACAAACAGTACTGAACCATTCAATGATGATTGGCAATCAGGAGTTACAGACTGGTCTTATATAAGGGAGGTTCCCTCCCATCATGGTTGCCGGTGATCAATTTGTTCTTGTCTCAACTGTGGTTCCTGGTTCACTTGGAAGCTTGCTGAGTCTTGCCTCTTCTCCTGCTCTCAGATAAGATATTTTCTGTTTTTTTTTTTTGTGCTTGCTTTTTGCATTGTTCCCTGCACTTCTGTGGAGGTCAGCCAGGTCCCCTCCGGGGGCTTGTGCTCCTCTCAGTTTATCTGAGCCACTGTTATTTGTTCATTTGCCTTCTCCAGTTTTTTCAGTGGCTGCGGCTTAGTTTTGTGACACCAGAGAACAATTTAGGTGGTAGAGGTCGTGTGATCTCAGGTGTTATTGCAATTAGTAGAGTTGGTATTTTTTAGGGTTTTTTGGATTGCAGTAAGTGTCCTTCCTGTCCTTTTCTGTCAAGGAAGATTGGGCCCCAACGTTTGCTCATACTATTTTCTGTCTGTGTCTGTATTTCCTCTTGTCTAACCGCCATTACATGTTTGGGGACTTCCTATGTTCTTTGGGGATCTGCTCCGGGGCAGATAGCTTTCCTCTTTCTATCTTTAGGTGTAGTTAACCTCTCAGGCTGTGACGAGGCGTCTAGGACCAACGTAGGAACGCTCCACGGCTGCCTTTAGTTGTGGTGGTTAGTCAGGGTACTGCAATCCAGTAGATTCCAACCTCTCTGGTGTATTGCCGTTTTTGCCTACTCTCCTCAGCTACCAAATCATAACAGCATCACCGGCCAAACTGAAAATTATATGGTACTCAACAGAAGGGAAAAATAGTAAAAGGAAAAAGAAAAAGGAAAGTTGTTTTTTTTCTCTGTTTGTTGCATTTTTTCCCTCTTTTTCTCTGGGTGCTGAGGAGGATTTTTTTTTCTCTCAATGGAGTTTGCACAGTTGTCTGGCCTGTGGATCAGCTTGCCACTGAAGTTCGGAGTATTGCTACCTATCTTGCAGGGTTGCCGGTTGTGGAACCTAGGATCCCCATGCCAGATTTATTTTTGGGGGATCGAGCTAAATTTCTGAATTTCAAAAATAACTGTAAGTTGTTTTTTGCCTTAAAACCTGAGTCCTCAGGGAACGCAGCACAGCAGGTTCAAATTGTCATCTCTCTCCTGCATGGCGATCCTCAGGATTGGGCTTTTTCCCTGACACCTGGGGACCCTGTTTTGAGTAATGTTGATGCATTTTTTCTGGCTCTGGGGTTATTGTACGATGAACCTAATGTCACTGATCAAGCTGAAAAAACCTTGTTGGCATTAAATCAGGGCTTGAGGACGCTGAGTTGTACTGTCAGAAATTCCGAAAGTGGGCAGTCCTGACCAAATGGAATGATGATGCTTTGGCAGCCCTTTTTCGGAAGGGTCTGTCAGAGAAAGTAAAAGATGTTATGGTGGGTTTCCCTGCTCCCTCTGGTCTCAATGATTCTATGTCATTAGCGATTCAAATTGACAGACGTTTGCGTGAGCGTAGAGGTATGCGTGGAATAGTGTTGCCTTGTGAACCAGCTTCCGAACCCATGCAGTGTGATAGAGTGTCTTCTGGGGCACAGAGTCATGAGTTTCAAAACGCAATGGGTTATGTTTCTACTGTGGTGACGCCTCTCATGCTATTTCAGTCTGCCCTAAGCGGGAAGATGTTTTGCACGCTCAGTTGTCTTGGGTACTGTTCAGACTAAATTTCTGTTGACTGTTACCCTGATTTGCTCCCTGTCCACATTTTCTGCTCAGGCTTTTGTTGATTCGGGAGCAGCTATTAACCTGATGGATTTTGATTTTGCTAAACGTTGTGGGTTTCCCTTGATACCCCTACGGAAGTCTATTCCCCTACTGGGGATTCATTCTACCCCTTTGGCTGAGAATAAACCCCAGTTCTCTACTCAGGTGATAATGAGGGTTGAACCTGATTATCAGGAGAGTTGCAAATTTTTGGTGCTGTATAATCTGCATGACATTATTGTACTAGGTTTCCCTTGGTTACAGTCTCATAATCCTGTTTTGGATTGGAAATCTGTGTCTGTAACCAGTTGGGGCTGCCAATGTGTTAATGCCAACACTCCTGTTTTTTCTGCCTCTCCCCAGGCTCAGGATGTTCTTGACTTTTTGACTGATTTTTCTGATGTGTTTAGCGAAAGTAAATCTGCATCCTTGCCCCCCCCATAGGAGCTATGACTGCGCTATTGAATTAGTGCCTGGTAGTAAATTCCATAAAGGTCGCCTTTTTAACTTGTCTGTACCTGAACATGACGCTATGCGGTCTTATATCAAGGAGTCATTGGAGAAGGGTCATATCAGACCATCCTCTTCACCCTTGGGTGCAGGTTTTTTCTTTGTGGCCAAAAAGGATGGTTCATTAAGGCCGTGTATTGATTATCGTCTCTTGAACAATATCACTGTGAAATATCAATATCCGTTACCCTTGATTTCTGACCTGTTTTCCAGGGTGAAAAGTGCTACTTGGTTTACCAAGCTTGACCTCAGGGGGTGAAAAACCTTATTCCCATTAAGCACGGGGATGAATGGAAGACGGCATTTAATACCCCAGAGGGGCATTTTGAGTACCTAGTGATGCCCTTTGGGCTCACTAATGCTCCTTCCGTCTTCCAGTCCTTCATGAATGACATTTTCAGGGATTTTGTGGATAAATTTCTGATTGTTTATTTGGATGATATCTTGATTTTTTTCCAATTACTGGGACTCTCATGTGAAACATGTTCGGACTGTGTTCCAGATTTTGAGAGAGAATGCTCTGTATATGAAGGGATCAAAGTGTCTTTTTGGCGTACAGAGGATCTCATTTCTGGGATTCATTTTGTCCCCATCTGTTATTGAAATGGACCCGGTCAAGGTTCAGGCCATCTGTGATTGGGTCCAACCTACTTCATTAAAGGCTCTTCAGAGATTCTGGGTTTTGCCAATTTTTATCGTAAATTTATTGGTAATTTCTCTGTTATTGTTAAACCATTGACTGATTTGAACCAAAAAGGGTTCTGATGTGGTGAATTGGCCTCCTGAGGCAGTCTCTGCATTTCAGGAACTTAAGCAGAGATTCACTTCTGCTCCTGTTCTACGGCAGCCTGATGTTTCTCTGCCATTTCAGGTGGAGGTTGATGCCTCTGAAATTGGGGCAGGTGCCGTTTTGTCCCAAAGAGATCCAGAGACCTCTAAAAGTAACCCTTGTGCCTTTTTCTCTCGAAAATTTTCTCCAACTGAACGTAATTATGACGTGGGTAATCGGGAGTTATTGGCCATGAAGTGGGCTTTTGAAGAGTGGAGACATTGGCTGGAGGGAGCCAAACATCAGGTGGTGGTCCTCACGGACCATAAGAATCTGGTTTATCTGGAATCAGCCAAGCGACTTAATCCTTGGCAGGCCAGGTGGGCCTTGATTTTCACACGTTTTAATTTTGTGGTTTCCTTTCTTCCTGGCACTAAGAATGTTAAGGCGGATGCCCTCTCAAGGAGTTTCCTTGCGGACTCTCCTGAGTTATCTGATCCTGCTGTTATTTTGAAAGAGGGTGTAGTTCTTTCCGCCATCTCGCCCAATTTGAGACTGGCTCTGGAAGGGTGTCAGGAGGATAAACCCGAGCGCTGCCCTATTGGGAAATTGTTTGTCCCAGACCGGTGGAAAAAGAGTGTGATGTCTGAGATTCATTGTTCCGCGTTGGCCGGTCATCCCGGAATTTTTGGTACAGAGACTTGGTTAGTCGGTCCTTTTGGTGACCTACTTTGTCTCGTGAGTCAGGGAATTTGTGCAGTCCTGCGGGACTTGCTCTCGCTCCAAGCCTTGCTCTCGCTCTAGTGGTTTGTTGATGCCATTGCCTGTGCCCAAGAGACCATGGACCCATATCTCTATGGATTTCATTTCCGACCTCCCTTTTTCTCAGAGAATGACCGTTATCTGGGTGATTTGTGATAGGTTTTCCAAAATGATACATCTTGTGCCATTACCTAAGTTGCCTTCCTCCTCCGAATTGGTGCCTGTGTTCCTTCAGCACGTGGTTCGGTTACACGGCATTCCTGAGAACATTGTGTCTGACAGAGGAGTCCAGTTTGTTTCCAGATTTTGGAGGACTTTTTGTTCTAAACTTGGTGTTCAATTGTCTTTCTCCTCGGCTTTTCATCCTCAGACCAATGGACAAACTGAGAGAACGAACCAGACATTGGAGACTTTTCTGAGATGCTTTGTGTCTGCTGATCAAGATGACTGGGTCTCTTTTTTGCCTTTGGCTGAGTTTGCTCTTAATAATAGGGCTAGCTCTGCCACTTTGATGTCTCCATTTTCCTGCAATTTTGGGTTTCACCCTCGATTTTCTTCGGGACAGACGGAGGCTTCTGTCTGTCCAGGTGTTGACTCTGTTGTGGAGCGTATGCAGCAGATTTGGGACCAGGTAGTGGAGAGGTTGTCCCTCTCTCAGGAGAGGGCCCAGCGGTTTGCCAACCGGCATAGGACTGATGGTCCTCGGTTTGAAGTGGGGGACTTGGTCTGGTTGTCCTCAAGAAATATCCCTATGAGAGTTGCATCTCCTAAGTTTAAGCCTAGGTTCATTGGACCTTATAAGATCATGGAGATTCTTAATCCTGTTTCCTTTCGTTTACTTCTTCCAGGGACATTTAAGATCCATAACGTGTTCCACAAGTCCTTATTGAAGAGGTTTGTCGAGCCAGTGGTTGGTTCCTACGGCTACGGCTCCTGACCCTGTTTTGGTTGAGGGCAATCTGGAGTATGTGGTTGAGAAAATATTGGATTCTCGTTTTTCTAGACGAAAACTCCAGTATTTGGTTAAGTGGAGAGGTTATGGTCAGGAAGACAATTCTTGGGTGTTTGCTTCGGACATCCATGATAGGAGACTGATCCGTGCGTATCACAGAGCTCATCCTGACCGACCTGGTTGCCCAAATTAGGGTTCGGTGACCCCTCCTCAAGGGGTGGGTACTGTTGTGAATGTGTTAGAAATGAATTCTGAGCAGAAGCTCCCTCTGGTGGTTACAAACAGTACTGAACCATTCAATGATGATTGGCAATCAGGAGTTAGAGACTGGTCTTATATAAGGGAGGTTCCCTCCCATCATGGTTGCCGGTGATCAATTTGTTCTTGTCTCAACTGTGGTTCCTGGTTCACTTGGAAGCTTGCTGAGTCTTGCCTCTTCTCCTGCTCTCAGATAAGATATTTTCTTTTCTTTTTTTGTGCTTGCTTTTTGCATTGTTCCCTGCACTTCTGTGGAGGTCAGCCAGGTCCCCTCCGGGGGCTTGTGCTCCTCTCAGTTTATCTGAGCCACTGTTATTTGTTCATTTGCCTTCTCCAGTTTTTTCAGTGGCTGCGGCTTAGTTTTGTTACACCAGAGAACTAATTTAGGTGGTAGAGGTCGTGTGATCTCAGGTATTTTTGCAATTAGTAGAGTTGGTATTTTTTAGGGTTTTATGGATTGCAGTAAGTGTCCTTCCTATCCTTTTCTGTCAAGGAAGATTGGGCCCCAACGTTTGCTCATACTATTTTCTGTCTGTGTCTGTATTTCCTCTTGTCTAACCGCCATTACATGTTTGGGGGCTTCCTATGTTCTTTGGGGATCTGCTCTGGGGCAGATAGCTTTCCTCTTTCTATCTTTAGGTGTAGTTAACCTCTCAGGCTGTGACGAGGCGTCTAGGACCAACGTAGGAACGCTCCACGGCTGCCTTTAGTTGTGGTGGTTAGTCAGGGTACTGCAATCCAGTAGATTCCAACCTCTCTGGTGTATTGCCGTTTTTGCCTACTCTCCTCAGCTACCAAATCATAACAGAATCCCACCATAACGTCCTTTACATTCTCTGACAGACCCTTACGAAAAAGAGCTGCCAAAGCATCATCATTCCATTTGGTCAGGACTGCCCACTTTCGAAATTTCTGGCAGTACAGTTCAGCCGCTTCACAGCCCTGACTTAATGCCAACAAGGTCTTCTCAGCCTGATCAATGACATTAGGTTCATCGTACAACAACCCCAGAGCCTGAAAAAATACATCAACATCATTCAAAACAGGATCCCAGGTGTCAGGGAAAAAGCCCAATCCTGAGGGTCGCCGTGCAGGAGAGAGATGACAATTTGAACCTGCTGTGCTGCGTTCCCTGAGGACTTAGGCTTCAAGGCAAAAAACAACTTACAGTTATTTTTGAAATTCAGAAATTTAGCCCAATCCCCCAAAAACAAATCTGGCTTGGGGATCCTAGGTTCCACAATCGGCAACCTAGCAAGATAGGAAGAAATACTCCGAACCTCAGTGGCAAGCTGATCCACACTGCCAAACAACTGTGCAAACTCCATTGAGAGAAAAAAATACTCCTCAGCACCCAGAGAGAAAAGGGAAAAAATGCAACAAACTCACACTATTTTTCCCTTCTGTGAGTACCATATAATTTTAGTTTTGGGCCGGTGAAACTGTTATGTTGTGGTAGCTGAGGAGAAAAAGCAAAAACTGTAATACACCAGAGAGGCTGGAACCTTTTGGATTGCAGTAACCTGAACTAACCACACAACAAGAGGTAGCCGTGGAGTGTTCCTACGTTGATCCTAGACGCCTCGTCACAGCCTGAGAGATAACTACACCTAAAGGCAGAAAGATGAAAGCTATCTGCCCCGGAGCAGATCCCCAAAGAAAATAGGAAGCCCCCAAACATGTAATGGTGGTTAGACCATAAGAAAACACGGACAAAGACAGAAAATAGAATGAGCAAACGTTGGGGCCCAATCTGTCTAGAAAGAAAAGTACAGGAAAGAATTCTGACTGCAATCCAACAAAAACCCTAAAAAATACCAGCCCTTCTGATTGCCAAAAACCTGAGATCACATGATCTCTACCACCTAAATCAAATCTCTGGTGTAACAAAACAAAGCCGCAGCCACTGAAAAAACAGGAAAAAGAAAATGAGCAAATAACAGTGGCTACAGATAAATTGAGAGGAGCACAGGCCCCAGGATGGGACCCGGCTAACCTCCACAAAAGTGCAGAAAACTATGCAAAAAGCAAGCACAAAAAGAAAAGCATAAAATATCTTATCTGAAGGCAGCAGGTGCAGGCAAGACTCCAGCAAGCTTTCAAATGAACCAGGAACCACAATTGAGACAAGAACAATTGATCACCGGCGACCATCATGGGAGGGAACCTCTCTTATATCAGTCCATTCAGTGATCCCAGATTGCCATTCCTCGTTGGACGGTTCAGTACTGTCTGTAACCACCAGAGGGAGCCTCTGCTCAGAAACCATCTCTAGCGCATTCACAACACTCTCCACTGTTGGGTACCAAGTCTTCTATTGGTGGGAGTTCATTACCATTGTCCGGCGGTATAATTTTAAAATGTGAGAAATTTCGGGTTATAGAGTGTCCATCTCACTCAGCCATGACCATGTTGCCTCTTCTCTCAGTAACATTGTATTTTGCCGGACCATATACAGCTGAGGTTTTGTTGGTTGATCTTTGACGCACAACAACAATATCACCTCTTTTGATGGCACTTGGTTGTGCCTTTCGCCTTTCTATCTGCATGTTTCATGGCTTGCTTGTTAGAGAAATCGGTTGATCGCACTGAAGAGTCACTTGGTGGGGGATGACTGGTCACATAAGGGGTTCGTATACGAAGAGTTCTGCTGAACATTCGATGAGATGGAGCAGCATTAGTGGTGGAATGTGGCGTATTGCGGTAATTGCACACGAATTTGTATAGTGACTGTTTCAATGGGGTGTGCTCCAGACAAGCTGCCTTGATTCGTTTCCCCATAGTGCGCATGAAACGTTCTACAATTCCATTGACTTGCGGCCAACAAGGTCTTATTTTCCTGTGATTGAACCCTAAGTATTCAGAAAACTGTGTAAATGTATGTCCATTGAATGGAGGTCCATTGTCTGCTTTAACCACTCTTGGAATGCCAAATACAGAGAATATGTTGTCCAGTTCTGGTATGACACTATTAGCAGATGTTGAAGAGATGAATGAGACAACAGGGTATCTAGAATATTCATCAATTGTTACTAGAATGTGTTGGCCATTTGGTAATGGTCCATATATGTCCACTGCCACTTCCTCCCACACAGCAGTAGGTAATGGAGACATTTGTAGTTGCCCTACACTTGATGAGGGAGTAATTAATTGACAAGAGGAGCAGTGTCTAATCTTCTCTTCCACCAATTGATCCATATTCAGGAACCACACTTTTTCTCTCAGTAGCTTTTTTGTACCAACAATCCCTAGATGACCTTCGTGTGCTATCTGTATGACTAAGTTGCACAAGGCCTTAGGTACAACCAGTTTGGTACCTCGAAGGATGAGGTGCTCTTCAGTGACTGACAATTCCTCATGTACATTAGAAAATAGTTTTAATTCCTTCAGATCAATCACAGAATCAGGAAATTTTTTCTTTTGGATTTCATGCCACCTTCGATTTTGGATGATTTGTATTAAGGTACAGAGTGTTTTGTCACTTGTTGTTGTATTCACAAATTGGTCAAAAGAAAGTGCTTTTGGCATGGCGTGAGCTGCAACAAATCGTATGTATTCTTCCATGGAGGAGTGCCCGGGTGTATCACCATTCACAGGATGTCTTGAGAGGTAATCAGCCGGATTGCTATATTTTCCCGGTTTGTGAACAATTTTGTAATTGTAGTCCTGTAGACGTAGACCCCATCGTTCGATCCGTGCAGGCATTTTAGCTCGGGGATTTCCAAAAATTGTAAGGAGAGCTTGATGATCTGTGACAATGGTAAAGGGAGCTCCATAGAGAAATCAATGAAAGTGTTCACATCCCAGACAACTGCTAAGCTTTCTTTTTCAGGTTGTGAATATTTTCTTTCAGTGTTTGTTAAGCTTTTGCTTGCATAAGAAATGATGTGGGGACTTTGATTATCATCCTTGTATTGCTCTAAAATAGCACTCAGTCCCACAGGACTGGCATCCACAATCAGTTCAGTTTGAAGAGCTGGATCAAAATAGGCCATGGTGGTTGTTGAGCAGAGTTCATTTTTAATTGTTTCAAAAGAGGCCAGACAGTCCTGGGACCATTGAAAGACACAACTTTTTTGTAAGTTCCCTTAATGGAGTGTTGATTGTTGAAAAATTTGGAATATATCTAGCACAGTAGCTGGACATTCCAAGAAAAGAGTGCACTTCACTGGCATTCTGTGGAATTGAGGCTGCTCTGATGGATTCCATTTTCTTTGGATCAGGTCGTACTCCTTCCGCTGAGAAGATGTGGCCATAGAACTCCAATGAACTTTTATCAAATTCACATTTCTCTTTGTTTAAAGTAAGTCCAGCAGAGAGCAGGCATTCAAAGATAGCATATAGGGCACGATTGTGTTCAGCTTAAGTTTTCCCAAAAACAGTATGTCATCACTATAATTAAAGGCATTTGGAATGTGTTAAATGATGCTCCTTATTGTGTCTTGAAAAATTTCCGCTGTTGAGCAGACCCCAAAAGTCAATCTTTTGTATCTTCTGAGACTCACATGGGTGGAGAAGGTTGTCAAGTATCTGGATTGAGGACTCGATTCTAATTGATGATAGCCCTTATTGAGGTCAAGCTTTGAAAAAACGGTTGCTCCATTTAATAAATGAATAATATCATCAATTGTAGGTGAGATATGTCTTTCTCTCTGAATAGCGGTGTTGGGCAGGCGCATGTCAACACACAGTCTCACCTGCTCTGGAGTCTTGGGTTTTTGAACTACCACAAGGGGAGAGACCCACAGAGTTGGACCAGTCACAGTTTCAATAGCGTCCTCATCCATGATCAATTGGAGTTCCTTTTCTACCTTCTTTCTCAAGTGAAATGGAATACGCCATGTGGCCTTGGCTACTGGACGAACACTGTCATCAACATGAAGATGTTTTTGAGAGTTCTTTAGTTTTCCCAAACCACTAAATAAGGAAGGAAAGCTGTTCATCATGGCTTGTACATCCAGATCCGCTGGGTCAGAGACGGAGGTAGTGAACACATGTTTTCAGCCACAGACATTTCTTCAGTATCCTAATTTACCATTTTTATGTTTGCGGGGATTTTCATGGACAGAGGAGACTTGTAGGGCGCTGATTTGCAAACAGCTGCAAAATAGTTCCCTTTTCCACATTTACTGCACGTTTGTCCTATAGCTGGAAATTTGTTCAGATGATGAGGGAAATCTTGTCCACATCTATAGCATTTCTTCTGTTTCTGGGCTTGCTTGTCTTGTGCACTTTTTATTTGAGATTATGCACATGTACATTATCCCATTCTCCATTGCTGTGGCCTGATGATCTACTATCTCTATAGCACGGGCCATCTTAAGTAAATCATGCAGAGAGAGATCCTGCTGCAGAGCTTTACGCCTTATGTTATTAGATGAGCAGGTGACAATTACTTGAGCTAGGATTTCATCATCTACATCTGTAAAAGCACATCCATGTGCTAGCTCTTTTAGCTTTGTGACATAGGTGTCTATGGATTCTTCCGGAAGCTGCTTAGCAATCCTAAACTTGTATCTTTCATATCTGATGTTCTGTTTGGGGTTGAAGTAGTCAGTGAGAGCTTTGGTGCAGTTACTGTACGTGTTGGTCTCTGCTGCAGGTAACATGCTGTATATGTCATAGACTCCTGTGCCCGACAGTGCAGGAACACAGCTCTCTTTCTTTTCTCCTCTTTTATGTCCATGGCTTCCAGGAAGTTCTCAAACAGGTTTAGCCATTTTCTCCAGTTATGAGAGAGATTAATGACATCAGTCATATCAAACTGTGGGAAATGTGCAAGTACTCAGCCATGATGGTGTCATGGAAATATATATATGTATTCCATATATTCAAAGTATATTCATATATATGCATTCACAGTTAGATAGATCTCACTTGCTAAAAATCGTGTGAACACACATATCTATGCAAAAAGCTGATGCCAGCTATAATCAGTCGTTAAAGACGACCTGGCCTTCATAAGGAACAAGTACAGAGAGTCTTAATAGATATCTATTGTTTTCTTTACTAGTCATGCAAGAAAGCTAGGGCAAAGAACAAAAACAATAAATCTGCAACTTCAGCCCTTTTATCATAATTATCATAATTATCATACTTACACTAGAACAGCCAATAATCTAGCAGCTTTTAATTGTATGTTAATTGACTAACCAGCCCCTTTTTGTAAACGTATAAAACCTTGAATGAATAATAAATGTGGGGTCTTGACGAACTGCTACACTGACACTTCCGTGTGGACAGTTTTCATTTCGTTCTGAGCGCTCAAAAAGACATTTAATAGAAAATTGGGGAACAGAAGCAGCAAACACTGCAGGATAGATTTATCCTACTTAAATTTCCATAACAATGGAGTCTCTCAGTGGCGCTGGCATGTGAAGCGGTTAAAACAGAGGTTAGTACTCACAGCAGCAGGTGATCACATACCATCCTCTTCGCCAGTTGTAATGTCCACACAGTATAAGGAATTAGGGAGAAAGAGTGCTTTATCTGTATTTTATTCTTCTCCTTCTTCCTCCAGCACACAGCATAACATTTCTACTCCTCAGGCTCAACTGAAACTGAAACCTCTCCAACTCACTTCCTGTCGATCTCTTTCCAGTCACAACTGACTTCCTTTTCTTAAAGAAACAGGTCAAAACATTATATACTGTATTACAGCTACTTATATATGTTCTTACCCTGGAAGGACATCTCTATTGGTTAGGTGAGACTTTCGCAGCTTAAGTATAATGATTGACATCTTTCTCCACAAATTGGATCTGTTTTTTCAGTCTATTGAAAACCTCTTTTGGATTGGGTAACAAAGTCATTCAGTGGATGATACCTATGACATCATAACCTATCTTACATAAGGTTGAATGTTCTGCCCAGTGGCCATTGCAGCCTTATTTCCCTGAAGTAGCCAGCAATGGTGACACATGTTGGGGAGGCAGCTGATCATATGATTTAACAGCAATTGTTGTTATGATCATGAAATATAACAAGTGGTTGTCTATAGCCATATAATGAAGAGGGATATTAGAATGAATTACCAATAGTTCGAGGGCTCGTATTTAGGACTTACACAAAGGTTAGTGGGGCAAGTAGATAGTACTATATCTCATAATATCTAATTGCAACAATTAATAACAGATAAACTATTGGGATTGGCGATAACCCCAATAAGATAAGGAAGCTCATAGAATAATATGAGCCAATAAGATGAGCCATTACATACTAACAAATACGGTAACTAGTCCCATATCCTATGTTGGTTCCTATTGAAGTGGCTATACCTATATATATATACACTGCTCAAAAAAATAAAGGGAGCAGCAAATAACACATCCTAGATCTAAATGAATGAAATATTTCTCATTGAATACTTTGTTCTGTACAAAGTTGAATGTGCTATCAACATAATCACACAAAAATCATCAATGGAAATCACATTTTGAACCAATGGAGGCCTGGATTTGGAGAGACCCCCAAATGAAGTGGAAACAAGTCAAAATGAAAATCAAAACAAGACAAAATTAAAGTGGAAACAAGTCAAAATGATGCTCAGTATTGTGTGTGGCCTCCACGTGCCTGTATGACCTCCCTACAACGCTTGGGCATGCTCCTGATGAGGTTGCGGATGTTCTCCTGAGGGATCAACTCCCAGACCTGGACTAAAGCAATCCGTCAACTCCTGGACAGTCTGCGGTTGCAACGTGACGTTGGTGGATGGAGCGAGACATGCTGTCCCAGATATGCTCAATCGGATTCAGGTCTGGGAAATGGGCAGGCCAGTCCATAGCTTCTATGCCTTCATCCTGCAGGAACTGCTGACACACTCCAGCCACATGAGGTCTGGCATTGTCCTGCATTAGGAGGAACCCAGGGCCAACCGCACAGCATATGGTCTCACAAGGGACCTGAGGATCTCATCTTGGTACCTAATGGGAGTCAGGCTACCTCTGGCGAGCACATTGAGGGCTGTGTGGCCCTCCAAAGAAATGCCACCCCACACTATTACTGACCCACTGCCAAACCGGTCACGCTGAAGGATGTTGCAGGCGGTAATATATGGATCTTGGCTGTTTAAAAAAAAACATGAGCACTTTTTAATAGGTCCCAATTTTACTGGCACCTTTTTACAGTTGTTGTTCAATAAAGGTTATATTTTAATTGATCCTTTGCTAAATTGGGGTAAAAGTCCTATGGAGCTTAAATTTCTGAATAATATGTGCAACTGTAGTCACAGGAACATCAAGCTGCTTGGAGAAGGTCTTATAACTTTTACTTTTGACATGGTTATCTATAATTTTTATTTCTAATCTCCTGAGACAACTCTTTCCTTCTCTTCCTCTGGTCCATGTTGAGTGTGATACACACCATGTCACCAAACAGCACAGTGAGTATCTGTAGCCCTCTATACAGGCCCACTCACTGATTCCAAGATTGCAGACACCTGTGATGCTAATTGGTGGACACACCTTGATTTAACATGTCCCTTTTGTCACATTATTTTCAGGGGTACCATCATTTCTGTCCAGGCCTATTTCAAGAGTTTTATTTTTTTTTTTAAATTCTGTGGAAGCATGGTTGAAAAGCAATGTCAGACTTTCATTTGTTCATTTTCATAGATTTTTGATTTAATATTACTTTTGTCAGATTCAAGTTGTTCCTGTCACCATTGTGGGTTTTACTGTCATTAAATGAGGGTACCAACAATTTTGACCACACGTGTATGTGCATATACAGTGAAGAGCAAAGGGGTAACAATGTTTTGAAACTTTTGACTTTCAGGCTCCATATCTCATTATCCACTTCTGCTTTGAACTTGAGACTGCATAATTTTAGAGACAATAATCTTGGATATCTCATACTTTAATTTAACTTGCAACTATTCAGCATATGATTCTTGTCATACCACTGCATTGCTACTGTTTTGCTCCTAAAGATCATCATTTTTATTATTTTGTTAGTATTTTGTAAATCCACCTATGGCTTTTAGCACTACCTGAATCCTGGGCATGCTCTCAATCAGATGCAAACATGTGTCACCAAAATTTTATCTCAAGTCTCTTCTACACGTTCCCTAAGTTGGTGCATACTGGTCAACTCACTTGGGTATGTATACAGCTTTTTCTTCAATTCTACCCACAAGTGTTTGATTGGGCAGAGGTTTGGAAACTGTGGGGGCCATTCCAGCACTCCTACTTCATTGTCATTGAACCATTTCTTCTCCAATCTCAACATATGCTTCGTGTTGTTGTCCTGTTTGAACACTATGTCTTCCTTTTCATATCCATAGTACTTGAGTGTACAAAGTAATCATCTTGTATGATATTCTCATATAGCTAAGCATTAAGACCACCATCAATCTTGGTCAAGTATCTAATGCCTTTGGCTGTGAAACAACCCAATATCATCAGTCTTCCACCACCGAACTTGACATTTCCTTCAATTTGTCAATCTGTGAGCCCTTTTTCCTTTGTTTCTTTCAGACCATTTGCACATGTGAGAGCCTTAGTTTATTGACTTTCACGTCATTGCTCCTAATCACCCATTTCAAATCTTTAAATGTCCACTTTACATACTGTTTTGCAAACTTGAACCAGTGAATCTTATGACAATATTGAAGTTGAGGCTTCTTCATCTTTTTTCAGGCCACCATTCCAGACTTGTGTAATGTGTGACGCACGGTGCTTGCATCGATGTCTGTGATCTCACTATTATGAAGCATACGAGCCACCTACATTGCCGTGTTTGTCGCCCCAGAACTGATAGACCTTTGGGTGAAACCGAATTGTTGACTCAGATATTTTGCCTGGATGTCCGTCCACCTATTGGCTTTTGAATGAATGGATGGACTTAACTTTGTATTCTTCCAACTTTAAAGGCACTCGCATCATGCAGTTTGTCAATTTTATTGGCCAAAAGACCGTTATTGATGAGCTGGATGATGCTGTTTCTCTTGTCTTGCTAAATCTTCTTCATGGTTGCTCCTCGATTAGAACCAATGACCTCTCACTTGGGAATCAACCTAATAATACACGTAGCTATTAGGGAAGTGAGAACAGGTTGTATTTTGTAGTATTCAGGAAGAAAAATAATTTTCCACCACCATGAGCAAAACATTAACAATGCAGTGACATGACAAGAATCTGCGTAACTAATCATATTCTAAATAGTTGCAAGACAAATTTATGTGTGAGATACCCAAGATGGTTGTCTATAAAATGATGTCAGTCTTACGATCAAATCAGTGTTGGATGGTGAGATATGGAACTGAAAGTGAAAAGTTCAAAACATTGTTACCCTTTTGCTCTTCACTGTATATTCAGATGTAAGATGGTATCAGTACGTCCTGAGACTGAAGTGGAACATTCTTTGCTAAGCTGAGTCCCGATTAATCAGAAACTCCATCTTGAAGCTCTAAGGGAATGCCAATCTCTCCAATTCAGGGTCTCCCTAAGTCCTTAGAGATGAGGCCTCAGGCGGTATTTGGCGCCAAACAACAGCAACAGTCTTTTTCGCCAAAACACTCCACAGGCACACAGGGCTCGCAATGCTGCAAGTTTCGGATCCTGTTCGTGACGCCAAGTTGTAACGACCCGCCACCACAATTGTGGATTACCAGGGCAATGGGGTACTCAGAGCCGAGCCCATGGAAGTCTATGGGGATTGTCACAGGTAGCGGTGGCTCGGTCTGTGGCCCTAGCGGTCTGGCGTATGTTGGGGGAATATTTACAGGGGATAGATTTATATACAGTTCGTGACGCCACCTGTAGTCTCTGGTAATTTGTACCAGCGTGCTGTAGATCTCTGAGGGATGGTGAGGCAGCTATCGAGGTGGTGACTCTTCCTCAGGTCGATGGTTATGGTGGGGTTGTGCAGGCATGCAATTAAATAACTCAGTCTCACACCGTCAGCGTCTTTCCATACCTTTACTTCAAGTTGTTCAGGCAGGTCCCAGGGAGGCTGATGGGGTTGATGGAGGATGAGCTTTGAGGCAACGGCTAAGCAAGTTAGGGGCCTCCTTTTACTTTCCAATGATGATGAGTCCAACCAGCGTAAAGCGTAGTTCCCTCTATAACTCCAGCTATTCCAAAGCTGTGCTGCCGGTCAGTTTTGTGGTTGGAGCCTTCTTCTGAGAGAGCTGAGTTCCAATTCCTGTCGTGCACTGACTCAAGGTTCTCACTCTCCCTGACCCCAGTTACGTACTGACTCTTCAGGGGCTGCTTTCCGCGACCTAAGGTCCGATAGCCTCTGGTTTTCTTACCACTATGCGTGCAGCTATAGTGATCCTTCGGTCCCCAGTGACCGGTAACAATGTGCAGGTATCCTATACCTATGGCACTTTTCTGTTCTCTTCCACTATGCCCTTCGATTTGCTCAGACTCTCAACAGATGTCTCAGTCCGTCTTCTAGTGGGGCACAGCTCTGACCAGGCTGAGGTGAAACTGGCTCACCTGTACTGGCCTCCACTTTCTGAACTGCACAAAGACTGCACTTCCTAACTCCTTCGAGTCACTGACTGAACTGAACTCAGACTACTCAGCACTCCCCTCCACACCCCTGCTGGGTGTGTCCGAAGTGTACGTGATATCATGGAGAGCCCTTAACCGTTACCTCTCCACTCATCCTCCTGGTATTGTGTACCAGGGCTACACATTCCCCCATGGTAAACGACAGCACTCCCGGGCTGTGAAATACAAGAGACATTTTTGTTTATGCATTAAACATCAACATTAAACATTAATTCGTCCCATCCGGGAGGTAAGAATTTCTTGAACGTTGCTAACAACACATTGAATATAGAAAAAATACGAAATATTAAATAAACATGTTCATAAATAAACGACAATATTCTTGTGAAGGACCCGCACCAAACCTTCAACGTGGGTCCTGGGTGGGCTGCAGGACATCCGAATGCAGACCTCACTCAGTGCCTCACCACACGGGTTTTATGTTCAGAGGTAAGTCAAGACTTCGTGTGAAACCATTAAAAGGCACCTTAGTGCAACTATTTACAAGATACAGTTTTTGGGCTGGCTCAGTCCTCAGCCTCTGAGTCCATTATAAGACACAATAAGGAAAAGACACATTTATATATATACTTTTTACAATATTCACATTAATTTGTTATAATTACTGCTGGTATCGAATGGGTATCTTCCCTTTTGTGATTCGCTCTGATCTACGTGGAGTAGCTTCAGGTATATTAAGTTGCGATCTGTCTGCACTGCGTAACGGCAAACTATAGAACTGCCTCAATCTTTCTATGGATCTGGCAAGCGTACTGATGGCTGGGCGGTGTGAGTCAGCTTCACCAGGGGATCCCATAGTATGGGGCGCTGCTTCAGATGATCCTTCTTGAGATTCCGTAGGTTGAGGTGTTGCTGGAATGGGTAACTCCTGAACGGACTCAACTGGCACCACGGGCACAACTGGAGGTAGAACTTCCTCTTGTGGCTGATAAAACTGCAACACCGGAACTATTACAGCATCTCCAGTCTGGGCCAATCCGCAGGAAAACTCCCAGATCCGTGTGTATGACCTCTTCCTTCCTTTCTTCTTGATTGATGACAGGGTTCTTTTCACAACGCTTTAAGGGTTCTGGACACAATTTCAAATGGTCTCTGGACACAGTGGTTATTGTTCTTCCTCCGTCCTTACTAATGATACAAACTTTTCTGTTGTCATATTTAGAATCTTGTACGACGTAGGGTTCTTGCTCCCACTGGTTATCCAATTTGTGCATTTTCCTTTTTCTTTTTAATACCACTTCTCCAGGCATCAAAGGCTTGGCAGGAGCATTTCTGTTGTAAATATCTTCCTGTTTCTCCCGTGCCTTGTTGAGACTTTCCTCTACACAGATTTGCACTCTTCTGTACTGCTCTTGCCGATTTATGTCCCAGTTTTCAACGGCGTCGTCTGCCTCCGGTTCTACTACTCCAAGTTCTAAATCCATTGGTAGTCTTCCTGGCCTTGCTCTCATAAGATAGGCTGGAGTGCAGTTAGTAGAACTTACAGGTATATGGTTATACAAGTCAACCAAATCAGGTAGTAAGTCCGGCCATCGATTTCTGTCTTCCAACGGTATGGATCTCAACAAGTCAAGGACAATATGGTTCATTTTTTCACAAAGACCGTTGGTTTGAGGGTGGTATGGCGTTGTTCTAATTTTCTTGCACCCGTACATGTGACAGAATTCCTTGAATAAATCAGCTTCGAAAGCAGGTCCTTGATCGGTTAATACTTGCTCGGATACCCATGCGGTCTGCAGAAACTTGCTTGAAAGGTTTTCGCTGCCGTCACTGCGGTCTGGTCCTTAACTGGAACAACCACCAGAAATCTGGAGTAATGGTCCACCATGGTCAAGGCGTATGAGTATCCAGATCTACTTGGCGACAATTTGACATGGTCCAGGGCCACAATCTCCAGGGGACGAGTCGTCCGGATAGGTTGCAGGGGTGCCTTCTGACTACCGTAGTCCTTTCTTCTGAGACCACAGGGTCCACAGTTCCGACACCACCTCTCGATGGAGCTGCGCATCCCTACCAGTAGAACCGGCATCTCAACAGGGTCTCCAGCTTTCTCCAGCCAAAGTGTCCTGCTTGATCGTGGTATGCTTCCAACACCATTGGGACGTCTGCCTTGGGGACCACTATTTGCCAGACCATCTCATGGGTTCTGGGATTGACGTATCTCCTGCACAACTTCTCACGGTATAGGAACAACCTGCTTTTCTCGTTCCACAGGAGCTTTGCTGACATAGGTGCATCCTTTTCCAAAGAGGAGCCTTCCTGTCTTAACAACTCCTTGATGCGGCTGACCACTGGATCACTGTCCTGAGTCTCTTTCCAGCTGTGATGGGTAAAGGATTTAATGTTGCACCATACTGCTTTCTGTTGACTCGATGCTCGTGGACTACCCCATTTCGATGGAACGCAGGTAGCTCAATTTCTTCCAGGTCATCCGATTCTTCTTCCGTATCAGAGTCATGCGGCATTCGGGACAATGCGTCAGCATTAGCATTCTTTCGACCTGCCCGGTACTTGATAGTAAACTGGTAATTGGACAACCGAGCCATCCATCGCTGCTCCATGGCACCCAGCTTGGCGGTTTCCAGGTGCGTTAACGGGTTGTTATCTGTAAACGCAGTGAACTGATTAGAGGCCAGATAATGCTTAAATCTTTCAGTAATGGCCCAGACCAACGCCAGAAACTCCAGCTTGAAGCTGCTATAATTTTCCGGATTTCTCTCAGTTGGCCTGAGTTTTCTGCTGGCATATGCGATGACTTTTTCTTGGCCATTCTGCTTCTGACTGAGAACTGCTCCCAAACCTTCATTACTGGCGTCGGTGTACAACAGGAACGGTTGGCTATAATCAGGATAGGTTAAGATCTCATCCCCTGTAAGGATCTCTTTCATCTTTTGGAATGCTTCAGCCTGTTCTTTACCCCAATTAAAGGGAGGGTTTCTGCTCTTTAAGGATTGTCCTACCAGGAGGTCCTGTAAAGGAGCTGCCTTCTTCGTGTAATCTTTCACGAACCTTCTGTAGTAACCCGTTAGTCCCAGGAACTGTCGCACTTCCTTAAGGTTCTTCGGCTCCGGCCACTTCTGGATGGCAGTGACTTTCTCTGGGTCCGGCGCTACTCCTTCCGAACTGACGATGTGCCCCAAGTATTGTACCTTCTGTTTGAGTAGATGGCATTTTGAGGGTTTTAATTTCATCCCGTACCTGGACAGGGACTCAAACACTTCTGCCAGGTGTTTCAGATGGTCCTCATATGTCTTGGAATACACGATAACGTCGTCTAGGTATAGCAGCACGGTTTCAAAATTGAGATGTCCCAGACAATTTTCCATCACTCTCTGAAATGTTCTGGGGCACTGCTGAGCCCAAACGGCATTCTGTCGAACTCACAGAGCCCCATTGGGGTGGTGAAAGCCGTTTTCTCACGATCCTCCTCAGCCACAGCCACTTGCCAGTAACCACTAGTCAGATCAAGGGTAGAAAAGTAGTTAGCCGTTTTCAGAGCAGCTAATGATTCCTCTATACGTGGTAACGGGTATGCATCCTTGTGTGTTATGCGGTTCACCTGCCTGTAATCCACACACATTCTCATACTACCATCTTTCTTTTTAACCAGAACTAGAGGGGCGGCCCAGGGGCTACAACTATCCCTTATCACCCCGGCTTTCTTCATATCATTCAACATTTCTTTAGCCTTCTGATAATGAGCTGGAGGTATGGGCCTATACCGCTCTTTGATGGGAGGATGACTGCCTGTAGGGATATGATGTTGTACTCCCTTAATTATCCCAAAATCAAGTGGATTCTTGCTAAACACTTGGGCGTACTCTTGCACCACCCGTAATACCCCTTGCTTCTGGTGAGCGGGAGTGGTGTCCGTCCCAACATGGAGTTGCTGACACCATTCCGCCACCTGAGTTGCTGGGTCATTGTCCTCCGCTATTTGACAGGAGTCTAAGGACTCAGCCGGGAGAATAGAATTATTATCAACAGCATGTAGTTTAGCAATGGTTGCATAACGGGGTAAGTTTACCTCATCATCTCCCCAATTGAGAAGCCGTACCGGTACTCTTCCATTCACCACTTCTACTACTCCTCTAGCAGTCATAAGTGTAGGTCTATGTTCTGAATGGTGGGGTTCTACTACAGCTTGGTAATTCTGTCCTCTCAGACCTATGGCTGCCCTGCACCAAATGATCATTTCACTCATTGGGGGTATCACAATAGGATCCGAGTCAGTGACCCGTACATTACCAATTTCGCCGTCTGTAAGCTTCGCTTGCTGCTGACACACCAGGGCCCGGATCTCTCTTTGGATTACTCCTCTCTGCCTTGGTCGGGCAATCTCAGCGAGCTGTTGGAGTAAGAACACAACTTCTCCCAAACAATTACGATAATGTTAGTACCCAAAATTATATTTAAACCGTTCTCCTCATTTACAGTCTTTACTACCAGAAACCCTGGTCTTTCAACTCCTCTCTGCCCACCTTTACATCTACACATTTTGTCCCGAGTACTTCTACAGGGAGACCATTAGAAGCATACACGGTAAAGTCAGAGCTCGGGGGTTTAAGACTGTCCATTGACCAGTACTTAGTATAGAGGGCATCAGGAATTAGGGTCACCTGGGACCCAGTGTCTAACAATGCCGGAACTGCAATACCATCTAAGATGATAGACAGGTAGGGTCGCCCACCCACATACCTGCGGTTCCAGTCTAGGGGGCCTGACGGGTATTCTCCTGGGTGTTGGCCCTCGGACCCAGGTTCTGCCCGTTTAAAGGACACTGTGGAGACAGATGACCTTTCCGGTTGCATCGGTAACAGATGATCTCTCGACGAGGAGGGTGTTGATCAGAGGTCGCTCCTGGGGTGGCGTTGTCCTCCTCCGGGGGGGCGACGTCTTCTTTCTTCTCCGGTGCATCCACGGGACGTCTTCTGGGCAGTCAGCTAACAAGATCTTCCCTTCCTCCTCTTTCCGCAGCTGCAGGGCACTCATTACAGCAGCCAGATTTTTAGTCAGCTGGCGCACCTCTGAGCGCAGACAGTCCAATTCACTAGGAGGGGTCACCTGCGCTTTGGCCTCGGCCACTAGCGGGGAACAGGGGGTTACTGCGGTTCCAGAGTGACTTCAGCTGATGATGTTGGGTTGCCACCTCAAGTTTGCCCAGGGGCCGCAGCCCTTTTATTGCCATGTCTTTTAGGGCATCAAAGGTAGCATCCGGATGATCTAAGGACCACCAGTTTACAGTTCTGCGTTCCTCTTGGGATCTCAATCCCTGTATAAATTGTTCTTTCAGCATTTTATTCTCATCAATAGCATTTAAATTATTAACCTGCTTAAGAGCTCTCAGGGCTCCTTGTAGTCGGCAAGCGTAGTCCCGGATGCTGTCACCTGGCTGTTGTGAACAGTGATAGAAGGCCATCCGGAGATCCGTTTCTGTGTGGTCTTCAAATATGGCATGCAACTTAAGGAAGATCGCAGGTACCGACTCCTGATCAACGGTATCCCAAGTCTCCACTTCCCTCTCAGCAGCGCCAGTTAGCTGCCCTATTAGCACAGCAGCTTTTTGTCTCTCAGGCATGGAGTACATTTCTAGGATGCTGCATAACTTCCGCTTGAAGCCTGCTAATGTGCCTGGCTCACCGCTGTACTGGGGAAGCCATTTCGCCCCAGGCATATATGGGAGCGTTAGTGGCATGATCGGGACTACCGGACTGGGTGCAGGGCCTGCGCCCCATCTGGCGCTACAATACCAGACGGTGCGGGATTGGGGACTCCGGCTGGGGCCGCACTGTCAGCCGGTTGTTGTGACATCTTAGCGCCCCCTTGGTTAAACGGAGCCTACGGTTTTCAGACGCTGCTATTTCACAGGCACCGCAGTGGGAACAGGACCGTCGTCGCAGGCGCTCTGATGTCAGAGCGTTCACTTCCTGTTGCAGGACCTGCCGCTGAGTCAGAGCCGGGGGCGTGTCCAAGACTTTGCGCGCTCTTTCAGGTACGCCCACCTTCTTCTCCAGCGCCTTAGGGCGCGAATCTGGCGGCAAATATGGCGGTATTGGCGCCAAACAACAGCAACAGTCTTTTTCGCCAAAACACTCCACAGGCACACAGGGCTCGCAATGCTGCAAGTTTCGGATCCTGTTCGTGACGCCAAGTTGTAACGACCGCCACCACAATTGTGGATTACCAGGGCAATGGGGTACTCAGAGCCGAGCCATGGAAGTCTATGGGGATTGTCACAGGTAGCGGTGGCTCGGTCTGTGGCCCTAGCGGTCTGGCGTATGTTGGGGGAATATTTACAGGGGATAGATTTATATACAGTTCGTGACCCACCTGTAGTCTCTGGTAATTTGTACCAGCGCTGCTGTAGATCTCTGAGGGGATGGTGAGGCAGCTAGATGTCGGGTCCCTACAGGTGGGACTCTTCCCTCAGGTCGATAGTTATGGTGGGGTTGTGCAGGCATGCAATTAAATAACTCAGTCTCACACACCGTCAGCGTCTTTCCATACCTTTACTTCAAGTTGTTCAGGCAGGTCCCAGGGAGGCTGATGGGGTTGATGGAGGATGAGCTTTGAGGCAACGGCTAAGCAAGTTAGGGGCCTCCTTTACTTTCCAATGATGATGAGTCCAACCAGCGTAAAGCGTAGTTCCCTCTATAACTCCAGCTATTCCAAAGCTGTGCTGCCCGGTCAGTTTTGTGGTTGGAGCCTTCTTCTGAGAGAGCTGAGTTCCAATTCCTGTCGTGCACTGACTCAAGGTTCTCACTCTCCCTGACCCCAGTTACGTACTGACTCTTCAGGGGCTGCTTTCCGCGACCTAAGGTCCGATAAGCCTCTGGTTTTCTTACCACTATGCGTGCAGCTATAGTGATCCTTCGGTCCCCAGTGACCGGTAACAATGTGCAGGTATCCTATACCTATGGCACTTTTCTGTTCTCTTCCACTATGCCCTTCGATTTGCTCAGACTCTCAACAGATGTCTCAGTCCGTCTTCTAGTGGGCACAGCTCTGACCAGGCTGAGGTGAACTGGCTCACCTGTACTGGCCTCCACTTTCTGAACTGCACAAAGACTGCACTTCCTAACTCCTTCGAGTCACTGACTGAACTGAACTCAGACTACTCAGCACTCCCCTCCACACCCTGCTGGGTGTGTCCGAAGTGTACGTGATATCATGGAGAGCCCTTAACCGTTACCTCTCCACTCATCCTCCTGGTATTGTGTACCAGGGCTACACAGATGGTGAGATATGGAACCTGAAAGTGAAAAGTTCAAAACATTGTTACCCTTTTGCTCTTCACTGTATATTCAGATGTAAGATGGTATCAGTACGTCCTGAGACTGAAGTGGAACATTCTTTGCTAAGCTGAGTCCCGATTAATCAGAAACTCCATCTTGAAGCTCTAAGGGAATGCCAATCTCTCCAATTCAGGGTCTCCCTAAGTCCTTAGAGATGAGGCCTCATAGGGCCTACCCAAGATGCTGTGTACTTAGTTGTCCTCACTGACTCGGCTCATGTGAAGCCGAACAACGTGTCCCAGAGTCACCAACAACAGATCCAGAGCTGTTCCACCCTATCCAGACTTTTCCCAGGGATCCCACTCCTCCAGCCTCTTCTTCACCTCTGCCCAACCACTCACCAACTGCCAAAACCCCCATTTTCTAACTCAGGCTTCACACCACTGCCCTCTACTGTCCAAATGATATATTACATCGCAAATCTCCAACAATACAGTAAACTGTGATTACCCCTTACATGGATTTGACTAATCAAATACTAGGACTGATGTCTACTAAACATTGCTATTTTTGCATTCTTGATTATTTTCTACCTGCTTTGTGGCAGGAAGAGAACTGGAAAATCATTTATTTTAAGAATAATGTCATGGAAAATTGGAAAAACAAAAAGCATTAATAAAAAAAACTAATAATATGAATAATATGAAACCAATATGAAAACAAAAAAATATTTATAATATGCTAATTTTTGATAATGGGGCCATGATAATTTATATTCTGGAGATTACGCAACTTCAAGTTTTTTATTATAAAATGTTCATTAAAACTGGACTTGAGCTAATACTTTCTGAAAACAAATAATACATTTACCAGCAACTAAGCGATTTTTATTTTTCATTCTTGCATCCACGTAAAGGGTCAGGGTAAGCAAAGGGAATCATGGATTATTAGATCATTCACAATGTTATACCATATAATGAGAACTAAAACCTTAACCAGAATACTCTTGATAGCAAAGACAAGATCTTCTGTAAAAGCCTACAGAGATACCCAAATTTACCATACATAAGAGGAACACAATGTGATCATTTACTAGGACAGCAACAGAGAACAACGTGATCGTAAAGGATTGCTATCATAAACTGGCAATACAAACGCCTTTATTCAGTTTTACATGACTAAGATAAAATAAAAACCATGTCGCCATGTAATCAGAATGGATCAAGCACAGTGAATCATTTCCTATACAGTTCCCAGATTAGGTGTTTCATCTGTGTCCTGAATAGGAAACAGGCCAGTTGTGGTTGTCAATGCAGATATACAGTTATACAGTATAATGCCTTGTATTCTTGTATTTTAACAAAGAAGTTGCACTTTGTTATGCTGAATTATTTGGTTTAATAACATTAGCATTTAATTTACCGTATATACTCGAGTATAAGCCGACCCGAGTATAAGCCAACCTCCTTAATTTTGCCACAAAAAACTGGGAAAACTTACTGACTCGAGTATAAGCCTAGGTGGAAAATGAGATTATGCCCTATATGCTGCCCATGTATTATGCCCCCATAGATGCTCCGTAGATTGTGCCCCCATAGATGCTCCATAGATCATGCCCCATAGATACTCCATAGATTGTGCCCCATATATTATCCATAGATTATGCCCCCATAGATGCTCCACAGATTGTGCCCCCATATATGATCCATAGATTATGCCCCCATAGATGCTCCATAGATTGTGCCCCCATATATGATCCATAGATTATGCCCCCATAGATGCTCCATAGATAGTGCCCCCATAGATGCTCCATAGATTATGCCCCCATAGATGCTCCATAGATTATTCCCCCATAGATGCTCCATAGATTATGCCCCATAGATTATGCCCCCATAGATTATTCCCCCATAGATTATGCCCCCATAGATTATGACCCCATATATGATCCATAGATTATGCCCCCATAGATTATTCCCCCATAGATGCTCCATAGATTATGCCCCCATAGATGATTCCCCCATAGATTATTCCCCCATAGATTATGCCCCGTAGATTATTCCCCCATAGATTATTCCCCCATAGATTATGCCCCATAGATGCTCCATAGATTATGCCCCCATAGATTATTCCCCATAGATTATTCCCCCATAGATTATGCCCCCATAGATTATGCCCCATAGATTATGCCCCATAGATTATGCCCCATAGATGCTCCATAGATTATGCCCCATAGATTATTCCCCCATAGATTATTCCCCCATAGATTATGCCCCCATAGATTATGCCCCCATAGATTATGCCCCCATAGATTATGCCCCCATAGATTATTCCCCATAGATGCTCCATAGTATAGGCCTCAATTGCTGCTGCAACCGAAAAAAAAAAAGACATACTCACCTCTCGTTGCTGAGGGCCAGGTGCCGGTGTCCTGAGCAGGCTGGGACACCGGCGCGCTGTGGGGGACAGGTGCCGGTGTCACGGCTCGCTCAGGGCCCCGGCACCTGAGACATTTACCTGTCACCGGGTCTACCGCTGAGCGCCGATGTCTTCCGGGTCCTCCAGCAGTCAATGATCAGGCAGAGGGCGCTGCGCACAGTAACTACGTCATCGCGCTCTCTGCCTGAACATCGCAGCAAGAGGACCCGAGGACACAGCGGAACGGGACAGGTAAATATCGCTTATACTTACCCTCCTGCCAGCGCGTCTCTGCCCTGCTCTTCTCCCACGGTCCCGGCGCCTGTGTTCAGCGGTCACGTGTTACCGCTCATTAAAGTCATTAATATGTGCATATTCATGACTTTAATGAGCGGTACCACTGATGGCTGAACACAGGCGCCGGGACCGTGGGAGAAGAGCAGGGGCTGCAGAGACCGGGCCGGGGTGAATATACAGGACAGCTGCGCTCCCCCTCCTCCGCTGGCCCCCGGTATATGACTCGAATATAAGCCGAGAGGGGGACTTTCTGCCCTAAAAAATGGGCTGAAAATCTCGGCTTATATTCGAGTATATACGGTATATTACTTTTTGTGAGGGGTTGAGTGTAAAAAATAAGACCAAATTTCCCTTTTTTCTGCCCTAGAGCAATCATTTTTAATAATGTCATAAATATATTGTATAAGTTATGACAGATGAAGTAGAGATATTACTGTAAAATCTGTACATTTATTTTGTCTTTAGTCCTTTAAGTTTAGAATATGTATTTAATGCAAAAATTGAATGTGTGATTTTTTTTTGTTTGCAGTTTTTTTTTAAAACTTTCCTATCAAAATAGAGAATGAACCCATACGGTGAGTGCCGAGGATACGTGTTTATGGAGAGGTGGGACCAATGGGTTACCATGATAGCCTTCAGCAGGCCTCCATTACCATCACCATCTTGGTAGTCCTCTGAAGCTTGACTTTAGGCCTGAGTCACACTTGCCGTATGAAAAATCTGTCCGATTCTCTCGGCCGAGAATCGCACCAATGTTCTCCGCATGGTGATCAGTATGTAATCCATTTGCAATGCGATGATGCGATTTCCTCAGATCTATGTATCTGTGTGACATCCGTATGGCATCCGTATGCCGTGATTTTATCGCAGACTTGAAAAATGGACCTATAATTGATCCATGGCCTGAAAATGACCTGGAAAATGCTTCCGTATTTCTCGCAAGTCACACGCATGGTCCGTGTGTAATCCGTTTTTTTCTCGCACCTATAGACTTGCATTGGCGAGTCTCGGCCGAGATACTGTGCAAATTGAAGCATGCTGGTATTTCTCTCGCATGTTTAATATGGCAGAGAAAAAAACGGATGATGGAAGCTGCTCCATAGATTAACATTGGTTCGAGTGCTATGTGATTTTTTTATCGCTTAGCACTCTAGTGTGACTCCGGCCTCATACTATCAACTGCAATTCTAGGTAATTATTGCAGAATGTAGCATAATCAATCAAACAGTCATAGGTTAAAGTACCTAAGAAGGACTAAAAAAATAAGTAATAAATAAAAAAACTTTATAAAGAAAATAACAAAAGATGTAAAAAAACTAAACCTTTTAAATCCCCAACGTTTTCAGTTTTAAAATAAAGACATGAAAAAAATAATACTAATGTAATTGGTATCACCACATCCATAAAAATCCAGTCCATCAAAATGCAAAATTATTAGAAACATATGTTGAATGTTGAAAACAAAAAAGAAATCAAAACCTCAGCTTTGCGGTTTTTCAATCACGCGGTTCATCCAAAAAATGCAATTAGGCCACATTAGCGTATAAATTAGATGAGTGAAATCGGATAAAAAATCGGATTGAACTTGTACCAATGTTGTTCAATGAGGCAGTGCTGATCTGTGATTTTTTTCTCAGGTAGAATCTGGATGGAAAAAAAATCGCAACATGCTCTGATGAGCGTTGTTATCAGTCATTTTACTGCTATTCAAAGACGCCAGAGCCAGATTCAGGGAACATGGACTACGTTAGAATTTCATGGAAACATTTTTGGTAATAAATTGGTGAACAAGGGACTGTCTCTTGTTTTTATCTATGCATTTTTATGTTTTTCAGCTATCCATTTCTGGACTACATCGGACTCATTGGATTACGACGGACCTGCATGGGATTTTTTTTCCCAATTAATTGGTGAACGAGGGATAGTGTGGAGTCTTACTCAAATAAAGTGTTTTTTTTCTGTGTGTGTGTTTCATTTTTGATTGGTCTATATAAGACGAGTGACGCTATGCTCGTCAGACTGTACCCTGGAAACAGGCAGAGTAACAAGAGGTGCTGGTGAACGAGGTATAGAGTTTTAGCTGCGTACTAGCCAGTTTTTCAACCACATTTATATTTCTTTTAAAGTACAGCAACAGTCCTTCTTAAGGCTAATGATAATAAATAGTCATACTGCTGTTATCAGCTCTTAGGGAGAGATTGTGCTGAAGAGATCATGTAGGACAGGATAGGGTGAACTGCATGTCCTTTTTGTTGCAGCCTGCAACTCATACCAAAACCCTTCTCAGCGCTAACAATATTCTTTTTGTCTTAATCCTGCAAATTGTTCTGAGCAGGAAAATATTATACACATTTTTACTGTGACAGTTGTGTGTCAAAAGCATACAGCCAGACTTATTTCGATCTCAATAGCATTGCTATATTGCTACTGCAGTGCATCCAGTCCATCTAAGGAATTTGACAAGCATTGTAATACTGCAATTGTTTTGAGAGTGACATTTTAAAGGACATTTGTTGTGCTAAAGTTAGGCCTCAACCCCCCCCCCCAAAAAAATATAGTTTGTTAAATAAATCTCAATTGTATCTTGATACTGCAATCTTATGCGTCCACCTGAAGTGGGCACATTTTGCTGGAATTGTCATACTGTAATTTTTTTGAGCAGTGAAATTTTATACGGCATTTATCATGCTAGAGTTGGGCCTCGACAACCCCCCCAAAAAATTAGCTTATTTTGATAGATAAATCGCATTTCTATCTTGATTCTGCAGTCTTATATGTACATCTGACATGGGCACATTTTGCTGGCATTGTCAAACTGCAATTTTTTTGAGCAGTGAACTCTTATACAGCATTTTTTGTGTTATAGTTTGGCCTAAAACCCCCCAAAAAAAAATTGTGAAAACAATCGCATTGCTATATTGATACTGCAGTTTTATACATCCATCTGAATCCATACATCTATCCAGTTGGTTGGTGTGGACAATGCTCATGTGATCATAAGGTCCTCTACTCATTTACTATGGTGACAAAAGGCGAAAACATAGTGAATTACTTAACTCTAAGGTCCTTAATCTTCTGATATAGGTGACCTGGAAAAGAATGAGCACTGGTCTCCCTAATGGTGCCAACTTTTCTAATTGGCTACTGTAATGTCCACACAGTATAAGGAATTAGGGAGAAGGAGTGCTTTAACTGTATTTTATTCTTCTTCTCCTTCTACCTTCAGCACACAGCATAACATTTCTACTCCTCAGGCTGAACTGAAACTGAAACCTCTCCAACTCACTTCCTGTCCTGTTTCTTAAAGAGACAGGTCAAAACATTATACATTACATCATCCCTCTTTTTTTTTGCATAATAACAACTTAAATAAAAACCAATATAACATCCAAGAACAACATAAGTCTGTACTGTCTTATTTGTTCATTTCCAACTCAGACATATCAATTACATCTCTTCAATAAGCCTCGATGGAGCCCTTCTTTCACGCGGAGGGTAAGGTCTGGGTTCATTGGGGGTGTCTATTGCTGACGGATCAAGTCTTCTATCGGTGGGAGTTCATTACCATTGTCCGGCGGTATAATTTTAAAATGTGAGAAATTTCGGGTTATAGAGTGTCCATCTCGCTCAGCCATGACCATGTTGCCTCTTTTCTCAGTAACATTGTATTTTGTCGGACCATATACAGCTGAGGTTTTGTTGGTTGATCTTTGACACACAACAACAATATCACCTCTTTTGATGGCACTTGGTTTTGCCTTTCGCCTTCTATCTGCATAATGTTTCATGGCTTGCTTGTTAGAGAAATCGATTGATCGAACTGAAGAGTCACTTGGTGGGGGATGACTGGTCACATCAGGGATTCGAATACAAAGAGTTCTGCTGAACATTCGATGAGATGGAGCAGCATTAGTGGTGGAATGTGACGTATTGTGGTAGTTGTGCAAGAATATGTATAGTGACTGTTTCAATGGGGTGTGCTCCAGACTAGCTGCCTTGATTCGTTTCCCCATAATGCGCATGAAACGTTCTACAATTCCATTGGCTTGCGGCCAACAAGGTGTGATTTTCCTGTGACTGAACCCTAAGTATTAAGAAAACTGTGTCATTGAATGGAGGTCCATTGTCTGTTCTAACCACTCTTGGAATGCCAAATACAGAGAATATGTTGTCCAGTTCTGGTATGACAATAATAGCAGATGTTGAGGAGATGAATGAAACAACAGGGTATCTAGAATATTCATCAATTGTTACTAGAATGTGTTGGCCATTTGGTAATGGTCCATATATGTCCACTGCCACTTCCTCCCACACAGCAGTGGGTAACGGAGATATTTGTAGTGACTCTACACTTGATGATGGAGTAATTAATTGACAAGTGGAGCAGTGTCTAATCTTCTCTTCCACCAATTGATCCATATTCAGGAACCACACTTTTTCTCTGAGTAGCTTTTTTGTACCAACAATCCCTAGATGACCTTCATGTGCTATCTGTATGACTAAATTGCACAAGGCCTTAGGTACAACCAGTTTGGTACCTCGAATGATGAGGTGCTCTTCAGTGACTGACAATTCCTCACGTACACTTGAAAATAGTTTTAATTCCGTCAGATCAATCCCAGAATCAGGAAATTTTTTTTTGGATTTCATGCCACCTTCGATTTTGGATGATTTGTATTAAGTTACAGAGTGTCTTGTCACTTGTTGTTGTATTCACAAATTGGTCAACAGAAAGCGCTTTTGTCACGGCGTGAGCTGCAACAAATCGTATATATTCTTCCATTGAGGAGTGCCCGGGTGTATCACCATTCACAGGATGTCTTGAGAGATAATCAGCCGGATTGCTATATTTTACCGGTTTGTGAACAATTTTGTAATTGTAATCCTGTAGACGTAGACCCCATCGTTCGATCCGTGCAGGCATTTTAGCTCGGGGATTTCCAAAAATTGTAAGGAGAGCTTGATGATCTGTGACAATGGTAAAGGGAGCTCCATAAAGAAATAAATGAAAGTGTTCACATCCCCAGACAACTGCTAAGCTTTCTTTTTCAGGTTGTGAATATTTTCTTTCAGTGTTTGTTAAGCTTTTGCTTGCATAAGAAATGATTTGGGGACTTTGATTATCATCCTTGTATTGCTCTAAAATAGCACCCAGTCCCACAGGACTGGCATCCACAATCAGTTCAGTTTGAAGAGCTGGATCAAAATAGGCCATGGTGGTTGTTAAGCAGAGTTCATTTTTAATTGTTTCAAAAGAGGCCAGACAGTCCTGGGACCATTGAAAGACACAACTTTGTTTTGAAGTTCCCTTAATGGAGTGCTGATTGTTGAAAAATTTGGAATATATCTAGCACAGTACCTGGCCATTCCAAGAAAAGAGCGCACTTCACTGTCATTCTGTGGAATTGAGGCTGCTCTGATGTATTCTACTTTCTTGGGATCAGGTCGTACTCCTTCCGCCGAGAAGATGTGACCATAGAACTCCAATGAACTTTTATCAAATTCACATTTCTCTTTGTTTAAAGTAAGTCCAGCAGAGAGCAGGCATTCAAAGATAGCATATAGGGCACGATTGTGTTCAGCTTGAGTTTTCCCAAAAACCAGTATGTCATCACTATAATTATAGGCATTTGGAATGTGTTGAATGACGCTCCTTATTGTGTCTTGAAAAATTTCCGCTGCTGAGCAGACCCCAAAAGTCAATCTTTTGTATCTTCTGAGATCCACATGGGTGGAGAAGGTTGTCAAGTATCTGGATTCAGGAATCAATTCTAATTGATGATAGCCCTTATTGAGGTCAAGCTTTGAAAAAGCGGTTGCTCCATTTAATAAATGAATAATATCATCAATTGTAGGTGAGATATGTCTTTCTCTCTGAATAGCGGTGTTAGGCAGGCACATGTCAACACACAGTCTCACCTGCTCTGGAGTGTTGGGTTTTGGAACTACCACAAGTGGAGAGACCCACGGAGTGGGACCAGTAACAGTTTCAATAATGTCCTCATCCATGAGCAATTGGAGTTCCTTTTCTACCTTCTTTCTCAGGTGAAATGGAATACGCCTGTGTGCCTGGGCTACTGGACGAACACTGTCATCTACATGAAGATGTATTTGAGAGTTCTTTAGTTTTCCCAAACCACTAAATAAGGAAGGAAAGCTGTTCATCATGGCTTGTACATCCAGATCCGCTGGGTCAGTTATAATATGAATGATCTGGATGAGTCCCAGCTCCAAGGCAGTGTGATAGCTGAGAAGACAGCCTCCCGATCCTTATAATGTGTGTAAAGTGGTCTTCTGCCTATTTTCTTTATAGCTAAGTTCAGCATCAAATTGTCCCATTGTAATTAGAGGTGTTTTAGATCCATATGGAAAGATTTTAGTATGCACTTGCTGTAAGACTGGCTTTGTTTTCAATTGTTCATATGTATTGCTGTCTATGATATCCACTGAAGCTCCCGTATCTATTGTAAAGGTGATATACATGTTGCAGATAGTAAGTGTGATACAGGGAGACCGCACTGAGTCAGAGACAGAGGTAGTGAACACATAGTTCTCAGCCACAGACATTTCTTCGGTATCCTGATTTACCATTTTTATGTCTGCGGGCTTTGTCATGGACAGAGGAGACTTGTTGGGCGCTGATTTGCAAACAGCTGCAAAATGGTTCCCTTTTCCACATTTACTGCACGTTTGTCCTATAGCTGGACATTTGTTCAGGTGATGAGGGAAATCTTGTCCACATCTATAGCATTTCTTCTGTTTCTGGGCTTGCTTGTCTTTTGCACTTTTATATTTGAGATTATGCACATGTACATTATCCCCATTCTCCATTGCTGTGGCCTGATGACCTGCTATCTCTATAGCACGGTCCATCTTAAATAAATCATGCAGAGAGAGATCCTGCTGCAGAGCTTTACGCCTTATGTTATTAGACGAGCAGGTGACAATTACTTGAGCTAGGATTTCATCATCTACATCCATAAAAGCACATCCATGTGCTAGCTCTTTTAGCCTTGTGACATAGGTGTCTATGGATTCTTCTGGAAGCTGCTTAGCAATCCTAAACTTGTATCTTTCATATCTGATGTTCTGTTTGGGGTTCAAGTAGTCAGTGAGATCTTTGGTGCAGTTACTGTACGTTGGTCTCAGCTGCAGGTAACTTGCTGTATATGTCATAGAGTCCTGTGCCCGCACAGTGCAGGAACACGGCTCCCTTTCTTTTCTCCTCTTTTATGTCCATAGCTTGAAGGAAGTTCTCAAACAGGTTTAGCCATTTTCTCCAGTTATGAGAGAGATTAATGACATCAGTCATATCAAACTGTGGGAACATGTGCAAGTACTCAGCCATGATGGAGTCTCTCAGTGGCGCTGGCATGTGAAGCGGTAAAACAGAGGTTAGTACTCACAGCAGCAGGTGATCACAACCTCTTCGCCAGTTGTAATGTCCACACAGTATAAGGAATTAGAGAGAAAGAGTGCTTTAACTGTATTTTATTCTTCTTCCTCCAGCACACAGCATAACATTTCTACTCCTTACGCTCAACTGAAACTGAAACCTCTCCAACTCACTTCCTGTCAATCTTTTTGCAGTCACAAGACTTCCTTTTCTTAAAGAGACAGGTCAAAATATTATACATTACAGCTACTTATACATGTTCTTACCCTGGAAGGACATCTCTATTGGATAGGTGAGACTTTCACAGCTTAAGTATAATGATTGACATCTTTCTCCACAAATTGGATCTATTTTTTCAGTCTATTGAAAACCTCTTTTGGATTGGGTATTGTATCAAAGTCATTCAGTGGATGATACCTATGACATCATAACCTATCTTACATAAGGTTGAATGTTCTGCCCAGCGGCCATTGCAGCCTCATTTCCCTGAAGTAGCCAGCAATGGTGACACATGTTAGGGAGGCAGCTGATCATATGTTTTAACAGCAATTGTTATGATCATGAAATATAACAAGTGGTAGTCTTTAGCCATATAATGAAGAGGGACATTAGAATGAATTACCAATAGTCCTGAGGGCTCGTATTTAGGACTTACACAAAGGTTAGTGGGGCAAGTAGATAGTGCAATATCTCATAATATCTAATTGCAACAATTAATAACAGATAAACTAATGGAATTGGCGATAACCCCAATAAGATAAGAAAGCTCTGTAGAATAATATGAGCCAATAAGATGAGCCATTACATACTAACAAATACGGTAACTAATCCCATATCCTATGGTGGTTCCTATTGAAGTGGCTATACCTATATATATATATACACTGCTCAAAAAAATAAAGGGAACACTCAAATAACACATCCTAGATCCAAATGAATTAAATATTCTCATTGAATACCTTGTTCTGTACAAAGTTGAATGTGCTGTCAATATAATCACACAAAAATCATCAATGGAAATCAAATTTTTGAACCAATGGAGGCCTGGATTTGGAGAGACCCCCCAAAGTAAAAGTGGAAACAAGTCGAAATGAAAATCAAAACAAGACATAATTAAAGTGGAAACAAGTCAAAATGATGCTCCGTATTGTGTGTGGCCTCCACGTGCCTGTATGACCTCCCTACAAAGCTTGGGCATGCTCCTGATGAGGTTGTGGATGTTCTCCTGAGGGATCACCTCCCAGACCTGGACTAAAGCATCCGTCAACTCCTGGACAGTCTGCGGTGCAACGTGACGTTGGTGGATGGAGCAAGACATGCTGTCCCAGATGTGCTCAATCGGATTCAGGTCTGGGGAATGGGCAGGCCAGTCCATAGCTTCAATGCCTTCATCTTGCAGGAACTGTTGACACACTCCAGCCACATGAGGTCTGGCATTGTCCTGCATTAGGAGGAACCCAGTGCCAACCTCACCAGCATATGGTCTCACAAGGGGTCTGAGGATCTCATCTCGGTACCTAATGGGAGTCAGGCTACCTCTGGCGAGCACATTGAGGGCTGTGTGGCACTCCAAATAAATGCCACCCCACACCATTACTGACCCACTGCCAAACCGGTCACGCTGAAGGATGTTACAGGCAGCAGGTTCACACTCAGGACAAGTGACTATATTTCCCAGCAGATTTGATGAAATAACAGTCTTTGATGCTGCTACATTAAAAAAATTGCTTTTTGAAGGGCTAATTCAAATAGATTCTACTTGGACATAATAGTACCGCTCTTATCTGCAATTCATCTACGGTGAGGTGTTGCTGTAGGTATAGTGTGTTATGTTTTGGTAGCTGAGGAGAGTAAGCAAAAACGGCAATACACCAGAGAGGCTGGAACCTATTGGATTGCAGTAACCTGAACTAGCCACACAACTAGAGGTAGCCGTGGAGCGTTCCTACGTTGATCCTAGACGCCTCGTCACAGCCTGAGAGATAACTACACCTAAAGGCAGAAAGATGAAAGCTATCTGCCCCGGAGCAGATCCCCAAAGAAAATAGGAATCCCCCAAACATGTAATGGTGGTTAGACAAGAAGAAACACGGACACAGACAGAAAATAGAATGAGCAAACGCTGGGGCCCAATCTGTCTAGACAGAAAAGTACAGGAAAGGATACTCACTGCAATCCAAAAAAACCCTAAAAAATACCAACTCTTCTGATTGCAAAAACACCTGAGATCACACGACCTCTACCACCTAAATCAGTTCTCTATTTAGAAAAAATTACCAGAATAAAGGGTTATCACTAAACACCTTAATAAGGGTATACTCAAATAAGATTATATACAAAGCGAAAAAAAGAGCATTAAAACCCAAAATTAATAAAAAAGTACAAATTTATTAGAATGACAATATCATTTAGATCATTTATATCAATAATAAAATGCAGAATTTACAAAAAATGTGAAGGTCACAAACAGCAATTGAGATCTGACCAATTGAACATAACACTGGATCGGCCTCTAGAGTATATTAATATCCCACACTGCCCTTGAGAAAGCCCACGCGAAACGCGCGTCGGGGTAGCACGATCTGACCGCTTGTCTGGATACATTTGGGTGAGATTACTTTTAAGATAAATGATTGATATGACATTGATATGATATTTCTTTACTATATATAATTCCTATACAATCATTATAGATGTGGGATATTAATATTCTCTAGAGCCCGATCCAGTGTTATGTTCAATTGGTCAGATCTCAATTGCTGTTTGTGACCTTCACATTTTTTGTAAATTCTGCATTTTATTATTGATATAAATGATCTAAATGATATTGTCATTCTAATAAATTTGTACTTTTTTATTAATTTTGGGTTTTAATGCTCTTTTTTTCGCTTTGTACTAAATCAGTTCTCTGGTGTAACAAAACTAAGCCGCAGCCACTGAAAAAACAGTAAAAAACAAATGAACAAACAACAATGGCTCCAGATAAACTGAGAGGAGCTGGCTGACCTCCACAGAAGTGCAGGGAACAATGCAAAAAGCAAGCACAAAAATAAAAGCAGAAAATATCTTATCTGATAGCAGAAGATGCAGGCAAGACTAAGCAAGTTTCCAAATGAACCAGGAACCACAATTGAGACAAGAACAATTGATCACCGGCAACCATCATGGGAGGGAACCTCCCTTATATCAGACCAGTCCGTGATCCCAGATTGCCACTCCTCGCTGAAAGGTTCAGTACTGTCAGTAACCACCAGAGGGAGCCTCTGCTCAGAAACCATTTTTAGCACATTCATAACAATAGTGTATGACAGGCATCTAGTCAGGGATTATTGCCTTATAAATTCTAAGCCTTGTTGTTGCTTCTCTCCATGCACTCATTGACCGATTAATGTTTTTTATGGTGTTCTGTACTCAGAAATTCCAGTGTTACTTGCGTTTTTCCAGACTTTGTTGCTGTCATGTACAAGAAAAAGGTAATGGTGTGATACTTTCCACTACTGGAGCTGGAATTACAACTTCTGGACTCTCAAGTACTTTGTTTCCATCTATTTCTGGATGGTGCCTTGCACACAGGCAAGACACCCAGGCCCAGAGGCAGAACAACACCTACATTTCTTTGAACCTCGACTGTAACTACTGTGTTCTTTCATTTTTAGGCCTCATTCCATTTACAGTAAACTTTCATCTGTCCAGAAGGCAGCTGCTAGCCCTCTTAAAATAGTGGGGTCCTCCTGCTGTCCCTCTATAAATTGTGAGGGCCACCTGCTGGCACTCCAAGCTTCAAACTATATAGTATTAATATGAAAAAGAAAATTTGCCCACCTAACATGCATAAATTATAGTGCAGTAGCAATATATGGCTATGCAAAGCATAGCTGTCTGCTGGCTCTCCAAAAATGTTTAGTGAGGGCTGGCTACTGGCCTTCTAATATTTGAGTGAAGGCCACCTGACGGTCTTCTGACAATAGTGAGGGCCACCTGGTGGCCCTGTAACAATTGTAAGAGCCGCCTGATGGCCCTCTACAAAATAGTGATTGCTGCGTAATGACCATGAAAAAAAAAATGTGACTTTCAGAGTCCCTCCTTCATAAATTAAACAGGATGTGTCTGATAATGTCTACATGAACAGATAAGGTATTAAAATGCTAAAATTACGTTTCCAATAGCATGTTTTTTTTTCATCATTGAAAACAATACAAATGTGCAAAAACGCAGCAAAAACGCTATGTGTGAACATAGCCCAAGGTGTGGAGGAGTCACTATCTTGGAAAGAATGCTTCTGACCATTTTTTTCCTGTCAAATCCACTTTAACTGTGGCTTTTTATGTTTTATTGTCAGTTCGTAAAAGTGACGTAACACTCTGACAACATTGTTCCCAGCAGCAACCTGGGATTCAGAGATGCTTCCAGGGTTCTTTCCTATATTGTTCTCATACCATTTCAGCGCTGTTTACATCATTTCCAGCAATTTTTAGATCCTCTCCAGACCTCCGGGGGCTGCTAGAAAAATACTAGAGATTCCCATTGACTTCCATTATACTCATTACTCGGGTCAAGCACTCGTGCATTACGATTTGCTCGTTACTCAAAATATCAAAATTAGTTTTTTTCAGACAATGCACCTTTTTAAAAAATGGAATAAAATATATCTAAATTAGGGATGATCGAACCCAAACTTGGGTTCATACAGAACACCTGGTGTCTGATACTGAATTCAAAACACAAACTTTTTCCAGAGGTTTTTTTGTCTGTTCAGGTTTGGTGCTGAATAAAGATTGTTGAAAAACTGCAGCGCAGCCAATCCATAAGCTTTTAGGCTGTGAGCACTTCTGGAGCCATCACAGCCATGCCAAGTATTTTCATGATTGGCCAGCACACCACGTGACTCGGCCTGTATAAATGCCGGCTCACGGGTGTCGCTGCTCTGATTAGCATAGGGACAGGATGCAGCTCAAGTGAGGGACAGTGTTAGGTTATGTGTGTGTACTCTGCATGCGTGTCTGTGAGAATAGTCTGCCAAAAAGCCCGGGTGTGGACTCTGCACCCGTGTTGATGGAAGTGCTGTGCCAAAAAGCCTATGTGTACTCTGCATTTGTCTCTGTGGGAATACTGTGCCAAAAAGCCTCTGTGTGTACAATGTACCTGTCTCTGTGGGAGTACTGTACCAAAAGTCTGTGTGTGTACTCTGCATGCATCTCTGTGGGAGTACTCTTCCAAAAAGCCTTTGTGTGTACTTTACATTGTCTCTATGTAAGAACTCTGCCAAAAAGCCTGTGTGTGTACTCTGCATGCATGTTTATGGGAGTACTCTCCAAAAAGCTTATGTGTGTACTCTGCATGCATCTCTGTTGGAGTACTCTGCCAAAAAGCCCCTCTCTATTCTCTATTGTGCACTGTTTTGGGTGGAAAAAATAAGGAGAGGAGACGTGGATCTATGGAAGTACTCTGCCAAAACACCTCTCTCTCTCTTCTCTACTGTGCACCTTTTTGGGTGGAAAAAAATGAGAGCATCAAATAGGGCACGTGGATGAACAAAAACACCATGAGTGTGCCTCCATGCTGGACATGTGCTGTATTGCACTGCTTCGAGTAATCCATCAATATGGCCAGCACTGATGATGCCATCATCAGCGTTACTATCCCACTTCTCTGCCTCCTTGAAAAAATTCTGCTGGTGATGATGGATGAGTTGGTGGCACAGGAGGAAGAGGTACAGGGATCATTCACACGTCATCCAAACATGGCTTGAAGGGTGCGTTCCTGTACCGACAGCGGCCAGGTACACAACTGTCCAGCCAGAGCACAGTTTTGAAAGATGAGGAGGAGGAACTGTGTTCACAGCAGGGTGGCTTTCAAAGCAGCTCATGGACATCACTAGAGTATGGCTGGATACAGAAGATACACCTTCCACCAAGGACAGCTTGTTGTTGCTTCTGGGCAGCCTGGCACACATGAGCCAATACATGCTGCTCAGATGCGCAATGACCGCTGAGTTGCCAGGATTGTTACCACTTCTGATTACTGGGTGGACACTCTGCTGGATCCCCATTACAAGGACAACTTACCAGCCTTACTTCTGTCACTGAAGCGGGAGCAAAAAATGAAGGAATACAAGCACAGGCTGGTAGACGCATTACTGATGGTATTCATACCTGACAGTGAGGGCTTAGTGGAAGCTCAAGGTAGAAGAGGAGGAAATCCCCAACGTAGGGAGATTTAGCACAGCCAAAATGTGGAAAACGTTCATCAGCACGTTACAACATCCAGCACCACCATTTTAAACGGTCTGAATCAGCATTTCAACAACATGTTGGAAGAGTGTTATGATTTGGTAGCTGAAGAGAGTAGGCAAAAACGGCAATACACCAGAGAGGTTGGAATCTACTGGATTGCAGTACCCTGACTAACCACCACAACTAAAGGCAGCCGTGGAGCGTTCCTACGTTGGTCCTAGACGCCTCGTCACAGCCTGAGAGGTTAACTACACCTAAAGATAGAAAGAAGAAAGCTATCTGCCCCGGAGCAGATCCCCAAAGAACATAGGAAGCCCCCAAACATGTAATGGCGGTTAGACAAGAGGAAATACAGACACAGACAGAAAATAGTATGAGCAAACATTGGGGCCCAATCTATCTGGACAGAAAAGGATAGGAAGGACACTTACTGCAATCCAAAAAAACCTAAAAAATACCAACTCTACTAATTGCAAAAACACCTGTGATCACACGACCTCTACCACCTAAATTAGTTCTCTGGTGTCACAAAACTAAGCCGCAGCCACTGAAAAGACTGGAAAAAGCAAATGAACAAAAAATAGTGGCTCAGATAAACTGAGAGGAGCACAAGCGCCCGGAGGAGACCTGGCTGACCTCCACAGAAGTGCAGGGAACAATGCAAAAAGCAAGCACAAAAATAAAAGCAGAAAATATCTTATCTGATAGCAGAAGATGCAGGCAAGCTTCCAAGAGAACCAGGAACCACAGTTGAGACAAGAACAATTGATCACCGGCAACCATGATGGGAGGGAACCTCCCTTATATAAGACGAGTCTGTAACTCCTGATTGCCAATCCTCATTGAATGGTTCAGTACTGTTTGTAACCACCAGAGGGAGCTTCTGCTCAGAATTCATTTCTAACACATTCACAACAGTACCCCCCCTTGAGGAGGGGTCACCGAACCCTCATTTGGGCAACCAGGTCGGTCAGGATGAGCTCTGTGATACGCACGGATCAGTCGCCTAGCATGGATGTCCAAAGCAAACACCCAAGAATTGTCCTCCTGACCATAACCTCTCCACTTAACCAAATACTGGAGTTTCCGTCTAGAAAAACGAGAATCCAATATTTTCTCAACCACATACTCCAGATTGACCTCAACCAAAACAGGGTCAGGAGGCGCAGCCATAGGAACCACTGGCTCGACAAACCTCTTCAATAAGGACTTGTGGAACACGTTATGGATCTTAAATGTCCCTGGAAGAAGTAAACGAAAGGAAACAGGATTAAGAATCTCCAAGATCTTATAAGGTCCAATAAACCTAGGCTTAAACTTAGGAGATGCAACTCTCATAGGGATATTTCTTGAGGACAACCAGACCAAGTCCCCCACTTCAAATCGAGGACCATCAGTTCTATGCCGGTTGGCAAACCGCTGGGCCCTCTCCTGAGAGAGGGACAACCTCTCCACTACCTGGTCCCAAATCCGCTTCATACGCTCCACAACAGAGTCAACACCTGGACAGACAGAAGCCTCCGTCTGTCCCGAAGAAAATTGAGGGTGAAACCCAAAATTGCAGAAAAATGGAGACATCAAAGTGGCAAAGCTAGCCCTATTATTAAGAGCAAACTCAGCCAAAGGCAAAAAAAGAGACCCAATCATCTTGATCAGCAGACACAAAGCATCTCAGATAAGTCTCCAATGTCTGGTTTGTTCTCTCAGTTTGTCCATTGGTCTGAGGATGAAAAGCTGAGGAGAAAGACAATTGAACACCAAGTTTAGAACAAAAAGTCCTCCAAAATCTGGAAGCAAACTGGACTCCTCTGTCAGACACAATGTTCTCAGGAATGCCGTGTAACCGAACCACGTGCTGAAGGAACAAAGGCACCAATTGGTAGGAGGAAGGCAACTTAGGTAATGGCACAAGATGTATCATTTTGGAAAACCTATCACAAATCACCCAGATAACGGTCATTCTCTGAGAAACAGGGAGGTCGGAAATGAAATCCATAGAGATATGGGTCCATGGTCTCTTGGGCACAGGCAATGGCATCAACAAACCACAAGAGCGAGAGCAAGGCTTGGAGCGAGAGCAAGTCCCGCAGGACTGCACAAATTCCCTGACATCACGAGACAAAGTAGGCCACCAAAAGGACCGACTAACCAAGTCTCTGGTACCAAAAATTCCGGGATGACCGTCCAACGCGGAACAATGAATCTCAGACATCACACTCTTTTTCCACCGGTCTGGGACAAACAATTTCCCAATAGGGCAGCGATCGGGTTTATCCTCCTGACACCCTTCCAGAACCAGTCTCAAATTGGGCGAGATGGCGGAAAGAACTACATCCTCTTTCAAAATAACAGCAGGATCAGATAACTCAGGAGAGTACGCAAGGAAACTACTCGAGAGGGCATCTGCCTTAACATTCTTAGTGCCAGAAAGAAAGGAAACCACAAAATTAAAACGTGTGAAAAACAAGGCCCACCTGACCTGTCTAGGATTAAGTCGCTTGGCTGAATCCAGATAAACCAGATTCTTATGATCCGTGAGGACCACCACCTGATGTTTGGCTCCCTCCAGCCAATGTCTCCACTCTTCAAAAGCCCACTTCATGGCCAATAACTCCCGATTACCCACGTCATAATTACGTTCAGTTGGAGAAAATTTTCGAGAGAAAAAGGCACAAGGGTTACTTTTAGAGGTCTCTGGATCTCTTTGGGACAAAACGGCACCTGCCCCAATTTCAGAGGCATCAACCTCCACCTGAAATGGCAGAGAAACATCAGGCTGCCGCAGAACAGGAGCAGAAGTGAATCTCTGCTTAAGTTCCTGAAATGCAGAGACAGCCTCAGGAGGCCAATTCACCACATCAGAACCTTTTTTGGTCAAATCAGTCAATGGTTTAACAATAACAGAGAAATTACCAATAAATTTACGATAAAAATTGGCAAAACCCAAGAATCTCTGAAGAGCCTTTAATGAAGTAGGTTGGACCCAGTCACAGATGGCCTGAACCTTGACCGGGTCCATTTCAATAACAGATGGAGACAAAATGAATCCCAGAAATGAGATCCTCTGTACGCCAAAAAGACACTTTGATCCCTTCACATACAGAGCATTCTCTCTCAAAATCTGGAACACAGTCCGAACATGTTTCACATGAGAGTCCCAGTCATTGGAAAAAATCAAGATATCATCCAAATAAACAATCAGAAATTTATCCACAAAATCCCTGAAAATGTCATTCATGAAGGACTGGAATACGGAAGGAGCATTAGTGAGCCCAAAGGGCATCACTAGGTACTCAAAATGCCCCTCTGGGGTATTAAACGCCATCTTCCATTCATCCCCGTGCTTAATGCGAATAAGGTTATACGCCCCCCTGAGGTCAAGCTTGGTAAACCAACTAGCACTTTTCACCCTGGAAAACAGGTCAGAAATCAAGGGTAACGGATATTGATATTTCACAGTGATATTGTTCAAGAGACGATAATCAATACACGGCCTTAATGAACCATCCTTTTGGCACAAAGAAAAAACGGCACCAAGGGTGAAGAGGATGGTCTGATATGACCCTTCTCCAATGACTCCTGATACTAAGACCGCATAGCGTCATGTCAGGTACAGACAAGTTAAAAGGCGACCTTTAGGGAATTACTACAGTCCCTAATTCAATAGCGCAGTCATAGCTCCTATGGTGGGGGCAAGGATGCAGATTTACTTTCGCTAAACACATCAGAAAAATCAGTCAAAAGTCAAGAACATCCTGAGCTGGGGAAGGCAGAAAAACAGGAGTGTTGGCATTAGCACATTGGCAGCCCAAGGGTCACAGACACAATTTCCAATCCAAAACAGGATTATGAGACTGTAACCAAGGGAAATCCCAGTACAATAATGTCATGCAGATTATAACAGCACCAAAAATTTGCAACTCTCCTGATGATCAGGTTCAACCCTCATTATCACCTGAGTAGAGAACTAGGGTTATTCTCAGTCAAGGGTAGAATCAATCCCCATTAGGGGAATAGACTTCCGTAGGGTATCAATGGAAACCCACACATTTAGCAAAATCAAAATCCATCAGGTTAATAGCTGCTCCCGAATACAAAGCCTGAGCAGAAAATGTGGACAGGAGCAAATCAGGGAAAGAGTCAACAGAAATTTAGTTTGAACACTACCAAGACAACTGACGTGCAAACGTCTTCCCGCTTAGGGCATGACTGAAATAGCATGAGAGGCGTCACACAGTAGAAACATAAACCATTGCGTTTTCGAAAATCATGACTCTGTGCCCAGAAGCCATCTATCACACTGCATGGTTCAAAGCTGGTCACAAGCAACACTATTCCACGCATACTCTACGCTCACACAAACGTCTGTCATTTGAATCGCTAATGACATAGATCATTGAGACAGAGGGAGCAGGGAAACCCACCATAACATCTTTACATTCTCTGACAGACCCTTCCGAAAAGGGCGCCAAAGCATCATCATCCATTTGGTCAGGACTGCCACTTTCGGAATTTCTGACAGTACAACTCAGCGTCCTCAAGCCCCTGATTTATGCCAACAAGGTTTTTTCAGCTTGATCAGTGACATTAGGTTCATCGTACATTAACCCCAAGGCTAGAAAAAGCATCAACATTACTCAAAACAGGGTCCCCAGGTGTCAGGGAAAAAGCCAATCCTGAGGATCGCCGCGCAGGAGAGATGACAATTTGAACTGCTGTGCTAGCGTTCCCTAGACTTAGGTTTTTAAGGCAAAACACAACTTACAGTTATTTTTGAAATTCAGAAATTTAGCTCGATCCCAAAATAAATCTGGCATGGGATCCTAGGTTCCACAACAGGCAACCCTGCAAGATAGGTAGCAATACTCCGAACTTCAGTGGCAAGATGATCCACACGGCCAGACAACTGTGCAAACTCCATTGAGAGAAAAAAAAAAAATCCTCCTCAGCACCCAGAGAAAAAGAGGGAAAAAATGCAACAAATAGAGAAAAAAAAAAATTTTTTGACAACTTCCTTTTTTCTTTTACTATTTTTCCCTTCTGTTGAGTACCATATAATTTTCAGTTTGGCCGGTGATACTGTTATGATTTGGTAGCTGAGGAGAGCAGGGAAAAACGGCAATACACCAGAGAGGTTGGAATCTACTGGATTGCAGTACCCTGACTAACCACCACAACTAAAGGCAACCGTGGAGAGTTCCTACGTTGGTCCTAGACGCCTCGTCACAGCCTGAGAGGTTAACTACACCTAAAGATAGAAAAAGGAAAGCTATCTGCCCCGGAGCAGATCCCCAAAGAACATAGGAAGCCCCCAAACATGTAATGGCGGTTAGACAAGAGGAAATACAGACACAGACAGAAAATAGTATGAGCAAATGTTGGGTCCCAATCTACCTGGACAGAAAAGGACAGGAAGGACGCTTACTGCAATCCAAAAAACCCTAAAAAATACCAACTCTACTAATTGCAAAAACACCTGAGATCACACGACCTCTACCACCTAAATTAGTTCTCTGGTGTCACAAAACTAAGCCGCAGCCACTGAAAAAACTGGAAAAGGCAAATGAACAAAAAATAGTGGCTCAGATAAACTGAGAGGAGCACAAGCCCCCGGAGGGGACCTGGCTGACCTCCACAGAAGTGCAGGAACAATGCAAAAAGCAAGCACAAAAATAAAAGCAGAAAATATCTTATCTGATAGCAGAAGATGCAGACAAGACTCAGCAAGCTTCCAAGTGAACCAGGAACCACAGTTGAGACAAGAACAATTGATCACCGGCAACCATGATGGGAGGGAACCTCCCTTATATAAGACCAGTCTGTAACTTCTGATTGCCAATCCTCATTGAATGGTTTAGTACTGTTTGTAACCACCAGAGGGAGCTTCTGCTCAGAATTCATTTCTAACACATTCACAACAGAAGAGTACGTGTCCACACGTCTCCACATACTGAGTGATGGGTCTGCCCCATTTAACATCTGGGTCTCCAAATTGGATACATGGCCTGAGCTTGCCTTTATTCCTTGGAGGTGCTGGCCTGCCTTGCGGAAAGCGTACTGTTGGAACAAGTGTTTAACACGGCAGAGGGTATGATCACAGACAGGCGCATCTGCCTGTCCACAGCCAATGTTGGCAAGCTCCTATTAATAAAAATGAACCAGGCATGAATACCAGAGGACTTGTCCATATCCTTGGCTGACTAGAGAAGCAGACCAGCTGCACCCCACCGTTGTTATACTCCACTGCGGTTTGTTCTATTTGTTTGTTCTATAAAAAGAAAAACAAAACACAAAAACAATGTTGGTTACCTCCTCCCCTGCCTCTTTCATCTACACCGCCACGACCACCTCCACTTGGACCTCCTCCTCCTGGGTCTAGATTGTTCTTTTTTTATTCTGTGTTCTTTTAAGATTTCCCTAAACAAAAAATATAACTCACAGAGGCTACCTCTACCTCTTCCACTTACATTTCCACGTCCACCTCCACTAGGACCTCTGCCTCCTGGTCCTAGATTGTTATTTTTTATTCTATGCTCCTTTAATTAATTTCCCTAAAAAAAGCAAAACCCCAAAACAGTGTTGACTATCTCCTCCACCACCTCTTCCACCTACACTGCCACGTCTGCCTCCTCCTCAACCTGGACCTTCGCCTCCTGTTTCAAGATTATTATTTTTTCTTATTCTATGTTATTTTAAGTCATTTTCCTATCCACATTTGTTTGCAGGGCAATTGCTTTGCTCTTAACCCCATTTTGCTTCCTTTTTCAGCCCCGTAGCCCTTACTACGACCATTTTACAGCCATTTTACAGCACCATTGTTGGGGTCCCTTTTGACTTCTATTGGTTCGGGTTGTGAGTCAAGTATGGGTAAAGTTCTGATGCTTGAACTTTGGTCCACAATTTGGCTGACCCAACAAACCCGAACATCCATGGGTCCACTCATCCCTAATTAAAATATATATAAGTATCCCTAAATGGTTTCAATACAAAACATCAGCTAGCTGTGCAAAAATCAAGTCCTCATACATGTCCATCATGATATAAAAGGTATGGATTTCAGAAAATGGTAACACAAATTATTTTTTTCTGAATATTTTTAGCTACTAAAATATAAAATATGAAAAAACTATACCTAACAAATCAAACTATCAGGTCATTTTTAAGAAATACTAAATGTCACAAAAACAAACTCTACCTTCCCCCAAAATGGCAGAATTTAATTTTTTTTAACCTTTTCAATGCAATTTTTTCTAATATTTCAATATATCATATGGTAAAATAACTATATAATTTAAAACTGCAACCCACAAGAACACAAGATTTCTTACAGCTATGTCACCAGAAAAAAAGTCAGCTCTTGGAAAAAGGGAAGGAAAAAAATGAAAGTGCAACATAATAAAATAAAATTGCCTAGTCAAAAAAGAGTTAAAGGAGATATCCGCTACTTTAAATAAAAAAAAAGCCTAAGCATTAACAGGCAGGTAGTTGTGATCTACCTGACTGTTGTGCCCAGCACCGTTCTCCGCCAGCACAGAGCAATCACAGACGGCTCCTGTCAGCAATTCAGCTGATCTGTGTCAGCCAAGCAGTACTTCCTCTTCTGGGCTGCTCTGCTGACAGGGTGGGACTGCTGGCATCATGCTTATTGACAGCCGGCTCCCAGATAGTTAGAAGGATATCTGGTTGTCAATCAAAATGACGTTGGAAGTCCCGCCTTGTCAACAGAGCTGAGAAGAAAATAAATCATAGCTCTGTTGACATGACGTCAGCGGAAGTTGCTGAATCACCGGCAGGAGCAGTTAGTGACCACTCTGTACAGAGAATGGTGCTGAGCACAACAGGCAGCTAGGTCAAAACTATTTGCTTGTTAGTGCTAAAGCACATTTTTTTTGGCAAAGTCCTGAATATTTCCTTTAAGTTTTGGGCGCTATCTTATACTGGTCTCACATAGGACACAAGGCCTAGACTTGTACCTTATAAATTTCAGCAAATAAGCCTGGTCACAGTTGCTCATAAAGTACCATTGTGTGATTAATGATGAACCACTTTATTCTTGGTTTTGGTCATTTCCCCTTTTTTTCCTTTAAAAAGAAATTAATTACATTGGTTTCAATAATATTTCACTCGCCTAGTGACAGCCATCACTGTAGCACATTGTACAAGACATGGCATCAATAATTGCCATAGAAAATCATCTCTAACATTAATTAGTGAACAGAAGAAGACAACAATGGACGATTATTATTATATTTCTGAACTTTCTATAGCAGATTATTTGTGTACAGCCAGAAAGAAATTGATTATTTGCCCCCTGGATGTGATAGAATAATCAGACCAATATTAGTTCTAATATATTTTTACAGAAACATTTAGCCTCGAGACATTTGCTTGGTCCTATAAAACAAATGCTGTTATTGTTCAGGTTTTTTTTTTTCATAGTTCACCCCTCTTTAATCTATAGCTTAATCTGCACAAGCTTTGAAAAGTGATAGTTACAGCTTCATCACATAAAAGCTCAACTCTCAAAGCATCAGCTTTAGGCAAATTAGTCACAGCGATTTTGCATCCCATATGTCAACATAGAAAGGTTTTCAGGACTCAGCAGCCCATAGTGTATGATTTCATCAGAAGCAGCGATTCCAGCTTGTGAGTGTTGGGTCCCGTTCTATAAATTTAGAAAGAACATAAAATGTCAACGCCATTTCCCATTAAAACTTCATTTTTTTTCTTTATACTCCATCCTGACCTGAAAAGAAATATAATGGTAAAATAGAACTGTGGTTGGGTATTGCTAGATATCCTAGAGATTAGGCCATACTCGTATTACTTTTATGATTGTGTGGTCTGGGTTATGTTACCTAAAGCTGTGTTAACAGATGTTGGTTCACAGGTAGGGAGCCAATATCATAGATCCCCATAATACGTATTCCAGTCCTCCAGCATTATGTATACCAGCAGACTGCTGGTAGTGGTAACACATTCAGTAGCATATCTGCAGACTCTCTAAGACAGGAACAAACAGTTACTCCTTCTTCTTTCCTTAAAACTGTTCCAGTTTTCTTCCAGACTGTGGAAGTATTACGTCAAAATACTGAGTTATTATTTTGCATTTCAAGAGTAACTAAAATCGTATTTTTTTCTTATTTAGGTACAGTGGCATACCTGGTGCAAAATTTTGACCTGGGGCACTACCTGTATGTTAGTCCGATTTATGAGCTCTTGTAGCATTATAGATCCTATAAAGACATGTGTTCATCTCCCCATATAGTGTTGTCCCCCACAGGGCCGGCTCCAGGTTTTTATGGGCCCCGGGCGAAAGAGCCTCAGTGGGCCCCTTTAACACAGACCACAATTCATGATGCACAGATACGGCAGAGAAATATGGGTATAGTACAATGCCAAACACTTCACTTCTTCCATTACATGAGTGATATCTATTGTAAATTCTACAATAGCTCAAAAACCGCCAAATCCTCGCAGCGCACAGTACAGACTGGACAGTACAGTCCTCCATACAATATTATGGGCACCACATAGTCTCCCCCTCATCACCCATATAATACCCCATGCAGGATGTCACCCCCCATCCCATGTAATGCCCAACAAATACTGCACCCAATATAATGCTCCATACAAAATACTGACCCAATATAATGCTCCATACAGGATACTGGTCCCCATATAATGCTCCATACAGGATACTAGTCCCCATATAATGCTCCATACAAAATAGGGAACTCTCCTCTGCGCTGCATTCTGCACTGTACGGCTCAGGAAAGGCGCTGTGAAAGACTCCCTATTATCATCATCATTGCCTCCCCATCATCATCATCGCCTCCCCATCATCATCATTGCCTCCTCATCATGATCATTGTCTCCCCATCATCATGATTGACTCCCCATCATCATCAATGCCTGCCCATCATCATCATCGCCTCCCCATTATCATAATGCCTCCCATCATCATCATCGCCTCCCATCATCATCATGGCCTCCCCATTATCATTAATGCCTGCCCATCATCATCATGCCTCCCCATATCATCATGCCTGCCCATCATCATCATCGCCTCCCCATCATCTTCATGGCCTCCCCATTATCATCAATGCCTGCCCATCATCATCATGCCTCCCCATTATTTAAATGCCTACCCATCATCATCATTGCCTCCTCATCATGATCATTGCCTCCCCATCATATCAATGCTCCCCATCATCATCATGCCTGCCCATCATCATCATCGCCTCCCCATATCATAATTGCCTGCCCCATCATCATCATGCCTCCCATCATCATCATGCCTCCCCATTATCATTAATGCCTGCCCATCATCATCATCGCCTCCCCATCATCATCATGGCCTCCCATTATCATCATGCTCCATCATCATCATCGCCTCCCCATCATCATCATGGCCTCCCCATTATCATCAATGCCTGCCCATCATCATCATCGCCTCCCCATCATCATCATGGCCTCCCCATTATCATCAATGCCTGCCCATCATCATCATGGCCTCCCCATTATTATCAATGCCTACCCATCATCATCATGGCCTCCCCATCATCATCAATGCCTGCCCATTATCATCAATGCCTCCCCATCATCATCATTGCCTCCACATCATCATCATGGCCTCCCCATTATCATCAATGCCTGCCCATCATCATCATGGCCTCCCCATCATCATCAATGCCTGCCCATTATCATCAATGCCTGCCCATCATCATCATCGCCTCCCCATCATCATGATTGCCTCCCCATCATCATCAATGCCTGCCCATTATCATCATCGCCTCCCCATCATCATCAATGCCTCCCCATCATCATCATCATCACTGCCCTCCCCCACCACCATCACACAGACAGCACCGCAGCACACAAGCACTCTCTCATACTACATACACACATCACAACACACACACACACAAAGCACCGCACTACATACACACACACTGATCACAGACACACACAAAACACAAACACACACACCAGACACATCACATCTCACCTGTCCGGCGCCCGCGCGCTTTCTGCCACAGCCGGCCGCTGAATGATGACGTCATTCAGCGGCGCTGCTGTGAGAGGAAGCGCAGGCGCCCCCTGGAGACCGGAGCTGCGGCAGCGGAGGCACGGGGCTCAGAGGTAAGTATTACGCTGGCTGCTGCCGGGGCCCTGAGCAAGCAGGGGGGGCCCAGTGGCGGCGCTGACACCGCTAACGGGCGCCGGGGTGCCCGACGGCGAGTGGGTCCCCCCGCCTGCTCAGGGCCCCGGCACTTGCCCGGGTATGCCGGGTGCTGATGCCGGCCCCTGGTCCCCCATCCTGACACCTACCTTTAATAATGTCCCCCATCCCGGGACCTTTTCTGGTATAATGTCCCTCATTCCGGCCCCTTCTTAGTATAATGTTCTTCATCACGGACCCCTTTCTAGTATAATATCCCCCATCTTGGGCACCTTACTATAATCATGTCCCACATCTTGGGCCCTTTCCTGTAATAATGTCCCACATCCTGGCCCCTTATATTTGCCGCTATGCATTTCAACTGAATGTGCGTCCTCGGACAAACATCCAGCTGAAAGCTGAATTAGGTATTGATGTCGACAGACTCTCCTCCCGCATGGACTCGGTCATGGTCACAAAGGATTACCCTCTGATTTAGGTATCATTAAGTCATTGAAAAATAATAAGCTTCCTTCTCTCTCAAACAGCATCCAACAATGCTGCCTCACATAGCCAGATCATGCTTCTTTAGAAGTTCCTTTCAACTGCTTCTCAGCCAAGTTCTGTTCTCTATTTACAATCAGAGTAGGGGAACGCTCCTCTCTGAGCCTCTCTATTTTTCACTTCTCAACTTAGACATGAGAACTACCTTCAAGAGAGTGAAGAGAGTGCCAATCTTTGCTGAGCAGCAGTAAAAACCGCTTCTAAACAAACATGAACTGACCATGTCAAAAAGCACTGCAGGATGATGTTTGAGAGAGAAAGAAGAAAAATAAGTTAAACATGTGGTCTGAAACTAACATTTATTTTAATCTTAAATGTCTGTTTATTTAATGCCATAATCTAATCTCTTTTCTAGTATACTTTAAAAAGTCCTTATCTGTTATGTTTTGGTAGCTGAGAGTAAGCAAAAACGGCAATACACCAGAGAGGCTGGAACCTAATGGATTGCAGTAACCTGAACTAACCACACAACTAGAGGTAGCCGTGGAGCGTTCCTACGTTGATCCTAGACGCCTCGTCACAGCCTGAGAGATAACTACACCTAAAGGCAGAAAGATGAAAGCTATCTGCCCTGGAGCAGATCCCCAAAGAAAATAGGAAGCCCCCAAACATGTAATGGCGGTTAGACAAGAAGATGCACAGACACAGACAGAAAATAGAATGAGCAAACGCTGGGGCCCAATATGTCTAGACAGAAAAGTACAGGAAAGGATACTCACTGCAATCAAAAAAAACCCCTAAAAAATACCAACTCTACTGATTGCAAAAACATCTGAGATCACACGACCTCTACCACCTAAATCAGTTCTCTGGTGTAACAAAACTAAGCCGCAGCCACTGAAAAAACAGGAAAAAGCAATGAACAAACAACAGTGGCTCCAGATAAACTGAGAGGAGCACAAGTCCTCCAGAGGGGACCTGGCTGACCTCCACAGAAGTGCAGGGAACAATGCAAAAAGCAAGCACAAAAATAAAAGCAGAAAATATCTTATCTGATAGCAGAAGATGCAGGCAAGACTCAGCAAGCTTCCAAATGAACCAGGAACCACAATTGAGACAAGAACAATTGATCACCGGCAACCATCATGGGAGGGAACCTCCCTTATATCAGACCAGTCCGTGATCCCAGATTGCCATTCCTCGCTCAAAGGTTCAGTACTGTCAGTAACCACCAGAGGGAGCCTCTGCTCAGAAACCATTTTTAGCACATTCATAACACTTATCATTCCATCACTATGCGAACTGCTTGCTTTTATTTTTTTTACCTTCTTCCTGGTTGAGGATGCTTTGTTTGAGAACCACTGTGCATGCTGGGAAATTCTAAAGCGGCTCTGTCCCTACCCTGAAATGAAGTGTCAGCAGTGAGATACATTCCAGAGGCTGAGCTGGTCCCTGCTCTACTAAGCAAGCATCAGTTGTCAATCCTGACACATGCTTAGTGACAGTGCACACACTCCCCAGTGACGAGCGGACAAGTGAGCACACTGTCAGTGCGCATTGAAAGTAGAAAACTCAGCATGCAGGAAAAGCAGAGACTAGCTCTGCCCCCGCAAGTTACATCACTGATAAGAAAAAATATTACATTGTGACATTAAATAGACAGACATTTAGGATTAAAATAAATGTTAGTATCGGGGGATAATTAAATTTAAAAAAATTACATAGGTTGAAAAAAGACCTAGGTTCATCAAGTTCAACCTTTGAGTCATGTTGGTTACTCTTTAATATCCAAGATACACCACAAAGCATTATGCAGTAAGATGTGCTGCAGGAAATCCGGCTTTAAACTTCTCCACAGCAGTATCACGGACCTGCCTGTTGTGTTCCTTGATCTTCATGATGCTCTCTGTGCTTCAAACAGAACCCTGAGACTCACAGAGCAGGTGCATTTATATGGAGACTTGATTACACACAGGTGGATTATTTTTATCATCATTAGTTATTTAGGACAACATTGGATCATTCAGAGATCCACAATGAACTTCTGGAGTGAGTTTGCTGCACTGAAAGTAAAGGGGCCGAATAATATTGCACGCCCCCCTTTTCAGTTTTTGTATTTCCACAAAGATTTAAAATAACCAATAAATTTCGTTCAACTTCACAATTGTGTCTCACTTGTTGTTGATTCTTCACCAAAAATTAACATTTGGTATCTTTATGTTTGAAGCATAATATGTGGGAAAAGGTTAAAAGTTCCAGGGGGCCAAATACTTTCGCAAGGTACTGTAATACTCGAAGAACTGCTATACTAAAGGGCTTATTCTCTGCGTTATGTCTTCTAATGAAGTTTTTGGCTGTTATTTCCACTCAAAGAAAACTTACTGGCTTTACTGTTCTGCAATTTAAATGACATCCCAAATTAAAGTCCTCAAAGTGCTGAGGCTGGTCATCCAGATTAAAAGAAATTATAAACTAGTGAAAGACCACAATATTTAGAACAACTTTTCAAATGTGCCTTCTTAGTTACATTATAGAGTATAAAGTAATACTTTATAAAGTATTTCCATTTTGCTTTTGTTCAAAACTATACACTGTATGTCTAAAGATGTCCACACATTCTAGACAGCCGAAGTCAGCCGAAGGTGATAGCTATTTCTCTTCTCATTGTAGTCTCATCCCCACTCTTCCCATTGGGAGCAGTAAATATGTCACTACCAGACTCCTCTCACAACAGATTATCTTCTGCGGGAACAATGAATTTGGCATACGAAACGTCAACATGCCTATAGTTTGTTTCTCAAAACTTCTGCAGTTTGGACATATTCATACTAATTTTACAATTTGATAACCCTGAAGAAATTATCAGTGTGTACTGGCACTTTAGGGGCTGCCAAAAACAAACATCAATCATTCTGTCCCCAAAAATGATGAATCAGCAAGGTGGAACAAGCCTTTAAAAGAGCAGAAAATTATTTTCACATAGTTGATTGGCACATGTGCATGGGAAAATCTGCCTATCCAAATGAACCTTTAGACCAAGGATCCCCAAGTTGCGGCTCGCAGGACCACAATGTGTGGCTTGCGGCTATTTTTCAACTTGGTGCATTAGCACCAGATCTAGCAAACTCCTATGACGTGCAAGTCTCCAGATGGTCACTTTTGTGAGTAGCCCCATATAGAAGATGTGGAATGGGCATATACTAGCATTTGGGATGGAGAGACAAATGTAGAAAGTGCTAAGCTGGACATAAGATAATACTGCCAGATAGGGGGGTGCTTGAAGTTGGATGCGATAGAGTGGGGGGAGTACTTGATGCAAGAATGCCGAAGGAGGGTTAGATGGGAATCCCTAGATGTAAGTATATTGCCTTGGTGTAATATCTGTGGGGAAGATTTGGTTGTCAACATACCGATAATGTGGGCTGTGGGTGTCACTACTGTGGGGGAGGCAGGAGCTGGATATTCAGGGGGCTCTGGATGGAGCTCGTAACCCTCTAAGAGCTGAATGTGGGTTTTGAGGTAAGAAAGGTTGGGGACCACTGATGTAGACATACTAGTGAAAATATAACTGTTTTAGACCACAAAAGCTTGTCTGTATTTGGACTTGACATTTTCTACTACAAGAAACTCCCATATTTATGTTTTGTACATACATATACACCATTAAATATATATTTTTATAGTACTTGACCATCACTTATAGGTCGTCTTGTGACTTCAAGGCGGCAAAATCAATGACTAGCTTTTAAAATACTGAAAAGCATAAAGCTGAGGAATTTATTCTCCGTATCCCGTTAATGATTTCCTCTCAGTCCCTTAGAAGCAATAGCCTGTAATAACCTAAGTGGGCATGTCAAGCTATAATTATGTGGAATAACCATGGAATTCAGCAATTTCTTCAGTTTGTGAAAACGTGACCATATCGAAATTAGTAATCCAAAGAATTCTACTTATTTTTTGGTTGTAAAATTCTTTCTTTAGAAAACTTTTACACTTCCAGGATAATATGTTATGGGCCTGAGTTTACTCATCATGGCTGCTTGGAATTTGTTTTCGTTCTGCCTTTCACAATTATACTTTATACACATTGACATAAATATCCTGATGTGAGGCCTAGCTGTCTGCAATCAGGAAATGATACATAGTAATTTATTAATCAGCCGTCATATGTTTTACAGAAATCTGAAGAATCCGCTTTACACTTTTTTTAATCTTATTTTATGGTAGACTGTGATCAAATTACTGTAATTTGCATCATTCTAAAATATTTCACCCTATGTTAACAACGGGCTTATAGTAGACTGTGTCTGGGTGACCACCTGCAGTAGGCGTATACGCCCGAAAATTATGCATGTCAGAATGCACGTTCGCTCAGTCAGCATCATTATAGACTGTGGCCCCATCAGCGCCTACATCCGAATCCTGATTTATGGGGAGCTCAGACATAATAAACACCACAAAAAGGCAGCAAAACTCACCTGCCCAGATCTCAGAACAAATGCACTACAGGGTGCAGCCAGCCCATAAAACAAGATGTTGGCAGCACAGGTGCAAAATACCAGATTAAACAGCCACTCTCCACATACCCATTCATGGAGGGGATGACTGCTCAGTATACAATTGCACAATAGAAGCCCGCATAGGGTGCCATTCACACAAGGATACTGCACAGTGTCCGGTTCATAGCCTATTAATTACGCTCCTACTGTTCGACTAGGCGGGCTGGCCAGTACACTCTCAATGTGCACCAGTGTGAACACCCCTTATGCGAGACCAAACAAGCCTGGGCTCGGCTGCACCCTGAAAAATAAAGTGTAAAAAATTCAAAAATAGTGGGTATTAGTTAATATTTTGGCCAAAATATGTAAGCTTGTAACCTGCGCCAAAGGTCCCCACACTTACAAGTACCTACAATACACTACACTAGCCACTAAGGAGACTCAAGGTCTCCAAAAATTCAATATAAACAGCACAAAAAGGCAGCAAAACTCACCTGCCCAGATCTCAGAACAAATGCACTACAGGGTGCAGCCATCCCATAAAGCAAGATGTTAGCAGCACAGGTGGCAAAATACCAGATTAAACAGCCACTCTCCACATATCCATTCAAGGAGGGGGTGACTGCTCAGTATACAATTGCACAATAGAGGCCCGCATAGGATGCCGTTCACACAAGGATACTGCACAGTGTCCGGTTCACAGCCTACTATTCGACTAGGCGGGCTGGCCAGTACACTCTCAATGCGCACCAGTGTGAGCACCCCTTATGCGAGACCAAACGTGCCTGGGCTCGGCTGCACCCCGAAAATAAAGTGCAAAAAATTCAAAAATATGGGCTGGCTGCACCCTGTAGTGCATTTGTTCTGAGATCTGGGCAGGTGAGTTTTGCTTCCTTTTTGTGCTGTTTATATTGAATTTTTGGAGACCATGAGTCTCCTTAGTGGCTAGTGTAGTGGAGCTCAGACATAAGCCCCGAAGGAGCCACCGAACGGGTGCCTGAATGCAGTGTGAAAGCACCCAAACAGAAAAACATGCAACTTGTCAACAAGTGCAATAGACACTACAGTGACTTTTTTATCATTTGTGGTTGTCAGTCTTCAACTGTTCACTGTGTATGAGACCAAAATAAGTAATCATCAACTGACTAGAATGTTAAAAGACTGAAAACAAGAAGAGTTTTGCGGGAAACCATTCTCAAAGAATTAGTTGTAATAATTCACATGTGTGATATTATATTTGAAAAATTAGAGAGAGAAATAAAAAAGTATTAACACTTGAAAACTAAAATCTCTGAATAAAGAGATCTACTGTATTCTTCTCATGGCATTTTATCAGGGCATCCATACCTAACTAAGCACAGACTTGAATTTGTGTTGAACATTTGCTGAACCCAAGGAGCTCAATCAAATTGTTGCCACCATTTTACACATTGCAGTAGATTACATAAGCCAGAGAAAGATCATATGATCTTGGATACACCTAGACACGCTTTTCCCTTTTCCATAATGCCTTGCAGCTATCACATCACATCACATGATATAGCACAGACAATTAGGAGGATTATCATAGCCTGTGTAAAAGCAGAGGCAGGGAATGCAGCCGTGATTTTATGATTTGTCTAGATAGTGAGAGGAAAACATCACAGCTCACAGTATAGCCACAGACATAGGAAGAAGTAATAAAACACTGAAAAAACTGTACAGATGTGTGTGACAGCACAGCAGTGAAGAACAATTACCATCAACAGTAGAGTTGAGCAAAACAGGTCGGTCAGATTCAAAAATCGCCGACTTTCGCTAAAGTTGAGTTTCGCCGAGCGAAACCCGACCATAGTGTGAAGTCGGCCATGCGGTCGTTGACTCGAGCACCAAAGTCGGTTTTCCCATAATGCTTGCAGGTGCCTTTTCTCAGCCAATGAACAAGGACGTACACTGTGGGCAACGAGATGACATAGGCAGCGTCCACCACCATCTTAGAGAAGGGCATTGCAGTGATTGGCTTGCTTTGTGTGGCGTCACAGTAGCTATGAAAGCCCTGACCGCCGACCGCCATTTTACTTCTGCCGATATTAACAGTAGGGAGAGGTTTCTGACGCTGTTTATCAGTAGGGAGAGAGTTAGGGCTGGAAAGAGAAGTTCTTCTGTGCTTGTGCTGATAGCAATTGTGCTGTACAGTTAGTGTGCAGTGACAGGGGAGGATTTTGTTGTGTGCAGCAGCGCTGGTTATTAGGCTGCCTGCCAGTGACAGGGGAGGATTTTCTTGTGTGCAGCAGCGCTGGTTAGCAGGCTGCCTGCTAGCTGTCTTACTGTGTGTACACTGCTGTGCAGACTGCTTTTTACACAGCACTAATACTTTTATTCTTTTTTTCTGCACAGTTACCGAGCGTTCATTTTTTTCCCACACCGTATAGAGCTGTACGCTCCTCACACACTACTGTGTACCGGCTGGTATCACGGACAAATACATGCTGAGCTGACTATCTGTGCGTGTCTCCGGAAATATATACAGAGATTTACAATTTTCCCCTATACTATATACACCTGGTATCTTGTGATACAGTACCCTTTTTCTGCTTTTTATATTCTGGTCTAATCCATACTGAGCCTGAGAGCATCTGTCTGTGACTCCTGAAATATATACAGAGATTGAAATTTTCCCCTTCACCGTCTACAGCTGTACGCTTGTGATACAGTACCATATAGCTGCTTGTATTTTGGGTACTTTTTTCCAAACATGAGGAAGAATGGTGGAAGAAGCCGCGGACGTGGGTGGGGGGGGGCAGCTGGTACTGATGGTGGTGGTGGTGCATCTGCTGGTAGTGCCAAAAGCACAATAGCACCTAAGGCAGGAGGTGTTGAGCCTGCGTCATCGTCTGGCTCCAGAAGGCCTGGAAGGCTCCCTTTTCTGGAGTAGGTAAACCGCTTTTAAAGCCAGAGCATCAGAAACAGGTTTTGGCTTACATTGCCGAAACAGCCTCCAGCTCTATCGCCTCCTCTTCTGAAGTTTCAAAAAATGCAAGCACTGAGTCGTCAGTGCAGGCTCCTGGTCAAGAACAACACCTTTCCTTGTGTGCTTCACCCCCACCAAAAGTGAAGGATGCGGCAGGCCACACTTCTGATTACTCCATGGAGCTGTTTTCACATACCATGCCTGGGTTATCAAGTAAAAATCCTGAATTCCCCAGTCCAAGATGAATCTGACATGGAGTGCACTGATGCACAGCCACTGCTAGATGATTCTGCAGGTACATTCACCCAGAGCACAACATTGCCCTCGCAGTCTTCTGAGACAGAATCTGAACCTGATGAAACTCAGGTGCCCCTTCCCGCATACTATACCACCTGACACGGTGACACAGAGGAAGGTGCACATGAAATTGAAGAGGAGGTGATGGATGACCCAGTTGTTGACCCAGATAGGCATCCATTGGGGGAAGAGGGTGCCGCTGACAATAGCTCAGAAGAGGAGGAGGATCCGCAGCAGGCATCGACAGTGCAGCTGCGGTTATCTGGCAGGCCCATAGCAGTCCAAAAACGTGTTAAAAAAAACAAAAAGAGTTGCAGGACAGCTTGTCCAGACGGTCAAATTAGCACAGCTTGCAAGCCCTGAAAAGTTATCCCATAGTAGGAAGAGTGCAGTGGGGCACTTTTTTGACCAAAATCCTTTTGATGAGGCAAAGGTTATTTGTAAAAAGTGCAGAAGGACCTTTAGCCGAGGGCAAAATCTCCAAAATTTGAATACCAGTTGCATGCTCAGACATGTGAACACCATGCACTTGCAAGCGTGGATGGACTACAAAATCTCAGGTAGCACATGTGCACCTGCTCCGACTGAAGCTAGCCAGCAACTCTACATCGCTTACCCCACTGTAAGCCCACCGGTTAGCACATCGCCAGCAAGAAATGTTGAGGTGTCGTCGCAAGGCCAAAGCAGTCAGGGACTCACAATGTTTATGCACCGAAAGACTGAATCTAGGCCATCACCACCACCACCACCATCACCAACCCCCTCTTAGTCCGCCATGTCCACCGCTAGTTCCCCCATATGCAGCTCTCAAGTCCAGCTCACCCTAGCAGACACTGAGTTGGACAAGAAAGTACTCATCCTCTCATCCGTGTACACTGGCTTTGAATGCCTACATTGCCAAACTGATCTCATTAGAGATTGATGCCCTTCCGTTTGGTTGAAAGCGCAGCGTTCTGAGAGCTCATGGCCTACGCTGTTCCATGCTATGACCTACCCAGTCGGCACTTCTTTTCTAGAAAAGCCATCCCTGCCCTCCACCTGCATGTGAAAGACTGCATTGTCCATGCACTCAAACAATCAGTGAGTGGAAAGGTGCTCCTCACAACAGATGCATGGGCCAGTAGGCATGGCCAGGACAGTTATGTGTCCATCACTGCGCACTGGGTTAATGTGGTGGATGCAGGGTCCACAGGGGACAGTGGCGGTGGGAAAGTGCTGCCTAGCCCACAGTATAGGCAACAGTTGGCTGTAGACATTCGACCTTCCTCCTCCTCCTCCTCCTCCAGAAGCAAAAGCACATCGAAACAGTGCAGTGGCATGAGCACTCAATCCGCAGCTGCCAGTGCTGCACATGAGGTGTCCCACTATCGAACAGCTAGTGGTAAGCGTCAGCAGGCTGTTTTAAGAATGATGTCTTTGGGCGACAACAGACACACTGCGGAGGTACTGGCCGACTACTTGCAGCGAGAAACTGAGTCATGGCTGGGCAGTCTACATCTTGAGCCAGGCAAGGTATTCAGTGATAGCGGCCGTAATTTTGTGGCCGCCATAGCCCTGGGAAAACTCAGACACATACCTTGCCTGGCTCACACCTTGAACCTGGTGGTGCAGTGCTTCCTAAATAATTATCCGGAGTTAACAGCCCTGCTCCATAAGGTGCGAAGACTGTGCTCGCACATCCGTCGCTCGCCCGTAGACTCCAGTCATATGCAGAGTCTGCAGCGATCGCTCTACCTCCCCAAGCACCGCTGTGATGTCTTCCGCGTTTCCTGACAGTGACATTCAGGTCAGAGAGCGCGATGACGTCACGTCTGGGCGCCCTCTGCCTGAACAGTCACAGTGCAGAGAGCAGGAAGATGCCGACGCTGAGGAGTCCAGAGTAGAGCAGTGCCCAGCCAGGAGAGGTATTTCATTTTTTGGGGTAAATCCAGTTTATTTAGGTATTTATACACATCAATCATTAATAACAGGAAGAGAAAAGAACATACCTCTTCTACTATCACATGCAAAAAAAAATTATATAGCAACTATAACTTTTCCCCAGAAAGTCATATTTTCCCCAGAAAGCCAGCTGTGACTGGAGCCACATGTTACCCTGGAGGATGCACGAAAGGTAAATCCATGATAACCTATAAGCACACAACACTTCACATTTTCCCTGGTTCCACCAGAGGGAGCCCTTGAGACGACAGTAGTGAGATGAAGGCAGTCTAGCTGAGAGTTAGCTAGTCGTGGGTTTTACCTCAGAGTGTGAGATCTTGTCAGAGCGTGTTGCAGAGCAGACAAGCTAGTTACCTCAGACGAGTAGAGAGGGAAAGACTAGCCAAAGAAAGAATTATCTGAAAGCCTGAGGACTTCAGGAACTACTCAGCTTACATCGTGGAGTCCAGAAGCAGTGGAAGGGATTGCCACTTAGTCTGGTCAAAGTTGAGCCCACTGAGAGTGCTTCAGTGAGCATTTCAGTAAGTAAGCGTGCCGACGCTTGGAGAGCGGTGAAGAAAAGAAAGCTGACATCTGCTGCTAGTTTGTGCTTATGATAGTGGTGAGAGTAGGACGAAAGGCAGGTGGAAGAAAGAGGAAAAGAGAGTGACCGAGGTCAACCAGCATTGATAGCTTACCTCCACTCTGCACCACCGGACACCGGGTCCGCGCTTACCAGCATCTGCACGACTGGTAGGAGACACCGGAGACCCTGTACTTCAAGTCGCAGGGGCCCAGCAGTGCTGATACGTAACCGAGGTTAGGAAGATGGGGTCTGGCAGGTACCGCCACAGAGACACTGTTCTGTCCACAAGAAGACCTCACCACAAGGTCAGCCGGGCGTAGCTGAAAACACGGAGTTAAGCTTTGTTTTATGCAAGTCAGAAACTCACACACATTAAAGGCGTAAGGAGGCCCTACACCTACTCAGTGGATTACTGGACGTGCATCCTCCACCCTGACGGCTTCCCGGGACGTGCCTGCAAATATCACCAGTAAAGGTACAGAAAGAGACTTGCTTGTGTATGTCTGCATTATTGCTCCTGCACCCCTACTCCGCCATATACTCTGAGGAATCAGTCTCGCCTGTGGGAGACTTAACACCTTGCTGCCTCAAACCCTCAGAGGACCTACTCTGCAGCGCTGGTCACCCTGACCAGGAACCACAGGTGGCGTCATGAACATTCTATCATCCCCTGTAAATATCCCCCTTTAGTGAGTGCCCAGGCCAACGGACCGAGCTGCGCTACCCGTGACATCCCCCAGTGAAGTGAACGGGCTCGGTGCCGAGTACCCCAAAGCCCTGGTACGTGCGACTCACATACATATAAAACAAATGTTGGATGAGCTCCTGAGGTGTTTGCTCATGTAGGCAATTAACATCAGTATTACTTTATTTATAAATTTTAAAGAAGAAGGTACCTAGACTAAGACTCTAGGTCTACAAAAGAAAAGAATATAGAGAAGAAACAAGTGGGAAAGAAGGGAAAAGAAAAAAAAAGAAAAGGGGTAGGGGAGGGGGGAGGATTTTAAGGAGTGGGGTAGGAAATGTGGCTCTATCCAGTAGGTAAACTCATATGACCCATCATCTATGGGTCTCTCAACCAAGAGTCCAATTCCGATGATTCTCTAAACTTAACCCAGTGTCACGACGTATAACAGATATATTCAAAGATAACAACCTATATCTAATGTGACATCATTCTAAATTTCATATAATAGAGAAAATCAACATGTATACATAGTATCTGCCAGCAATGTCTTACCTGACATAATATCCTATGTATTGTGGGTCAATACTGTGTACGTGTCACGCTGTCTCTGGATAGAGGTGGACCGGGGTCTATGCTGACCCTGAACTGGGGTCCTGACTAGTCCCTCTACCTGGAGGTACTGTTAATGGTACAGAGGTCCAGGCCGCCAGCGTAACCCTGTCTCCTGTAGATCCCTGACCACTGTAATCTAGTCCTGAGAAGGACCCTGATTACCACCACAGGGAATGGGCAGGTCACAGCTTACACACAGTCTAAGACAAACGAGACAGACAAGGGGTAAAGAAAACACAGCCTTGCATACAACACTTCCACTACAGAGGAACACAAAAGGTTAAGGAGATAAACAATAAGCGAGGAGAGGAAAAACCACAACAGGCACTCTTAGCTTAAGTCTTCTCAGAAACGATCCGCTCTGCTGGTCTGAATGAATGCTTTCACCGGCAACTTCCCCAGCAGACCAGCAGGTATATGAAGGAAGCTAATTAACAAAACATCAATCGCAGCTGGGCGAGGCTGGTCAGCCCAGCACCGAGAGAGAAAGAATTAACTCCCTCAGTGCCGAAAAACACCCAGCACCAGAAACTCAGCTGTGCGAAGTCAGGGTGTGCAATCGCGACGATCTCCGCCGCGACACACCCGTGACAGTACCCCCCCTTCTACGAGGGGCCTCTGGACCCTCAGGGCCTGGTCTATCTGGGTGAGTAGTGTGGAAGGCCCGAACCAAACGGTCTGCGTTAATATCCGACGCAGAAACCCACATCCTCTCCTCAGGACCATACCCCCTCCAATGAACAAGGTACTGAAGGGACCGGCGATTCAGACGTGAGTCAATGATCTTCGATACCTGAAACTCCAAATTACCATTGACAACCACTGGAGGAGGAGGTAGAGGTGACGGTATAACTGGTGCCACGTACTTCTTAAGCAACGATTTGTGGAACACATTGTGGATTTTAAATGTAGGAGGGAGGTCAAGACGGAAAGCCACCGGATTAACTATTGAACTGATCCTGTATGGCCCGATGAATCTGGGACCGAGTTTCCAGGAGGGAACCTTAAGTTTTATATTCTTGGTAGACAACCATACCAGATCGTTCACACTTAGGTCCGGACCAGACACTCTCCTCCTATCAGCCATACGTTTGTATCGGTTCCCCATAGTGCTCAGATTATTAAGCACTCCTCTCCACACTGAAGCAAGTGACGACGAAAATCGTTCCTCCTCAGGAACCCCAGAAGAGCCCCCCCCATTGAAAGTACAAAACTGGGGGTGAAAACCATATGCCCCAAAAAACGGGGACTTACCAGTGGACTCGCTCCGCCTATTGTTAAGAGCGAACTCTGCCAGAGGCAAGAAAGAAGACCAGTCCTCTTGATTCTCTGACACAAAACACCAGAGATATGTCTCTAAGCTCTGATTCAGACGCTCTGTCTGACCATTGGTCTGCGGATGAAAAGCCGAAGAAAATGACAACTGCATCCCCCGACGAGAACAAAATGCCTTCCAGAATTTGGACACAAACTGAGACCCCCGATCCGACACCACATCGGAAGGCAACCCGTGAAGTCTCAAAATCTCCCCAATGAACACCTGCGCCAGAGTTTTAGCATTAGGAAGAGCAGGAAGAGCAATAAAATGTGCCATTTTGCTGAACCTGTCAACTACAACTAGTATGACAGTTTTACCTGAAGACGGAGGAAGGTCCGTAATAAAGTCCATAGACAGATGGGTCCATGGACGCTCTGGATTTTCAATGGTAAAAGGGCCCCAGACGGACGGGTATGTGGGGTCTTAGAGCGCGCACATACCCCACAGGACGCGACAAAAGTTACCACCTCTTTATTTAAGTTAGGCCACCAAAACCGGCGAGAAACGAGATCTACAGTTGCTTTACTCCCTGGGTGTCCTGCCAAAGCAGAATTATGATGTGCCTCGATAACCTTTTGTCTTAACTGATCTGGAACAAACAGTTTCCCTGGAGGTCCTACAGGGGCGTCCCCCTGAGCCTCCAATACCTCCTCCTCAAGCTCAGAGCATACAGCCGACACCACAACTCCCTCCTGAAGAATAGGAACCGGGTCATCCGTCTTCCCGGCCCCCGGGAAACTACGAGATAAGGCATCAGCCTTTACATTTTTTGACCCAGGACGATATGTGACGACAAAATTAAACCTGGTAAAAAACAACGACCATCTAGCTTGTCTGGAATTCAGACGTTTTGCAGACTCTAAATACAGCAGGTTCTTGTGATCAGTAATGACGGTGACCGGGTGGACTGCCCCCTCCAAAAAGTGACGCCACTCTTCAAAAGCCAACTTAATGGCCAAGAGTTCCCTATTGCCGACATCATAATTCCTCTCGGCGTACGACAATTTTTAGAGAAGAAAGCGCACGGATGCCATTTACCAGGGGACGGACCTTGAGATAATACCGCACCCACTCCTACGTCAGATGCGTCTACCTCCACAATGAACGGTTGTGATGCATCAGGTTGGATGAGTATGGGTGCTGAAGCAAAACATTTTTTCAAGGAGGAAAATGCTTGACAAGCTTTGTCAGACCACCTAGAAAAATCCGTCCCTTTTTTTGTCATGTCAGTGAGAGGTTTGACAACAGATGAGAAATTACGAATAAATTTCCGGTAGTAGTTAGCAAACCCCAGGAAACGCTGCAGGGCTTTAAGATCCTCTGGCCGATCCCATTCAAGCACAGCCTTCACTTTCCCAGGGTCCATACGGAAACCGGAGGCTGACACCAAGAATCCTAAAAACTGAAGTTCTTGTACAGCGAATACACACTTCTCCCATTTGGCGTACAGTTTATTATCTCGCAAGATCTGCAACACTTGTCTCACATGCTCCTGATGAGACACAAGATCCGGCGAGTAAATTAAGATGTCATCTAGATAAATGACAACAAACTGTCCCACTAGGTGGCGAAAGATGTCATTAACAAAATGTTGAAACACCGCCGGGGCAGTAGTCAGACCGAAAGGCATGACAAGGTTCTCATAATGTCCCTCCGGAGTGTTAAACGCCGTCTTCCACTCATCCCCCTCCTTTATCCTAATCAGATTATACGCCCCCTGAGATCCAACTTAGAGAACCATTTGGCGCCCACAATCTGATTGAAGAGATCAGGAATAAGTGGGAGCGGATACGGATCTCGGACCGTAATCCGATTAAGCTCACGGAAATCCAGGCAAGGGCGTAGGCCTCCATCTTTTTTCTTCACAAAGAAGAACCCCGCGCGGCCACTGGGGAAGATGAAGGTCTAATATGCCCCTTGGCCAGACTTTCCGAAATGTAATCCTTCATAGCTTGCCTCTCAGGACCAGAAAGGTTATATCACCTAGATTTTGGTAACTTAGCATCAGGAAGCAATTTTATAGCACAGTCATATGCGCGATGAGGAGGTAATTCTTGACACCCTTCCTCTGAAAACACATCCTCAAAGTCCTCCAGAAAAGGAGGTAAGGTTCTAGGCACGACCGTACCGATGACCGTGTTCATGCAGTTACTATTGCAAAATTCACCCCACTGGCTTATCTCTCTGGATTGCCAATTAATAACTGGGTTATGTTTAGTTAACCAAGGAAGTCCCAACACAATAGGAGTGGGAAGGCCCTCCAACACATAACAAGACAATAGTTCTTTATGTATTGCCCCCACTCGAAGGTCTATGTTATGCACGGCTTGCACAAAGCTACCTTGACTGAGAGGCCTGGCGTCAATAGAGAATATAGGGATAGGTTTGGCCAATACACTCAGTTGCATACCTTGCACCTGGGCAAACCGAACGTCCACCAGATTAGCCGCGGCCCCACTATCCAGAAGAACAGAAATCCTCTCAGTTCTCGTACCTACCACCACCTCCGCTGGTACGAGAAACTGAGACGGACTTGGGGACGAAATACATACTCCCAGATTGTCGTCCACCACACAACCTGGGATTAATAGTTTTCCGGCGACTTCTTGCTCAGTCAGTACGGGATGGACACCCCTCAATAAAATGTCCCTCTCTCCCGCAGAAGAAACACTTTCTTATTTTGCGGCGCACCGCCGATCCCCTCCCTCGGAATGATGTCCCTCCCAACTGCATAGGTTCCTCGGAACAAACCAGGGAACCTCAATATTAGGGACTTTAGAAGGAGGTGGAGTCATCACAGGGGGCGGAGTTACCCAACACCTCTCCCGAAGCCGTCTATCAATGCGAATAGCAAGAGCCATAGCGGCCTCCAGTGACGGAGGAGAATCATACTGAGCCAACACATCTTTTAATTTGTCAGATAAACCTTGACAAAACTGGCTCTTAAGAGCCGGGTCATTCCACTGAGTATCCGTGGCCCACCTACGGAACTCTGAAGAAAATTCCTCCGCCGGACGATCCCCTGCTGTATCCTACGTAACTTCATTTCAGCAAGGGAGACCCGATCCGGGTCATCATATACCAGACCCAGGGCTGTAAAAAATCGGTCCACTGACTGGAGAGTCGGGGAGCCCGGGGGAGAGAGAACGCCCAGGATTGAGGGTCCCCTTGTAAGAGCGAGATGACAATTCCCACCCTCTGATCCTCACTCCCTGACGACTGCGGCCGCAGCCGAAAATACAATTTACATGCTTCCCGGAAAGTAAAAAACTTGTCCCGCCCACCAGTGAACCTGTCCGGGAGAGCTACTTTAGGTTCAAATCTGGTTTGCTCCCGGGGTACAAAACCTTGGATTTAACGTCCGTCAGCTCCATGGACAAACTCTGCAACTGCTGAGCTAAATGGGCTACTGGATCCATGGTGGCTGGGGAGAATCTTTAGATTGGCCGGTGAAAATGTCACGACGTATAACAGATATATTCAAAGATAGCAACCTATATCTAATGTGACATCATTCTAAATTTCATATAATAGAGAAAATCAACATGTATACATAGTATCTGCCAGCAATGTCTTACCTGATATAATGTCCTATGTATTGTGGGTCAATACTGTGTACGTGTCACGCTGTCTCTGGATAGAGGTGGACCGGGGTCTATGCTGACCCTGAACTGGGGTCCTGACTAGTCCCTCTACCTGGAGGTACTGTTAATGGTACAGAGGTCCAGGCCGCCAGCGCAACCCTGTCTCCTGTAGATCCCTGACCACTGTAATCTAGTCCTGAGAAGGACCCTGATTACCACCACAGGGAATGGGCAGGTCACAGCTTACACACAGTCTAAGACAAGCGAGACAGACAAGGGGTAAAGAAAACACAGCCTTGCATACAACACTTCCACTACAGAGGAACACAAAAGGTTAAGGAGATAAACAATAAGCGAGGAGAGGAAAAACCACAACAGGCACTCTTAGCTTAAGTCTTCTCAGAAACGATCCGCTCTGCTGGTCTGAATGAATGCTTTCACCGGCAACTTCCCCAGCAGACCAGCAGGTATATGAAGGAAGCTAGTTAACAAAACATCAATCGCAGCTGGGCGAGGCTGGTCAGCCCAGCACCGAGAGAGAAAGAATTAACTCCCTCAGTGCCGAAAAACACCCAGCACCAGAAACTCAGCTGTGCGAAGTCAGGGTGTGCAATCGCGACGATCTCCGCCGCGACACACCCGTGACACCCAGGGGGTCAAAGTGTTATATACCTTTCCTGTGGTACCATTCAGTTGTCCTATCAGTTGTTCCATTCTATATATGTCGTTGAGTTCCATCACCAAATCAGAACGCAAGGGAACCTTTTCCTGTATCCAAAATCTAGTAATCACCTTCCTGGTAGCAGTGAGAATATGTCTAAGAAGACCTTTCTTAAATCTAGAAATCGAGGAGCTACACAAGGACAGCAGGGCCACCTCCATTGTGGGTGTAATTTTGGTTAGAGACAGCTTGTTGCAGAGATCAAAGGATGCTAACCACAGTTTCTGTAGGAGTGGGCAGTGCTACCAAATGTGTACAAATGAACCTTTATCTTTTAAGCATCTCTAGCACGTATCAGATGTTGTTGGATAAATTACGTTTAAATCTGATGGGCATCTGTACCACCTCGACAAGATTTTGTAGCTCCTCTCCTGTGATGTCGAACAGAGCGATGACCTGAATGTGCATAAGCGAATCTTTGCTCTTTCTTCAACTGATAAGGGTCTACCCAAATTAATCTCCCATTTTGAAAAAAATGCTGGAAATCTCTCGATGGGGTCTGCCCTTCTTGGAAGGTTTTGTATAATAAAGAGATAGTGTGATCTATAGAGTTTGTTGATAAACAAAGAGTCTCAAACAGAGATAATATTCTGTATGGATCGAATAGTTTGCCTAATTTAATAATAAAACTCTTTATTGTTCATAAAAGAACCATGCATCTGTTGGTGGCTCCTTGTCCCGAAAAATGTCCTGGAGAGACCTCATCCCTGTCCTTGTAACATAATCATGGACTATGGGGCATGAAGCTCTATTTTTATGTAGATAAGTGTCTCTTTTTAATCCTGCAGGAAAGGATGGATTGTCATATATAGGAGTTAGGGGGCAGGAGACGAAGAGACTCCCAGCTCTCAGCTCCCTCTTTTGATAAATGATATCTTGTTTTTGGTGAGGAAGGGTAAAGGTATATCCCGTTCTTCCGTCGGGGACCAGATAACTATACGGGAGTCACGTCCATTAAGATCATTTTCTAATGTAACCCATTTTTTGTTGTTTTTATTATGAAACAGATCTAAAATACATGTAGCAATTGCTGCTTGACTATACATAGCAAAGTCTGGCAGACCTATTCCCCTTGTTGCTTCGATCTACTTAACAAACAGTATGAAATACGTGCTCGTTTTGTGACCAAATTAAACGAGTAATCGCTTTTTTAAGACGTGAGAAAAAGGAGGCAGGTAAATGCAAGGGGATTGTTTGGAAATAATTTAGGAGACGGGGTAAGAGATCCATTTTAATAGCGCTCACTCTTCCAAACCAAGATAAAGGTAGTTTATGCCATTTTTCTAAGTCTAACTCAGCTTTATGTAAAGCTGTCTTAAAGTTCGCTTCATAAAGATTAGATACTTTGGCGGTGATTTATATTCCTAGATAGGTAAGAGAATGGAGGGATTATTCTGTAACGCGGTTACTAGATGTTCCATAGTGAGTATATAAAGCAAGGGTGAAAGAGGACAACCTTGCCTCGTGCAGTTCCGAATTAAAAATGTGTTTGAAAGTGCGCCATTGATTTTAACTTGAGCACTGGGAGATGAGTACAGGGCAGAAATCCTACGGAGCATAGTTTCTTTTAAGCCAATTCCTTCTAACGTTTGAAATATAAAATCCCAGTGCACCGTCGAAAGCCTTTTCTGCGTCAATCGACAGAATGCACATGGGTTCCTCGTTCTTGACCGCCCCATCAATCAAAGAAATAGTTTGGATGGTGGTATTTCATTTTTTTAAAGGTTTGGAGCAATATATGGGGAGCATTATACACTGGAGAATTATATATGGGGCCCATCATACACTTGAGCAACATAGATAGGGCCCATTATAAACTGCAGCATTATATATGAGGCTCATCATACACTGTAGCATTATAAATGGGGTCCATCATACACTGGAGCATCATCCATGGGGCCCATCATACACTGGAGCATCATCCATGGGGCCCATCATACACTGGAGCATTATAAATGGGGCCCATCATAAACTGGAGCATCATATGGGGCCCATTATATATGGAGCATTATATAGGCCAATCATACACTGGAGCATCATCCATGGGGCCCATCATACACTGGAGCATTATAAATGGGGCCCATCATACACTGGAGCATCATATACGGGGCCCATTATACACTGGAGCATCATATGGGGCCCATTATATATGGAGCATTATATAGCCCCATCATACACTGGAGCATCATCCATGGGGTCCATCATATACTAGAGCATCATATGGGGTTCATTATTTATAATAATCTTTTTTTTTTTTTTTAATAATCTTTATTTTTATATAGCGCTAACATATTCCGCAGCGCTTTACAGTTTGCACACATTATCGCCGCATTATTATGGGGCATCATATAGGGTATGGAGCATCATATGGAGCACATATGTGGCCTATTCTGTATGGAGCAATATATGGGGCCCATCATACTGTATGGAGCTTTATATGCGACTCATTATACTGTATGGAGCAATATATGGGGTTCATAATACTCTATGGGGACCGTCCTATACTGTATTATAGTAGATAGGCGTGTGCACAACCCAAAATGTGGTGCCAGAGTTGGTGCCCAAACCATTAATAGGAGAAAAAGAAACTCAGCACTCAACTTAAATGCGTAATTGGAGATATTTAATTAAATCCAAGTGAGGTAGTACAAGGTACAAACGTTTCGGTCACAAGACCTTCGTCAGTTACTACAAAAATGTAAAAAAAATAACATATGTATCCCAAATAAAGAGAACAAAAGTATATACATAATGTGTCAAGGCAAAATATGCATGCAACAGAGTAGAAAATGCGGAGGTATTCAAGAGATCCCAGTACAAACGTTCATAGTGGTGAAAACAAGGCCCATATAGTGCACTGATAGTAATAGGGAATGAGTCATACCCGATATCGGCGTACTACGTTTGGAAGATGGACCAAATCAAATTCAAAATAAGCAAGGCTGTGTAACGATATGATCATAAATGTAAATGTGTACAGATATAATGTGAACATATATAGAGGTATACAAGAGATCACAGCACAAAAGTTCAGAGTAATGGAAAAGGCCCATATAGTGCACTGATAGGTATTAAAGAGATCACAGCACAAAAGCTCAAATATAGTGTGAACACACAGAGGTATACAAGAGATCACAGCACAAAGGTTTATAGTAATGGAAAAGGCCCATATAGTGCACTGAAGAGATCACAGCACAAAAGCTCATAGTAATGAAAAGGGCCTTTTTCAGCACTATAGTTGGAAATAACCATAGCCGTGTTGTTTATTATAAGCACTTTCAGTATTATATAACACTGTATTATTTCTTACCAACCGCAAGCACTGACAACGTTCTACAAATTGCACTGTCTCTTATACTATAAATATTGCTTTGTGCTTGGCGTATTTCCGTTGATAAGTCTGTAAGTGCATTAATTACAAACGCTGGGGTATTAACCCTTCATGGGTAGATGTCTTTTTCTTTTTGCCGGTTTGCTCTTTGATTTATATATAATTGACTGGGCATTAATATCACTTACAGATACAATTTAATTGATTAAATAATATTGCCTTTGTCTTTTGAATTCTGAGCCATATACGTCTCTTCATGTGAGACATTCTGCTGAATTTTTATTGTATTTTTTATGCATATATTTAAATTAAATTTGGAATTTTATGGATTGCTTCATTTTTTTCCTTAGTAACAAAAGGGATTGGTGTTATAGTTTAAGGTAAAGTGCCATAGTTTAAAGTTTTTTGGACAAAAATATTTACAAGGTAAGTATCTAACTGATTGCTGCTATACTACAAAATACACTGTGGTGTCAAAACAGCAAGAAAAAGAAGAAATAGTGATAAGTGATACATTAAAAATTAACCTCTAAAACCCAAACGCATCAGACCTAGATTGGTCATGCACCTAAATTATGGAGGGAATAGCCTTCCCAACGTCCTATATTGATTTATCATATAGGGGAAAATAAGAATTTCAACATGCCCGATACTTGTTCTTAAGGTACTGCCACACTTAGCGATCTCGTTAGCGATCTCGATAACGACGCAAGCTAACGAGATCGTTGGTGTGCTCCCTTTTAGGTCACTAGTAGCTGCCAAACAGGAGATCTCATAAACGGCTCATCAGCGGTCAGCGATCTCTTTAACGACTTTGGCGGTCGTTAGGATCTGTCATTAGCATGTACTGAGCGCTTCTGATTCATAGGAATTTCCAGCATCGCTCCTGCTCTCTGCGTCCTGCTAGCCTGCTTTGCAACTTCTGCGATCCTCTCTGTGACGCAAAAGAGAACTTACAGATATTGCGATCCACTCCGTGATGCTAACACCATATGCGTCACAAACGAGGTCGCTCGTCGTTCGCAAAAGGTGCCAAACACAGCGATATAGGCTCACCAGCGGGACGCCAACGATCAAAAAAACAGTCCAGAACTCTAGTGAACGATCAGCGACATCACAGCAGGGGCCACATCGTTGCTACATGCCACACACAACGAGGTCACTAACGAGATCGCTAAATAGTGACGTTTTAGTGATCTCGTTAGCGATCTCGTTTGCGATCTCGTTTAGTGTGGCATATCCTTTAATCAGGACTAATTATTTACCTATCGATAGAAGAGGTAAGGAGTATGAGATCAATGGAGGTCCAACACCCCCACAATTAGCTGATATCTGCTCCAGCGGATGTGAGCAATGTACAACACAGAACACTACAGCTCTAGACGTTGTTTCCAGCTGCTGCCGAGCATTGCAGTTTTACTTCTATTCAAAAGAATATGAGCTGATCTGCAGTACTTGGCAGCAACCACTACACAATGGGCGAGCTGTGAGCAGATATCACAGAAGCATACCTCCCAACCGTCCCGGATTGAGCGGGACAGTCCTGATTCTGACCCCCTTGTCCCGCTGTCCCGCTCTGGACACTATGTGTCCCGCAGTGAGATGAGCCTCCACCCCCCATGCACCCCATCCTCGCCCTCCCTGTCTCTACAGCTCAGCCTCTCACAGCAGAGCAATGACGCTGCTATGCTGTACTCTTCTGTGCCCACAGGACCTGAACTAAGTTTGTGTATGGGGGTCAGGACTCGGGTTTACAGTGTGGATGCAGCAGTGCTGTAGTGTGTACAAGTTGGATGTAGCAGAGTCGTGTGTGTACGAGGTGTACGGAGCGGAATCGTGTGTGTACGAGGTGTACGGAGCGGAGCCGTGTGTGTACGAGGTGTACGTAGCGGAGCCGTGTGTGTACGAGGTGGATGTAGCAGTGATGTAGTGTGTACGGGGTGTACGGAGCAGAGCCGTGTGTGTACGAGGTGGATGTAGCAGTGCTGTAGCATACCTCCCAACTTTTGAAGACATGAAAGAGGGACAAAGGTTGTGGCGCGTGCAAATTTTAGGCCACGCCCGGACCACACCCATTTCACAACTAGTCACACCCATGTCCACGCCCCAACCACACCCATTTAGCACTGGTGATCACAATGACTGGTACTGAGGGCACAGTGACTGGTACTGTGGGCACACTGGTACTGAGTAAAAGAAAGAAAGAACAGAGACAGAAAAAAGAAAACAGAGAAAGAAAGGAGAGAGAGAAAGAAAGAGGGGAAAGCAAGAAAGAACAGAGAGAGAGTAGAGAGAGAAAGAAATAAACAAAGAAAGGCGGAAAGAAAGAACAGAGAGAGAGAAAAAAGAAAGGAAAGAAAGAACAGAGACGGAAAAAGAAAGAGGGGTAAGAAAGAACAGAGACGGAGGGAGAAAGAAAGAGGGGAAAGAAAGAACAGAGAGAGAAAGAAACGGGAAAGAAAGAACAGAGAGAGAAAGAAAGATGGGAAAGAAAGAAAGAACAGAAAAAAAGAACAGAGAGAAAGAAAAAGGGGACAGAAAAAAAGAACAGAGAGAGAAAAAAGAAAGAGGGAAAGAAAGAACAGAGAGGGAGATAAAGAAGGAGGGGAAAGAAAGAACAGAGAGAAAGAAAGACAGAGGGGGAAAGAGCAGAGAGAGAAAGAAAAAGCAAGAAAGAAAGAAAGAAATGGGAAAGAAAGAACAGAGAGAGAAAGAAAGAACAGAGAGGGAGAGAGAAAGAGGGGAAAGAAAGAACAGATAAAGAAAGACAGAGAGGGAAAGAAAGAACAGAGAGAGAAAGAAAGAAAGGGGAAACAAAGGGAAAGAAATAAAGAACAGAGAGAGAGAGAAGAAAGAAAGAAAGAAAGGAGAAAGAAAGAACAGAGAAAGAAAGAACAGAGAGAGAGAAAAAGAAAGGGGAAAGAAAGAACAGAGAGATAGATAGAAAGAAAGAAACAGAGAGAGAGAAAAAACAGAGAGAAAGAAAGAGGGGACAGAAAAAAAGAACAGAGAGAAAAAAAGAAAGAGGGTAAAGAAAGAAACAACATAGAGGGAGAGAGAGAAAGAAGGGAACGAAAGAACAAAGAGAGAAAGAAAGAAAGAACAGAGAGATAGAGAGAAAGAAAGATGGGAAAGAAAGAACAGAGAGAGAGAAAGAAAGAAACTTGAGCAACATAGATAGGGCCCATTATAAACTGTAGCATTATATATGGGGCTCATCATACACTGTAGCATTATAAATGGGGCCCATCATACACTGGAGCATCATCCATGGGGCCCATCATATACTGGAGCATCATATGGGGTCCATTATATGGAGCATTATATAGGCCAATCATACACTGGAGCATCATCCATGGGGCCCATCTACACTGGAGCATTATAATGGCCCATCATACACTGGCATCAATGGGCCATTATATAAGCATTTATGGCCATCATACATGACATCATCATGGCCATCATACCGGAGCATTATAAGAAAGAAAGAAACAGAGAGAGAAAGAAATAAAGATTCTATAAAGATACTATAGCAGACCGGCTCCCATTGTAGTGCCCACCTGAGCCTCCCAATGCAGGACAATTACCTCATTTCCAGTCATCTTCCAGCATGTCACTTCTGGTGGAACATCACGTGCGAGTTTTAAAGTGCTCCTCCAGGCTCCGGCATGTACTCCTGTGTCCATGGGAAAAGCTCCCGCCGGGACAGCAGGGCAGACTCTCAAAATCGGGAGTGTCCCGCTGAATTCGGGACGGTTGGGAGGTATGAATGTTCCCCACCATACACCTTGTACACGTACGGCTCTGCACACCTCATACACACACGGTTCCACTTTGTATGCCTCGTACACACACGGCTCCGCTCCGTCCACCTCGCACACACAAGGCTCCACTCAGTATACACATGGCTCCACTCCGTACACCTTGTACACACACGACTCCACTCCGTAAACCTTGTACACATGGGACTTTGCAGCATACACCTCGTACACACGCGGCTCCGCTACATACACATAAGGCTCCACTCCGTACACACACGGCTCAAGCATGGAGCCCTGGCCACAGCTCAGCTCCGTACACTTCGTATACACAGGGCTCCGTTTCGTACACACACAGCACTGCTACATCCACCTCGTACACACGGCTCCGCTCCATAAACCTCATACACGCGCGGCTCGGCTCCGTGCACCACGTACACGCGCGGCTCGGCTCCGTGCACCTCGTACATGCGCGGCTCGGCTCTGTGCACCTTGTACAGGCGCGGCTCGGCTCCGTGCATCCAACTCGTACACACACGGCTTCGCTCCATCCAACTCGTACACACAAGGCTCTGCTACATCCAACTCGTACACATAAGGCTCCGCTCCGTACACCTCGTATACACAAGGCTCCACTCCGTACACCTCGTACACACTACAGCACTGCTACATCCACCTCGTACACACACAGCTCCGCTCTATACACCTTGTACACATACAGCTCCGCTCCGTACACCTCGAACACACACGGCTCCGCTCCATACACCTCGTACACACACAGCTCTGCTATATCCAACTCGTACACACAAGGCTCTGCTCCATACACCTCGTACACACACGGCTCTGCTACATCCACCTCGTACACACACGGCTCTGCTACATCCAACTCGTACACACAAGGCTCCGCTCCGTACACCTCGTACACACACGGCTCCGCTCGTACACCTCATACACACACAGCACTGCTACATCCACCCTGTAAACCCCTCCTGACCCCACACATAGTAAACTTCACCTCATCCAGCACCATGACAACAAGCACACAGAGTCCGAGGACCCTGATCATGTGACCCCTGACTCCTCCCCTCCTGTGACCTCATCACAGGTCCTGTGGGCACAGAAGAGTACAGCAAAGCAGCGTCATTGCTCTGCTGTGAGATGCTGAGGTGTAGAGACAGGGAGGGCGAGGAACGGGTGAATGGGGGGCGTGGCAGCTTGTCTCACTGCGGGACACATAGCATCCGGCCGGGACAGCTGGTGGGAGGGTCTAAATCTGGACTGTCCGGCTCAATCCGAGACACTTGGGAGGTATGCTGTAGTGTGTACGAGGTGTACGGAGCAGAGCCGTGTGTGTACAAGTTGGATGTAGTGGAGCTGTGCGTGTATGAGTTGGATGGAGCAGAGCTGCGCATGTACGAGGTGCACGGAGCTAAGCCGCACATGTACAAGGTGCACAGAGCAGAGCCGCACGTGTGCGAGGTGCACGGAGCGGAGCCGCGCGTGTACGAGGTGCACGGAGGTGGAGCCGCACGTGTACGAGGTGGATGTAGCAGTGCTGTAGTGTGTACGAGGTGTACGGAGTGGAGCCTTGTGTGAACGAGTGGGATGTAGCAGAGCCATGTCTGTACGAGATGGATGGAGCGGAGCCGTGTGTCTGTACGAGGTGCACGGAGCAGAGTTGCGCGTGTACGAGGTGTATGGTGGGGAGCATTCATACCTCCCAACCGTCCTGAATTCAGTGGGACACTGCCGATTTGTGAGAGTCTGCCCCGCTGTCCCAGCCAGGAGCTTTTCCCGTGGACACAGGAGTACATGCCGGAGCCCAGAAGAGCACTTTAAAACTCGCACGTGATGATGTTCCACCAGAAGTGACGTGCTGGAAGATGACCGGAAATGAGGTAATTTCAGGAGGAGATTGTGACGGAACCATGGAGGCACTTCAGGGAATGCTTCAGATCCATCACCGTGTCCTCACCTTGGAATCGGGGATGTCGGCCATTTGAGCGGATCATGATATGTGTGGCGCTTCCCACGGCTGTGGGGCGCCGGGACATGGCATAGCTTGCCTAGCTAGCCAATGCTCCCACGCCGCCAGTCCACGACGACGTGAGGCATGGGTCCCAGATGATAAGAGAATGTGGACCCACTGGACCACGGAGGGAGACCCGGGCCTGCCCGGACTAGGGAAGGGCAGCGACCGGGATCCGTGGCAGCTGAGCATGTGGGCAAGGTGGCGACCTGCAGGGCTAGACAACACCGCACAACTTCAGGTAAGAAGAAACATAAAGTTTACTTAAAGAAACAAAGTACATAAACAGAAACATAAGACCGGGCTCCGATTCCGCACATCAGAGAAGGGTACACGACTCAGGATCACAGACGAGTGCTGGAGCACATCACGGGTAGATGCAGTCCAGGGTTATCTGGCACGGGCATACTTGGACGGCCTCTCTCTCAGGCCTTAGGCGTAGCACAGGCTCAGCAGGAGAACATCAGACACCGACCTCAGACAGACTTCAGACGATGGCGGGGTCATCACGGGTTGATGAAGTCCAGGGTCATCTGGCACTGGCATACTAGGATGGCCTCTCTCTCAGGCCTCAGGCGTAGCACAGGCTCAGCAGGAGAACATCAGACACCGACCCAGGACAGACGTCATCACAGGGTAGACCAAGAAGGAACCGGCAGGACAAGAGAGCGGGTGGCACCTGGGAAAAGGGCAGGGAATCACGGCAGGGGATATAGGTAGTTTCTGGACAGGCAGGTTTGTCACAGCAAGTGACCAAGGAAGTCTCTGGGCAGGCAGGTTGTCACGGCAAGTGACCAAGGCAGTCTCTGGGACAGGCAGGTTGTCACGGCAAGTGACCAGGGCAGGCAGGTTGTCACGGCAAGTGACCAGGCAGTCTCTGGGACAGGCAGGTTGTCACGGAAAGTGACCAGGGCAATCTCTGGGACAGGCAGGTTGTCACGGCAAGTGACCAGGGCAGGCAGGTTGTCACGGCAAGTGACCAGGCAGGCAGGTTGTCACGGCAAGTGACAGGCAGGCAGGTTGTCACGGCAAGTGACCAGGCAGTCTCTGGGACAGGCAGTTGTCACGCAAGTGACCAGGGCAGGCAGGTTGTCACGGCAAGTGACAGGCAGGCAGGTTGTCACGGCAAGTGAAGGCAGTCTCTGGGACAGGCAGGTTGTCACGGAAAGTGACCAGGGCAGTCTCTGGACAGGCAGGTTGTCACGGCAAGTGACCAGGCAGGCAGGTTGTCACCGGCACAAGTCGGGACCAGGCAGTCTCTGGGACAGGCAGGTTGTCACGGAAAGTGACCAGGGCAGTCTCTGGGACAGGCAGGTTGTCACGGCAAGTGACCAGGGCAGGCAGGTATATACGACCTGATATGGTGGAGCCTCCAGGTGGGCTGCAGTCGGATGGCAGATGATCGCTCCCAGGTGAGCAGGCAAGAGCCGGGGATCTCTGCAGATGATGTCCGAACTTCCGGATGGAGCTGCAGTCGGATGGCAGATGATCGCTCCTAGGTGAGCAGGCAAGAGCCGGGGATCTCTGCAGATGACGTCCGAACCTCTGGAAGGAACTGCAGACGGATGGCAGACAGGCAAGCCGACAGGTAACAGACAGGTAACTGGAATCAGGAGCTGATGGCTGAAACAGAGTTAGACTGCACAGGAACAACAGGAACACGGATTGGATCTCAGAGAGTCAGGAACACAGACAGGAACACGGACTGGGTCTCAGGGACACGGACGGAACAAGGCATGGGAAACTCCGGACATCTGATACCATCAGCAGGCTCCGGACATAGGTAGAGATGGATAGGACCCGGTCGAATGGTCATCGGATCGGATATCGGCAATGGTCATCGACATGGGATTCAGGCAATGGTCATCAGGGTAGACCGGACTCTGGCAGCGACCTTTAAAAGGAACCCACGGTCTGGTGCAAGCCCCGCCCAGCACAACGGGAGCGGGCCCCGGGGATTGACAAAGTGAGAAAGGTAAAGAAACTCAGCACACCCCGGACTCCCCCTTCCAAGATAAACCAGGTTATATAGCAAGGTTTCCCAAAGTCATGGCACAGGGTTGGACACAGCAGGATTTCAGGAACAAACACATAGGACACAGTTCAGACAGTCAGGTACAGGAGCGATCCAGGATCAGGGGTTCAGGAATTAGACACAAAAGGGAAAAGGGCCCTGGATATACAGCCCCCAGGAACGGTAATCTGGGTAATCAGGCACGCTGTATAGCAGAATATATATAATGGATGTCGTAATTATTCAAAAGGGCAACATACTATATAACGGCTTTAGATATGAAACATAAATTACCTACAGAAAGTCCAGTGGGTCAATACGGAATCCGTTATACCTGTCTCCGGCTAGAGGTGACCGGGGTCTATGCTGACCCCTAAACGGGGTCCTAATAACCCTTACCTGGGGGGTACGTTAAGTACAGAGGTCCAGGCCCACCAGCTAAACCCTGCCCTATCAATCCCTGCCAACTGTAATCTAGCCTAAGAAGGACCCGATTCCCACCAAAGGGAATGAACAGGAAACGGTTAATAAACAGAAAGACATACAAAAAGACAAGGAATAAAGTAAATAAAGTTTACATACAACACTCCACACAGTAGGAACACCTAAGGTCTCAGAGATAAACTATAAGCTATAAGGTAAAAAAAACTAAGGATTTAGCTTAAATATTCTTAGAACCGACCAGTTCTAGACTACAGAATGCTTTCACCGGCATCTAAACCCAGACTGGCAGGTTATAAGGAAGCTAATTAGAACTAATCAAAAGCGTCGGGCGAGGTGGACCAGTCTTAGCAAAAAAGGGTAGGAAAATTAACTCCCTCATTACCAAAAAACAAAGAAACAGCAACTCAGCTGTGAAAGTCAATGTGTAAACGCGACGACCTCGTGGCGATACACCCATACAATCACCCCAGCATGGCGAAACACAAGACAAAATTCAGACTTCAGGTACCGGGTTAGATCCCGGATCAGGGAAAAAAGAAACAGCAGGAACAGGAATCAGCTCTCCAAGGATAAATTCAGAGCAGGAGCGAACACACAACACAACGCTAGGTTCAGGATTCAGTGGGATTCAATGTGAAGCCTTGGCAACGCCCCTAGGGTGAGGAACTTTATATATGAGTGCTTCACAAACAATAGGCTGGGCAGTAATTTTTAAACACACCCAATCCCAAAAAGCAGGAAAGGTTGGGGCCGCGCCCCTACAGAGCCAGACAACTCATCACAGAGGAACGCCTGACAGTGGTGCTGCCACACACGAGTAAGTCAAGCACCATGCAGAGGCTTTGCAAGCACGGACGGCTTTCACCAGGCCAGGCGCCTGACAAAGCTGCTGCCACACACGTTAATTTATGCACCAATGAGAGGACTTTGCAAGCTACGGACGGCTTTCACAGCGGTCGGAACCGCACATGCGGGCGGTCATGAAAGCAGCAAGCACTCAGCAAGTAGGGTACGCAGCAGAGCCGGGAATGAGCACCTCCATATAGGTAACAGACAACAGTATCCCGCTGGTTAGGGGAAAGGAACAAAAGGGTTAATGCAAAAGACATGCAGAGTAACGCTGGAAAACAAAATACAGATAATCCAGGTTACAATATGTCCTGCCTGGGAGGCTCAGGTGGGCAACAATGGGAGCCGGCTGCTATATTCTTTATAGAATCTTTTTTCTTTCTTCTTGTTTCTTTCCTCTTGTTTTTTCTTTTTTCTCTGTTTTTCTCTCCCTTTTTCTTTCCATCTTTTTTTCTCTCTGTTCTTTTTCTTTCTTTCTCTTGTTCTTTCTTTTCCCCCCTTTCTTTTTATCTTGTTTTTCTTTTTTTTCTTTTTTTTTCCCCTTTTTTCTTT
>JARQOD010000001.1:92593408-92657364 GCA_033576555.1 Oophaga sylvatica
TTGCCCGCTCTTGCTGCTTACACCGAAAGAACATCTGTAGAATCCACCCTTTTCTCACCATGGAAACAACAAAACCCTCACTGTAGCATTGATCCACTCCTGCCTGGACTACTGCAACGCTCTATTAATTGGCCTCCCCGTTACTAGACTTTCCCCTCTCCAGTCCATACTTAATGCAGCAGACAGGGTCATCCATCTGGCTAATCGGTATTAGTGTTGAGCATTCCGATACCGCAAGTATCGGGTATAGGCCGATATTCGCGGTATCGGAATTCCGATACTGAGTTCCGATACTTTTGCCATATCGTATACCGGAATTGGAAGTTCCCATAATGCTATGAGAGGCAGTGTCATTTTATTCAGCCAATGAGGAATCCTAAGAAGTGTGGGCACATCCTGTAAGGCTGCGGTCATGGTAATTAATGGCATGGCTGTGATTGTCTGCTGAAATGATGTCAGAATGCACTATAAAAGGCGCCGCCGCCATTTTGTTTTCACTCTGCTGTGAATTCAGTTAGGGACAGAACGCTGCTCTTCTGACTCTGAGGGACAGATAGAGATTGCGATTTTGTGAATTGTTCTGTAGGCAGGCTATTTTACAAACCACTGTGTAAAGCTTCATTTTTGCCTTGCATTGCTGTTTCACAGCTCTCTGCAAGGTCTGTGTGTGAGTGCAGGTGACACTGCAGTTTGGTCTGCATACACCGCTGGTTGTAGTCAGCTGCACGTATCACTGCCTCGTCCTTTTTTTTTTGTTTTTGTAATTGGTGCTGCTCCATTCAATTTCAATTAACTCTCATCTATTAGTGTGACGCGCTTCCATCCGTATCCAAAACATTGGTTGCAAACACTATAGAAGTACATAGCGGAGCCTTTCAGAGCTAGTGAACAGTTGTGTGCAGTGTTCACGGCTGTCTGTGAGGTGCCTGTGAGTGCAGCTCACACTGAAGTTAGTTCTGCATCCACTGCTGGTTGTAGTCTGCTAAGCGTGTGTCACTGTCTCATCCTTTTTTTTTTTTTTTGATTTGTTGTTGCTCCATTCAATTTCAATTAACTCTCATCTATTAGTGTGACGCGCTTCCATCAGTATCCAATACATTGGTTGCAAACACTATAGAAGTACATAGCGGAGCCTTTCGGCTGGTTTGCGGCCTGCAGGACCAGACAGATTAGTGTTACCTAGTGTTGAGCATTCCGATACTATCGGGTATATCGGGTATCGGCCCATTACCCGGCAATTGAATCAGAGGCTATTTTACTATGTAGAAGTGTATGAACTATAAATATATGTATATATATATATATATATATATGTCACAATTACATGTATATTGTAAGCTTTTCAGGGGATAGAGCTCTGGGATCGCCGTCCGGGTAGACGGAGTGGCACGGAAACAGTTCATTCACAGACAGCAGTTCTGGTAAAAACTGGCCGCAACCAGTTTTATTAAAGTCCACAGCAAACAGAACATAATCAAAACCAAATCATAAACATAAGCCCTGGGCTTGTCCAGCCACTTACTACACTTAGATAGATTTCCCTCTCTATCCGGGACCAGACTCTAACAGCCTGTCCCCAAAACAACACATATGTTCAGCATTTACCAGCATGGAGTTTCACAGAGTCTCCTCTTTGTGTCTGAAGGCATATCCAACGTCCAGACTTGAGAGAGCTCCCCTCCTATTCAGCAGCTATCCGCATGGATTCACACAGAGACTACTCCTGTGTCCGGGGTACATCGAGCACCCAGACTGAGACAGCTCATACTCCTGGAGACTCCTTCTTGTGCCTGGACTCCTTGTCCAGACTAAGCGAGCTCCACTCCTGGAGACTGCTTCTGTGCCTGGACTCCGTGTCCAGACTACGCGAGCTCTCTGTCTGTGTTCACAGACACCTACTTCTGGTCTCCTAATTAACACCTGAGTGGTTTCAGGCCTGAGCTGCAAGTGTGTAATGAATGTAAGGTGTAGTGACCTTTCTCTACCACTAGGTTTACAAAGCCATACATTTCCCTTATACCAGTCAGCAAAGTACCTAGGTGAAATGTACACCCCATTCATCACACATACCCTCACTGTCTCACATATCCCCCCCCTCTTCTCCAGACCGGAGGGCTGGTCATCCAGACCGGAGGGCTGGTTAACAATCCAAAAGAGACAGTGAACTCTGGACCAGTCATGGCCCTCATCAGCTTCATCTTCACTATTGTCATTTGTATCTTCACCTGAGCCATAGCCAACATCAGCTTTCTCTTCATCTGAAGCATCCGTACTACCCTGTACCCTCCCAGGCCTATGCTCTCTGCGGGCCTCGGGTCTCCTGCACGGTTTCATCTTGACCTTAGTGCCGGGCTCAGTTTCGGTATAGTGCCTCCTCAGAGAAGTACGACCAGGCACGTCAGAACACCTCTGCTGATTCTTCTTCTTAAATATCGGTTGACTCATAAAGTCTATTTCACAGACCTTAAGCTCCTCTGCTATGGTCTCTGACCATTTTAAGCTACACTGTTCAAATGATTGGGACTGCAGAAGGAGCTGATCGTTTTTCTTTTGCAGTACACATAATTCATCCTCTAAGTCTTCAGCTGAATTGTAATGTTCTAACCGTGACAACAGCATTCTTATAAAGAGCCTTAGACTTATTGAGCAGCATTTGCTCTTGCAACGAAGAGATTCCCTGTATCCTTCCTTTTACTTCATTGACCTTCTCACGAAGATGCTCATGGCTTTCATCACACTCCTTCATCACAGTTTGGAGTTTTTTCTGAGAAGTAATCAATTCATCTGGTACCTGTTGGACGTCTTTTATGTCTTCGGCCCCTTCTTCAGGCTCTTCTGGTAGAACATGCTCAAAAGCCCTACCGTCAGTCTTACATTCTACCTCTTCAGTCACATCATTATGGCCTCCAATATCTCCATTTATTCCAGCTTTCAAGTTCTCCTTGATAGCTGCATCTGTATACTCAGAACCCGCCGGATTCTTCTCTTCCACCACGTTCTGCATCCCATCTGAGCTCCCGTGTGTCTGCAGCGGCAACGGAGTGACACATCGCTTTTCCAATTTGTTGGGACGTGGCTCCGATGTAGACTCCATGAAAGTGCGCTTGAGCTCACCAATGCCAGCCTGATGGCTCAAAATCTCATCTTGTGATTTATCCAGATCCTTGGTGTCACTCGGGAACACTGCTGGGGCTCCGGGCGCCGAACTTCCAGCCTAAGCTTCACGAGTTGCAGCTACTGATCCGGACCGTAACCCGTCCGCGCCGCTGTCTTCGGCAGAAACAGATTCCTGGACAGAGTCAGTCCCCATATCTTCAGTTTTGTTCCTCACAGCTTCACTAGAGACCTCAGCTTCTGATGAGGCATCTGGCTTGGTGACTACCACTTCTATGGCTTTTTCCACCTCTGCAGCATCTCCCTCAGAGTCCTTGGCACTATGCAGATCCACACCATACCTTGGTAACTTCACATTTCCAACAGCATCTACTTGGGCTGTGTTCAGTTTCAGAGTCCTGCCTTTAAAGCTCAGCTCTCCTCCTTTCACCCTAGTCTTCGCCAGGAACCGGCCAACTGTAAAACATCTTCAGATGCCATCTTCTGTCCGGCTGCAAGGTCAGCATTAGCCTTCCTCTCAGGACTCTCAACCTCCTCTGCTACCATGCCTTCCTCATTTGCACTGGTTGCTTGATTGTCATCAGATGATTCACTATCACTACCACTATCCCTGTCTGACCCCTTTTTCTCAGCCACATCCGGCTCACTTTCAGGGTTATACAATTCATTCTCATTCTCATCCTGCTCACTTTCAGGGTATACAATTCATTCTCATTCACATCCTGATCTGGAACCTTAGTTAACATGTCATCCACAACATTAACTTCACCATCTGGTCCCTCAAGTATGTGACTATGTGACAACCCCAGCACTATACTTCTATATAGCTCAGGTACTAGGAGCTGGCTCACGACCTCTCCCTGGACTTCAGTGTCCCTATACAACAGGTTAGTGTTTATGGCAACATGAGGAAACCTCTCCTCAGAGCCAGGCTCTTGGGAAACCTCATTTAGAATCCTTATATTTTTCTGTGCCGTTTTAAGAGTGGGGTCTCGCCACTGCTCACTCTCAAAATTGTCACAGGATACAGGTAAGTCAGGGACACTCGGTTCCCGAGAACCACCATCCTCGTCTCCCACCATCACCTGCAAAGGAATTTCATCTCTATCACAGTCATCATCATTATCAATATCATTATCATGATTATGATCAGTATCATCATCACTATCATGATCATCATCATTATCATTATCAGCATCAGCATCATTATCATGGTCATCATCATTATCATGACCATCATCATCATCATTATTATCACATAAGTTTAACGGCCCACTAGCATTGTGTTCCGCCCCTCGGGACTGCGCACCCTCAGTAGGAGCTTCATCACACTGTCCATCAGAAACATTTTTCCCCCAGAGATCCTTAGACCGGGGAAAGTCATTACCCAATATAACGGGGTGCACCAGGTTCTTCACTACCCCCACTTCACATGAAACCTCCCCGCGTTTGGGGATCAAGTCCACGACAGTCTCTGGGTAGACTTTGGTGTCTCCATGAACGCACACCACACTCAGGTGTTTATCAGGGATAAAGTCCCTATTAATCAGGCTGTCACATACGGAAGTCACTGGACTCCCTGAGTCCAAGAGGGCCTGTGCTGGGCAGTCATTTACAACCACCGGGACACCTGTGGTCCAGTCTCTTCGGCTGAGGTGGACACACACACAGGTTCTGCGCAGGAGAGAGGGATCTGCCAACATCACAATACATAGGCTCCCCCTCTATTGGACAGTTGGCTGCAATTTCACGACATCTCCAACACTGTCCATCACACTTTCCCACCCACATGTCCCCTCGGGCCTGAACCCGCTTATCAGCATACCCCATGTCCCCAACAGCTGGAACGCTCTTACCGGGAGAGTTCGGCGTCCGGGAACTCTGAAGTGACGACCACTCAGACGGCTGGTCATGGAGGCAGTCTTTGGTGGCGAAGGCCCTCTCCATCAGGCTGACCAGACGATTGGCGTCCTGGTGGTCTCCTTGTCCGACCTCTGGCTGTACCTCAGGAGGACGTGCTCGGTGTAGCGGTCCACTATCACCTTTTCAACTCCATAATCAGGTTTGCTGACTGCAGACTCCCACTCCTTCTTTCCTGTAGGCAACTCAGGGGCCTTTACACCATTACTCGGGGACGAGGCGCTGAGAGGTTTTCCTAGTGCTGCAATCTGCTCAAGAAACAACTGATTAGCCTCCTGCTGCTGCTGCTGCCATCTCTGCTGTCTTTGCAGGTGTTGCTCTAGCCAGCTCTGCTGGTCCTGGACCAGGTGCTTAATGGACTCCTCCATACTGCCGGACTTATTTGTCTCAACAACGGCAGTCTTCTGTTGCACACTAAGTTGCGCCATTTGTTTAATCAGCTTCTCCAAGCTGTCATCCATACTGTCAGACTTCTCTGTCTTAACAACGGCAGTCTTCACACAAGACATCCACACTCCACAGTCTTTTCCACAGAAAATTCAGCTTTGCTGTGCAGACACTTTTTTTTTTTTTTTCTTTGACACACTTTTTTTTCTCTGCTGCTGCTTCAACAGACTTCACCTTTATTGCTGTCTCTAGCCACTGTGCTGCACGCACATTCTAGCACCAATTGTAAGCTTTTCAGGGGATATAGCTCTGGGATCGCCGTCCGGGTAGACGGAGTGGCACGGAAACAGTTCATTCACAGACAGCAGTTCTGGTAAAAACTGGCCGCAACCAGTTTTATTAAAGTCCACAGCAAACAGAACATAATCAAAACCAAATCATAAACATAAGCCCTGGGCTTGTCCAGCCACTTACTACACTTAGATAGATTTCCCTCTCTATCCGGGACCAGACTCTAACAGTTACATTGGATAGCCGACAGTGGCCCCAGTTCCTTTGCATTAACTTCCACCCTGTACACAGCAGAAAGCGCAGAGTTGACACATGAGGAACATGATCATCCACCTTTCACCTCAATCCTTTGCAAATCAACCAGTCTGAGCCCCAAGTCATGCAGCAGTTACTTTTGTTGCTTGATGACTCTTCTGGCTATTGTTCTGTAGGCCATCCACCTGGCACTGCTCCACAAGTGAAAGATATTGAGTGCATTGATGTCCAACCACTTGTTCAGTTGGAGGATGAGTAAGTGGGAGTGTTAGTGCACACTGTAAGCGGACCACTACAGGATATCTCCAATGATGATGAATACAGGTGCCAAGTGCTGTGTTTCTGCAGTGTGCAGACCACCAAAGAGGGCTGGGGTGAGGACTGGGTGGAAGATGATGCAGGTGATCATGAGGTCCTAAACTCCACATGGAGCAAAAGTCATCCTAGTGACGTGCCCAGTTCAGACAAAGAGGATGTGGTCATGCAGCCCCAGCAGCGCAGCAAAAGGGGGAGCATGGTGCAAAAGAACAGTGGGCAGCCCGTAGCCAGTACATCGCTGCTATTGCCCACTGTACCAAGAAAGTGAGAAAACCAAAGCCAGCTCAAAGGAGCTTCCTGGTGTAGCATTTCTTAACAAAGCAAATTTAATCACCAACAGCTCTCAATCACCTATTGAGTAGCTGTGTTCTGGAGCAGAGAAGGCTTTGGAAAAGAAAACGTAGGTCACCAAGACTTCTGAGTAAGAACGGCACTGGCCCCAGAGGAAGAAGCATCTACCTACAAAAATAATTACTTATTACTGTCCAGTGTGTGCAGCATTGGAGCAGAAGAAAAGGTCTGTTTTAAGGAGGCAAAGGTGCCTTCAGCCTCCGGAGTCCATACCGTAAGGTTAGTTCTCTTGCAGGTCAAGGCAGAAATTTAAGCTAGGAGAAATGTTAAATGAACTGGCTGTAGTAGTTAGCGAATCACACAACCAGCTGTGTTGCTTTCAGGTCATCAAGATGGGGTCACTTCAGGACAGCGTACACTTTCTTGGGATCCATCCTCAGTCCGGTCTCAGAGTTGATTTATACTAGGATGGGAGGAGAGGTTTGCTTGAAGATGCGCTTCTTGAATTTGGCCTACAAACGGTTCTTCCTCAACTTCTGCAGGACCTGGCGGACGACCCTCCTGTGTGTGGGCAAATCGCATGAGAACACCAATACGTAATCCAGGTAAACAATCACACAAAAGTAGAGTAGGTCCTGAAATATATTGTTCACTACTAGTTCTTGGAAGATTGCTGGGGCATTGCATTGTCCAAATGGCATTATGCGATACTCATAATGTCCATCTCGGGTGTTAAAGGCAATCTTCCACTCGTCCCCCTGGTGTATTCATATCATGATATATGCCCTTAGCAGATCAAGTTTGGTAAAGACCCTGGAACCTCTAAGATATTCAAACAACTCTGAGATGAGGTTGCCGCACCTTGGACAGGAGTGTATGTAGCCGCAAATTACAGCGTGTCCAATCAGGCGCTCACAGTCGGCAAATAGCACATCAGTTTTCTCCTGCTGGTCCTTCTGATGGGAGACCTTGTGATAAAAGTCAGAGACTGGAGCGGGTTCCATGGCTTGAGCAATCTGTAACGTATGTGGTAATGGAGCCACTATGCCATGGATTGAGGAGAACCTGGAAGGGCGCTACTGGGAAAACACCTGACTCTTTGCTAGAACCTCTATTGGTCTGTTTAGACTTGGCTACAGATGGACGCCAGATGCTACTCCAAGATGTACATCGTACACACGGCAGATGATCACCAAAGGGGCAAGAAGCTGTAACGACCAGAAATGGGGAGGCTCGAATGGTACAGGAAGGCATGGCCGGTACAGGCAGGCGTGGCTGATATACAGGCAGGCACAGTGGGTGCTAGAAGGTACGGCTGGTAAACAGGCAGGCAAAGCAGGTGCTGTCAGGTACGGCTAGTATAAACGCAGGCACGGCAGGTACTGGTAGGTCGAGCTGGTATATAGGCAGGCATATCTTGTATAGAGGCAGGTATGGCAGATGCAGTCAGGTACAGGTAAGCACATGCAGGTATGCTAGAATAGAGGACCTGAGAACTAGCAATCATGCAGACATGCAGAGTAAACACGTTGCTCAGTTACCTCCCAATAGGTGGAGGTGCCTTAAATAACTGGCTGAGGACACTTTAGAATAGTGTGCATTGTCTCTTTAAGAAACTGGGAGCAAGCACACATGACCTAAGTGCAGTGCCTGGGAATCTGCCAGACATGCGCAGACCCAGTGAGACCACAGCAGCATGGGGAACAGTGGGTTGAGGGCTAGTGAATGAGTCGGCATTAGTGTTGAGCATTCCGATACCGCAAGTATCGGGTATAGGCCGATATTCGCGGTATCGGAATTCCGATACTGAGTTCCGATACTTTTGCCATATCGTATACCGGAATTGGAAGTTCCCATAATGCTATGAGAGGCAGTGTCATTTTATTCAGCCAATGAGGAATCCTAAGAAGTGTGGGCACATCCTGTAAGGCTGCGGTCATGGTAATTAATGGCATGGCTGTGATTGTCTGCTGAAATGATGTCAGAATGCACTATAAAAGGCGCCGCCGCCATTTTGTTTTCACTCTGCTGTGAATTCAGTTAGGGACAGAACGCTGCTCTTCTGACTCTGAGGGACAGATAGAGATTGCGATTTTGTGAATTGTTCTGTAGGCAGGCTATTTTACAAACCACTGTGTAAAGCTTCATTTTGCCTTGCATTGCTGTTTTCACAGCTCTCTGCAAGGTCTGTGTGTGAGTGCAGGTGACACTGCAGTTTGGTCTGCATCCACCGCTGGTTGTAGTCAGCTGCACGTATCACTGCCTCGTCCTTTTTTTTTTGTTTTTGTAATTGGTGCTGCTCCATTCAATTTCAATTAACTCTCATCTATTAGTGTGACGCGCTTCCATCCGTATCCAAAACATTGGTTGCAAACACTATAGAAGTACATAGCGGAGCCTTTCAGAGCTAGTGAACAGTTGTGTGCAGTGTTCACGGCTGTCTGTGAGGTGTCTGTGAGTGCAGCTCACACTGAAGTTAGTTCTGCATCCACTGCTGGTTGTAGTCTGCTAAGCGTGTGTCACTGCCTCATCCTTTTTTTTTTTTTTGATTTGTTGTTGCTCCATTCAATTTCAATTAACTCTCATCTATTAGTGTGACGCGCTTCCATCAGTATCCAATACATTGGTTGCAAACACTATAGAAGTACATAGCGGAGCCTTTCGGCTGGTTTGCGGCCTGCAGGACCAGACAGATTAGTGTTACCTAGTGTTGAGCATTCCGATACTATCGGGTATATCGGGTATCGGCCGGCATTACCCGGCAATTGAATCAGAGGCTATTTTACTATGTAGAAGTGTATGAACTATAAATATATGTATATATATATATATATATATATATATATAATGTCACAATTACATGTATATTGTAAGCTTTTCAGGGGATATAGCTCTGGGATCGCCATCCGGGTAGACGGAGTGGCACGGAAACAGTTCATTCACAGACAGCAGTTCTGGTAAAAACTGGCCGCAACCAGTTTTATTAAAGTCCACAGCAAACAGAACATAATCAAAACCAAATCATAAACATAAGCCCTGGGCTTGTCCAGCCACTTACTACACTTAGATAGATTTCCCTCTCTATCCGGGACCAGACTCTAACAGCCTGTCCCCAAAACAACACATATGTTCAGCATTTACCAGCATGGAGTTTCACAGAGTCTCCTCTTTGTGTCTGAAGGCATATCCAACGTCCAGACTTGAGAGAGCTCCCCTCCTATTCAGCAGCTATCCGCATGGATTCACACAGAGACTACTCCTGTGTCCGGGGTACATCGAGCACCCAGACTGAGACAGCTCATACTCCTGGAGACTCCTTCTTGTGCCTGGACTCCTTGTCCAGACTAAGCGAGCTCCACTCCTGGAGACTCCTTCTGTGCCTGGACTCCGTGTCCAGACTAAGCGAGCTCTCTGTCTGTGTTCACAGACACCTACTTCTGGTCTCCTAATTAACACCTGAGTGGTTTCAGGCCTGAGCTGCAAGTGTGTAATGAATGTAAGGTGTAGTGACCTTTCTCTACCACTAGGTTTACAAAGCCATACATTTCCCTTATACCAGTCAGCAAAGTACCTAGGTGAAATGTACACCCCATTCATCACACATACCCTCACTGTCTCACATATCCCCCCCCTCTTCTCCAGACCGGAGGGCTGGTCATCCAGACCGGAGGGCTGGTTAACAATCCAAAAGAGACAGTGAACTCTGGACCAGTCATGGCCCTCATCAGCTTCATCTTCACTATTGTCATTTGTATCTTCACCTGAGCCATAGCCAACATCAGCTTTCTCTTCATCTGAAGCATCCGTACTACCCTGTACCCTCCCAGGCCTATGCTCTCTGCGGGCCTCGGGTCTCCTGCACGGTTTCATCTTGACCTTAGTGCCGGGCTCAGTTTCGGTATAGTGCCTCCTCAGAGAAGTACGACCAGGCACGTCAGAACACCTCTGCTGATTCTTCTTCTTAAATATCGGTTGACTCATAAAGTCTATTTCACAGACCTTAAGCTCCTCTGCTATGGTCTCTGACCATTTAAGCTACACTGTTCAAATGATTGGGACTGCAGAAGGAGCTGATCGTTTTTCTTTTGCAGTACACATAATTCATCCTCTAAGTCTTCAGCTGAATTGTAATGTTCTACCGTGACAACAGCATTCTTATAAAGAGCCTTAGACTTATTGAGCAGCATTTGCTCTTGCAACGAAGAGATTCCCTGTATCCTTCCTTTTACTTCATTGACCTTCTCACGAAGATGCTCATGGCTTTCATCACACTCCTTCATCACAGTTTGGAGTTTTTTCTGAGAAGTAATCAATTCATCTGGTACCTGTTGGACGTCTTTTATGTCTTCGGCCCCTTCTTCAGGCTCTTCTGGTAGAACATGCTCAAAAGCCCTACCGTCAGTCTTACATTCTACCTCTTCAGTCACATCATTATGGCCTCCAATATCTCCATTTATTCCAGCTTTCAAGTTCTCCTTGATAGCTGCATCTGTATATTCAGAACCCGCCGGATTCTTCTCTTCCACCACGTTCTGCATCCCATCTGAGCTCCCGTGTGTCTGCAGCGGCAACGGAGTGACACATCGCTTTTCCAATTTGTTGGGACGTGGCTCCGATGTAGACTCCATGAAAGTGCGCTTGAGCTCACCAATGCCAGCCTGATGGCTCAAAATCTCATCTTGTGATTTATCCAGATCCTTGGTGTCACTCGGGAACACTGCTGGGGCTCCGGGCGCCGAACTTCCAGCCTGAGCTTCACGAGTTGCAGCTACTGATCCGGACCGTAACCCGTCCGCGCCGCTGTCTTCGGCAGAAACAGATTCCTGGACAGAGTCAGTCCCCATATCTTCAGTTTTGTTCTTCACAGCTTCACTTGAGACCTCAGCTTCTGATGAGGCATCTGGCTTGGTGACTACCACTTCTATGGCTTTTTCCACCTCTGCAGCATCTCCCTCAGAGTCCTTGGCACTATGCAGATCCACACCATACCTTGGTAACTTCACATTTCCAACAGCATCTACTTGGGCTGTGTTCAGTTTCAGAGTCCTGCCTTTAAAGCTCAGCTCTCCTCCTTTCACCCTAGTCTTCGCCAGGGAACCGGCCAACTGTAAAACATCTTCAGATGCCATCTTCTGTCCGGCTGCAAGGTCAGCATTAGCCTTCCTCTCAGGACTCTCAACCTCCTCTGCTACCATGCCTTCCTCATTTGCACTGGTTGCTTGATTGTCATCAGATGATTCACTATCACTACCACTATCCCTGTCTGACCCCTTTTTCTCAGCCACATCCGGCTCACTTTCAGGGTTATACAATTCATTCTCATTCTCATCCTGCTCACTTTCAGGGGTATACAATTCATTCTCATTCACATCCTGATCTGGAACCTTAGTTAACATGTCATCCACAACATTAACTTCACCATCTGGTCCCTCAAGTATGTGACTATGTGACAACCCCAGCACTATACTTCTATATAGCTCAGGTACTAGGAGCTGGCTCACGACCTCTCCCTGGACTTCAGTGTCCCTATACAACAGGTTAGTGTTTATGGCAACATGAGGAAACCTCTCCTCAGAGCCAGGCTCTTGGGAAACCTCATTTAGAATCCTTATATTTTTCTGTGCCGTTTTAAGAGTGGGGTCTCGCCACTGCTCACTCTCAAAATTGTCACAGGATACAGGTAAGTCAGGGACACTCGGTTCCCGAGAACCACCATCCTCGTCTCCCACCATCACCTGCAAAGGAATTTCATCTCTATCACAGTCATCATCATTATCAATATCATTATCAGATTATGATCAGTATCTCATCACTATCATGATCATCATCTTATCATTATCAGCATCAGCATCATTATCATGGTCATCATCATTATCATGATCATCATCATCATCATTATTATCACATAAGTTTAACGGCCCACTAGCATTGTGTTCCGCCCCTCGGGACTGCGCACCCTCAGTAGGAGCTTCATCACACTGTCCATCAGAAACATTTTTCCCCCAGAGATCCTTAGACCGGGGAAAGTCATTACCCAATATAACGGGGTGCACCAGGTTCTTCACTACCCCCACTTCACATGAAACCTCCCCGCGTTTGGGGATCAAGTCCACGACAGTCTCTGGGTAGACTTTGGTGTCTCCATGAATGCACACCACACTCAGGTGTTTATCAGGGATAAAGTCCCTATCAATCAGGCTGTCACATATGGAAGTCACTGGACTCCCTGAGTCCAAGAGGGCCTGTGCTGGGCAGTCATTTACAACCACCGGGGACACCTGTGGTCCAGTCTCTTCGGCTGAGGTGGACACACACACAGGTTCTGCGCAGGAGAGAGGGATCTGCCAACATCACAATACATAGGCTCCCCCTCTATTAGACAGTTTGCTGCAATTTCACGACATCTCCAACACTGTCCATCACACTTTCCCACCCACATGTCCCCTCGGGCCTGAACCCGCTTATCAGCATACCCCATGTCCCCAACAGCTGGAACGCTCTTACCGGGAGAGTTCGGCGTCCGGGAACTCTGAAGTGACGACCACTCAGACGGCTGGTCACGGAGGCAGTCTTTGGTGGCGAAGGCCCTCTCCATCAGGCTGACCAGACGATTGGCGTCCTGGTGGTCTCCTTGTCCGACCTCTGGCTGTACCTCAGGAGGACGTGCTCGGGTGTAGCGGTCCACTATCACCTTTTCAACTCCATAATCAGGTTTGCTGACTGCAGACTCCCACTCCTTCTTTCCTGTAGGCAACTCAGGGGCCTTTACACCATTACTCGGGACGAGGCGTGAGAGGTTTTCCTAGTGCTGCAATCTGCTCAAGAAACAACCGATTAGCCTCCTGCTGCTGCTGCTGCCATCTTTGCTGTCTTTGCAGGTGTTGCTCTAGCCAGCTCTGCTGGTCCTGGACCAGGTGCTTAATGGACTCCTCCATACTGCCGGACTTATTTGTCTCAACAACGGCAGTCTTCTGTTGCACACTAAGTTGCGCCATTTGTTTAATCAGCTTCTCCAAGCTGTCATCCATACTGTCAGACTTCTCTGTCTTAACAACGGCAGTCTTCACACAAGACATCCACACTCCACAGTCTTTTCCACAGAAAATTCAGCTTTGCTGTGCAGACACTTTTTTTTTTTTTTTTCTTTGACACACTTTTTTTTTTCTCTGCTGCTGCTTCAACAGACTTCACCTTTATTGCTGTCTCTAGCCACTGTGCTGCACGCACATTCTAGCACCAATTGTAAGCTTTTCAGGGGATATAGCTCTGGGATCGCCGTCCGGGTAGACGGAGTGGCACGGAAACAGTTCATTCACAGACAGCAGTTCTGGTAAAAACTGGCCGCAACCAGTTTTATTAAAGTCCACAGCAAACAGAACATAATCAAAACCAAATCATAAACATAAGCCCTGGGCTTGTCCAGCCACTTACTACACTTAGATAGATTTCCCTCTCTATCCGGGACCAGACTCTAACAGCCTGTCCCCAAAACAACACATATGTTCAGCATTTACCAGCATGGAGTTTCACAGAGTCTCCTCTTTGTGTCTGAAGGCATATCCAACGTCCAGACTTGAGAGAGCTCCCCTCCTATTCAGCAGCTATCCGCATGGATTCACACAGAGACTACTCCTGTGTCCGGGGTACATCGAGCACCCAGACTGAGACAGCTCATACTCCTGGAGACTCCTTCTTGTGCCTGGACTCCTTGTCCAGACTAAGTGAGCTCCACTCCTGGAGACTCCTTCTGTGCCTGGACTCCGTGTCCAGACTAAGCGAGCTCTCTGTCTGTGTTCGCAGACACCTACTTCTGGTCTCCTAATTAACACCTGAGTGGTTTCAGGCCTGAGCTGCAAGTGTGTAATGAATGTAAGGTGTAGTGACCTTTCTCTACCACTAGGTTTACAAAGCCATACATTTCCCTTATACCAGTCAGCAAAGTACCTAGGTGAAATGTACACCCCATTCATCACACATACCCTCACTGTCTCACAATATATATATATATGTATTCTGTGTGTGCATATTTAGTGTTTACAAGGAAAGAAATGTTTTTTTTTAGTTCCGATATTTCTGTCCCATAGACTTGCATTGGATTTCCGGTATCGGAATCGGGTATCGCAGACACTTTTTGGGTATCGGCGATATCCATTCCGATCCGATACTTCTTGATATCGGGAAGTATCGCTCAATTCTAGTGTTACCCTATTTTTTGTAGCCATATCCTTATCTATTGCATTCTAGTTTCCTGCATTGTAATAGCTACAATAAGTTTGTGAGTGATACTATCGATTGTACATCTTTTGTCTCAATCACAACCTTTGTTTTTTTGTTGAAAAACACAAAAAAGTTAATAAAGTTCACCAAACACTACACTTGACACTTGCTAGGCCACATTAGCTGATATTAAAGTGTACAGTCATGGCCAAAAGTTTTGAGAATGACACAAATATTATATTTTCACATCATCTGCTGCCCTCTGGTTTTTATGTGTGTTTGACAGATGTTTTTATCACAGACAGAAATATAATAATTGCAAAAATATGAGTAACAAAAGCTTATATTGACAGTTAGAATGAGTTAATGCAGCAAGTCAATATTTGCAGTGTTGACCCTTCTTCTTCAGGACCTCTGCAATTCTCCCTGGCATGCTCTCAATCAACTTCTGGACCAAATCCTGCCTGATAGCAGTCCATTCTTGCACAATCAATGCTTTCATTTTGTTACAATTTTTAGGTTTTTGTTTGTCCACCCGTCTCTTGATGATTGACCACAAGTTCTCAATGGGATTAAGATCTGGGGAGTTTCCAGGCCATGGACCCAAAATCTCTATGTTTTGTTCCCTGAGCCATTTAGTTATCACCTTTGCTTTATGGCAAGGTGCTCCATCATGCTGGAAAAGACATTGTTGATCGCCAAACTGCTCTTGGAGGGTTGGGAGAAGTTGCTCTTGGAGGACATTCTGGTACTATTCTTTATTCATGGCTGTGTTTTTAGGCAAGACTGTGAGAGAGCCGATTCCCTTGGCTGAGAAGCAACCCCACACATGAATGGTTTCAGGATGCTTAACAGTTGGCATGAGACAAGACTGGTGGTAGCGCTCACCTTGTCTTCTCCGAATGAGGCATTTTCCTGATGTCCCAAACAATCGAAAAGGGGATTCATCAGAGAAAATAACTTTACCCCAGTCCTCAGCAGTCCACTGCCTGTACCTTTTGCAGAATATCAGTCTGTCCATGATGTTTTTTCTGGAGAGAAGTGGCTTCTTTGCTGCCTTCCTTGAGACCAGGCCTTGCTCCAAGAGTCTCCGCCTCACAGTGCGTGCAGATGCACTCACACCTGCCTGCTGCCATTCCTAAGCAAGCTCTGCACTGCTGGCAGCCCGATCCCGCAGCTGAAACACTTTTAAGAGATGGTCCTAGCACTTGCTGGACTTTCTTGGGTGCCCTGAAGTCTTTTTGGCAACAATGGAACCTCTCTCCTTGAAGTTCTTGATGATGCGATAGATTGTTGACTGAGGTGCAATCTTTCTAGCTGCGATACTCTTCCCTGTTAGGCCATTTTTGTGCATTGCAATGATGACTGCACGTGTTTCTTTAGAGATAACCATGGTTAACAGAAGAGATACAATGATGCCAAGCACCAGCCTCCTTTTAAAGTGTCCAGTGGTGTCATTCTTACTTAATCATGACAGATTGATCTCCAGCCATGTCCTCATCAACACCCACACCTGTGTTAATGGAGCAATCACTGAAAAGAGGTTAGCTGGTCCTTTTAAGGCAGGGCTGCAATGATGTTGAAATGTGTTTTGGGGGATAAAGTTCAATTTCTAGCCAAATATTGACTTTGCAAGTAATTGCTGTTAAGCTGATCACTCTTTATAACATTCTGGAGTATATGCAAATTGCCATTAGAAAAAGTGAAGCAGTAGACTTTGTAAAAATTAATATTTGTGTCATTCTCAAAACTTTTGGTCCATGACTGTAGTCCACACTTAATAAACTTAGTGTTTCTTATACCTGTTAGCAGCTGTTCAGGAATAAGCACACTAAGGCCTTAGTACTTTTCTGCCTATCTTTATCAATCTACCAAGATGAAGAAGGCAGGGAGTAAGACACATGGTCGTGGGCGTGGAGTTTCAGCAGGGAGAGGACGTGGGGATTCTGTGCCTGCTGCGGCCACCAGTGACACAGCATCCACCAGTTTTCCCCGTGAGCGGTCCTTTATGCGCAGTTTTTTAGGAGCTCGGAGTACCCCCCTGCTGCGGGAAGAACAAATTGAAGCCTTTGTTGGATGGATGGCAGCTAACGCATCGACTTCAATTGCTTCCACCTCCTCTCAGGATCAGAGCACTGAAGAGCAACCATCTGTCTCTTCACCACCTGCCAAATTGCCCAGGCAGTCAGAGAGCTCTGTACAGGAGCCAGCTCAGTCTCTACTTCTGTTCTCTGAATCTGTTGGCTTGGAAAGAGGAGGCCAGCCAAGCAGCATTCTAGAAAGTGAAGAAGAGGGAGTATGCAGTGATGCGCAACTGCTTAGTCTCTCTGAATCTGAAGAGGCGGGTGAGCCAGTGCCGATGGTCAGCACACCACAGAACGCATCTGATGATGATGAGACTCAGGTGCCAGTTTCTTTTGCGCATGGTGCTGGCCAGATGACAAAACAGCAGCAGGTGTTTGAAGAGGGTAGTGGAGATGATGAGGTCCTTGACCCATCATGGTGTGAGGAGCAGGAAGGTGGTGGGAGCAGCTCTGAGGAAGCGATTCCCCCAACTGTCCAAACAGGAGGGAGAGGTAGGCTGCAGACTCGGTTGCCTGTAGCCTCCAATTCGGCACCCGTTCGGAGCAGTTCTCTTCCAAAAGCCAAAACGGGCGCTCCCAGGACTTACAGTGCGTGGTCCTTTTTTGACACAGTTGCAGATGACATTTGCTATGTCAAATGCAAGCTGTGTAATCAAAAAGTCAAAAGAGGTAAAAGTGTCAGCAACCTCAATACCACTAATATGTGGAAACATGTGCGGACCAAGCACGTGGTGGAGTTACAAAGACACACTGGAGACGTAGGCCAACCTACAGCACCACCTACATCTTCAGCTCGTGTTGGAGCCTCTTCCTCCAGCTCACACACAGCTGTTTCGGCTTCCTCACAGGATCGCCATGGAAGAACCGGTCACTGGTGTACAGAGACCCAGTGTAATTCCACCCACAGCACCAAGTTCCCTGTCATCCTCACACTCCCAGGCCACAGTACAGCCATCGGTAGCACAGGTATGGGAGAAAAGGCGGCCCTACTCGGCAAACAATCCCAGAGCACAGGCTCTGAATGCTGGCATTGCAAAACTCCTGTCCCTTGAAATGCTGTCATTCAGGCTGGTGGAGACACATTCCGTAACTTCATGGCATTGGCAGTCCCACAATACAATGTGCCCAGCCTCTTTTATTTCAGCAGGCAAGCCGTTCCTGCCCTGCAAAAGCATGTGGAGGGAAAAATTAAACATGCGCTACTAAACGCCTTCAGTAGCAAGGTCCACCTGACCACCGATGTGTGGACCAGTACCCATGGACAAGGACAATAAATTTCCCTCACTGCCCATTGGGTCAATGTTGTGGAGTCGGGTACAGATCTTGCGAGTGGCGCTGTACGTGTTCTGCCAACTTCAAGGATTGCAGGAACCAGTCTGTACACATTGACTCCTCCTCCTACTCCAGTTCCTCAGAATCATCGCTGAAGGAGCCGTCACGGTCTACCTCAACATGGACCCGTGAACGCTTACCTGTTACGACCGATATGAGCACAGCCGTGGCAAAACGTCAACAGGCCGTCCTGAAATTAATTTCAATGGGGAATCGAAGCCACACAGCGCAGGAGCTCTGGAATGCCATAAAGCAGGAGAGCGATGTGTGGTTTGTGTCAACGAATCTCCAGCCAGGCTTGGTAGTGTGTGACAATGGCCGAAATCTGGTGGCAGCTCTGGGCCTAGGCAACCTCATTCACATACCATGTCTGGCACATGTGCTCAACTTGGTCGTGCAGAGTTTTTTGAGGGACTATCCGGATATTGATGCACTGCTGCACAAGGTCCGCCTAGAGTGCGCTCACTTGCAGCGTTCCAGCATGGCCAGATCGCGCATTGCAGCTCTGCAATGCCGATTCCACCTTCCGGAACATCGCATCATATGTGACCTACCCACCAGGTGGAATTCCACGTTACATATGTTGGAGCGGTTGTGTGAGCAGCAGGCAGCAGTAATGGAGTACCAGCTGCATCAGGCGCAATCAACTCGCAATTTGCGCCGTTCACACTTCACCACCACTGAGTGGGCCTCTATGAAGGACATCTGCCACGTTTTGCGTGCGTTTGATGACTCAACGCGGATGGCGAGTACAGATGATGCACTAGTCAGCATGACTGTCCCCCTTATCTGCCTGCTTCAAAAAACACTACAAGCACTAAGGGATGAGGTTTTGGAAGAGGTGGATGATGAGGAGTCACAAATTCCATCACCTTCTGGACAGTCAGCGCAACGTGGTTCCTCACAAAGGCCTAGGCAGGGGACACTTTGTGAGGAGGATGAGGAGGAGTCAATGGAGGAGGAAGACATCGCTCCAGAGGAGAGAGGTACACAATGCTCTAGCAGTCAGTATGTAGAGAGAGGGTGGGGTGATGCAGAGCAGGCAGAGATGACGCCTCTTGCAGGGGACAACGTTTCTTGGCCAGTTGGGAATCTGCAGCACATGGTTGATTTCATGCTGTAGTGCCTGAGAAACGACCGCCGCATCGCCCACATTCTCACCACATCTGATTATTGGGTGTACACCCTCCTAGACCCTCGCTACCGGGACAACTTACAAAGCCTCATAACACCATTGAACCGGGAGCGTAAAATGCGGGAGTACCAAGACACACTGGTGCAATCCATCATGTTCTCCATTCCAGCCTAGAGCACTGCTGCAGCTACTGCTTTACAAAGAAGCTCTGTGCGTCGAGGCAGTGGAGGAAGCTCTGCACCAAGAGGGAGCAGAAGCAGTGCCTCTGCACAGGGCAAGACCAGTATGGCCCAAATGTGACGAAGTTTTGTGTCACCGCCACAAATGTCTACACCATCACAGACGGCTCCAGGCAGCAGGAGGCAACGTTTCCGTCAGATGGTGACAGACTACATGTCTTGCCCTCTCAGTGTACTCCCAGACGGCTCTTCCCCCTTCAAGTTTTGGGTCTCTAAGCTGGATACATGGCAAGAGCTTAGCCAGTATGCATTGGAGGTGCAGGCTTGCCTGCTGCTAGTGTATTATCGGAGCGCGTCTTTAGTGCCACAGGTGGTGTACTAACAGACCGTCGCATGTGACTATCCTCCGATAACGTTGACCGGCTTACTTTTCTGAAAATGAACAAGGCATGGATCTCGCCTGAATTTGCCTGTCCGGTTTCCTATTAAATAACTGGTTGGCAACAGTATCCATGTCTCCTGTTCTGTTCATCTTTCTACCACCTGAACTGTACTCCCTGGGCTCCAACACTGCCAGTTGCTGCTCAGAAGTGCCGTGTGCACAGAGAAAAACACAAGCTCCTGTGTTAGTGGGGTTCAGTAACGCCAGCTGTTCCCCTGCTGTGTGTCCGGCAATAAGTCTCCTGCTCCCTCCACATACACACAACATCAGATGTCTAACTTGCTCCACATAGGGAAGAGCCAACAACCTGATTGATATGCTCAAAACCCGAAAAAACGGCAGCTTTCCAACCATAAAATGATGAATTTTAGTACCAAATATGTACAAATATACATTTTAAATATAAGTGCATATATGCACATGGCGAGTACAAATGCTAACCAAAAAGCCTACATAGGGTATAGGGGTTGAAATGAATGCATACAAGTACATTTCATAATCCATTATTGCTGCTTAAGGAACGGTATCTACACCTGTAATATACTGCAGACAATGGATGTAGGACTAGTCATCATCATCATCATGACTTATATATGTGACAGTAAAAAATACACAGACTGAGGACAACTGTAAGTTCACACCCCATATATGAAAGTTCCTGCATGTAATCCTGATAATAAGGCGCAATAATCATGCATAACATATAAAAGTTCATCGTGCATAGTGAAAATATCAATGTATACCTGCAAGTGCAGGTGAAACAACGCCAACGGATAGAAAATGTTTATGCTATCTAGTTATCACAGTGCATAGCTACTGATGGACAATGGCGATATAATACTGTACCTCAATAAAGGCAGCGGCACCCCTCATGCTTGTTTTGCTTGTAGCTTCTTCAAGAGGGGATGTGCGTGTTTGGTTGCTCATAGGTGCATGTTTATACAGGAAATCAGTCATGATGGCGGCTTTGGAACGGCCCTACCGCTGAAGAACGCTGTGCAACGTCACTGCAAGTGAGTGTCATATAACGGCCAGACGCTCCCCTACTCGACGCGTCAGAGCAGGAAGGCAGTGTGGGCGGAAAAACCGTCACGCAAGCATACATGCACTTCCCCTCTTCAACTTTCTACAAGCGAAAAGCGCATGAGTGCTGCCGCAGCCTTTATTGACGTAGAGTATTATATCGCCATTCGCCATCACTGGCTATGCACTCTCTGATACTTAGATAGCATATACCTTGGCTATCCGTTGGCTTTGTTTCACCTGCACTTGCAGGCACCCACAGCAATTTTCACTATGCACGATGCATTTTTTATCGGTTATGCTTGATCATTGATTATTGCGCCATATTATCATGATTCCATGCTGGACATTTAATATATGGGGTGTCAAGTAACAGTTTTCCTCAATGAGTGTATTTTTAACTGTCACATATAACTTGTAATGATGATGATGACTAGTACTACATCCATTGTCTGTACTATATTACGGGTGTACATAGCATTCCTTAGGCAGCATTAATTTCTTAAGAAATGTACTTATATGCATTCATTTCAACCCCTATAGGTTGTTTTTTTTTGTCGGGTTGCATTTCTTGTTGCCATGTGCATATATGCGTTTATATTTTAAATGTCTTTATTTCAATATTTTTGAATTCAATGCATCATTTTATGGTACTAGTAAAGCCAATACTCTTGTTTGGAGTATATACATTTTGAAGTGCCATGGAACAAGGCAACTACTCTATATGTGATTTCTACACCCTCCTTGACCCTGGGCTTCAACACCGCCAGTTGCTGCTCAGAAGTGCTGTATGCACAGAGAAAAACACTTGCTCCTGTGTTTGTGGGGTTCAGTAACGCCAGCTGTTCCCCTGCTGTGTGTCCGGCAATAATTCCTGCTACCTCCAAATAAAAGTTACACCAGAGATTACACTTGCTCATACTAGACCTCAGCCTACACCCTCCTTGACCCTGGGCTTCAACACCACCAGTTGCTGCTCAGAAGTGCTGTATGCACAGAGAAAAACACTCGCTCCTGTGTTTGTGGGGTTCAGTAATGCCAGCTGTTCCCCTGCTGTGTGTCCGGCAATAATTCCTGCTACCTCCAAATAAAAGTTACACCAGAGATTACACTTGCTCATACTAGGCCTCAGCCTACACCCTCCTTGACCCTGGGCTTCAACACTGCCAGTTGCTACTCAGAAGTGCTGTATGCACAAGGAAAAACACTCGCTCCTGTGTTTGTGGGGTTCAGTAATGCCAGCTGTTCCCCTGCTGTGTGTCCGGCAATAATTCCTGCTACCTCCAAATAAAAGTTACACCAGAGATTACACTTGCTCATACTAGACCTCAGCCTACACCCTCCTTGACCCTGGGCTTCAACACCACCAGTTGCTGCTCAGAAGTGCTGTATGCACAGAGAAAAACACTCGCTCCTGTGTTTGTGGGGTTCAGTAACGCCAACTGTTCCCCTGCTGTGTGTCCGGCAATAATTCCTGCTACCTCCAAATAAAAGTTACACCAGAGATTACACTTGCTCATACTAGGCCTCAGCCTACACCCTCCTTGACCCTGGGCTTCAATACTGCCAGTTGCTACTCAGAAGTGCTGTATGAACAGAGAAAAACACTCGCTCCTGTGTTTGTGGGGTTCAGTAATGCCAGCTGTTCCCCTGCTGTGTGTGTCCGGCAATAATTCCTGCTCCCTCCACATGCTCAAAACAACATCAGATGTCTAACTTGCTCCACAAAGGGATGAGGCTACACCCTGATTGATATGCTCAAAACGAGAAAAACGGCAGCTTTCAAACCATAAAATGATTAATCGTTGTCCCAAATATGTTCCAAAATACTTTTTAAATATAAGTGCATATATGCACATGTCGAATACAAATGCAAACAAAAAAGCCTACATATGGTATAGCAGTGATGGCGAACCTTGGCACTCCAGCTGTTGGAGAACTACAACTCCCAGCATGCCTCAACTGCTGCAGGTTGCAAGGGCATGCTGTGAGTTGTAGTTTTACAACAGCTGGAGTGCCAAGGTTAGCCATAACTGGTATAGGAGTTGAAATGAATGCATACAAGTACATTTCATAATCCATTGGTGCTTAAGGAACGGGATCTACACCTGTAATATAGTGCTGACAATGGATGTAGGACTACTCATCATCATCATTACTTATATTTGTGACAGTAAAAAATACACTGATTTAGGCCAACTCTTAGTTCACACCCCATATATGAAAGGTCCAGCATCTAATCCTGATAATAAGGCACAATAATCATGCATAACCTATAAAAAGTGCATCATGCATAGTGACAATAGCAAGTTATACCTGCAAGTGCAGGTGAAACAACGCCAACTGATAGAAAAGGTTTATGCTATCTAGGTATCAGAGTGCATAACGACTGCTGGACAATGGCGATATAATACTGTACCTCAATAAAGGCTGCGGCACACCTCCCGCGCATTTTGCTTGTAGCTTCTTCAAGAGGGGACGTCCATGTATGTTTGCTCATAGGTGCATGTTTAGAGAGTAAAGCAGTCATGACGACGGCTTTGTGTTGGCGCTACGCTAGCGCTGACGAACGCTGCGCAACGTGACTACAAGTCAGCATCATATAGTGCACAGACGCTCCCCTACCCAACGCTTCAGAGCAGGAAGCCAGTCTGTGCGTCAAAACCAACGCACAAGCATACATGCACTTCCCCTCTTCAACAAGCTACAAGCAAAACGAGCGTGAGTGGTGCCGCAGCCTTTATTGGGGTAGAGTATTATATCGCCATTCGGCATCAGTGGCTATGCAGTCTGATCGATAGCATATACCTTATCTATCCGTTGGCACGGTTTCACCTGCACTGGCAAGCATACATAGCAATTTTCACTATGCACAATGCACTTTTTCTAGGTTATGCTTGATCAGATCATTGATTATTGCACCATATTATCAGGATTACTTGCTGGACCTTTAATATATGTGCTGAGCCTGTTAACTAACATTTTTCCGCAATGACTGTATTTTTTACAGTCACATATAACTTGTAATGATGATGATGAGAAGTCGCACATTCATTGTCTGCACTATATTACAGGTGTACATACCGTTACTTAGATAGCATTAATGGATTATGAAATGTACTTGTATGCATTCATTTCAACCCCTATACCCTTTATTTTTGTGTTTTTGGTTGCATATATGCGTTTATATTTTTAATGTCTTCATTTCTATATTTTTGAATTCAATTCATCATTTTATGGTAGTAAAGCTTATCTTTCTCTTGTTTGGAGTATATACATTTTGAAGTGCCACGTAACAAGGCAACTACTCTATATGGGCTTTCTAGACCCTCCTTGACCCTGGGCTCCAACACTGCCAGTTGCTGCTCAGAAGTGCTGTATGCACAGATAAAAACATTCGCTCCTGTGTTACTGGGGTTCAGTAATGCCAGCTGTTCCCCTGCTGTGTGTCCAGCAAGAAGTCCTGCTGCCTCCAGTTTCAAGTTACACCAGATTAGAAAGTTGTTCATACTAGGCCTCAGCCTACACCCTGACTGACCCTGGGCTTCAACACCGCCAGTTGCTGCTCGGAAGTGCTGTATGCACAGATAAAAACACTCGCTCTTGTGTTACTGGGTTCAGTAATGCCAGCTGTTCCCCTGCTGTGTGTCCGGCAAGAAGCCCTGCTGCCTCCAATTTCAAGTTACACCAGATTTGAAAGTTGCTAATACTAGGCCTCAGCCTACACCCTGACTGACCCTTGGCTCCAACACCGCCAGTTGCTGCTCGGAAGTGCTGTATGCACAGATAAAAACACTCGCTCTTGTGTTACTGGGTTCAGTAATGCCAGCTGTTCCCCTGCTGTGTGTCCGGCAAGAAGCCCTGCTGCCTCCAATTTCAAGTTACACCAGATTTGAAAGTTGCTCATACTAGGCCTCAGCCTACACCCTGACTGACCCTGGGCTCCAACACCGCCAGTTGCTGCTCGGAAGTGCCGTCTGCATAGTCAACACTTGCTCCTGTGTTATTGGGGTTCAGTGATGTCAGCTGATCCCCAGCTGTGTAGCTGGCAATCTTTCCTGCTCTGTCCACACTCACACAAGTCCAGATTTTCAACTTGCTCCAATTTGTCCTCTGCCTCCACTCTGTTTCTACTCTCATCCCTGGGCTCCAACACCTCCAGTTGCTGCTCAGAAGTGCCGTCTGCACAGTCAACACTTGTTCCTGTGTTATTGGGGTTCAGTAATGTCAGCTGATCCCCAGCTGTGTAGCTGGCGATCTTTCCTGCTCTGTCCACACTCACCCAAGTTCAGATTTTCAACTTGGTCCAATTTGTCCTTTGCCTCCACTCTGTTTCTACTCTCATCCCTGGGCTCCAACACCTCCAGTTGCTGCTCGGAAGTGCCGTCTGCACAGTCAACACTTGCTCCTGTGTTATTGGGTTCAGTAATGTCAGCTGATCCCCAGCTGTGTAGCTGGCAATCTTTCCTGCTCTGTACACACTCACCCAAGTTCAGATTTTCAACTTGGTCCAATTTGTCCTTTGCCTCCACTCTGTTTCTACTCTCATCCCTGGGCTCCAACACCCCAGTTGCTGCTCGGAAGTGCCGTCTGCACAGACAACACTTGCTCATGTGTTATTGGGCTTCAGTAATGTCAGCTGATCCCCAGCTGTGCAGCTGGCAATCTTTCCTGCTCTGTCCACACTCACCCAAGTTCAGATTTTCAACTTGGTCCAATTTGTCCTCTGCTCCACTCTGTTTCTACTGTCATCCCTGGGCTCCAACACCGCTAGTTGCTGCTCGAAGTGTCTTGGCAGTATCCCTGCCACCTGGTACAGCACGCACTGTTTCCGTGCAGTGTCACGTCACTTTGCCTCCATAATTGTCCTGTCGTGTGGTGGTAGCCGACTCTATGTGCGCTGCATAGTGCTTCCTATTGGGCTCGGATCATTACTAAGCTTTCGTAGGCCAATGGGTCAGACCCCCTGTAACTTGGATTCGTACGCGCCGGCACGCTTTCAACTTATTTTCAGTACCTTCACTACCCTCGGGTTCCAGTACATCAGCTGGTTCTCTCGCAGTGTCTTTGGCTAGGTACTCCTCCTGCCCAGCCTGGTTACAGCACGCCAGCTGTTTCCGGGCAGTGTCAACGTCACTTTGCCTCCAATAAGTTGTCCTGTCGTGTTGCGGTCGGGTTAGCCGACTCTATGGTGCCTGCAGTTTAGGTGCTTCCTATGTGGCCTGCGGGATATGTACTAAAGGCTGTTTCCGTAGTGCCAATAGGACAAGCACCCCCTGTAGGACTGTGGGATTCGGTAACTGCGGCCGGCTCGGGCCTTTCAACTTTATTTTTCATGGGTACCTTCAGCTACCCATCCGGGTTCCAGTACCGTCAGCTGGTTCTCGGCAGTGCCTTTGGCCTAGGTGCCTCCATCTCGGTATCCGAGTTCCAGCAACATCTGCTGCTCCTTGGTAGTGCTTTGTAGCACAGGTACCTAATGCTTAGTAACCGTGTCCCAGTACCGTCAGCTGGTCCTCGGTTGTGCCATTGGCTCTGTTCCTTCTACTACCCATCCGAGTTCCAGCACAGTCAGCTGGTCCTCGTTACTTCCATTGTCTCTTGTACCCTCTGCTACACATCCGGGTTCCAGTACCGTCAGCTGGTTCTCGGCAGTGCCTTTGGCCTAGGTGCCTCCATCTCGCTATCCGAGTTCCAGCAACGTCTGCTGGTCCTTGCTAGTGCTTTGTAGCACAGGTACCTCCTGCTTAGTAACCGTGTCCCAGTACCGTCAGCTGGTCCTCGGTAGTGCCATTGGCTCTTGTTCCTTCTACTACCCATCCGAGTTCCAGGACAGTCAGCTGGTTCTTGGCAGTTACTCAGCCTTCTTGTACCTTCAGCTACATTTCCAAGTTGAAGATTTTTGAAATGGTTTTTTTGGTAATCACTCTGGATCTCCCTGACGACGACCCCGAAGATGAGGACCCTGAAGACGACGACCCTGAAGACCACCCCGAAGAAGACGACGATCCCAAGGACGAAGACCATGAAGACGACGAGCATGAACCCCACCCCAAAGAAGAAAAAAAAGATTACCCAGAAGAAGATGACCAAGAGGACAAAGAAGATAAAGACAACCAACAAGATACAGAACAAGAGACAGAAGACCAAGAAGCAGAAGAACAAAAAGCAGAAGAACATTAAGCATAAGACCAAAAATCAGAGCAAAAGATATGCTCTAAATTATAAGCAGAAGAAGACTAAGCAGTGTATGGGGATGAGTCCGTTCCTCCTCGTGGTGCCCCTGGAAAATGCCTGCTGCTGCAGGCCCAACTGAACGCGGACAAATACTGTTGTAAATCTTGTGACAGCAAGAACGGAAGGTGTAATCTTCAAACTTTTAGAGATTACAACTACAGGAATGCCTGTCACAAAGAAGATGAATAGGAAGAAGATGAAGAAGTAGAATATGAAGAATAATAATAGTTGAATAAGAAGAATATGAAGAATGTTAAAAAAAAAATAATAGGAAGAAGTTGAAGAAGAAGATAAATAAGGTGAAGAAGAAGTTGATGAAAAAGATGCTGCTGCTGAGGATCATGAAGGAGAAAGTGTGGGAGAAGTAAAAAAGAAGGTGAAGAGCATGGAAGTAGTGAAACATTCATATGTGCCAAAATAGAAAAAAGGTTAACAACATAGTCAATTTCTTCGTAACTCCGAACGTCTTAAAAAGAAAATGTATTCCTGCTATTCCATTTGATTGGGCTAAACTTCTATGCCTTTAATGTCTCCTCCACCTCCCCCAATACATTCTACATTATTCTTAGTTGTTTTCCTTCATGTACAATTAACCTACAAGGAAAGAAAGGGGTTATTTTAATTCCGATATTTTTGTCCCATTGACTTACATTGATTTCCGGTATCGGAATCGGCGATATCCGATACTTTTTGAGTATCGGACCGATCCAATCTGATCCGATATTTTGCAATATCGGAAAGTATCGCTCAACACTAGTCAGCATCCTTGCCCGGGAAGAAGAGGATGGGATTCGCACAGGGATGCTGATACAACAACAGTCAGAGCCTGAGGCGAGGCATAAATGTTGTGAACCTGAGCAGCACCTGCATGACGAGGCATCTGAATTCCAAGCATGAGGTAGAGTGGAGTACACACCTTAAAAAGCATGACAGATCTGTGCCTCATCCTGCTCCCTCTTCTACTGTGGCTCGACCTCTTCCTCTCGCTCACGATCAACAGGGTCACCAAGCATCTGCACACCGCACAACGGAAGTGTTCAGCTTTCCATCCCCTAAACCCTCGAGATAAAGAGGAGATATCCCCTACCCACCCACGAGTCATGGTCCTGAATGACAGTATTTCCAAATTACTGGACTTTGAAATGCTGCCATTTTTCCTTGTGGAAATGGACAGTTTTAAAATACTAGTGTCGGTGGATGTCTGGCAATACGTTCATCCCAGGCACCACTACTTTACCAGGCGTGCCAAACCTTCCCTACACACACAATAAAGTGTGGACTGCATAATGCCATCAGTGACAAGGTCCTCATAACCACCGATACGTGGACCAGTAAGCATGGCCAGGGAAATTCCATCTCTCTAACTGTCCACTGTGTAAAAGTAGTGATGGCTGGGAAAGAGATTGAAGGTGTTCCAGCCCATGTTCTACCACCACCGAGGATTGCTGGACGTTTCTCTGTCTACGTTGCCTCCTATTCCACTTCCTCCACCGCTTTCTCTTCCGGTCACAATAAGCCTGTGTGAGACGCACATCCCTTGCCTTTTGCATGTGCTGAAAAACTACCCAGATATGTAAGAGTTGTTGTTGAAAGTGCGGGCAGTGCATGTGCGCATTCAGTGTTCTCACCCTGCTGCTCACCTGTCTGCGCTGCAGCATCACTTCTGCCTTCCCGCTCACCACCTCATATTCGACGTACCCATAAGGTGGAACTCCATCTTGCATATGCTGGAGAGACTGTGCGAACAGCAGAAGACAATAGTGGAGTTTCAGCTGCAGCATGAACGGCTGAGTTGCTCTGTGGAACGACACCACCTAACCACAAACGAGTGGGCCTCCATGCCGAATGTGTGCGCTGCATTACGCTGCTTTGAATACTCTGCCATTATGGCCAGCGTCTTACTATACCACTTATACAGTACAGACCAAAAGTTTGGACACACCTTCTCATTCAAAGATTTTTCTGTATTTTCATGACTATGAAAATTGTAGAATCACATTGAAGGCATCAAAACTATGAAGTAACACATGTGGAATTATACAATACACTTTACAAAAAAGTGTGAAACAACTGAAAATATGTCTTATAGTCTAGGTTCTTCAAAGTAGCCACCTTTTGCTTTGATTACTGCTTTGCACGCAGAAAAATTGAACGGATGGACACTACATGCCTGGTTCCCACCGTGAAGCATGGAGGAGGTGGTGTGATGTGTGGGGGTGCTTTGTTGGTGACACTGTTGGGGATTTATTCAAAATTGAAGGCATACTGCACCAGCATGGCTACTACAGCATCTTGCAGCAGCATGCTATTCCATCCGGTTTGCGTTTAGTTGGACAATCATTTATTTTTCAACAGGACAATGACCCCAAACACACCTCCAGACTGTGTAAGGGCTATTTGACCAAGAAGGAGAGTGATAGGGTGCTACGCAAGATGACCTGGCCTTCACAGTCACCAGACCTGAACCCAATCGAGATGGTTTGAGGTGAGCTGTACCGCTCACTGCTTCAATTTTGAATAAATCCCCAACAGTGTCACCAGCAAAGTACCCCCACACCATCACACCACCTCCTCCATGCTTGACGGTGGGAACCAGGCATGTAGAGTCCATCCGTTCACCTTTTTTGCGTGCAAAGCAGTAATCAAAGCAAAAGGTGGCTACTTTGAAGAACCTAGAATATAAGACATATTTTCAGTTGTTTCACACTTTTTTATAAAGTGTATTGTATAATTCCACATGTGTTAATTCATAGTTTTGATGCCTTCAGTGTGATTCTACAATTTTCATAGTCATAAAAATACAGAAAAATCTTTGAATGAGAAGGTGTGTCCAAACTTTTGGTCTGTACTGTATGCCTACAAGAAAAAACAGTTCAGGAGATGAGGATCAGGCCCAATTCACACCGTTATTAGGCCTATCGTCCACACATGGCTCGGAGGATGGGTTACTGTCCCAACAGCGGCCAGGTACCCAACTGTACAGCCAAGGGACAGTTTGGGAGGATGAGGAGAAACAATCATGTTCACAGCATGGTGGCATTCAAAGCAGCTCACGGGTATCGCTGGAACGTGACTGCGGGGATACAGAGGATCTGCCCTTTGTTTGACATTAAAGGTGGAAAAAGTTCTGAAATGATTTTTCTTGGTATTATTCTTATACATGACAAAGACTGGCATTTTAATGGGAACATGTAGATTTTTTAGATCCACTGTATCGTACAATGATGGGAGTAGAGCATGAGCACAATTATGTATGATTCGTACCTTTGTTCAGATTTGCAGTAATTTTTTTCTTAAAGACAAGTTAATTACGTCTCAACTCAGCACGTTCTAGGCTTCCACCTGCATTTTCAGGATGTTTTTCTTTAGACACCATAAAATGTCGGTCCTACCTATTGTTCTATGTCTTATGCAACTTTACTCTGCCTTATATTCATTGAAAAAAAAGTTAATCACTGTATGACATCCTTCTGGCAAACAACAGCTGCAAAGGAAGAGGAAAGCTGTTAGCCATCTTTGGATGATGCACTTTGCTTATAACACGAAGGAGTTTAACCAGTCCTCGACTGTATGCAAATATATCCTTCAGGAAAAGACATCACAGGAAGAGCTCCAAGTAGAAACAATAGTGTGAACTGGATTCCTCTTTGTATTTTTGGAACATCTGGATTGTGTGACTACTAACGAATGGTTAATTTTTTACACACAGAGTAGACTTCTCTCTCACTGTATATATTATATTCACACAGCTGGTGAAATAAGTATTGAACACGTCACTAATTTTCTAAGTAAATATATTTCTAAAAGGTGCTATTGGCATGACATTCGCAATAGATGTCATTAACAACCCACCTAATCCACACAGACAAAGAAATCAAACCACAGATGTCCACAAATTATGTGTAATAATTAATAATAATAATTAATGTGTAATAAGGAGAAATAACACTGAAAAAGTATTGAACACATGACGAAAGATAGGTGCAGAAGGCCATGGAAAGTCATGAAACTAGCTGAAATCAATCAGTAATTAAAAAGCAAACCTGCCACTTAGTGAAAAATAATATCAGGTGGTTCATCTGATGTACTATAAAAAGGTGTGATCTTATTAAGGGTAAAACCAGTGAGCTGTCTCAAGACCTTCACAACCTTATTGTTGCAAAACATAGTGATGATAGAAGAATTTCTAGGCTATTGAAGGCTCCAGTGAGCACTGTTGGGGCCATAATCCAGAAGTGAAAATAACATAATTTCACCATAAACTGTCTATTACTAGGTGCTTCCCCTCAAGATTTCACACAGAAAAGTGAAAAGAATTATCAGAAGAGTTGTCCAAGAGTCAAGGACCACCTCTGGAAAGCTACAGAAAGACCTGGAATTCAGCAGGTACAATTGTTTAAAAAAAACCTATAAATAATGCACTCAACCACCATGGTCTGTATGAACGTTCACACCACGCAAGATTCCAGTGCTCAACAAAAAGCATGTTCAAGTATATTTAACCCCTTCACCCCAAGGGTGGTTTGCACGTTAATGACCAGGCCAATTTTTACAATTCTGACCACTGTCTCTTTATGAGGTTATAACTCTGGAACGCTTCAACGGATCTTCGCGATTCTGAGAATGTTTTCTCGTGACATATTGTACTTCATGTTAGTGGTAAAATTTCTTCGATATACCTTGCGATTATTTTTGAAAAAAACGCAAATATGGCGAAAATTTTGAAAATTTTGCAATTTTCAAACTTTGAATTTTTTTTCCCTTAAAACAGAGAGATATGTCACACAAAATAGTTAAGAAATAACATTTCCCACATGTCTACTTTACATCAGCACAATTTTGGAACCAAAATTTTTTTTTGTTAGGAAATTATAAGGGTTAAAAGTTGACCAGTGATTTCTCATTTTTACAACAAAATTTACAAAGCCATTTTTTAGGGACCACCTCACATTTGAAGTCACTTTGAGGGGTCTATATGGCAGAAAATACCCAAAAGTGACACCATTCTAAATACTGCACCCCTCAAGGTACTCAAAACCACATTCAATAAGTTTATTAACCCTTCAGGTACTTCACAGGAGCTGAAGCAACGTGGAAGGAAAAAATGAATATTTAACTTTTTAGCCACAAAAATGATCTTTTACAAAGTCTTTTTTATTTTCACAAGGGTAAAAGGAGAAAATGGGCAGATAAAGTTGTTGTGCAATTTCTCCTGAGTACGTCAATACCCCATATGTGGGGGAAAACCACTGTTTGGGCACACGGCAGAGCTCGTAAGGGAAGGAGCGCCGTTTGACTTTTTCAAACTAAAATTGGCTGGAATTGAGATTGGACGCCATGTCGTGTTTGGAGAGCCCCTGATATGTCTAAACAGTGGAAACCCCCCACAAGTGACACCATTTTGGAAACTAGACCCCCTAAGGAACTTATCTAGATCTGTTGTGAGCACTTTGAACCCCAAAGTGTTTCACAAAAGTTTATAATGCCTGGGTGTGAAAAAAAAAAAAAACAATTTTCCACAAAAATGATTTTTTAGTTCCAAATTTTTGATTTTTCCTAAGGAAATTGGACCCCAAAAGTTGTTGTCCAATTTGTCCTGAGTACGCTGATGCCCCATATGTGGGGGGGGGAACTGTTTGGGCGCACGGCAGGGCTTGGAAAGGAAGCAGTAACGTTTTGGAATGCAAACATTGATGGGGGTCATGTTCCGTTTGTAGTGCCCCAGATGAGCCTAAACAGTGGAAACCCCCACAAGTGACCCCATTTTAGAAGCTAGACCCCCTAAGGAACTTATCTAGATCTTTGATGAGCACTTTGAACCCCCAAGTGCTTCACACAAGTTTATAATGCCCGGGCATGAAAATAAAAAATCCTATTTTTTTCCCACAAAAATTATCTCTTAGTCACTAATTTTTTATTTTCCCAAGGGTAACAGGAGAAATTGGACCTCAAAAGTTGTTGTCCAATTTGTCATGAGTACGCTGATACCCCATATGTGGGGGGGAACCACTGTTTGGGCGCATGGCAGAGCTCGGAATGGAAGGAGCACCATTTGACTTTTTCCAACCAAAATTGGCTGGAATTGAGATTGGACGCCATGTTGCATTTGGAGAGCCCCTGCTGTGCCTAAACAGTGGAAACCCCCCACAAGTGACCCTATTTTGGAAACTAGACCCCTAAGGAACTTATCTAGATCTTTGGTGAGCAATTTGAACCTCCAAGTGCTTCACACAAGTTTATAACGTAGAGCCGTAAAATTAAAAAATCATATTTTTTCCACAAAATTGATCTTTTCACCCCAATTTTTATTTTCCCAAGGGTAACAAGACTCCAAAAGTTATTGTGCAATTTGTCCTGAGTGCGCTGATACCCCATATGTGGGAGTAAACCACTGTTTGGGTGCATGGCAGAGTTTGGAAGGGAAGGAGCGCCGTTTGACTTTTTCAACGCAGAATTGGCTGGATGCCATGTCGTGTTTGGAGAGCTCCTGATCTGCCTAAACAGTGGAAACCCCCCACAAATGACACCATTTTGGAAACTAGACCCCTCAAGGAACTTATCTAGATGTGTGGTGAGCACTTTGAACCCCAAAGTGCTTCACAGAAGTTTATAACGTACAGCCGTAAAATAAAAAATCTCTTTTTTTTTTTACAAAAATGATTTTTTCGCCCCCAATATTTTATTTTCACAAGGGTAACAGGAGAAATTGGACCCCAAAAGTTGTTTTCCAATTTGTCCTGAGTACGCTGATACCCAATATGTGGGAGTAAACTACTGTATGGGCGCATGTCGGGGCTCGGAAGGGAAGTAGTGGCGTTTTGGATTGCAGACTTTGATGGAATGATCTGGGGGAGTCATGTCGCATTTGGAGAGCCCCTGATGCGTCTAAACAGTGGAAACCCCCCACAAGTGACCCCATTTTGGAAAATAGACCCCACAAGGAACTTATCTAGATGTGTGGTGAGCACTTTGAATCCCGAAGTGCTTCACAGAAGTTTATAACGTACAGCCGTAAAAATAAAAAATCCTTTTTTTTTTTACAAAAATGATTTTTTCGCCCCCAATATTTTATATTCACAAGGGTAACAGGAGAAATTGGACCCCAAAAGTTGTTTTCCAATTTGTCCTGAGTACGCTGATACCCAATATGTGGGAGTAAACTACTGTATGGGCGCACGTCGGGGTTCGGAAGGGAAGTAGTGACGTTTTGGATTGCAGACTTTGATGGAATGGTCTGGGGGAGTCATGTCACATTTGGAGAGCCCCTGATGCGCCTAAACAGTGGAAACCCCCCACAAGTGACACCATTTTGGAAAATAGACCCCACAAGGAACTTATCTAGATGTGTGGTGAGCACTTTGAATCCCGAAGTGCTTCACAGAAGTTTATAACGTACAGCCGTAAAAATAAAAAATCCTTTTTTTTTACAAAAATGATTTTTTCGCCCCCAATATTTTATTTTCACAAGGGTAACAGGAGAAATTGAACCCCAAAAGTTGTTGTCCAATTTGTCCTGAGTACGCTGATACCCAATATGTGGGAGTAAACTACTGTATGGGCGCACGTCGGGGCTCGGAAGGGAAGTAGTGACGTTTTGGATTGCAGACTTTGATGGAATGGTCTGGGGGAGTCATGTCACATTTGGAGAGCCCCTGATGCGCCTAAACAGTGGAAACCCCCCACAAGTGACACCATTTTGGAAAATAGACCCCACAAGGAACTTATCTAGATGTGTGGTGAGCACTTTGAATCCTGAAGTGCTTCACAGAAGTTTATAACGTACAGCCGTAAAAATAAAAAATCCTTTTTTTTTTACAAAAATGATTTTTTCGCCCCCAATATTTTATTTTCACAAGGGTAACAGGAGAAATTGAACACCAAAAGTTGTTGTCCAATTTGTCCTGAGTACGCTGATACCCAATATGTGGGAGTAAACTACTGTATGGGCGCACGTCGGGGCTCGGAAGGGAAGTAGTGACGTTTTTGATTGCAGACTTTGATGGAATGGTCTGGGGGCGTCATGTCGCATTTGGAGAGCCCCTGATGCGCCTAAACACTGGGAACCCCCCACAAGTGACCCCATTTTGGAAAATAGACCCCACAAGGAACTTATCTAGAAGTGTGGTGAGCGCTATGAAGCCCCAAGTGCTTCACAGAAGTTTTATAACATACAGCCGTAAAAAACAAAAAAATCATTTTTTTTTTTACAAAAATGATTTTGTCGCCCCCAGTTTTTTATTTTCCCAAGGGTAACAGAAGAAATAGGACAAATTGCACAATAACTCTTGTGGTCCAGAGTACGCTGATACCCCATATGTGGGGGTAAACTACTGTTTGGGCGCATGGCAGAGCTCAGAAGTGAAGGAGCACCGTTTGACTTTTTCAACGCAGAATTGGCTGGAATTGAGATCAGACGCCATGTCACATTTGGAGAGCCCCTGATGTGCCTAAACAGCAGAAACCCTCCAATTCTAACTCCAACCCTAACCCCAACACACCCCTAACCCTAGTCCCAACCCTAACCACAAACCTAACCCTAACACACCCCTAACCGTAATCCCAACCCGAATCCTAATCCTAACTTTAGCGCCAACCCTAACCCTAATGGGAAAATGGAAATAATTACATTTTTTTAATTTTTTTATTTTTCCCTAACTAAGGGGGTGATAAAGGGGGGTTTGATTTACTATTTATAGCGGGTTTTTATGATTGGCAGCTGTCACGCTAAAAGACGCTTTATATTGCAAAAAATAGTTTTTTGCATCACCATATTTTGAGAGCTATAATTTTTGAATATTTTGGCCCACAGAGTCATGTGAGGTCTTATTTTTTGCGGGACGAGGTGACGTTTTTATTGGTACCATTTTTGAGCACGTGACATTTTTTGATCGCTTTTTATTTCGATTTTTGGGAGGTTAGAATGAACAAAAATCAGCAATTCATGAATTTCTTTTGGGGGAGGCGTTTGTACCGTTCCGCGTGTGGTACAATTGATAAAGCAGTTTTATTCTTCGGGTCAGTACGATTACGGCGATACCTCATTTATATCATTTTTTTTATGTTTTGGCGCTTTTATAGAATGAAAACAATTTTATATAAAAAATTATTATTTTTGCATCGCTTTATTTTGCGAGCTATAACTTTTTTATTTTTTCACTGATGATGCTGTATGATGGCTCGTTTTTTGCAGGACAAGATGACGTTTTCAGCGGTACCATGGTTATTTATCTCGGTCTTTTTGATTGTGTGTTATTCCACTTTTTGTTCAGCGGTATGATGATAAAGCATTGATTTTTTGCTTCGTTTTCTTTTTTTTTTTTTTAAGGGGTTCACTAAAGGGGTTAACTAGTGGGACAGTTTTATGGGGTGGTCGTTACGGATGCGGCGATACCAAATATGTGTACTTTTATTGTTTTGTTTTTTTTATTTGCAGGAAAGAATGAATTTATTGGGGAATATTTTTTTTTTTTTTATGATTTTTTTTACCACTTTTTATTTTTAATTTTTTAACTTTTTTACTTTGTCCCAGGGTGGGACATCACTGTATTTTAGCAGATCGCTGGTGTGACAGTGTGCACAGCACTCTGTCACACCAGCGATCGCTCTGGCATCGCTGCAGGCTTCCTCAGCGCCTGCTCTCAGCAGGCACTGAGGAAGCCGCCTCCCTGCAGGACCCCGGCGCCATCTTGGATCCGGGGACCTGGAGGGAGGACGGACCCTCGGAACAGCGCGACTCATCGCGCTGCTCTGAGGGTCTCAGGGGAGCGCGCAGGGAGCCCCCACCCTGCGCGATCCTCCCCTGTGCCCCGGGTACACCGCGATCATATTTGATCGCGGTGTGCCAAGGGTTAATGTGCCGGGAGCGGTCCGTGACCGCTCCTGACACACAGTCACGGGTGTCAGCTGTGATAATCAGCTGACACCCGGCGGCGATCAGCTGCGCTTCCCCCGGGAGCGCAGCTGATCGCCCATGACGTACTATTCCGTCCATGGGAATTAAGTCCAGGGTCACATGGACGGAATAGTACGTCTGATGGAATAAAGGGGTTAAAGTTTGCTCAACAACATCTAGGCAAGCATGTAAAATACTGGGAGAATATAGTGTGGTCAGATAAGACCAAAATTGAACTCTTTGGATGCCTTAATACACACCATTTTGGAGGCCAAAATGCACTGTATATCACTTCAAAAAGCACCATGCCAACCGTGAAGTTTAGAGGTGGGAACATAATGGTTTGGGGCTGTTTTTCAGCATATGGCACTGGAAAATGTCATATGATTGAAAAAAGGATGAATGGTTTAATGTACCAACACATTCTTGAAAAAAATCTGCTACCATCTACCACGATGATGAAGATTAAACAAGGATGAACATTTTAGCAAGACAATGATCCCAAACACACAGCCAAGGAAACTCTCAATTGGTTTCAGAGAAAAAAAAAATAAAGCTTCTAGAATGGCCCAGCCAATCACCTGACCTGAATCCTATAGAAAATTTATGAACTGAACTGTTAGGGTTCGAGTTCCTGCTGCTGCACAAGGGGAGTCTTGAACTGGTCCCACTGCGGTCCCCCATTCATCTACAGCCACAGTGGAGCCTGCTCAGCAGAGACTTCGGTCCCAGCATCTTGCCCATTCCAGTACTGTGCAGAGACTTGCTGCTGCCTCTCCTGGATCTGCTATTATAGCCAGTACTGGAGCAGACGTCTTTGGGATGAAGTCCTGCGTTTCCCCTTCTGAGCATGCCCAGGGTAAGATCTCTCATTGGAGATCTGGGGGTCACATGTTCAGGTACTGCAGCAGCTCCTATTGGTCCGCCAGGAAGGTCATGAAACTACATGTGTTTGGAACAGTTTCTCATTGGTCCTTGTTTCTGGCAGGTCCTGTAGCTGTTGCTATAAAAGGGTGGCATGGCTGGGCCGCCATGCGCTAATATCAATCATTATGTGCTTAGCGCCAGTGTGGTCATGCGTGTGTGTGGTTAGGGCCCGACTGAAATAAGCCCCTAGAATACCGACTTAATCGGTGAGGAGTTTGGTATGCTAGCTGGTCAGGGTCGGTGTCCTAGATGCCCTAGATTGCCGGCATAACCGGTGAGGAGTTTGATTGCCGTATTCAGGGCCTGGTGTTCAGACGCCATAGATTGCGGGTGACTCCCGCGAGGACATTAGCGCATGATCACGTTCTATGTTCGCTTAGCTGTTCACTGTGTACCTGGGTGCCTGACAGGACACAGAAGTTTGTCTCAGCGGCTCTGTGACGTAACAGGGTTTGCTTTCAACGCTAGACAGTGCCCTAGCGTGTTTATTTTGCGACTCAGTTGTGTTAAGTGAGTTCACACACATCGCCATATAGCGCTGCGGCACTCCTTCTAGCGGCTCTGTGGATTAACAGAGTTCGCACATATTGCCACAGCGCGTTACGACGTTTATTTTGGCGACTCTGCGGGATAACAGAGTTAGCTTCTTGCGCCATTTTGCTAGCAGCAGGCTCCGCCTGCACGGTGGACCCCGGGCTGCGAACGCACCTCTCCACATCTTATATTTGGTGCGTTCCGCAGACCCTAACATAATATTAGCGCCAGGGTCTGGCTAGTAAAATGGCGGATGAACAGCGTTTACAGCTGTACATCCAGCAGCTGGAGGGTAGGTTGGCGGCTCTTGAGCGCACAACCTCAGCTGTGGATGTTACCGCAGTCGCTGTTCAGGCTGCTAGCATAGCTGCAGCCAGTTTGTCCTCTGCCACCTCTGTCCCTACATTGTCCCACCTCCCGCTTCCAGACAAGTTTGCTGGTGACAGCAAGCAATGTCGGGGATTCGTGAGTCAGTGCTCCATACACCTCGAGCTTCTGGCCTCACGTTTCCCCACGGATCGGGCAAAAGTGGGCTTTGTGATAGCTCTTCTATCGGGCAGAGCATTGGAGTGGGCAACGCCGCTGTGGGAGCGCGACGACCGTGTGGTGCGGAGCGCTTCTCGTTTTCTGGAGGCTCTGAAAAAGGTTTTTCTAGGACCTCAGGTCACCCACGATACGGCGCTCAAACTGCTGGCAAGTACCCAGGGTTCGGCTTTGGTCAGCCATTTTGCTGTCCAATTTCGGACTCTGGCCTCGGAATTAGAGTGGCCAGATAAAGTCCTCATTCCCGTGTTCTGGAGAGGACTGGCGGGTCATGTTAAAGACGCCTTGGCTACCAGGGAGATTCCTGCCACACTGGAGAAGCTTATCGCTATTTCCACCCGCGTCGACCTCCGTTTCCACGAGCGGAGACTGGAACGTGCCCAGTGTAGGCAAAGTGTCCGGTTGGCTCCTACCTTCGCCACCCCTCTGGAGTCGCCTTCAGGAGGTTGCTCCTGCAGGATCTAAATCTCGGGTCACTCGTCCATCCCCGATTTGTTATATTTGCCAGCAGCAGGGACATTTTGCCAACCGATGTCCACAGCGACTGAATAAATGGTCGCGCCCAGTAACCGTAGGAACAGGGTCACTGGACGCCATGAATTTTGCCCCTAAAGTGCTCCTCAAGGGGATAATTACCCACGGTTCTACCACCCTACCCATCAAGCTGTGTGTGGATTCTGGGGCAGAGGGGAATTTTATGTCATCCTCCTTTGCTTCTCGCCACACCATGCCTTTGGTGTTGCTGGCTGAACCAGTATCGGTACGGGTGTTGAACGGAGCAATTCTGCCCTCACAAATCACCCATCAGTCTGTCCCACTCACCTTGTCTATGTCTCCTTCCCATCAGGAGAATATATCATTTTTTATCCTCCCTGAGGGTATAGATGAGGTTTTGTTGGGATTACCCTGGCTCCGCCACCACTCTCCCCATATTGAGTGGTCTTCAGGGAGAATTCTGGGTTGGGGTAACTTATGTAAAGGCAGATGCATTAGGGACAGCGTGCAGGTCAACACCACTGAGATACCCATAGACCTCTCTCCTCTTCCCAAGGTCTATTGGTCTTATGCCGACGTTTTCTCGAAGAAGGCTGCGGAGACTCTTCCGCCTCATAGCCCCTATGACTGTCCTATCAACCTCTTGCCTGGAGCTGAGCCTCCTAGAGGAAGGGTTTACCCCCTCTCTCTTCCTGAGACAGAGGCCATGTCCCAATATATTCAGGAGAACTTGGCAAGGGGATTCATTAGGAAGTCGGTGTCAACAGCGGGAGCAGGGTTCTTCTTTGTGCAGAAGAAGAACGGAGAATTACGTCCGTGCATTGATTATAGGGGTCTCAACGCTATCACCGTGAAAAATAAGTATCCTTTGCTGCTAATCTCTGAGCTCTTTGACAGGCTTTGGGGAGCAAGGGTATTTACTAAGCTAGAGCTGCGGGGTGCGTATAACCTGATTCGCATCCGTGAGGGGGACGAATGGAAGAGGCATTTAACACCAGAGATGGGCATTATGAATATCTGGTAATGCCCTTTGGCCTCTGTAATGCCCCAGCTGTCTTCCAAGACTTTGTGAACGACATCTTCCGGGATATGTTGACCACCTCGATGGTAGTCTATCTGGATGACATTCTCATCTTTTCTCCAGATATGGCCTCCCACCGGAGAGATGTCTGCAAGGTCTTCGACCTCTTGCGAGCAAATTCCCTATATGCGAAGTTGGAGAAGTGCATGTTTGAGCAGGAGTCTCTACCTTTCCTGGGCTATATCATCTCCACCCAGGGATTGGCTATGGATCCTACCAAACTACAGGCTGTGATGGATTGACAAGAACCCCACTCCCTTAAGGCGGTGCAGCGCTTTATGGGGTTCATTAACTACTATCGCCAATTCATTCCCCACTTCTCTACTTTGGTAGCTCCCTTGGTAGCCCTCACCAAGAAGGGAGCTAATCCCAAGTTGTGGTCAGAGGAGGTCACCAAGGCGTTCTCCTCCATCAAGTCGCATTTCGCCAGTGCTCCCATCTTACATCGCCCCGATGTCGATAAACCGTTTATCTTAGAGGTGGATGCCTCTTCTGTTGGTGCTGGAGCAGTCCTTTTTCAAAAGGATGCCCAGGGTCGGAAGCATCCCTGCTTCTTCTTTTCCAAGACCTTTACACCAGCAGAGAGGAATTATTCCATCGGGGACAGGGAGTTACTGGTTATGAAGTTGGCCTTCTCCGAGTGGAGACATCTTCTGGAGGGGGCTCGCTTCCCCTTCCAAGTATTCACGGACCACAATAACTTGGTGTATTTGCAGACAGCCCAGCGGCTAAATTCCCGTCAGGCCAGATGGTCCTTGTTTTTCTCCCGGTTCCATTTCACCCTCCATTTCCTCTCCGGTGAGAAGAACATTCGCGCAGACGCTCTATCCCGCTCCATGGTGTCCTCTGAGGAGGTGGAGGAGGAGCCTCGGCTTATTGTCCCCACAGAAAGCCTAAGAACGGTGGCTCCGGTTTCGCTTGAGTCTGTGCCTCCGGGCAAGACTTTTGTGCCCACCAATTTGCGACCGGAAGTACTCTCCTGGGCACATTCGTCCAGGGTGGGTGGACATTTTGGGACAAAAAGGACTTCTGAGTTGCTGGCGAGGACATACTGGTGGCCGCAGATGGCCCGTGACGTCAGGGAATACGTTCAGGCGTGCGTCTCCTGCGCCAAGAATAAGTCCCCTCGACAACGGCCAGCTGGGTTACTTTTCCCTTTACCGGTGGCAGACAGGCCTTGGGAGATGGTCGGGATGGATTTTGTGGTGGGCTTACCCAAGTCTCGGGGCTGCACCATCATCTGGGTGATAACCGACCACTTCTCCAAAATGGTGCACTTAGTGCCGTTACCACGGTTACCGTCTGCACAGGCCTTGGCAGCATTATTCATTAGGCATATTTTCCGCCTACACGGTATGCCAGACAAAATTGTCAGTGATCGAGGTCCCCAGTTTGCGTCTCGGTTCTGGAGAGAGCTGTGTCGTTTACTCAGCATTGAGTTGAATCTCTCCTCTGCATACCATCCCGAGACTAATGGGTTGGTAGAGAGGGCCAACCAGACCTTGGTCACATACTTGCGACATTTTGTCTCTGCCAGGCAGGATGACTGGGCATCCTTGCTACCGTGGGCTGAGTTCGCTCTAAATAATGCTGTTGCTGACTCCACCGGACAGACCCCATTCCTCCTGAACTACGGTCAGCATCCGCGGGTACCAGTGCCCATGCCCGTGTCTTCCGCCGATTCCAGGGTGGCAGACTGGGCTGTGGAGGCACGGTGTTAGAACCCTCTTGTTAGATTTTGTTTCAGTTTGCTGGTCACATGACCTTTTTTTCCCTATTTAGTCTGGCTCCGCCCTTCTGGCTTTGCTGGACTTCATTGTATTATCTACTCTTAAGTTAGCCGGGTGCTTAGGTGCCTTACTCTGTCAGTTTTGCTTAATCTTAGGATCTCGTAGTAATTTGTTTTCTGTTTAATTTTCCCTGCTACAATTTCTGTTAGGAGGTGTCCACCTTTTCTCCCAGTCCCTAGATCTTGTAGGGATTCCTCCCTCGCAACTATAGGTGTTCGTTCAGACTAGCTGAGGACTTTAGCGGGTCTGGTCGCAGGATCAGGTTCCCCGTTACATCGTAGGGATCAAGCTCAGTTTTATTGTAGGGACAGAGTTCCCATCTTTCCTTAGTGCTTGTAGCAGTTCATAACAGTAAGTCCAGCCAAGAAATAAAAAAAAAAAAAAAAAAATCTCTAAGGAAAGATTTTCTGTTTTCATCATGGAGTCGGTTCGGGATTTGGCTGAACGCCTGCAGCGTCTCTCTCTGGAGGTGGCTGAAATCCAGCAACACATGAGTAGTTGTTCTGGAGCACATTTCGTGGAGCCAAAGGTACGTTTGCCTGATTTATTTTTTGGTGAACAACAAGATTTTTTTTCTTTTAAAAATGCTTGCTTGTTGTATTTTCGTTTGAGACCCAGATCCTCTGGTGATGAATCACAGCGCATAGGGTTTATAATGTCACTTTTGCGCAAAGAACCTCAGGACTGGGCCTTTTCTCTGCAGCCTAGTGATCCATGCTTTGGATCAGTGGATGTTTTTTTTTCTGATTTGGGGTTGTTGCATGACGATCCGGATCGTGTTTCATCAGCTGAGACAGAGTTGAGACGTTTGAGACAGGGATCGGGTAATGTGGAAAAATATTGTACTCACTTCCGTAGGTGGTCCACCCAGGTGGGCTGGAACGATTCAGCTTTGAAAAGTTTATTTCTTGCAGGGTTAAGTGAAAGGGTTAAAGATTTGCTGATTGCTTATCCTATACCTGGTAACTTGCAAGAGGCTATGCAATTGGCCATACGGGTGGATAGGAGACTGCGTGCAAGGGTTAATGAGAGTAAGTCTGCTTTGTCAGCTCCAGGTTTGGAGAAGGAATGTACTGACATTGCAGAGCCGATGATAATTGGAGCAATGGCACCTCACTCTCGGGAAAAACAGCGCAGATTTGCTCAAGGTTTGTGTTACTACTGTGGTAAATCTGAGCATTTCATTAAGAACTGTGCGCTTCGAATGAATAAAGAGAAAAAAAAAAAATGAGGTCAGTGTCGCCCGCATAGCTTGTTTAAACAATAAAGGTGTCTTTCTTTCTGCTACCACTGCTGGTGAGGAGGAATTAATGGAGTTTCGGGTATTTGTGGATTGTGGTTCAACTCTCAATGTGATTGATGGGAAATTTTTGGAAAAAACTAAAATTAAAACCCAAACTTCTGTCTTCTCCTATTAATGTGGTGTCTGTGGATGGCTCTCCCTTGAAAAATGTTACTCACCATATCTGTGAATTTCCTCTTACTATTAATGGTGTTCATCAAGAGAATTTGGATTTGGTAGTTTTGAATAATTTGCCCTCACCGGTGATTTTGGGGTTACCCTGGTTAAAATTGCGGTACTGGATTGGTCTACCAATGAAATTAAGTCCTGGAGTCCTAAGTGTTATGACAAGTGTTGTAACGGGCGTATTGCTGCTGTAGTTAAGGGGGAGTTACCTGTACCTATTCAGGATTTTTGGAAAGTTTTTTCTGATAAAGAATCGCAGGTATTGCCTCCTCATAGAGATTATGATTGTGCAATTGAATTTGTCCCTGGAGCGACTCTTCCTAAAAGTCGTTTATTTAATTTGACTATTCCTGAGAGAAAGGCTTTGGAGGAATACATACAGACAAGCTTGGCCGCCGGTCACATTAGGCCTTCCAAATCTCCTGTGGCGGTTGGATTTTTTTTTGTTAAAAAAAAGGACGGCGGTTTACGGCTTTGTCTAGACTTTCGTGAGATTAATAAGATTACTGTACGAAATCCTTACCCACTGCCATTGATTCCTGATTTGTTTAATCAGTTAGTGGGGGCCAAGTGGTTCTCGAAAATTGATCTTCGAGGGGCATACAATTTGTTGCGCATGAAGGAGGGGGATGAATGGAAGACTGCGTTTAACACTCCACTGGGTCATTTTGAGAATCTGGTCATGCCTTTTGGACTTTCCAGTGCTCCGGCATTTTTTCAGAATCTTATTAATGACATCCTTAGACCTTTGATCGGCAGAAGTGTGGTTGTGTATTTGGATGACATTTTGATTTATTCACCGGATTTGGAGTCTCATTGCAGGAGTGTGCGTGAAGTATTACAGTTACTGAGTGATAATTCACTTTTTGCCAAACTAGAAAAATGTGAGTTCGCTGTACAGAGACTTAGTTTTTTGGGCTACATTGTCTCCAGTGAAGGTTTTGAGATGAACCCTGTGAAAGTGCAAGCTGTGCAGGATTGGCCTAGACCTATTGGTGTGAAATCAATACAGAGGTTTTTGGGGTTCGCCAATTATTATAGAAAATTCATAAAAAAAATTTCTGTGATTGCCAAACCTCTGACCGATCTCACCAGGAAAGGTGCTGATGCGGTTCAGTGGACTACTGAGGCCATTGAGGCTTTTGTGTTTCTAAAGGAGAGGTTCAGCTCTGCTCCCATCCTTACGCAGCCTGATGTGACTAAACCATTTTTGGTTGAGGTTGATGCTTCTTCTGTGGGGGTCGGCGCGGTGTTGTCTCAGGAAAAGACGGATGGAGTACATCCCTGTGCTTTTTTTTCAAAGAAATTTTCTGAGTCTGAACTAAATTATGATATCGGTAATCGGGAATTGTTGGCAATTAAACTCGCATTTGAACACTGGCGTCATTTTTTGGAGGGAGCGGAATTTCCCGTTCAAGTCTTCACCGATCATAAAAATCTGATCTACCTTGATGCTGCCAAACGCTTGAATGCCCGTCAGGCTAGGTGGGCACTGTTTTTCTCACGCTTTAATTTTACCGTTACTTACATCCCAGGTACTAAAAATGTTAAAGCTGATGCTTTGTCTCGCAGCTTTTCTCCTATGGTGGGTACTGAGGAGGAGGAAAACATTTTGCAAGAGGGGGTTGTTATTGCGGTTTTGGACTCCGTGTTGGAAGATGAGATTCTTAAAGCACAGGAGAATGCCCCATCTAACACGCCGCATGGGAGGTTGTTTGTGCCTGGTACCCTGAGGAGAGATTTGTTTGTTGAATGTCATGACTCTCGGTTGGCAGGTCATCCTGGAATCTCTGAGACCAAGAGACTTGTGGGTCGCAGCTTTTGGTGGCCTGGATGGCAGAAGGAAGTCATTAAGTGGGTGCGTCAATGCACTGTGTGTGCTAGATCTAAGTCTTCTCATACTCTTGCTGCAGGGTTGCTTTGCCCTCTGGAGGTCCCTAGTGCACCTTGGACACATTTGGCTATGGACTTTATTACTGACCTTCCTCCCTCTGAGGGTTTCACTGTCATCTGGGTGGTCGTGGACCGTTTTAGCAAGATGTGTCACTTGGTTCCTTTCATCAAATTGCCCTGCTCTAAGACTCTCGCTAAGACCTTTGTCAAGGAAATAGTCAGACTACGTGGTGTTCCTACTGACATTGTTTCTGATAGGGGACCTCAGTTTGTGGCTCGTTTTTGGCGCGCCTTTTGTGACAGGTTGGGAGTTCATTTGTCGTTTTCATCCGGATATCATCCTGAGTCTAATGGCCAGACAGAAAGGAAAAACCAGGATGTTGAGCAGTTCTTGCGTTGTTTTGTGACTGATAAAATCAAGAGGGGTGGTCTGAGTTTCTGACACTTGCTGAGTTTGCTCTTAACAATCATACATCCGCTTCTGCTGGTTGTTCGCCTTTTTTTTGTTGTACTGGGAGACATCCGTCTTTTGGGTCATTTTCCAAGTTGGGATCGGCTCTACCTGAAGAGGAGAATTTTTCTGGTGTGTTGGAGAGAGTTTGGACTGATGTGCTTGGTAATCTTCAGGAGGCTAACAAAAGATCCAAAGTGTATTTTGATAGAAAACGACAAGAGGTTTTGTTTGCTATTGGTGATATGGTCTGGTTGTCCTCAAAGAATCTGCGCTTGAGGATTCCGTCTAAGAAATTGGGTCCCAAGTTTGTAGGGCCCTTTAAGGTGCTTCAGGTTATTAACCAATCTGCTGTTAAGTTGGAGCTTCCTACCTCCTGGAAGATTAATCCGGTGTTTCATGTTTCTCTCTTGAAAAAAGCTGAGGTCTCAGATGGAGACGTCTCGGCCACTGTTCCCCTGGTGGTGGAGGACGGGCAATATGAGATTTCCCGCATCCTAAATTCTAGACGGTATAGAGGGGGTTTGCAGTACCTCGTCGCTTGGAAGGGTTATGGACCCGAGGATAACTCATGGGTGAGGGCGGATGATGTTTCTGCGTCTAGACTTGTCAGAGCGTTTCACAAGAGGTTTCCGGATAAGCCTAAGTCCTAGGGGATCCGGAGGATCCTCTTAGAAGGGAGGGTACTGTTAGAACCCTCTTGTTAGATTTTGCTTCAGTTTGCTGGTCACATGACCTTTTTTCCCTATTTAGTCTGGCTCCGCCCTTCTGGCTTTGCTGGACTTCATTGTATTATCTACTCTTAAGTTAGCCGGGTGCTTAGGTGCCTTACTCTGTCAGTTTTGCTTAATCTTAGGATCTCGTAGTAATTTGTTTTCTGTTTAATTTTCCCTGCTACAATTTCTGTTAGGAGGTGTCCACCTTTTCTCCCAGTCCCTAGATCTTGTAGGGATTCCTCCCTCGCAACTATAGGTCTTCGTTCAGACTAGCTGAGGACTTTAGCGGGTCTGGTCGCAGGATCAGGTTCCCCGTTACATCGTAGGGATCAAGCTCAGTTTTATTGTAGGGACAGAGTTCCCATCTTTCCTTAGTGCTTGTAGCAGTTCATAACACACGGGACATTTGGGACCGCACCCAGGATGCCATTCAGGCCTCCAAAGAGAGGATGAGGTCTTCGGCCGATGCCCATCGGCGCCCCGCTCCTACATTTGCTCCGGGTGACCTAGTGTGGCTTTCTGCCCGAAACATCAGGCTACGTGTAGAGTCCACCAAGTTGGCACCTCGCTTTTTGGGCCCCTTTAAAGTTCTTGAGCAGGTGAACCCGGTGGTTTACCGCCTAGCCCTTCCGCCTCGCCTTGGTATCACTGACACCTTTCACGTGTCCCTCCTGAAACCCGTGGCCATTTCCTGGTTTTCCGAGTCATCTGCCGGGACGTCGGGTTCATCTACCGACGATCATGAGGTGAACGCCATTGTTGGGTGCCAGGTGGTACGAGGCAAAAAATTTTATTTGGTGGATTGGAGGGGTTATGGGCCTGAGGATAGGTCCTGGGAGCCTGCCGAGCATGTTCACACTCCGCAGCTCATCTCTGCCTTTGAGCGCAGGGAGGCCCAAAGAAGGGGGGCCCTCGGAGGGGGGGTAATGCTAGGGTTCGAGTTCCCGCTGCTGCACAAGGGGAGTCTCGAACTGGTCCCGCTGCGGTCCCCCATTCATCTCCGGCCGCAGTGGAGCCTGCTCAGCAGAGACGTCAGTCCCAGCATCTTGCCCGTTCCAGTACTGTGCAGAGACTTGCTGCTGCCTCTCCTGGATCTGCTATTATAGCCAGTACTGGAGCAGACGTCTTTGGGATGAAGTCCTGCGTTTCCCCTTCTGAGCATGCCCAGGGTAAGATCTCTCATTGGAGATCTGGGGTCACATGTTCAGGTACTGCAGCAGCTCCTATTCGTCCGCCAGGAAGGTCATGAAACTACATGTGTTTGGAACAGTTTCTCATTGGTCCTTGTTTCTGGCAGGTCCTGTAGCTGTTGCTATAAAAGGGTGGCATGGCTGGGCCGCCATGCGCTAATATCAATCATTATGTGCTTAGCGCCAGTGTGGTCATGCGTGTGTGTGGTTAGGGCCCGGCTGAAATAAGCCCCTAGAATACCGACTTAATCGGTGAGGAGTTTGGTATGCTAGCTGGTCAGGGTCGGTGTCCTAGATGCCCTAGATTGCCGGCATAACCGGTGAGGAGTTTGAATGCCGTATTCAGGGCCTGGCGTTCAGACGCCATAGATTGCGGGTGACTCCCGCGAGGACATTAGCGCATGATCACGTTCTATGTTCGCTTAGCTGTTCACTGTGTACCTGGGTGCCTGACAGGACACAGAAGTTTGTCTCAGCGGCTCTGTGACGTAACAGGGTTCGCTTTCAACGCTAGACAGCGCCCTAGCGTGTTTATTTTGCGACTCAGTTGTGTTAAGAGAGTTCGCACACATCGCCATATAGCGCTGCGGCACTCCTTCTAGCGGCTCTGTGGATTAACAGAGTTCGCACATATTGCCACAGCGCGTTACGGCGTTTATTTTGGCGACTCTGCGGGATAACAGAGTTCGCTTCTTGCGCCATTTTGCTAGCAGCAGGCTCCGCCTGCACGGTGGACCCCGGGCTGCGAACGCACCTCTCCACATCTTATATTTGGTGCGTTCCGCAGACCCTAACAGGAACTAAATCTCAGAGTTCACGAGCCCAGGGAACCTTCAGGATTTGAAGAGTTGTGGGAGAATGGCCCAAAATTACACCTGAACAATGCTTGCAGCTAGTTTCTCCATACAGGAGGTGTCTTGAAGCTGTCAAGACCAAAAATGGCTTTTGTACAAAGTATTAATTAAATTTCAGTAAGCATGTTCAATATATATTATTTGTTTTTTTGCATAGGTATAATTGAAACAATAGTGATAATCAGAGAGTCCATTGAAGATCATCTAAACGAATATCAAGAACTACTGTATGCGCTGCATGGCTTACCATATTGACTTGATGGCAGGATATTGAAAATTGGAAACAATTTAATATAATTAGATCAGTAATATCCACCAATAATGCTTTAAATCAATGTTGTATATGCAATCTTAAGAATAAGACACAGTGGTTCCACAATGTTTTAGTAAAAAAAGACAGTATGTCAGTGTCTAAAGGCCCCGTTACACATAGCGAGATCGCTAGCGAGATCGCTGAAACGTCACCGATTTTGTGACGTAGCAGCGACCTAGCCAGCGATCTCGCTTAGTGTGACACTCCGCGACGATCAGCCCCCTGCTGGGTGTCGCTGATCGTCGCTGAATGTCCTGGACCATTTTTTGTTCACTGGTCTCCCACTGGCCAGCGCGTATCGCTGCGTGTGACATGCGGGAGACCAGCGATAAGCAAGCTGGAGCTGGTAACCAAGGTAAACATTGGGTTTCCAGGCGCCGGACGGCGCCTGGAAACCCGATGTGAACATTAGATATCAACGCGCTTGTGCAGGGGAGCTGGTAACCAAGGTATACAGCAGGTTACTAAGTGCCGAGCGGCGCCTGGAAACCCGATGTGTACCTTGGTTACCAGCTCCCTGCACAAGCACGCTGGTATCTAAGGTACACTTGCGGGTAACTAATGGGTAACTAACTGCGTCGCTTGTTACCCGCAGTGTCGCTGTCTTGATCGCTGCCTGAGCTGCCTGTTTGATCATGTAGCGACACACCAGCGATCCTGACACGTACATATCGTTGTCGGGATCGCTGGTGTGTCGCTATGTGTAACAGGACCCTTACAGTACGGTGGGGGTTAATGAAAAAACGCAGGTTGTCAATGGAGATCAACAAACGGAAGAACTCATATAAACAGTAGGAAACATTCATTGACTGTGAACCTGCTGCACTAAATGGACACAGAAATGTGCAGCCCCCTGGCTGGGATGGACATTGTAAACACAGATGTTATGAATGGAGACTCTGTGTGGGTTCAGTCCATAAACTGAGAAGAAAGGATCCTGCTATGTTTTGTTATTCTAGTGTCCAGCTGCTAATTTGAATATGGAAATGAGCACTCAATTATTTCTTGTTTTGAACAAAGCAGAATATGGTAATGAACTTTCAGGTGTTTATTAGAACTTTATCACCAAAAAAGTAGCAGCTATGCACCATAGGTGAACATGTATTTATTTTGTTTCCCCTCATTATATTATGATAATATCTTTAAATCTAAAGCCAAAATAAATAAAAGTAATACCTGACCATTCATATCATAAACTGATCTTGTGCTGTATAGTTAAAAAGGTTTCCACTGTCTGTCTGAATTAGAGCAAATACTATTAAATTCACAGGACATAGAGACAAATGGTAGGCTAGGAGCAACACATTTATGAAATATGTATTACCCCTTACGTTTACCCTGGTGGGGTATACATATTGGAGGCATCATTAAATCTCCATAGATAATACATATAGCTTACAAAAATTATTGGAGTACTTTCTTTAAGTAAAATATAACATTTCATTTAAATATTACAAAATTATTACAAAATTACAAGACATACATAAAATTTAGGACAGAGGTAGACTCAAGGAAAGACCACAATGTAGTTCCTTAGTGATATGCAAGCAGCATTGCTATTAATTCATTAGATGACAGTCAGTGACATACATAATAGGGTTTGCTTTATATACACAAAACACAATAATGGTCTGCTGGGGAAGAAGATCAAAAGTAGTATGATAATTGAAAATATCAAGTGATAGAAATGTCTTGTAAGGTTAGTATAATGATTTCTTTGCCCAGCAGATTCAAGGGAGCAATGTGAATGTTGTGAGTCTGGCTGACACACAATTAATATTCAATAGTGGGTCAATGTAGACCAGTCCCCATAACAACATGTGTGATTGACCATACGTTCACTACAACATACTCAGATTAAACCTCAGTAATAAAGTGTAGGTGAAGTATTAGAACAGCTTACCCATGTTGAATCGCTGCTGCAGGGACCAGTGAAGGCACACTTATTTAGTGCAGATGTACTTGTTTGACTCTTGTGGGTCATAAAGCCCAGAAACACATTAGACTTATGTTGTACGAACTTGCTGATATGAGTCTAATGAGTAGGGGTACGCCACTCAGCTGATCATCAAGGGAGAGGACGATTGGGCTGCCGTACCAGCATGAAAAAAGTTGAGTGCACTTTTTATTTATTATTTTTTAATGGCCTTTGGCTTGATCTCAAGCCATGCCGACTTGATGAATGAAAGATCAGTAGGAAGATGGATCTTGTGCCTAAATAGGTCTACCAGGGTCTTCTCTGCCAGGAATTAACATTCATCTTCTCTCGTCACACAGGTATGCACTCCATTCATTGAAAGCAAACAGCTGAATGGTACAATTCCCACCTCTGCTATCTGTCTTGTCTGCTGCAATATATACTAATGGTATGCACTCATTTATTGAAAGCAAACAGCTGAATGATACAATTCCCACCTCTGCTATCTGTCTTGTCTGCTGCAATATATACTTATGGTATGCACAGCATGCTTCTGCTTGCTGCCAACCACTCCTTAACCATCTTGCAACATAGTTTAATGTGCCTGGTAAAGCTTTGGTATAATTCATTTTTGCACTGTATTTAATATTTACTGCTTTATATCCGTGTGACTGGGGCCTCTCTAGATCTTATCAGGTAGAAGGTGCTAAAGCATATAGATGTAGCCAGGTCTAGTGCCTTTGATGATCTAACCACCCCCTGGTGTGCTGGCACCAGCTGCCAAATTATCCCAAACCAACTCCCACAATCCCTCACTCCTGACCCTGTAGTGTGGACTTTATATTTAGTAGTAGTCTAAGGGGAGCATGCAGTCATCCCAGAAGCAAAGCATCACAGGAGATAAGCATCGTGTAAACGGCAGTTATCCATGGCAGTTAATCAGGGCTGGAATCGGGTACCCCACACTTTGCTTTCTTTTTAATCATGTACTTTATCTCTATCCTCCTGTGTTCCGTTGCCATCCACATTCACCGCCCCATCACCCCTCCATCACGACTCATACACATCAGCCCCTCTATATTTCCCTCTCCCATGTACAGCTCCCATGCACTCCTCACCTTCCTGAGAAACCTCAGCCAATCTTGCCCAAACACATCACAGAAAAAACCTAGTTACAACTCCAACAACTACCTGCTCTTTATCTTCCTACTCCTACTGATTTCAGGGGACATCTCCCCCAACCCTGGTCCACCATCCCCCAACCTCAATCCCTACCCTACCTCATATCAAAACCATAATAATCTTATTAATATTACTTGCACTCCCTCATCTCCTTCTTTTAATTGTGCCCTCTGGAATCCACGGTCTGCATGCAACAAGCTATCCTTCCCGCACAACTACTTTCTGACCAACTCTCTTCATCTTTTGGCCCTCACTGAAATCTGGATTCAGGATTCTGACACTGTCTCCCCTGCTGCCATTTCCTATGGCGGCTTACAGTTCTCCCATTCCCCGAGACCCGCAAATAGGCATGGTGGGAGTTGGCATACTCCTGTCCCCACAATGCACTTTCCAGGTCATCCCACCAATTTCATCACTCTCATTCCCTTCTTTGGAGGTCCACACCATCAGGCTCTTCCATCCCCTCTCCCTCAGAGTAGCGTGTTGTGAATGTGTTAGAAATGAATTCTGAGCAGAAGCTCCCTCTGGTGGTTACAAACAGTACTGAACCATTCAATGAGGATTGGCAATCAGAAGTTACAGACTGGTCTTATATAAGGAAGGTTCCCTCCCATCATGGTTGCCGGTGATCAATTGTTCTTGTCTCAATTGTGGTTCCTGGTTCACTTGGAAGCTTGCTGAGTCTTGCCTGCATCTTCTGCTATCAGATAAGATATTTTCTGCTTTTATTTTTGTGCTTGCTTTTTGCATTGTTCCCTGCACTTCTGTGGAGGTCAGCCATGTCCCCTCTGGGGGCTTGTGCTCCTCTCAGTTTATCTGAGCCACTGTTATTTGTTCATTTGCCTTTTCCAGTTTTTTCAGTGGCTGATAGCTTTCCTCTTTCTATCTTTAGGTGTAGTTAACCTCTCAGGCTGTGACGAGGCGTCTGGGACCAACGTGGGAACGCTCCACGGCTGCCATTAGTTGTGGAGGTCAGTCAGGGTACTGCAATCCAGTAGATTCCAACCTCTCTGGTGTATTGCCGTTTTTGCCTACTCTCCTCAGCTACCAAATCATAACAGTATCACCGGCCCAAACTGAAAATTGTATGGTACTCAACAGAAGGGAAAAATAGTAAAAGGAAAAAGAAAAAAGGAAGTTGTCAGAGATTTTTTTTTTTCCTCTGTTTGTTGCATTTTTTCCCTCTTTTTCTCTGGGTGCTGAGGAGGATTTTTTTTTTCTCTCAATGGAGTTTGTACAGTTGTCTGGCCGTGTGGATCAGCTTGCCACTGAAGTTCGGAGTATTGCTGCCTATCTTGCAGGGTTGCCGGTTGTGGAGCCTAGGATCCCCATGCCGGATTTGTTTTTGGGGGATCGAGCTAAATTTCTGAATTTCAAAAATAACTGTAAGTTGTTTTTTGCCTTAAAACCTAAGTCCTCAGGGAACGCAGCACAGCAGGTTCAAATTGTCATCTCTCTCCTGCACGGCGATCCTCAGGATTGGGCTTTTTCCCTGACACCTGGGGACCCTGTTTTGAGTAATGTTGATGCATTTTTTCTGGCTCTGGGGTTATTGTACGATGAACCTAATGTCACTGATCAAGCTGAAAAAACCTTGTTGGCATTAAATCAGGGGCTTCAGGACGCTGACTTGTACTGTCAGAAATTCCGAAAGTGGGCAGTCCTGACCAAATGGAATAATGACGCTTTGGCAGCCCTTTTTCGGAAGGGGCTGTCAGAGAATGTAAAGGATGTTATGGTGGGTTTCCCTGCTCCCTCTGGTCTCAATGATTCTATGTCATTAGTGATTCAAATTGACAGACGTTTGCGTGAGCGTAGAGGTATGCGTGGAATAGTGTTGCCTTATGAACCAGCTTCTGAACCCATGCAGTGTGATAGAGTGGCGTCATGAGTTTCGAAAACGCAATGGGTTATGTTTCTACTGTGGTGACGCCTCTCATGCTATTTCAGTCTGCCCTAAGCGGGGAAGACGTTTTGCACGCTCAGTTGTCTTGGGTAGTGTTCAGACTAAATTTCTGTTGACTGTTACCCTGATTTGCTCCCTGTCCACATTTTCTGGTCAAGCTTTTGTTGATTCGGGAGCAGCTATTAACCTGATGGATTTTGATTTTGCTAAATGTTGTGGGTTTCCCTTGATACCCCTACGGAAGTCTATTCCCCTACTGGGGATTGATTCTACCCCTTTGGCTGAGAATAAACCCCAGTTCTCTACTCAGGTGATAATGAGGGTTGAACCTGATCATCAGGAGAGTTGCAAATTTTTGGTGCTGTATAATCTGCATGACATTATTGTAATAGGTTTCCCTTGGTTACAGTCTCATAATCCTGTTTTGGATTGGAAATCTGTGTCTGTAACCAGTTGGGGCTGCCAATGTGTTAATGCCAACACTCCTGTTTTTTCTGCCTCTCCCCAGGCTCAGGATGTTCCTGACTTTTTGACTGATTTTTCTGATGTGTTTAGCGAAAGTAAATCTGCATCCTTGCCCCCCATAGGAGCTATGACTGCGCTATTGAATTAGTGCCTGGTAGTAAATTCCCTAAAGGTCACCTTTTTAACTTGTCTGTACCTGAACATGACGCTATGCGGTCTTATATCAAGGAGTCATTGGAGAAGGGTCATATCAGACCATCCTCTTCACCCTTGGGTGCCGGTTTTTTCTTTGTGGCCAAAAAGGATGGTTCATTAAGGCCGTGTATTGATTATCGTCTCTTGAACAATATCACTGTGAAATATCAATATCCGTTACCCTTGATTTCTGACCTGTTTTCCAGGGTGAAAAGTGCTACTTGGTTTACCAAGCTTGACCTCAGGGGAGCGTATAACCTTATTCGCATTAAGCACGGGGATGAATGGAAGACGGCGTTTAATACCCCAGAGGGGCATTTTGAGTACCTAGTGATGCCCTTTGGGCTCACTAATGCTCCTTCCGTCTTCCAGTCCTTCATGAATGACATTTTCAGGGATTTTGTGGATAAATTTCTGATTGTTTATTTGGATGATATCTTGATTTTTTCCAATGACTGGGACTCTCATGTGAAACATGTTCGGACTGTGTTCCAGATTTTGAGAGAGAATGCTCTGTATGTGAAGGGATCAAAGTGTCTTTTTGGCATACAGAGGATCTCATTTCTGGGATTCATTTTGTCCCCATCTGTTATTGAAATGGACCCGGTCAAGGTTCAGGCCATCTGTGATTGGTTCCAACCTACTTCATTAAAGGCTCTTCAGAGATTCTTGGGTTTTGCCAATTTTTATCGTAAATTTATTGGTAATTTCTCTGTTATTGTTAAACCATTGACTGATTTGACCAAAAAGGGTTCTGATGTGGTGAATTGGCCTCCTGAGGCAGTCTCTGCATTTCAGGAACTTAAGCAGAGATTCACTTCTGCTCCAATTCTACGGCAGCCTGATGTTTCTCTGCCATTTCAGGTGGAGGTTGATGCCTCTGAAATTGGGGCAGGGGCCGTTTTGTCCCAAAGAGATCCAGAGATCTCTAAAAGTAACCCTTGTGCCTTTTTCTCTCGAAAATTTTCTCCAACTGAACGTAATTATGACGTGGGTAATCGGGAGTTATTGGCCATGAAGTGGGCTTTTGAAGAGTGGAGACATTGGCTGGAGGGAGCCAAACATCAGGTGGTGGTCCTCACGGACCATAAGAATCTGGTTTATCTGGAATTAGCCAAGCGACTTAATCCTAGACAGGCCAGGTGGGCCTTGTTTTTCACACGTTTTAATTTTGTGGTTTCCTTTCTTCCTGGCACTAAGAATGTTAAGGCGGATGCCCTCTCGAGGAGTTTCATTGCGGACTCTCTGAGTTATCTGATCCTGCTGTTATTTTGAAAGAGGGTGTAGTTCTTTCCGCCATCTCGCCCAATTTGAGACTGGCTCTGGAAGGGTGTCAGGAGGATAAACCCGAGCGCTGCCCTATTGGGAAATTGTTTGTCCCAGACCAGTGGAAAAAGAGTGTGATGTCTGAGATTCATTGTTCCGCGTTGGCCGGTCATCCTGGAATTTTTGGTACCAGATACTTGGTTAGTCGGTCCTTTTGATGGCCTACTTTGTCTCGTGACGTCAGGGAATTTGTGCAGTCCTGCGGGACTTGCTCTCGCTCCAAGCCTTGCTCTCGCTCTAGTGGTTTGTTGATGCCATTGCCTGTGCCCAAGAGACCATGGACCCATATCTCTATGGATTTCATTTCCGGCCTCCCTGTTTCTCAGAGAATGACCCTTATCTGGGTGATTTGTGATAGGTTTTCCAAAATGATACATCTTGTGCCATTACCTAAGTTGCCTTCCTCCTCCGAATTGGTGCCTTTGTTCCTTCAGCACGTCGTTCGGTTACGCGGCATTCCTGAGAACATTGTATCTGACAGAGGAGTCCAGTTTGTTTCCAGATTTTGGAGGACTTTTTGTTCTAAACTTGGTGTTCAATTGTCTTTCTCCTCGGCTTTTCATCCTCAGACCAATGGACAAACTGAGAGAACAAACCAGACATTGGAGACTTATCTGAGATGCTTTGTGTCTGCTGATCAAGATGACTGGGTCTCTTTTTTGCCTTTGGCTGAGTTTGCTCTTAATAATAGGGCTAGCTCTGCCACTTTGATGTCTCCATTTTTCTGCAATTTTGGGTTTCACCCTCGATTTTCTTCGGGACAGACGGAGGCTTCTGTCTGTCCAGGTGTTGACTCTGTTGTGGAGCGTATGCAGCAGATTTGGGACCAGGTAGTGGAGAGGTTGTCCCTCTCTCAGGAGAGGGCCCAGCGGTTTGCCAACCGGCATGGGACTGATGGTCCTCGGTTTGAAGTGGGGGACTTGGTCTGGTTGTCCTCAAGAAATATCCCTATGAGAGTTGCATCTCCTAAGTTTAAGCCTAGGTTCATTGGACCTTATAAGATCATGGAGAGTCTTAATCCTGTTTCCTTTCGTTTACTTCTTCCAGGGACATTTAAGATCCATAACGTGTTCCACAAGTCCTTATTGAAGAGGTTTGTCGAGCCAGTGGTTCCTATGGCTACGCCTCCTGACCCTGTTTTGGTTGAGGGCAATCTGGAGTATGTGGTTGAGAAAATATTGGATTCTCATTTTTCTAGATGGAAACTCCAGTATTTGGTTAAGTGGAGAGGTTATGGTCAGGAGGACAATTCTTGGGTGTTTACTTCGGACATCCATGCTAGGAGACTGATCCGTGCGTATCACAGAGCTCATCCTGACCAACCTGGTTGCCCAAGTGAGGGTTCGGTGACCCCTCTTCAGGGGGGGGTACTGTTGTGAATGTGTTAGAAATGAATTCTGAGCAGAAGCTCCATCTGGTGGTTACAAACAGTACTGAACCATTCAATGAGGATTGGCAATCAGGAGTTACAGACTGGTCTTATATAAGGGAGGTTCCCTCCCATCATGGTTGCCGGTGATCAATTGTTCTGTCTCAACTGTGGTTCCTGGTTCACTTGGAAGCTTGCTGAGTCTTGCCTGCATCTTCTGCTATCAGATAAGATATTTTCTGCTTTTATTTTTGTGCTTGCTTTTTGCATTGTTCCCTGCACTTCTGTGGAGGTCAGCCAGGTCCCCTCCGGGGGCTTGTGCTCCTCTCAGTTTATCTGAGCCACTTTTATTTGTTCATTTGCCTTTTCCAGTTTTTTCAGTGGCTGCGGCTTAGTTTTGTTACACCAGAGAACTAATTTAGGTGGTAGAGGTCGTGTGAACTCAGGTGTTTTTGCAATTAGTAGAGTTGGTATTTTTTCGGTTTTTTTGGATTGCAGTAAGTGTCCTTCCTATCCTTTTCTGTCAAGGCAGATTGGGCCCCAACGTTTGCTCATACTATTTTCTGTCTGTGTCTCTATTTCCTCTTGTCTAACCGCCATTACATGTTTGGGGGCTTCCTATGTTCTTTGGAGATCTGCTCCGGGGCAGATAGCTTTCCTCTTTCTATCTTTAGGTGTAGTTAACCTCTCAGGCTGTGACGAAGCGTCTGGGACCAACGTGGAAACGCTCCACGGCTGCCTTTAGTTGTGGTGGTTAGTCAGGGTACTGCAATCCAGTAGATTCCAACCTCTCTGGTGTATTGCCGTTTTTGCCTACTCTCCTCTGCTCCAAATCATAACAGTAGTGGTCATATATCGGCCCCCAGGCTCGCCCACCCAGTTCCTTGACCACTTCTCAGCCTGGCTGCCGCACTTCATGTCCTCAGAACTACCAACCCTTATCCTTGGAGACTTTAACCTCCCCATTAACAGCCCTACTTCCACATCTGCATCTCAGCTTCTATCACTAACCACTTCTCTAGGCCTCTCACAGCTTTCAACCTCTAAGACACACAAGGATGGTAACACCCTTGACCTGGTCTTTGTCCGCCTCTGTTCAATTTCCCACCTAAATAACTCACCGCTTCCACTCTCTGACCACAACAGTCTCTCCTTCACCCTCACAAATCCTCGACCACACCAGCGCACTCCTACCTACCACACATTCAGAAATCTACAAGCCATTAACCCTCAGACACTTTCAGACTCCCTACACTCATCGCTGTCCCCAATCTCCTCTTTTTCTTGTCCTCATCTGGCTGTTCATCACTACAATGACACTCTTAGAAGCACCCTTGACCAAGTAGCGCCGCTCACCCTCAGAACTTCCAAACACACAGTAAAACAGACCTGGCTCACATTGCAAACTGAACTTCTTCAGCGATGCTCTAGGAGTGCTGAACACCTTTGGAGAAAAACCCGCACACCAGAAGACTTCATCCACTTTAAATTCATGTTAAGAACTTATAACGCTGCCCTTCACCTCGCCAAATAGACCTACTTCACCACCCTGATCTCCTCACTAGCCAACAACCCCAAGAAACTTTTTGACACTTTTCACTCCCTCCTCAGGCCAAAAGCACAAGCCCCTATCACAGACATTTGTGCTGACTACCTGGCCTCCCACTTTATAGAAAAAATAGATACTATCCGTCAGGAAATCTGCTCTCAACTACCAAGTGCTGTGACTCCCATCCCTCCCTGCATTTCCCCTGGCTCACTTTCCACATTTGATCCCATCACAGAAGAAGTCTCCAGACTCCTCTCTTCCTCTCGTCCGACTACATGCACGACCGACCCCATTCCCTCACATCTCCTCCAGTCTCTCTCTCCAGATATCACAACTCACCTAACTACAATCTTTAATCTCTCACTCTCCTGTGGCATTTTCCCATCCTCCTTCAAACACTCTATCGTTACTCCATTACTAAAGAAACCCGCTCTCGACCCTTCCTGCACAAAACAACTACAGACCGGTCTCCAATCTCCCCTTCATCTCTAAACTTTTGGAGCGCCTAGTCTACTCCCGCCTTACCCGTCACCTCTCCACTCACTCCCTTCTAGACCCTTCACAGTTTGGCTTCTGCCCCCTACATTCGACTGAAACTGCACTCATTAAAGTGACCAATGACCTTCTGACAGCAAAACGTAACGGTGACCACTCTCTGCTCATTCTTCTCGACCTTTCTGCAGCTTTTGACACAGTTGACCACCGTCTCCTACTGTCTAGGCTCCAGTCTCTAGGCATTAAGGACACTGCTCTCCTGGTTCTCTTCCTTTCTTTCTGACTGCTCCTTCAGTATTTTGTTCTCTGGCTCCACATCATCTCCTCTTCTCTCTGTACACAGCCCCAATTGGACAGACCATCAGCAGATTTGGCTTTCAGTACCATCTTTATGCTGATGACACACAACTATACACGTCATCCCCCGACCTTACCCCCGCTGTACTACAGAATGCCATCGACTGTCTGTCCGCAGTCTCCAACATCATGTTCGCACTCTATCTGAAACTCAACCTCTCCAAAACTGAACTTCTTCTGCTCCCGCCATCTACTAACCTCCCTAAATTTGACATTTCCCTCTCCGTGGGCGGCACCATAATAACACACCCGGCAGCAGGTTCGCTGTCTGGGTGTTATGTTTGACACCAATCTCTCCTTCGCTTCCCATATACAAGCTCTTGCCTGCTCATGCCGCCTACACCTAAAGAACATCTCTAGAATCTGCCCTTTTCTCACCATGGAAACAACAAAAACCCTCACTGTAGCATTGATCCACTCCCGCCTGGACTACTGCAACGTTCTATTACTTGGCCTCCCCATTACTCGACTATCCCCATGCAGATTATACAGTACCAAAAATTTGCAACTCTCATGATGATCAGGTTCAACCCTCATTATCACCTGAGTAGAAAACTGGGGTTTATTCTCAGCCAAAGGGGTAGAATCAATCCCCAGTAGGGGAATAGACTTCCGTAGGAGTATCAAGGGAAACCCACAACGTTTGGCAAAATCAAAATCCATCAGGTTAATTGCTGCGCCTGAATCAACAAAAGCCTGAGCAGAAAATGTGGACAGGGAGAAAATCAGGGTAACAGTCAACAGAAATTTAGTCTGAACACTACCCAAGACAACTGAGCGTGCAAAACATCTTCCCCGCTTAGGGCAGAGTGAAATAGCATGAGAGGCGTCACCACAATAGAAACATAACCCATTGCGTTTTCGAAACTCATGACGCTGTGCCCCAGAAGCCACTCTATCACACTGCATGGGTTCAGAAGCTGGCTCACAAGGCAACACTATTCCACGCATACCTCTACGCTCACGCAAACGTCTGTCAATTTGAATCGCTAATGAGATAGAATCATTGAGACCAGAGGGAGCAGGGAAACCCACCATAACATCTTTTACATTTCTCTGAAAAAGGGCTGCCAAAGCATCATCATTCCATTTGGTTAGGACTGCCCATTTTCGGAATTTCTGACAGTATAACTCAGCGTCCTCAAGCCCCTGATTTAATGCCAACAAGGTTCTTTCAGCTTGATCAGTGACATGAGGTTCATCGTACAATAACCCCAGAGCCAGAAAAAATGCATCAACATCACTCAAAACAGGGTCCCCAGGTGTCAGTGAAAAAGCCCAATCCTGAGGATCGCCGCGCAGGAGAGAGATGACAATTTGAACCTGCTGTTCTGCGTTCCCTGAGGACTTAGGTTTTAAGGCAAAAAACAACTTACAGTTATTTTTGAAATTCAGAAATTTGGCCCGATCTCCCAAAAACAAATCTGGCATGGGAATCCTAGGTTCCACAACCGGCAACCCAGCAAGATAGGTAGCAATACTCCGAACCTCAGTAGCAAGCTGATCCACACGGCCAGACAGCTGTGCAAGCTCCATTGAGAGAAAAAAAAATCCTCCTCAGCACCCAGAGAAAAAGGGGAAAAAATGCAAGAAACAGAAAAAAAAAATCTCTGACAACTCTGACAACTTTTTTTTTCTTTCCACACTATTTTTCCCTTCTGTGAGTACCATACAATTTTCAGTTTGGCCGGTGATACTGTTATGTTTTGGTAGCTGAGGAGAGCAGGCAAAAACGGCAATACACCAGAGAGGTTGGAATCTATTGGATTGCAGTACCCTGACTAACCACCACAACTAAAGGCAGCCATGGAGCGTTCCTACGTTGGTCCTAGACGCCTCGTCACAGCCTGAGAGATTAACTACACCTAAAGATAGGACGAGGAAAGCTATCTGCCCCAGATCAGATCCCCAAAGAACATAGGAAGCCCCAAACATGTAATGGCGGTTAGACAAGAGGAAATACAGACACAGACAGAAAATTGTATGAGCAAACGCTGGGGCCCAATCTGCCTAGACAGAAAAGGATAGAAAGGATACTCATTGCAATCCAAAAAAAACTCTAAAAAATGCCAACGATACTAATTGCAAAAACACCTGAGATCACACGACCTCTACCACCTAAATCAGTTCTCTGGTGTAACAAAGCTAAGCTGCAGCCACTGAAAAAACTGGAAAAGGCAAATGAACAAACAACAGTGGCTCCAGCGAACCGAGAGGAGCACAAGTCCCCCCAGGGGGGGGGGAACCTGGCTAACCTCACAGAAATGCAGAGAAATATGCAAATGGTAAGCACAAAAAAAACAGAAAATATCTTATCTGAAAGCAGAAGAAGAGGGAAGACTCAGCAAGCTTCCAAGTGAACCAGGAACCACAGTTGAGACAAGAACAATTGATCACCGGCAACCATGATGGGAGGGAACCTCCCTTATATCAAGCCAGTCTGTGAATCCTGATTGTCAATCCCATTGAATGGTTCAGTACTGTTTGTAACCACCAGAGGGAGCTTCTGCTCAGAATTCATTTCCAAAACATTCACAGAACGACCCCATCCATTCCTCTCCCTCCCAGAGAGACCCACCACAACCCCTCACTGATAGTATATCCCAGCAATGATGTCGCTAGGCTGTTCTGTGTTCACAGGACCAGTGATGAAGTCACAGGAGGGGAGGAGTCAGAGGTCACATGATCAGGGGCCTCAGTGTATGCAGGACTCTGCTGTGCTGGTTGTCATGGTGCTGGATGAGGGGAAGTTTGTGTGTGGTCAGGAGGGGTTTACAGGGTGGATGTAGCATAGCTGTGTGTGTACGAGGTGTACAGAGAGGAGCCGTGTGTGTACAAGGTGTACGGAGTGAAACCGTGTGTGTACGAGGTGTACGGAGCGGAGCCGCATGTGTATGGGGTGTGCGGAGTGGAGCCGTGTGTGTACTTGGTGTACGGAGTGGAGCCGTGTGTGTACGAGGTGTACGGAATTGAGCTCTGTGTATATGAAGTGTACAGAGCCATGTGTGTTTACGGGGTGTACGGAGCAGAGCCGAGTGTGTACGGGGTGTACAAAAACTGAGCCCTGTGTGTACAAAGTGTACAGAACTGAACCATGTGTGTACGGTGCGGAGCAGAGCCGTGTGTGTACGAGATTTATGGGGTGGAGCCATGTGTGTACTGAGTGAAGCCTGGTGTGCGAGGTGTACGGAGCAGAGCCGTATGTGTACAAGGCATACAAAGCGGAACCGTGTGTGTATGAGGTGTGCGGAGCCGTGTGTGTACAAGTTGTATGGTGGGGAGCATTCATACCTCCCAACCATCCCGGATCCAGCGGGATAGTCCCAATTTTGAGAGTCTGCCCCGCAGAGTACACGGTGGAGCCCCGAGGAGCACTTTAAAACTCATACGTGACGTTCCACCAGAAGTGATGTACTGGAAGCTGACCGGAAATGAGGTAATTTCGGGAGGAGATTGTGACGGAACCATGGAGTCACTTCAGGGAATGCTTCAGATCCATCACCGTGTTCTCCGACAGTGCGGACAGCGGGATCGTCTTGGAATCGGGGATGCCGCCATGTGAGCAGATCATAATATGTCCTGCACTGGAGGCTCAGGTGGGCACTACAATGGGAGCTGGGCTGCTATAGTATCTTTAAAGAATCTTTCTTTCTTTCACTCTCTAATCTTTCTTTCTTTCTGTTTCTTTCTTTCTCTGTTCTTTCTTTCTCTCTCTGTTTCTTTCTCTCTCTGTTCTTTCTTTTCCTCTTAATCTTTCTTTTTCTCTCCCTCTGTTATTTATTTCTCTCTGTTCTTTCCTTTTCTCTCTCTGTTCTTTCTTTC
>JARQOD010000001.1:92657464-92833330 GCA_033576555.1 Oophaga sylvatica
GCCGCATGTGTATGGGGTGTGCGGAGTGGAGCCGTGTGTGTACTTGGTGTACGGAGTGGAGCCGTGTGTGTACGAGGTGTACGGAATTGAGCTCTGTGTATATGAAGTGTACAGAGCCATGTGTGTTTACGGGGTGTACGGAGCAGAGCCGAGTGTGTACGGGGTGTACAAAACTGAGCCCTGTGTGTACAAAGTGTACAGAACTGAACCATGTGTGTACGGTGCGGAGCAGAGCCGTGTGTGTACGAGATTTATGGGGTGGAGCCATGTGTGTACTGAGTGAAGCCTGGTGTGCGAGGTGTACGGAGCAGAGCCGTATGTGTACAAGGCATACAAAGCGGAACCGTGTGTGTATGAGGTGTGCGGAGCCGTGTGTGTACAAGTTGTATGGTGGGGAGCATTCATACCTCCCAACCATCCCGGATCCAGCGGGATAGTCCCAATTTTGAGAGTCTGCCCCGCAGAGTACACGGTGGAGCCCCGAGGAGCACTTTAAAACTCATACGTGACGTTCCACCAGAAGTGATGTACTGGAAGCTGACCGGAAATGAGGTAATTTCGGGAGGAGATTGTGACGGAACCATGGAGTCACTTCAGGGAATGCTTCAGATCCATCACCGTGTTCTCCGACAGTGCGGACAGCGGGATCGTCTTGGAATCGGGGATGCCGCCATGTGAGCAGATCATAATATGTCCTGCACTGGAGGCTCAGGTGGGCACTACAATGGGAGCTGGGCTGCTATAGTATCTTTAAAGAATCTTTCTTTCTTTCACTCTCTAATCTTTCTTTCTTTCTGTTTCTTTCTTTCTCTGTTCTTTCTTTCTCTCTCTGTTTCTTTCTCTCTCTGTTCTTTCTTTTCCTCTCTAATCTTTCTTTTTCTCTCCCTCTGTTATTTATTTCTCTCTGTTCTTTCCTTTTCTCTCTCTGTTCTTTCTTTCCCTCTTTCTTTCTTTTTTCTTTCCCCCTCTTTCTCTCTCTCTGTTCTCTCTTTTGCTCTCTGTTCTTTCTTTCTTTCCCCTCTTTCTTTCTCTCTCTGATCTTCCTTTCTCTCTCTCTGTTTTTTTCTTTCTCTCTAATCTTTCTCTCTCTCTTTGTTCTTTCTCTCCTTTCTTTCTTTCGTTCTCTCTCTGTTCTTTCTTTCCCCTTTCTTTCCCTCCCCTCTTTCTCTCTCTGTTCTTTCTTTCCCCTCTTTCTTTCTCTTTCTTTTTCTTTCTTTCTTTCTGTTCTTTCTTTCTTTTTCTCTCTCTGTTCTTTCTTTCTCTCTCGCTCTGTTCTTTCTTTCTCTTTCTCTCTATGTTCTTTCTTTCCCCTCTTTCTTTCTCTCTCTAATCTTTCTTTTTTTCTCTTCTGTTCTTCCTTTCTCTCTCTCTCTGTTCTTTCTCTCTCTCTAATCTTTCTTTCTCTCTGTTCTTTCCTTCTCTCTGTTCCTTCTTTCTTTCTCTCTCTGTTTTTTCTTTCTCTCTGTTCCTTCTTTCTTTCTCTCTCTGTTCTTTCTCTCTGTGTTCTTTCTTTCCCCTTTCTTTCTTCCTTTTTTTTTCTTTCATTCTTTCTCTCTCTCTGTTCTTTCTTCTTTCTCTCTCTGTTCTTTCTTTCTCTCTGTTCTTTCTTTCTTTTTCTCTCTCTGTTCTGTCTTTCTCTCTCCCTCTCTGTTCTTTCTTTCTTTCTTTCTCTTTCCCCTATTTCTTTAATAATAATAATAATAATCTTTATTTATATAGCGCCAATATATTCCGCAGCGCTTTACAGTTTAACAGTTTCAAAACATAAGTCATAAGTAACAACGTTAACAATACAATAATTAAAGCAAAATAAGCCGACCTTGCTCGTGAGAGCTTACAATCTACAATGAGGTGGGGGAGATACAAAGTACAGGTGTGTATATACAATGGTGCATTTACAATGGTGGTCCAGCCATCTTGAGGGAGTGAGGGATGGATGGAGATAGTGAATGGGCTACACATACACACTTAAACATAGAACGACTTTGATTAGTGAATGTGATAGGCCACTCTGAACAAATGTGTTTTGAGGGAGCGCCTGAAACCATGCAAATTGTGGATAGTCCTAATTTCTTGGGGTAGAGCATTCCAGAGGATTGGCGCAGCGCGGGAGAAGTCTTGGAGTCGGGAGTGGGAGGTACGGATTAGTGCAGAGGTTAGTCGAAAGTCGTTTGCAGAGCGCAGCAGTCGGTTAGGCCGATAGATAGAAATGAGGGAGGAGATGTAGGGGGGTGCTTCACTGTGGAGAGCTTTGTGGGTGAGAACCAGTACTTTGAATTGGATCCTATAATTAATGGGCAGCCAGTGTAAGGACTGCCGAAGAGCGGACGCGTCCGTTTACCGATTAGCCAGATGGATGACCCTGGCTGCTGCATTAAGGATGGACTAGAGAGGGGATAGTCGAGTAATGGGGAGGCCAAGTAATAGAGCGTTGCAGTAGTCCAGGCGGGAGTGGATCAATGCTACAGTGAGGGTTTTTGTTGTTTCCATGGTGAGAAAAGGGCGGATTCTAGAGATGTTCTTTAGGTGTAGACGGCAAGAGCGGGCAAGAGATTGTATATGGGAGGTGAAGGAGAGATTGGTGTCAAACATAACACCCAGACAGCGAGCCTGCTGCCGGGGTGTTATTATGGTGCCGCCCACAGAGAGGGAAATGTCAGATTTATGGAGGTTAGTAGACGGCGGGAGCAGAAGGAGTTCAGTCTTGGAGAGGTTACGTTTCAGATAGAGAGTGGACATGATGTTGGAGACTGCGGACAGACAGTCGGTGGCGTTCTGTAGAACAGCAGGGGTAAGGTCGGGGGATGACGTGTATAGTTGTGTGTCATCAGCATAAAGATGGTACTGAAAGCCAAATCTGCTGATGGTCTGTCCAATTGGGGCCGTGTAGAGAGAGAAGGAAGGGGGCCAAGGACTGAGCCCTGGGGTACACCGACAGTGAGAGGAAGAGGAGATGATGTGGAGCCAGAGAACGAAACACTGAAGGAGCGGTCAGAAAGATAGGAAGAGAACCAGGAGAGAACAGTGTCCTTAATATCTAGTGACTGGAGCCTAGACAGTAGGAGACAGTGGTCAACAGTGTTGAAAGCTGCAGAAAGGTCGAGTAGAATGAGCAGAGAGTGGTCGCCGTTACGTTTTGCTGTCAGAAGGTCATTGGTCACTTTGATGAGTGCAGTTTCAGTCGAATGTAGGGGGCGGAAGCTGGACTGGGAAGGGTCTAGGAGGGAGTGAGTGGAGAGGTAACGGGTAAGGCGGGAGTAGACTAGGCTCTCCAAAAGTTTAGAGATGAAGGGGAGATTGGAGACCGGTCTGTAGTTGTTTGTGCAGGAAGGGTCGAGAGCGGGTTTCTTTAGTAGCGGAGTAATGATGGAGTGTTTGAAGGAGGATGGGAAAATGCCAGAGGAGAGTGAGAGATTAAAGATTGTAGTTAGGTGAGTTGTGACAACTGGAGAGAGAGACTGGAGGAGATGTGACGGGATGGGGTCGGTCGTGCATGTAGTCGGACGAGAGGAAGAGAGGAGTCTGGAGACTTCTTCTTCTGTGATGGGATCAAATGTGGAAAGTGAGCCAGGGGAAATGCAGGGTGGGATGGGAGTCACAGCACTTGGTGGTTGAGAGCAGATTTCCTGACGGATAGTATCTATTTTTTCTATAAAGTGGGAGGCCAGGTAGTCAGCACAAATGTCTGTGATAGGGGCTTGTGCTTTTGGCCTGAGGAGGGAGTGAAAAGTGTCAAAAAGTTTCTTGGGGTTGATGGCTAGTGAGGAGATCAGGGTGGTGAAGTAGGTCTGTTTGGCGAGGTGAAGGGCAGCATTATAAGTTCTTAACATGAATTTAAAGTGGATGAAGTGTTCTGGTGTGCGGTTTTTTCTCCAGAGGCGTTCAGCACTCCTAGAGCATCGCTGAAGAAGTCGAGTTTGCAATGTGAGCCAGGGCTGTTTTACTGTGTGTTTGGAGGTTCTGAGGGTGAGCGGTGCTACTTGGACAAGGGTGCTTCTAAGAATGTCATTGTAGTGATGAACAGCCAGATCAAGACAGGAAAAAGAGGAGATTGGGGACAGCGATGAGTGTAGGGCGTCTGAAAGTGTCTGAGGGTTAATGGCTTGTAGATTTCTGAATGTGTGGTAGGTAGGAGTGCGCTGGGGTGGTGGAGGATTTGTGAGCGTGAAGGAGAGAATGTTGTGGTCAGAGAGTGGAAGCGGTGAGTTATTTAGGTGGGAGATTGAACAGAGGCGGACAAAGACCAGGTCAAGGGTGTTGCCATCCTTGTGTGTCTCAGAGGTTGAAAGCTGTGAGAGGCCTAGAGAAGTGGTTAGTGATAGAAGCTGAGATGCAGATGTGGAAGTAGGGCTGTTAATGGGGATGTTGAAGTCTCCAAGGATAAGGGTTGGTAGTTCTGAGGACATGAAGTGCGGAGGCCAGGCTGAGAAGTGGTCAAGGAACTGGGTGGGCGAGCCTGGGGGCCGATATATGACCGCTACTCTGAGGGGAGAGGGGATGGAAGAGCCTGATGGTGTGGACCTCAAAAGAAGGGAATGAGCGTGATGGAATTGGGGGGATGACCTGGAAAGTGCATTGTGGGGACAGGAGTATGCCAACTCCACCACCATGTCTGTTTGTGGGTCTCGGGGAATGGGAGAACTGTAAACCACCATAGGAAATGGCAGCAGGGGAGACAGTGTCAGAATCCTGAATCCAGGTTTCAGTGAGGGCCAACATAAGAGAGTGGTTCAGAAAGTAGTTGTGCAGGAAGGATAGCTTGTTGCATGCAGACCGTGGATTCCAGAGGGCACAATTGAAAGGAGATGAGGGAGTGCAAGTAATATTAATAAGATTATTATGGTTTCGGTATGAGGTAGGGTAGGGATTGGATTGAGGTTGGGGGATGGTGGACCAGGGTTGGGGGAGATGTCCCCTGAAATCAGTAGGAGTAGGAAGATAAAGAGCAAGTAGTTGTTGGAATTGTAAGTAGGTTGTTTCTGTGATGTGTTTGGGCAAGATGGACTGAGGTTTTTCAGGAAGGTGAGGAGTGCATGGGAGCTGTACATGGGAGAGGGAAGGATAGAGGGGCTGATATGTATGAGTCGTGATGGAGGGGGGATGGGGCGGTGAATATGGATGGCAAGGGAACACAGGAGGAAATAGATAAAGTACATAATTAAAAAGAAAGCAAAGTGTGGGGTACCTGATTCCAGCCCTGATTAACTGCCATGAATAACTGCCGTTTTCAAGATGCTTGTCTTCTGTGATGCTTTGCTTCTGGGATGCATGCGCCCCCACAATGCATGCGCCCCTTAGACTACTCCTAAATATATAGCCCACACTACAGGGTCAGGAAAGTGGGATTGTGGGAGCTGCTTTGGGATAATTTGGCAGCTGGGGCCAGCACACCAGGGGGTGGTTAGATCATCAAAGGCACTAGAGATGGCTACATCTATATGTTATAGCACCTTCCACCTGATAGCATCTACAGAGGCCCCAGTCACAGGAATACACAGCAGTAAGTATTAAGCACAGTGCAAAAAATGAATTATACAAAAGCTTTACCAGGCACATTAAACTATGTTGCAAGATGGTACAGCAGTGGTTGGCAGCAATCAGAAGTATGGAGTGCATACCATTGCTATATATTTCCACATGCAAGACATAAAGGGCTTGTGTCATTCAGCTGCTTGCTAACAATGAATGGAGTGCATACATGCAGAGAGGATCAATTCAGAGGTTGAATGATTTGGTTACCTGTGTGAATAGAGAAGATGAATGTTAATTCCTTGCCATGAATAACTGCCATTTTCAAGATGCTTGTCTTCTGTGATGCTTTGCTTCTGGGATGCATGCGCTCCCACAATGCATGCGCCCCTTAGACTACTCCTAAAGATATAGCCCACACTACAGGGTCAGGAAAGTGGGATTGTGGGAGCTGCTTTGGGATCCTTCTGTGTTCTTTCTTTCTTCCCATCTTTTCTCTTCTCTGTCTTTCTTCTTCCTTCTTTCTCTCTCTCTTTCTTTTTCTAATCTTTCTTTTTTCTTTTTCTCTCTCTCTCTGTTCTCTCTCTCTCTGTTCTTTCTTTCTCTCTCTCTGTTCTTTCTTTCTTTCCCCTCTTTCTTTCTTTCTCTCTCTCTGTTCTTTTTTCTGTTCCCTCTTTCTTTCTCTCTCTCTGTTTTTTCTTTCTCTCTCTGTTCTTTTCTTTCTTTCTTTCTTTCTTTCTCTCTCTCTCTGTTCTTTCTTTCTTTCCCCTCTTTCTTTCTCTCTCTCTGTTCTTTCTTTTGCTCTCTGTTCTTTCTTTCCCCTTTCTCTCTCTCTGTTCTTCCTTTTGCTCTCTGTTCTTTCTTTCTTTCTTTCCCCTTTCTTTCTCTCTCTCTCTCTGTTCTTCCTTTCTCTCTCTCTGGTCTTTCTTTCTCTCTCTGTTCTTTCATTCTCTCTCTGTTCTTGCTTTCTTTCTTTCTTTCTCTCTGTTTCCTTTTCTCTCTCTGTTCTTTCTTTCCTCAGTACCAGCCAATGTGCCCATAATGCCAGCCACTGTGCCCTCAGTACCAGTTGATTGGCTACTAGAATCTCCACACATTAAGTTAATTAAAAAAATTAATAACAATCCGTCGCTCCTCTGACCTCTTCCCACCCATTCCCCTCATCAAACATGTCCCCCCCCGCTCATCATACAGCACCACTATCCTAGCCAAAGCCACTACAAAAGTATTAGTGGAAACTTGACAATTACAGAGTTTTGACCGAATTTTGACGATTTTGAGGAAATGCTCAGGAATCTGAACATCAGTCTGAATGTGCAAGGTTTGTGCCAACTTTGAGATTGATGAACGCTTTCCGAACAAGTTAGCTCATCTCTAGTCTAGTCGTCATGTGACCACTCATATGTGATTTGCTTGCTTACAGTTGCGTGCAGACTAACTGATCTCAAATTTCAATTCTCTCAATGTTCAGTGAAACACTATAGCTCCTGCCTCATTGAAAGAACCAGGAAGAAAAGCTAGTTAGCACATTACCGTAAGTATGGAAATCACATATGAGTGGGCATGTGATTACTGCTGGAACCAGCAAACAGAGCTAAAGCCTGGTAGAGAGTATACTATATCCTGTTAGGATTGCACATGCTACAGTGATTAATGTTATAATTAAAGGTATTGTCCAGGTTTGTGATGAATGTCTGCAGTCACAGTAGGAGACTGCAGACTTCTGAATTTTCAGAAGTCTGCACACTGTCATGACACAGCTGTCGGGTGACCTGAGACCAGGGGCTCCTTCCCTGTCCCTAACCCTAACACTAGAGGGCACCCTAGCTCGCCCTACTCCCCGGGATACCCTAAAGGTGAAGATGTTGGTGCCTCCACCGTTGCCCTATCTCCTGAGCTAGCCTCCGTCTGTTCTCTTCCTCACTCAGGGAAGAGGGGCGCTACTGTGCAATGTAGTACACCAACCCAACAAACAAGGCAATGCAAACAAAAGCTAACAGAAAACTCCAGGCATACAAAATATTTACTCACATATAACAGTGGAATGCACCGGGCATGGAGGTAGGGGAATAAACCAAAATTGAGGAGGATAGGGAATTACCACACATACAAACCAAGTAACAGTCACTCCAACTCTCCTTCTCATATGAACTCCTCTCCCTCCATACAGCAAATTCTATCTCTGATAAGGATTTGTATCAGAGCCCAAATTATAAAGGGGAAAGGAGTGGCTGACTAAGCTCAGCTGTGAGCACGAGCATGGCCGATTAACATCTGTTCTGCCAGATGGATTAAACACCATTAAAATGAAGGAGACGTGCTTTTTCTCAGTGCAGGAGTTGGAGCAATCAGATGCTGAGGTGTTCTGGCTCACACTGTTGCGGTAACCCCGTGACATTACTCCCTCTTCTATGAGGGACCTCTGGAACCTCAAGATCAGGCTTAACGGGGTGTGCCACGTGAAAAGCCCGGACCAGTCTGGCCGCATGAACATCAGATGCTGGTACCCACATCCTCCCCTCAGGACCATACCCCCTCCAATGTACCAGATACTGAAGTGACCAACGAACAAGACGAGAATACAAGATCTTTGCAATCTGAAACTCCAAGTTTCCATCGACAATGACAGGAGATGGTGGTAGTGGTGATGGTACTGAAGATGCAACCTATTTTTTGTGGAGTGATTGATGAAATACATTATGGATCCTAAAAGCAGGTGGTAAAGCAAGGCAAAATGCTATGGGATTGACTATGCTATGGGATTGACAATGGCTACGATCTTATAAGCACCGATAAACCTGGGACCCAGTTTCCAAGATGGAACCTTCAAGTTAATGTTCCTAGACGACAGCCGCACCAAGTCACCAACACACAGGTCCGAACCCACCAAACGTCTCTGATCAGCCACAGTGTTATATTTGGATCCCATCTTCCTCAAATTATTCGTAACCTCTGCCATAAGGTAGTAATAGAAGATGAAAACCGTTCTGGTAATCCAGAAGGGTGATTACTATTAAATGAACTAAACTGAAGATGGAACCCATATGCACCGAAAAATGGGGACTTACTGGTCGATTCCTGACAACCGCTAACAGTAAATAGGTAACCCAATCCTCCTGATTTTCAGCTACAAAACACCTGAGATACATCTCTAGATCTGATTAACCCATTCAGTCTGCCCATTCGACTGCGGGTGAAATGCAGAAGAAAGTGACAAATGGATCCCCACGTGGGTGCAAAATGCCCTCCAATACTTGGAGACAAAGTGCACCCCCTATTAGAAACAATATCCGTCGGGATCCCATGTAATCTAATTATTTCCCAGTCGAAAACTTGAGCCAAGGATTTGGGGTTCAGTAAAGCTGGTAAAGCGATAAAATGGAGAAATTTTACTGAATCTATCTACCAGTATTACAGTATTCCCTGCTGACTCGGGAAGATCTGTGATAAAATCGACCAACAAGTGAGTCCAAGGTCTACTGGGTATCTTCAACAGTTGGAGAGCCCCCGACGGCAAGAATGAGAGGTCTTAGAATGCGCACGGACACTGCAGACAGCTACATACTTCCGGACATCTTGTTGAGCACCTTGTCACCAAAAACGATGAGTAAGCAGATTAGTGGTGGCTTTATTACCAGGGTGTCTTGCCAACACTGAATCGTGATGTTCGCTAAAGACTCTAAGACAGAGATTTACAAGAACAAACAGTTTACCAAGTGGACAGGCAGCAGGGACATCCCGCTGAGTATCAACAACCTCTCTTTCTATATCAGAGCATATAGATGCCATAACCACCTGTGAGATATGGAAAAATGATATTATTTTGATTTCTGATGGAATTCCCATCAAGATAAGTTTGGCCCAAAAATACTTGCTTCAGACCACTCAGCCCACTTCCTTGGCATGCATTCCCCAAGTCCATAAGAAGTCAGTCAATGTTTTCCTTTAATTAAAATGCCAGGGACAAGCTCTTTGATGCTTCGTCCCCACCAATTAGCACCAGGGTGTGAACTCTCCTTCAGTTACGGGCAAACTGGATTCTTTTGTCTGACTCAAGCACATGGAGACAGTGTGGCACTATAAGTCACAGCAAGGCTCTGAGGCATTGACTCTGGAAAATGATCTATAATAACAGAATGCAATATCTCTGAGACTAGCCGAGCACATAATTGGAATCGGCATTCCTTCCCCCATACACCCGTGCCTGGCAGCAACCTGTAGCACTCAGCGTTATTGAGTTATAAAGCATAGCTACCAGAAATTATATACGGTAGGCATATTTAGCCTCCATGCGCAGATAAAATCCAGCAGAAACTAGTGGCGGCGCCGCCAATCCATTCAGAGCTTCGGGCAGAAAGTTATGTGCCATCCACGGTTCTGGACAGAAAATCAAATTCTCAGATATGGAAGGAGAGAGGCTACACAAGCCAGGGGTAGGAGCAGAGTGTAGAAGGGAGCAACCTAGGAGATATAAGGCAGCCCCTCATTTTGGACTTAGTTTTTCTACTGGCAGGAGGTTCCGTTACCTGACGTAGCCAGAAAAAGCCTGTAACTATGATTTAGACGTGTGATCCATCAGCATCTCCCTGTGGTCACATGCTACATAACATGGTAATTGAAACCTATCTAAACCCTACCCTTGTACTACACTCTTGACTGCATACTTGTATATTGTTCTGTATATATATACACCTGTATATTTCTAATGCACCTTTTCAGCGTTTAAATATAAAATTAATCTTGGGCTGCTCTTTTATCTCGATACATGAATCCGCACGTCCGCACGCTCCGTTGCATATTATACGCTACCCAGGTTGGTTTCTGACCTGATATAAGCCTGTTGTCGGGGCTTATTTCGAATGAAGAACTGGTGGCTGCATACCATACTGGTTAGTGAGGAACTCTGACAGTGATGGCCGGGAGGTTTATATATATCCCCAGCCTGGACTAGTGATATAAACCCCCCTCATTGGGAGCTCCTCAATAACTCGTACCTATAAGGGAAGCCTTTCCGGCGACTATTTGCCCTCGGTGCAGTTCCCTGACTGACCTGGAGCATAGTTTTGATGCCTTCAGTGTGAATGTACAATTTTCATAGTCATAAAAATACAGAAAAATCTTTAAATGAGAAGGTGTGTCCAAACTTTTGGTCTGTACTGTATACGGAGGCCAACCATGTCTAGTCAACATGGTTTCATGACCTCCTGCTTTCATTGCCCGCACTAGAGATTCTTGATAGCATGCAGTGTGCATGCTGCAAGAATTCAGAAGTCTGCAGTCACAGACTGACTGCAGACTTTCATCACAAACTTGGACTACCCCTTTAACCCCTTAGTGAAGGAGTCAATTTTGACCTTAATGACCAAGCCAATTTTTACAATTCTGACCACTGTCACTTTATGAAGTTATAGCACTGGAACGCTTCAATGGATCCCACATGATTCTGAGAGAGTTTTTTCGTGACATATTATACTTCATGTTAGTGGTAACATTTCATCAATATGACTTGCATTTATTTATAAAAAAACCTGAAATTTGGCAAAAATTTTGAAAATTTCACAATCTTCAAACTTTTAAATGTTGTGCCCTTAATTTAGATAGTTATGTCACACAAAATAGTTCATAAATAACATTTCCCACATGTCTACTTTACATCAGCACAATTTTGGAAACATAATTTTTTTTGTTAGGAAGTTAGAAGGGTTAAAATTTGACCAGCTATCTCATTTTTCAAACAAAACTTACAAAACCATTTTGTTTTAAGACCACATCACATTTGAAGTGACTTTGAGGAGTCAATATAACAGAAAGTAACCAAAAGTCACAAATTCTAAAAACTGCACCCCTCAAGGTGCTCAAAACCACATTCAAGAAGTTCATTAACCTTCAGGTGCTTCACGAGAACTAAAGCAATGTGGAAGGAGAAAATTAACATTTAACTTTTTTCACAAAAAAAATATTTTAGAACCAAACTTTTTTTTATTTTCACTGGGGTATCAGGAGAAAATGGACCACAAAATTTGTTGTGCAATTTCTCCTGAGTACACTGATATGCCATATGTAGGGAAAATCCACTTTTTGGGCACACAGCAGGGCTTGGAAGTGAGGGAGCACAGTTTGATTTTTTTTTAAATTGTCTGGAATTGATGGTGGGCACCATGTCACATTCGGATACCCCCTGATGTGCCTAAAAAGTGGAAACCTGTTTAAGTCCCTGGACTGCATGTTTTGTAGCTGTTAGACACCCCAAAAAACATGCAGGGATTTGCGATACTCTGTGCATATTCGAGCAACCAATCCAAATTTGAGTAGAGAGCACTTCTTCTCAACACTAGCAGTCATATAGTCATTTTTTTTTTACTTTTGAAAACCTCCAATTCTAACTCCAACCCTAACACAGCCCTAACCCCAACACACCCCTATCCCTAACCCTAATCCCAATTCTAACCCTAACGCAACCCTAACCCCAACCCCAACCCTAACACAACTCTAACCACAGCCCTAACCCCAACACAACCCTAACTACAACCCTAACCCCAACTGCAAAGAATGGAAAAATTAAATTTTTTTTATTATTTGTGACAAAGGGGGTCTCTCACAGTGATCAAAATGAACCAATAGGAAAAATGTCCTATTCTTACCGGGTACCGGCTGGCAGATCTCGGCAGGCGCACTGCGCATGTGATCGCCATTTTCTTCCAGGATGATGACTTGGAGGGCCAGGGAATGGAACAGGAGGGCCCGGGGGGCTCTGATATGCTAGATCCTATCTGAGGAGAGAGAAATAAATTGAAAATCTGACTTTTTTTGTGAATAACAGTGATCACGTGACAGGGGAACGTAAAAACCGGCCATGATCATGTTCTCGAGGGTCTCAGCTACCCCAGTAGCCAAGAGACTAGAAATTTTTAGAAGCTGGGGAGCGTTATATCCTTATTTCTGAGCGCCGTTAAAAAGCGGCGCTGAGGAATAAGCACCCTTAACTGCCGCCATTAAAAGGCATATCGGCAGTCGTTATTGGGTTAATGCTCTTAACATAAATAAAAACATAATAACCTTTGGCAGCTTGTCAGATGACACAACACTTTATTAACATAGCCATTTATCACGTAATCTTACAAATTATGTATTATTAACTATGTACAGGATCAGAACCAACAACAGCACAAGAATACATCATCAGGACCACCGGCAATACAGAAATACATCACTAGAACTCCAATATAAGAATGGATTTGCCAGAAGAAGATCAAAGTTTAGGCATCGCCCAGCCAGATCCGAGATCTGAATCAAATTGAAAGTCTGTGAGTTGACCTGAAGAGGGCGCTGTACACAGCATATGCCTTTGCAATTTGACAAATTTGGAGCATTACTTCAAGGAAGAATGGGCAAAGATTGCCAAATGTACATGTGCCATGCTGATACACTCTTACTCATAAAGGCTGAACGCCATCATAATGTCAAAGGGAACTTCAACAAAGTATTAGTTTAAGGGTGTGCCTATTTATGCATCCACATTATTTTAGTTCTTTATTTTGTTTTGTTTTTTTGCATGACAAAAACCTGCAATTTTAACAGAGGTGTGTAAACCTTTTGTATTCTGTATGTTGTATTAGTATTTTTTTTTAACAGACCCTAGACTCTATCAACACTACTGGGGCCTATGCATCTCAGCAAAGTGCTAGTGGTGGTAGAGCCCAGACCCAAATTCTGTCGAAGGGTCCATTCCGCTTAAGTCAGGCTACTTTAAACGTTGACAAGTGTCGTGTGGCTAAAGACATTTTTGAAACATGTCTAACAAGGCTTATTGTCATGCAACTATCTTAGAGTTGAGATTTTGCTGAGTAAAAACAACCAAATCACAGACAAAGCACAGTTGCAAGTCTTTAGCATGCAACTTGAGTCGCATGCAACTTGAGCCAAGCGACCAAAAATTGAGTATATTTTGAAACATTTGTGACTTTTTGACAAAGTTGCAGTAAGTCGCAAGTCGCAATGCAACACCATAACAAATCATTAGATGGGATGTTGTAATGTGAGACCGTGATCTCAATGTCACACGACACGTCTTTGTGCATTTCCAACCTGATTTAGTATGCATGGTCATGACTCTGTGTCTTTCAAAAACCTGGCATAGAAAATAGTTGTCCAGCAGCTTCTACAAATTCAATATTTTGAAAAATATTAACATTATACTATGATATGCTGGGGCTTCATGTAAAAAGATATGCAATTTTGGACTAAAAAAAAGTGAAAAATTCACCCCAGATATTATTAGGTTTAGAAGCATCAAGTAATCTGGAATATTGCCATTATATGTTGGCTTAATGATTTCATAACACAAAGGATTACTGATATACAGTAGGAAAAATTATACTTTTTCTTATAGGTCCATAGTTAATTATTAATTTTATGATGGATGGCAAAAAGAACAAATAAATAAATTTTGGAGCAAATTAAGCCAGACATGTCACTCGAAGCAAGGATCCTCGGACACTCGAAGCAAGGATCCTCGGACGCACATCCAGTTGAAGTGTATTGCTGCTGACAATCCTATTGGTCCGTATGCAACAATACATGCTGCTGGCCAATCAGTGGGGGGAGCGTGACGTCATACACTGCTGTGACATGCTGAAGTCAGCTGCCAGCTTCACAGCAGGATGCACTCAGCATGGGATCGAAGGGAAGGTGAGTAGAATATTTATATTTTTTATTATATACATTGTGACAGAGTCATTAGCACAGTGTATGAAGAGAGATATGTGACTACAGTCAGTGATGTAGAACCAGATTATTTTTGCCTCCAGCATGATAAGTGTTGAGAGGGTTATTCTTAAAGTTACAATGGGCTGATTTTATGTGAGCTGAGTACCCATAGTGTGGTTGGGAAGGTGCTCACCGTATCACCTTTTGCAGAGCCGACACTGGCATGTGTACTAGCAGGAACAGCGGTGATGTCATGCTAATGTGATCATCACATGGTCCTGGTTAAATACTTGGATATGAGAGACAGTCTGAGTGTGTGTTGGGAGAGGGAACACTCCCACGTGGTTCCAGGAGGAGTGGAGGACATTGCTGGTGTCTGCAGGTGGAACCTGCAGAGCAAGGACTCTGTTGCACTTTGGTTTGTTTTTCCGTTAAGCCAGGAAGGCTCTGCTTTTATTTTTCGTGACCCTGCCTTGGTCTATGCTGAATTTAATAAACCATCAGGTGTTTCACTATCCAAGTGTTCCTGTGTGTACCTGAAGAAGCAGCTAAGCGTGTCAACCCCTCACAATACATATAATCCAAAAAGGCTAGAAGGTCCTGCTCTGTGCCCTGCCAAACCATGAGGATGTCATCAATGTAATGGGCCCAGAACAGGACCTTCTCAATATATGCAAGGGTAAGAGAACACTTTAGAGACATAAATATTGCTCGGGATACTGTGGAAATTTTGGAGTTAAAACCAATACCAAGACACTTTAAAATGGTCCATGACTGCAATACCAAGCTCCTAAAAGTGATTGGAATTGATAAAGTTTTTATTAATAAGCAACGAAGGAATTGGAGAAGAAACCTGGCTCAATTGGAGGCCAAGTGGATTTTTAGGGTTGGTTCGGTTCAGCCTAATGGGGTTAAATGAGGTTCTAAGTTTTGCCCCTTTCTTGTAAATATTTTGCTATTTTTGTCTTGTCTTGTTGTTTGTAAGATTTTAATTTGTATATTTTAGTTTTTTAGGTCTTCATATTTATTTAACAACATCCAACGTCTTTTGATGGTCCATATAGCATTGGGTTTTGGGGTGGCTGGAGGATGTGGGTCGGGCTCTGATATGATTACTGATTAGAGGGTAAAAGAAAGAAAGAAAAATTTAATGTAGTTGGACTTTTACTCCTTGGATCAAGAAAATGGAATCTAATTATTGTAATAGTTTCATTATTAGCACATTTTTTTGTCGGTATATATATATTTTTATATTTTGTTAAGAAAGAATATTTTTTGCATTGTTTACATATATATATATCACTATATAATTATATGTTTGTATACATTTTGTGCATCTTTTATTACAGTAATTATCACTATAATTATCTAATGTAAGGACTTACTCATATTAGTATTACACATTATTGTATGTATTTTTCCTCTAGTATCACTTTATATCATATTATCACTATATTTGGGATGGTTCGGTGATTGAAGCATATATATTGATGGCTACATATATTTTCCCTTAGTATGGTAGCTGAAATTCTTGGAGATCCTCATTTTTATTTTTTATTTATATATTTTTCCTTTTTTCATTTTTTTCATTCATTATTTCTATTCTTTTTTATTATTTATGTTTTTATTTTTTGCTTTAGTATGAAGCTCCAGCATTGAAGTAACCCTTTTAGCTATTTGTAGGGAGGGTTATATATATTAAGTTGCCCTCTTATTGATACTCACGCCTAGAATGTGTTCGGTTTTAATATATAAATATCTGGTGCCGCCCCCTCCTCGCTCTGAACTGCGGTGTGCGCTCTCCTCCGATGTTGGGTTGTGAGTCTCCGTGGCGACGCGTCAGTAGCATGGCTGACTCCGCCCCCCACCCGACGCGTGGGATGAGGGAGCAGATCAGTCACGTGGGATGCCGACGTGCCTGACGTCACTCTCCTACACAACGGAGCGAGCGCCATTCCATACCACTGCCACCAATGTGCGGACAGGACTATAAATAGATCCATGTGACACTTTGCATTTGACACACACCTCCAAAGGAAGAAGCTATACCCGAAATGCACATCGGGGGCGTCTGTATTGCTAAGGCCTCTTTCACATTTCCGGCATTTTGCCGCAGCGCCGCATGTGAAAACCTTTCACACTTCCGGCGGCCAAAATGCGGTTTTTTGCCGGATGGTTTCTGATGCTTGGAGAGATAAGAAACCATCCGGCAAAAAAAAAAAAAAAACGTTACATGCAGCGTTTTTTCCGGACGCCGCAATGTACATTTGCGCCGCATCTGGACAAAACCGCATGCAACGCATTGACATGCGGCGCCATCTGGCGCTAATGCATGTCAATGCGAAAAAAGCCGCATGCGGCGCATCAGATTTTCAGATGCGGCGCTGCGGCAAAATGCCGGGGGCGCCGCCATGCGCCCGCCGGAAATGTGAAAGAGGCCTTACAGGTCAGGTATAACTTCTGGTGCGATTCATTTTATGATGGCTTTTCTACCTTTATGAGGTCTCTATTAACCTTTTGCTGCTATGCACTGTTGCACTTTGCAAGCTAGTCTATTACCATTCACTTGGATATGATCTCCACTAATCTTTGCTGCTATTCACTATTGTACTTTGCAATCTAAGTTTACTATTATTCACTTTGAGGGGATTTCTATTAACTTTTGCTGCCATACATTGTTGCATTCATGCAACACAGCTTATTTTTAAGGATAGATGACTTAAAGGGAACTTGTCACCCCTTCCTCCCCAGCTGTTTTGAAGTAAAAGAGACACCTTCAGTAGCACTAATGCAGCAGTCTGTGAAGGTGGCTCTTTTACTTCTGTGCCCCTGCAACGCTGAAATATTCAGTTTTATAAATCGGTCCCTATACCTTGAATGGGTCTAAAAGGTATGTCCTGTTCCAGTGACTAATCCTCCCCCCAGCCGTCCATCAAGGCCCTTCAGCGTCACCGCGCCTCCTCGTGGCTTTTTTTGTTTTCTTTCGTTTGTGTCAGGTGCCTGCGCTCTTGTATCATAATATTGAATACATAATAACACACTGCGGGGAGGGATCAGGGGAAAGGCAACGATGCAGGCGCTGGAGTCTTGTGACAGTTCCCGGGCAGCGCGCACTGCGCATGCCCGGGGACTGTAGCAATATGTTATATGCTGAGCCGCCTCTAGGGGTCTCACTACCTGGATGTATTCAGAGGATAGAGAGGAGGGACTCGTTGGTAAGAGTATGAGACAGGAAGCATTCATGTAATGTGGCTGAGAGAACGTGCACACAATAAAGTAACCCGTTACCACAATCGTGTCAGAGGCATAAACAAGAAATAGAACATGGTGGCAGCAGGGCTGAACCTATAAAGAACAAGTGGACAGACAATCCAGGCAGCTTGTGGTACAAAGATCAACTGTAAGTACAGTGCCCACAGTACAGCATTATGGAGAGCGCATTAAAACCTCCTCAGAGACTAGACATCATGTCCTCAAATCTATCGCAGACCTGGAGACATTGGAAGGAGGAGTTTACTCTGTATGTGGATCTTACAGTAGACACCAATGATCAGAAGCGTAAGGTGAAGCTCTTCTACTATCTGATTGGAGAAAAAGGCAGAGAACTTGCTCAGACCCTGATCCAGGACGGTACGGACAGTCCGGCAGACATTGTACAGGCATTTGATAAGCACTGTGACCCCAAGAAGAATGAGACAGTGGAAAGATTTAAGTTTTTCACCAGAAATCAGGAGATGGGAGAGAATATAGACGCATATGTGACTGAGCTGAAAAGACTGGCAGCAACATGCAGCTTTGGAGAGATCAGAGATTCTCTTATCAGAGATAGAATAGTGTGCGGCATCAGAGAGACACAGCTTAAGGTACTGCCACACTAAACAATCCCGCTAGCGATCACGATAACGACGCATACTAATGCGATCGCTAGCGGGATTGTTTCTATATCGCTAAATGCGGCCACATTTAGCGATATAGTTAACGACGCTATCGCCGTTAGCGATCTTCTTAACGACTTTAGCGGTACAAAAGTACCGCTAAATCGCTAAGAAAAGGTGCCACACAGCGATAAGATACTTACCCAGCGGGAGCGCCAGCGATGAAATAGGGTCCGGAACGATTCCAGCGACGAGCGAGATCACAGCAGGAAGCTCGTCGCTGGAAGCTGCCGCACTGAACAATATCGCTAACGGGATCGCTAAATAGTGACGTTTTTTAGCGATCCCGTTAGCGATATTGTTTAGTGTGGCATACCCTTAAGAGAGAGACTGCTGAGAGAAGGGGAGTTAACCCTAGAGAAATGCATGCAAATAAGCAGAGCTGCAGAGCTAACAAGAGACAGCCTGAAGATGATGGCAGACACCACTGAGGAGCCAGTACATGCAGTAACCATGAGAGGAAAAGCAGAGCACCAAGCGAGAACAGTCCAATGCAGATACTGTGGCAGAAGACATGAGAGAGACAAAGAGAAGTGTCCAGCATATGGACAAAGCTGCAGGACCTGTGGTAAGATGAATCATTTCGCAGCTCTCTGCAGACTTAAGCCCTTTAAAAAACACAGAGAAATTCACAGTGTGACACAGGACAATGACAGTGACAGTGCAGAAGATATTACATGGATACAGCTACAGTCTGCAACAGAGAATGTCAATACAGTCAGACAGCCAGAACCTAAAGATACAAGACAACTGTTTGCAACTCTTTTATTAAATGACAAACCGATTAGATTTCAGTTGGACTGTGGAGCAAGTTGCAATGTCATACCGGAGGATCTACTAAATGAACAGGTGTCCATTGAACCTACGGATAAGGTACTTATGATGTACAACAAAACGATACTGAAACCTCTTGGGACATGCAAACTGAAGGTTAGTAACCCATGCAACAGAAAGAGTTATAGAGCCCAATTCACAGTGCTGCAGGGTGGTGACCACATACCGTTACTAGGTATAAAAGCAGTTCAGGCAATGGACTTAATAAAGGTACAATTCCATAACATTATGTCTGTGGAAGTCAAACAGAGTATGAAGGATATCCCAAAAGCAGACAGCAATCTAGATTTACAGATTATAAAAACACAGTATGCGGATGTATTTGAGGGTGATGGATGTTTTGAAGGAAAACACAAACTGGAAATTGATAACACAGTACAACCTACCAGATTACCGACAAGAAAAGTGCCTGTAGCGCTACTTCAGCCATTGAAAGAAGAACTACAGGATTTAGAAAAGCGAGGCATGATAGAAGTCGTCCATCAGAGCACAGACTGGATAAGTAGTTTGGTCATAGTGCAGAAACCATCAGGAAAACTAAGAATTTGTATCGATCCCAAACCACTCAACAAAGCTCTCAAAAGGAATCACTATCCGATGCCTACAATAGAGGATGTGCTACCAGATTTATCAAAGGCAAAAATATTTTCAGTTTGTGACGTAAAAAATGGATTTTGGCATGTGGAACTGGATGAAGAATCCAGTTTGTTGACAACGTTTTCTTCTCCATTTGGTCGCCGTAAATGGCTGAGAATGCCCATGGGACTGACACCAGCTCCAGAAATATTTCAGCAGAAGTTGATGCAAGCTTTGGAAGGACTCCCAGGGGTAAAGATGATAGCAGATGATATATTAATAGTGGGAGAAGGTGACGATATGCAATCTGCAATAAAGAATCACGATACAAGGATGCTACGATTTTTAGATAGGTGTAGAGAAAAAAGGATAAAGTTGAACTTGGAAAAGTTGAAACTGAAAATGACGGAAGTGCCATATATAGGACATCTTCTAACCTCAAATGGAGTGAAAGTGGATCCAGAAAAGGTGAAGGCGATACAAGAGATGCCTACCCCAACAGATGTGTGTGGAGTACAACGATTTTTGGGCATGGTGAATTATCTGTCCAAGTTTTGCAAGAATCTATCAGACATGTGTGAGCCAATGAGACAGCTAACTCACAAAGATGTGTTGTGGGAATGGACAGAAGCACAGGAGACGGCTTTCCAATCAGTAAAGACAGCCATTGCAGACACAGCAACCTTAAAATATTTTGATCCACAGTTAGAGGTGGTAGTCCAATGTGATGCATCAGAAAAAGGCCTAGGTGCCACATTAATGCAAGAGCGGCAACCAATCACATTTGCAAGCAAAGCGCTAACACCGACAGAGCAGGGATATGCCCAAATCGAAAAGGAGTTACTAGCTGTGGTTTTTGGAATGGAAAGGTTTCATCAGTACACATACGGTCGACAGGTAACAGTACAGTCCGATCACAAACCGTTGGAGAGCATTACAAAAAACCACTACTAAATGCACCAAAGAGACTGCAGCGCATGCTTCTGCGACTTCAAAAATATGATTATGAAATCGGATATTGTCCAGGAAAAGACTTGTTGATTGCAGATACTCTAAGCAGAGCGTACTTACCCAACTCAGAGGATAAAGGACAAGAAATGGACAACATCAATATGTGTGATTATCTTGCAGTATCTAAAGATAAACTGAAACAAATACAGACCTTCACAGAAAAAGATAAAACACTACAGATATTAAAAACTGTGATCCTGCAGGGCTGGCCAAAATATAAGCAGCATGCTCCAAAGGAAGTTGCTCCATTCTTCCATATACGAGATGAACTGTCAGTACTAGTGTTGAGCATTCCGATACTGCAAATATCGGGTATCGGCCGATATTAGCTGTATCGGAATTCCGATTCCGAGTTCCGATATTTTCGTCTTATCGGATACCGGAATCGGGATGTCACTGTCACTGTCAGTGTCCGTCGGTCGGGTCTGTCAGGAGTCAGCGGCACTTACCTGGCAGAAGATCTCCGGCGGTCACGTCCTGGACTGCTTCATGGCCGCCATCCTCTTCTCCCCGGCGGTCACATGCAGTTTCTCGCGATAACTGCAGTGACTGCTGGGTAATCCCGGCCGTAAAGCAGTCAGTCCGATGACGTCACCGCCGGGGAAGCAGGTAATCAGCTGTGCTGCGTTGCAATGACAGGCTCTGCCTGTCATTGCGATGTAGCAGAGCTGGATCGTCGTGGGACTATCGTTATGGACTGCGTCGGACAGGTGGTATACTGTTGGTTTGTTTTTTTTCTTTTTTTACAGGAGATCGATGGCGTCGCAGGAATGAGAGTATAATAAAAGAAATGAAAACTGTGTTGTCTCTTTTATTTCATTAAAATACTTTTTTCTTGCTGTGTCTTTTTTTTACACATTTAATAACTTTGGGATTAATAATGGATCGGTGTCTTATTGACGCCTCTCCATTATTAACCGGGCTTATTGTCACCGTGCAATCAACGGTGACAATAACCCCTTATTACCCGCTTGCCACCGCTACAGGGCAAGTGGGAAGAGCCGGGTAAAGTGCCACAATTGGCACATCTTTTGATGCGCCAAATGTGGGGCTGCTGTAGCCTGGTATTATCAGGCTGTTGAGGGCCAAAATCCATGGGCCTTGACAGTCTTTTAATACCAGGCCGCAGCAGTCTGCATTTTACTTGGCTGGTTAACAAAAATAGGGGGGATCCCCACGCCGTTTTTTTTTCGAGGGGATCCCCTATTTTTGTTAACCAGCCAAGCTAAGCAGACTGCTGTGGCCTGGTATTATCAGGCTTGCAAGGTCCATGGATATTGGATCCTTACCAGCCTGAAAAACCAGGCCTCAGCGGTCTGCTTCATCTGGCTGGTTAACAAAAATAAGGGGGACCCCACGCTAATTTTTTTCGAGGGGATCCCCTATTTTTGTTAATCAGCCAAGATATGCAGACTGCTGTGGCCTGGTATTATCACGCTGGCAAGGTCCATGGATCTTGGCTCCTTAACAGCCTGAAAATCCAGGCCTCAGCGGTCTGCTTCATCTGGCTGGTTAACAAAAATAGGGGGGACCCCACGCCAATTTTTTTCGAGGGGATCCCCTATTTTTGTTAATCAGCCAAGATATGCAGACTGCTGTGGCCTGGTATTATCAGGCTGGCAAGGTCCATGGATCTTGGCTCCTTAACAGCCTGAAAATCCAGGCCTCAGCGGTCTGCTTCATCTGGCTGGTTAACAAAAATAGGGGGGACCCCACGCCAATTTTTTTCGAGGGGATCCCCTATTTTTGTTAATCAGCCAAGATATGCAGACTGCTGTGGCCTGGTATTATCAGGCTGGCAAGGTCCATGGATCTTGGCTCCTTAACAGCCTGAAAATCCAGGCCTCAGCGGTCTGCTTCATCTGGCTGGTTAACAAAAATAGGGGGGACCCCACGCCAATTTTTTTCGAGGGGATCCCCTATTTTTGTTAATCAGCCAAGATATGCAGACTGCTGTGGCCTGGTATTATCAGGCTGGCAAGGTCCATGGATCTTGGCTCCTTAACAGCCTGAAAATCCAGGCCTCAGCGGTCTGCTTCATCTGGCTGGTTAACAAAAATAGGGGGGACCCCACGCCATTTTTTTTTCGAAGGGAACCCCTATTTTTGTTAATCAGTTCCCTCTGACGTCACTGATTGTGTCCCTGGCTGACCTGAAGTGAAAGTGGAAAGCAATCAATTAAGCTTTCCACTTAAGGGCCCGTCTCACATAGCGATATCGCTACCGAGATCGCTGCTGAGTCACTAGTTTTGTGACGCAGCAGCGAGCTCACCAGCGATATCGCTGTGTGTGACATTCAGCGACGATCAGCCCCCTGCCGGGTATCGCTGATCGTCGCTGAAATGTCAGGACCTTTGATCGCTGGTTTCCCGCCTGTCACACGCAGCGATGCGTGCCTGTCAGAGGGAAACCAGCGATCAAAAAAAGGTCCTGACATTTCTGCGACGATCAGCGATACCCGGCAGGGGGGCTGATCGTCGCTGAATGTCACACACAGCGATATCGCTGGTGAGCTCGCTGCTGCGTCACAAAACTAGTGACTCAGCAGCGATCTCGGTAGCGATATCGCTATGTGAGACGGGCCCTTAAGCGATGTTACCCGCAGTGTCGCTGTCCCAGATCGCTGCCTGAGCTGCCTGTTTGGCAGCTCAGCAGCGATCATGTAGCGATACACCAGCGATCCTGACAAGTGCATATCGTTGTCGGGATCGCTGGTGTATCGTTATGTGACACCCAGCCTTTACTCTCCTGTCAGGCAGGAGAGGAACTCATTCATTTGGGGTTTACTGTGAGGCTGCAGCATTAGCTGCGGTCCCTGCAGTAAACATTAACCCTTTCTGAAGGATTACACCGTGGGACCTGACTGTGCATGGGATAGGTAAGAATAATTTTGCTTTTTTATTTTATTTTTATTACAGGAAATGGTTTTTGCAGTCAAATAAAAGATGGTCAAAAACATGTGTCTTTATTTCATTAAAATGATTTTTAATTAAAGTGTGTGTGTTTTATTTTTATTTCATGCAATAGGATTAATAATTGATAGTTGTCTAATTGACAGCTCTCAATTATTAACCTGGCTTAAGGTCACCTTTCAATAGCAAGGTGGCTTTAACCCCATATTAACCCATTCGCCACCGCTACAGGGCAATGGGAATAGACGGGCAAAGTGCCAGAAAGGGCGAATCTAATTATAGATTTGTCTTTCCTGGGGTGTCTGGGGGCAGATGTTAGTAGCCGGGGGGGGGCAAAAATAATGGTCCCTCTCTGGGCTATTATTATCTGCCCCCACTCACTGGCTTTGTCTGTCTGGTTGCGAAAATAGGGCGGGAGCCCACGCATTTTTTTTCAGCAATTTTACACCTCATATATATATATACATGTCATTGAATTTGTGACACATATATATATATATTTATATTTGTAGTTCATACACTTCTACATAGTATAATAGCCGCTAATTCAATTGCCGGCTTTTGTGAAAATGCAGAACCCGACATGAAATGACACTTGGTGTACATAGGGTTAACCATGTCTTTTCATGTCCTTTGCTATCTAATTTGCACAAACAATTAAATCAGACTATGTGTGCAAAATTTCACACCTCTAGGGGTTAATTAAAGGTGTAAATTCGTAGCAAAAAAGTCCGTTTTTTTTACAACGAATTTACACCTTTAATTAACCCCTAGAGGTGTGAAATTTTGCACACATAGTCTGATTTAATTGTTTGTGAAAATTAGATAGCAAAGGACATGAAAAGAAATGTTTAACCCTATGTACACCAAGTGTCATTTCATGTCGGGTGACCCGACATGAAATGACACTTGGTGTACATAGGGTTAACCATGTCTTTTCATGTCCTTTGCTATCTAATTTGCACAAACAATTAAATCAGACTATGTGTGCAAAATTTCACACCTCTAGGGGTTAATTAAAGGTGTAAATTCGTAGCAAAAAAGTCCGTTTTTTTTTACAACGAATTTACACCTTTAATTAACCCCTACAGGTGTGAAATTTTGCACACATAGTCTGATTTAATTGTTTGTGCAAATTAGATAGCAAAGGACATGAAAAGAAATGTTTAACCCTATATACACCAAGTGTCATTTCATGTCGGGTGCTTCTGTCTTTTCACTGAAGCCGGCTTTACCCGGCAATTGAATCAAAGGATATTTTACTATGTAGAAGTGTATAAACTATACATATATGTATATATATATGTCACAATGACATGTATATATATATATATGTATTCTATGTGTGTATATTTAGTGTTTACAAGGAAAGAATGGGTTTTTTTTTAGTTGCGATATTTTGTTCCCATAGACTTACATGGGACTTCCGGTATCGGTATCGGGTATCGCCGATTTTTTAGTGATATCGGCGATACCATTCCGATTCCGATACTTTAGCATATCGGAAAGTATCGCTCAACTCTAGTCAGTACACCAAGGAATCATCATAAAGGGAGAAAGGGCAGTGATACCGGAGACTCTGAGAAGAGACATACTACAGAAATTACACTCGTCCCACTTGGGCATTGAAGGATGTTTGCGGCGAGCAAGAGAATCAGTTTATTGGCCGGGTATGAATGATCACATAAAAAGTTACATAGCACAATGTGAGATATGTGCGTCCGGCGGGGATAAACAACCGAAAGAGCCATTGCAACCGCATGCCGTTCCAAATAGACCATGGTCAAAAATAGGAATAGATTTGTTCACATTGGAGGAAAGAGAATACCTGGTAACTGTGGACTATTTTTCTAATTTTTGGGAAGTGGACTATTTGAAGGATACAAGAGCAAGAACAGTTATTAAAAAACTCAAGGCTCATTTTGCCAGATATGGGATTCCAGATATTGTTTTTACTGATAATGCCGCTCAATTTAGGTCAGAAGAATTCAAGGAGTTCAGCAAGTTATGGGAATTTGAACACAATACATCTTCTCCTGGATATCCTCAAAGCAATGGCAAAGCGGAATCAGCGGTGAAAACAGCAAAGAAGTTGATTAAGAGAGCGAAACAGGCAGGGACAGATGTATATCTATCTATACTGGACCACAGAAACACACCTTCCCAAGGTCTAGACAGCAGCCCAGCACAGAGGCTTCTGAGTAAACGGACAAGGACACTCATACCAACAGCTAGTCGTCTTCTGAAGCCAAATCTGGTGAGGGGAATGAGGTCAAAACTAAAGAAAAATCAGGATAGACAAGCGTTCTATTATAATCAGTCGGCAAAAGATCTACCAGAACTGAGACAAAATGACAACATCAGGATGCAGCCGAGCAAATATGACAAACAATGGAGAAAAGCAAAGGTGCTCCAGAAACTAGGACCTAGATCCTACGAGATTGTGACAGAGGAGGGAAGAAAACTAAGGAGAAATCGGAGACATCTGAGGAAAACGCAAGAAGGATCTGATACATGGTCATATGAACAGTATCCTCATATCCAAGATGAGGAAACAGCAAGTCTAAGCAGAGAGGCTACAGGGATGGCCCAGGTTCAGTGTGGAGATTCCGGTCGGAGACAGGCAATACCAGATGCGGTAACGCCCGAATCGAGAGAACCACCGAATAGTGGCAGTAACGCATCGTATGTTACTAGATCGGGCAGAATGATCACAAAGCCAGCACACCTCAAGGACTATATATACAACCAAGTATTTTAAAGTATCTTAATAGCATGATATTTGCCAGTTATGTTTATGTCACCATTATCTTGAATATTGAAATGTTCACATGTATGTTAGTTATATTAGCTTAGTTATTTCTTCAGTTAAAAGACAAAGGATGTAGCAATATGTTATATGCTGAGCCGCCTCTAGGGGTCTCACTACCTGGATGTATTCAGAGGATAGAGAGGAGGGACTCGTTGGTAAGAGTATGAGACAGGAAGCATTCATGTAATGTGGCTGAGAGAACGTGCACACAATAAAGTAACCCGTTACCACAATCGTGTCAGAGGCATAAACAAGAAATAGAACAGGGACTGATATAAGAGTGCAGGCGCCGGACACAAACGAAAGAAAAAAAAAAGCCAGGAGGAGGCGCGGTGACGCTGAAGGGCCTTAATGGACGGCTGGGGGGAGGATTAGTCACTGGAAGAGAACATACCTCTTAGACCCATTCAAGGTATGGGGACCGATTTAAAAACTGAATATTTCAGCGTTGCAGGGGCACAGAAGTAAAAGAGCCACCTTCACAGACTGCTGCATTAGTGCTGCTAAAGGTGGCTCTTTTACTTCAAAACGGCCGGGGGGGGTGACAAGTTCCCTTTAAGTGAATTGGAATTATTTATGGTTTAATAAATATAGGATTACTGCACCTCTTTTTGTATTTATTATAACTCATCTATTGTGTGGACACCTGGCTGCTTATTGGTGCTCGGGGAATGATTTTTTTGTATTAGATGTATGTTGTAGGTTGTTTAACCACATGTATCTTATAATATCATCTCCATTATAACACTATTAGTAGTGGGTGTTTCCTACTAGTAATGACCTGTGAACAGCAGTGACCATTTTTAATGTTTTTAAATGTTTTTGCTTGAATAAAGATTGATTATGATTTATTTACATTTTGGCGTATACTCTTAAGTTTTTGTATATAGGAAAGATGTATATCTTCGTACCGTGGTAGCCACTACTGGCTAAGTTTTTGTAGGCATTTTCTTATTTACAGTTGCTGCTGCTAAGGGTGGCCCAACCAGTTAAGTTTAGTCAATCTACTTTTTGTTTGGATTTGTTTTTCCCTTAATAATAAAGACCTTCATCTAAAATTTTCATTTTGTGTGCACTTGTGTTTTCTTTGTCTAATATTTAAATTTTTGTGGTGGTCTAAAACATTTAAGGGTGACATGTAAAAGAAAAGTAAATCTCAAAGGGGCAAATGCGCATATATATTTTATTCAGGATGGGGGGGCCTGGTCCAAATCTTGCACTGGGCCCATCAGACTCTAGTTACCACTGCTTGTAGCTTTTTCTTATCTCATTCTTATCAACTATTCGATATCACTTCTATTTTTCACTGTTATCAGATTCATATTGACCAATGCTGATCTGTTGTCCATTTGTCATAGTGGTAAAAGCTTAAACAAATCCAATTAGTCAACAGCATCACCCAGCATCCATTATGCAGTTAATTCTATAAATCCAATTAGCCACCTCTGAACACTGTGATCCTTTCTTGCTAATTCCTGTCTGTAATATAGAAAAAAAACATGGTTCAACCATTTAATATATAACTTTTATTTGAAATGTTTATTAACTGGTTTTTTAACATCGTGCTTACAGCATTGTTTCTTTAACCTCTCAAGGAGAGTGCCTATTTTAGGCTTTAAAGCCATAGCATTCTTTTTTAAAAAAAACTCCGCATTCTCAAAGGCATACTTTTTCTTATCGACATAGCCTAATTGAAGGCTTGTTTTTTAGGAGTTTATTTGCCAAATGTATTGTAATTTTTATGGTACTGTTTTGAATTCTTATGTTTAATAATTTAACAAAAGTATATTTTAGCAGATTTCTTTTAAAAAAAAACCTACACTAGGCAGATATTTTAAAGTCACATAGGTGGACTAGGGTGAGTGTGTTTTACAGCACTTGAGATGAATGGGAGTTAAACGGCAGAAGTGTGTCAATAGCCTATTATAGTCTCCAAGGAAAATTTTAATATTTTTACTTCACCAGAAACTAGGAGGTTGCCTTTTTTATGAGTATACTCTCCCTTCTATTTCAGAGCAGCACTGGAGACCTGTTATCCTGGAATTCAGATTGAGCTGTTAAAGGGGTTGACAAGTCCAAATCGATAAGTCTGTAGTTACTCTGCGTGACTGCAGACTTATGAATACCTCCAGGCACCAGTTTCTAAGATGGGGCCGGAGGGTATGTATGAGTTATACAAACTCCAGACTGAAGCCCGTCCAGTGGGCGCAGCCTCGCTCCATACACTTGTATGGAACGAGGCCATGTCTTCAAGTTGGTCACGCCCACAGGGTGGCCACGTTACTAGTCAGGGCGTGGCCTCGCTCTATACACGTGTACAAGTGCGAGTATACAAGAGCAAAGCTTCGCCCACAGGACAGTCTCTGGCCAGGAATATGCATAATGCATACATATCCTCCAGTCCCGGCTCAGAAAATGGTAAATCTTCACAGGGCACAGTGCGTGCACTGCGAGGAATCATAAGTCTGCAGTCACATAGAGTGACTACAGACTTATTGAATTGGATCGTTCAACCCCCTTAAAGAATATCCTGCACAGTGTGCCATTGTGGCCTAATGCTTTGAGACAGACACAATCTTATCACAGTTGCTGATTCATTGTTTTCAAATGTTTTAGTCAGATATTTCTATAGTTACTGAAGTACAATTCATAAGCATTTCATAAGTTTTTAAACTTTTGACAAATACATCAAGTTTTAGATCTGCGAAGCTTCCTGGTCATGAATCCAACATTTCAATATTTTGCTCTTTGAGGTGCTAATTAGTTATCATTGACATGGTGCTGTATCATGCCGGAAAAAGCATTGTTCATCACCAAATTGCTTATTAGACAAAATTATCAGTGAGCCCACACAGTTGGGTGAAAAGCAACTCAACTCATGAAAGGTCTCAGGATGTTGTCATAAATGCAGGATCCATGGTATCGCTCACCTTTTCTTCTCAGGATTATCATTGTTCTAGTTGTCCCAAACAGCCTGACAGGGTCTTCTTCAGAAAAATAACTTTATCCCAGTCTTCTGCAGTACAATCCCTATACTTCATGTACAATGTTAGTCATATCCTTCACGTTTTTGTTATAGAGAAGTGGCTTCCTTTCTTGTTTCTTGACACCAGGTCAGCCTCCAAAAGCCTTCACCTCACCTACCTGCTAGCATTCCTGAGCAAGCTCTGCACTGGTATTGAATGAATCCCATGGCTGAATCCTCTTTAGGAGATGGTCCTAACATTTGCTGGAATTTCTTGTACCCTGCAGCCTTCTTTATAGAATTGTTTTCCGCAATTGGCAAGGTATATGTTATGTTGAGGAACCAAAGGGAGCGGCCAGGTAAAGAAGTAAATCCTCAAGGCAGAAGAGGCACAATCCAGGTGCTATAATCTGCCCACTCAAGTCATATAATTTAAACCTGAGGATTAGGTACTTTTGTTTGTGCCCATAGGGGACAGCAAGTTCCATACCAAGTAGCAGAGATCCTATAAAGTGGTGGAAAAGATGGGAGAGATCAACTATAAAATACACCGGCTAAAGAATAGGACTCCCTCCTCAATATATCATGGACACCTACTAAAACTCTGAAAGGATAGGAACCTGTTTGATAACCCCTTGCTTGTTAGGTCAGTCAGAAGCCAATATTGCAGGTGTCAAAGTGGCAGAAAATGTGTTGCCTTCCCCCAAATCAGTATGGCCAGAAAATGGTACACAAGAATAGAGACAGGTTTTGAAGTTACCAGGTCTAAAGGGTATGCCACACTAAGCGAAATCGCTAGCGAGATCGCTAACGAGATCGCTATTGCGTCACCATTTATGACGCAGTAGCGATCTCGTTAGCGACTTAGCTGTGTGTGACATGTAGCAGCGATGTGGCCTCTGCTGAGATGTCGCTGATCGCTTATGAACGTTCTGAGCCGTTTTTTGGTCGTTGGTGTCCCGCTGGTGAGCCTGAATCGCTGAGTGTGACACCTTTATGAACGACTTCACCAGCGTCGCAGGTGGGACTAGGTTTTCCCAACGACCGCAGAGGTCGTTATACAGATCGCTGATGAGTTGTGTTTGGAATCTAACTAGCGATCACATAGCGATCGCACTAGCGATCTCGCCATTTAGTGTCGTTGTCGTGATCGCTGGTGTGATCTCTAAGTGTGGCAGTGCCTTAACTCGTGGCATCAGGCATGAGACACGCACTAAGCCTCAAGATCTGATCAATTTAGAGCCCTTTAGGATTCCTGAGGCCCACCAGGAGGTAGTATCAGAGAAGGTGATACAGAGCTGGCCACACTCCCTCACATAAAAATAGGTCACGGCATTCCTGAAAATGGTAGGCTATTATAAAAGGTTTGTCCCTAATTTTGTCATAATAGAAGCGCCTTTAACTGATCTCTTAAAGGGCGCAAAATCAACAATGGGTAAGGGGTCTATAGAGGCTGAGAGGGCATTAACTGGCCTTCTGTAGGCAACTAGTGGTGGTAGCATCAAATTTTTCCAAAGTTGTCAAGGGCTCACTGCTCGTACATAGACAGCGCCCAGCCCCTGGCTTTGGGCAGAGGGGAGGGTATGTAAGAAAGCAGGAGGTAAAGCCCTGGATGGTAGATATGTGTTGGTAATGTAAGCTGTACCAGTAATACTAGGATACGGAGAGGGTTTAATGTGACTGGATTTTGGGTTCGGGTGTTTTGGAATAACCAAAATAACCTGGTTGAAAAAGTCGATCTTATGATCAAGCAGCTGGGTTAGCTCAACAAGGTGAAGCGTGTTGAGACCAAAGAAAGGCAGGGCTGCTGGTTAGTCTGCTCTGCAAACAGGGGTGTGCTGGTGCCAAATAGAGAGGTATTTGTTTAGTGAATGCGTTGAATACAAGTGTGAGCTGCTGCTGGGATTTCTGAGGTTGGTGAGGCTGCTACATTTATTCTGGTTTAATTCTGCATGAAGAAAAGGACTATTTATGTTCTCCATTGACACTTAAGGAAGGTTTTTTTTTTAGTTTTGGAGTTATAAAGTTTGCTAGACAACAAACTACATGTTGTCTTGATATAAAACCAGTTACCATTTGTATCGAAGTGGCTACCCGAGAGCATGATTTGTTTTACTCGGTCCAACTGTTCATAAGAAAATCACAGCATGCACTACTATTTTGTGAGTCTCAGATGAAATTTGCCCATTCATGTCTTTGGGTGCATAAAGAAAAATGGATCCCACACGGAACATTTGAGTAGCATCCAATTTGCCTTACTGAAATTGACTTACTGAAACTGTCAGGTTTTCAACATCTTGTTGACCAGCAGTTAAATCTTTATTCAGGCATCTAAACCTTGTGGTGGGGGTTATGAGAGTCGCTTCAGGAGTTGTGCAAGAAATGATCTCCATGTTCACTGGCAGTATTGGACTGAGTTACCTTGGACCTACTATAATAATGAATAAAAAAGGGGAGAAGCCAGCGCTGCCTATGGTCAGCACACAATACATAAAGTGCATATGCACATATTCATTTCTAACTGTACTTTAAAATGAGACATTTAGCAAACAATTGATCAATTCTTTTAGCCACCCCCACTTCACGGCATTCTCATATGGGACAGTCCTGTTGGCATATGCAACAGATCAGGACTTATTATAAGTAAAAGGAGGACTTTATGCTGAGTTGACGGTAGATGGCGATGTTGTGTAACGTTTCCTTCTGTTTAATGTATTGTGTAAGAAATAGTCTCACTTGTAGTTTCACTTTCGTTTTGTTCCTGCTTCCTGATGCAATGCTGAAATGACTGTGCATTCTTCTTTTACCTCATGTTGTAAGAAGTAAAAGCTTGTTATCCCATGAAACCTGCTCTGTGAAGTTTTCTACTGCAAAGGTGTGGATTCAGAAGCTGTGCAACAAGTCCTACTTTACTTTTTTTATATTCGTTGTGCCATTACGGCCTCCTAAATGTATTAAAAGCAAGACTATATTAAATGCAAAATGTATCTGAAGCGTTTCAGAATCACTCCCATGGCGCCAGAAAGGATGAGCTCAGATAAAGGCTGACCTGGTCCGGACATGGACATTTCAGATCTGACCTCCACACTGCCAAACCGGCAACCACAGATGAAGGGTGAAACAAGCCCAGACACAGGTGCACAATCTGGTCAGCCTTTATCTGCGCTCGTCCTTTCTGGCGCCATGGGAGTGATTCAGAAGCGCTTCAGATACATTTTGCATTTAATATAGTCTTGCCTTTTATACGTTTAGAAGGCCGTAATGGTACAGCGAATATTAAAAACGTAGTAGGACTGCCCTATATAAGAATGCCTTGTCATGGCAGGGTGGCTCAAAGAATTGATCAATTGTTTGCTAAATGTCTCATTTTAAAGTACAGTTAGAAATCAATATATGCATATGCACTTTATGTGTTGCGTGCTGCTGACCATAGGCAGCGCTGGCTTCTCCCCTCTTTTATTTTATACTATAATAATGGATTCAAAGGACCCATCTTCTATCTATTGCAGACTTGTTTTGTTCTTGCAAGATTATTGTCTTAAAGTGAATCTGTGGACACTTTTTACTGTATAAACCACAGTATGCATCATAAAAAGCTTCAAAAACTAAACAATAAAGTATATTTTTAAACTGTAAACTCACCCTCTATTCACTGTTGAAATCCAGCTAGCCAAGAGCACGCTGGAACACTAAGGCTAAGTGCACACATTCAGGATTATTTAGGTTTTTTTCGCGTTTTTTGTGGCAAAAAACGAGTAAAAAAAGCATGAATAAAGCATCCTACTATTTAGAATGAATTCCGCAATTTTTGTGCACATGGTGCGTTTTTTTCCGCGAAAAAAGCGCATCGTGGAAAAAGAAGCAAAATGTTCATTAATTTCACGTAATTCTAGCGGTTTTCCCGCTATATTATTGCCCTAGAAAGTTCAGGGAAAAATCGCGGTAAAAACGCGCAAAATCCACACAAAAAAAGCGCGTTTTTACGGCGAAAAAAGTCCGGTTTTGCTCAGGAAAATTCTGCACACATTCCTGAACGTGTGCACTTAGCCTAAGTAATCTGCTCAATGTTATGCACATGCCTCCACATGCAAATGCACTGCTTCCATCCCGCCCAGCCTCCTTCAATCAAACATGCTCTGCTGTCAATGTTATCATCAAGCCTGAGACCGAGCAGCAGAAATAAAAATATTCATTAGGAGGAGCAGGAAGGGGCTAAGGAGTGAGTGTGATTTGGAGATGTTTGACATGTGCCAATTTACTGGCAAATTGTAGGGCTACGTGGGTGAGTATACTCATAATTATATCACTACATAGAAAAGTCATTAATATGGGGTTAGAAAGAAACAATTTGGTTAGGTGCATAACTAAGAGTAAAGAAACCATGGAAAGTTGTACACAGATGGGCAGATAATGACTGGGATTAGGGAACCATAAATTAGTACATTGTAGCAGAAGTTAAGGCCTCTTTCACACATCCGGTGTGCGCCTGACGGCGCCCCCGGCATTTTGCCGCAGCGCCGCATCACAAAACCTGATGCGCCGCTTGCGTTTTTTTTTTCATTGACTTGCATTAGCGCCGGATGGCGCCGCATGTCAGTGCGTTGTATGCGGTTTTGTCTGGATGCGGCGGAATTGTACATTCCGGCGGCCGGACAAAACGCAGCATGTAACGTTTTTTGTTTTTGCCGGATGGTTTCTGTTGTCTCCGGGCATCAAAAACCATCGGCAAAAAAACGCAGGCGGCGCAAGCGGCGCATCAGGTTTTCTGATGCGGCGCTGCGGCAAAATGCCGGGGGCGCCGTCAGGCGCACACCGGATGTGTGAAAGAGGCCTAAGTCTTCACCAAGACAAGTATATTCCAGAAGGAGTTTTTGATGCAGCAGTGCCTATCCCCATCTGCTAACTGTGAGGAACAAGCAATAATTACCATCCTCTTCTACTGGGAAAGTGACATATGTCAGAAGAACTATAAGGTCCAATGGTTCTTAAGTGGGCAAGTCTGACACTGGCAAAAGCTCCAGAAGCCATCAGTGGTGCAAAAACCAGTATGAGGTACCATCACTGCAATGTTTCCACCTAATGAATACAATAATCATTTGAAACAAAGGAAAGATCATTATTTCAAAGGAGAGAGCATTATTTCTGCTCCAGCCTGTCTGTACAGTACACTTCGCGCCTATATGAATTCTCTGACACTGTGCGTATTGCAGGTGGGTCAAAAGTAGACAGCAGGGAAATCCATTGTTTTCTTATATGTAAATGAGCTGTTCCAGGTTAATGGCTGGACACTGACCTGCATGTACTCCTCCTGGTGAGACTATTTTAAATAAAAGGGGGCGTTATCAATGGAAGACATTTAATTAACACAGAACAGTAGAACTGAGCTTTATCTTATAACAAACACAATAGCAACTGCAGTTCTTACAGCTCTTTTGTATGAGTATTGCAACACTGTCTGTCTGTGAGATGAAGCTGAAGCTGCGAGGAACCTGCAGATGTGTCAGGTATAATCACACACAGCTCTGTAGTGAGATCAGGAGAGCAGAGAGCGGCCATTACACATCACTCTCGTAACTGCCCTTTTCATATAAAATAATCTCTGGAGTCAGATTCTCATGGAGATCAGTGTTCAGTCCATAGTCATGAACAACTCATTTATATGTAAGAAAATGTGGATTTCCCTGGAATAAGACATTGGATCACAGATATCAAGGTATTATTTTATTCAGCCTCCTATGACCTGCTTCCCCATATAGGGCTTAGGAAGGTTAATGCTACGGAGATATTCTGTTTAAGGGCTTATTTGTTGATATGTACATAGATGCAGAAACTGAGGAGACAGTCGTACTTAACCAACAACTATTTATTTGATTAACACCAACATATGTGTAGTTAGTTGGTTTTAATAATGTTGAAGGAGATGAAGATCCGGCATTTTGAATTTATTTGCTCGGTCATTTTGTCCTCCTGCCTTACTTTGCTCTAGTCATTGGGAACACATTCATCCAAGTGTATATATGTAGTGGTGGGATTGGAGAATTATAAGAGACAGTTGTCTGCCGAATGCTATGCTGTATGGGCACATTTACTCTTCTTTACAATGTGACCACTACCAAACAGAAATCTAAGTATGAATATAAAACACAGACATTTGTTCACACATGTTGTTGCTATCAAATATGCCAAAGCAATGTAAGTCTATATTCTTATTAAATAAAACATCACTTAGGTACAAGGGGTAAAGAGAGGTTTATTAGATAATAAAAAGGTGTAACAATAAACTATATATGCTGATGCTCTCCTAAATATTGGTCTCATCAGTGAATGTGATAATATATAACAGACACTGTGTAGTTTCAAATGCTTCAGATCTGCTCCAATCATAAGCTCACAATAAATGTATGTGTCTCCAATTTTACACATGGCCCAGAGATGCTTTTACTTTACTGTGTTTATCACAGTATCATAGTTACCTTTTGGAGGTATTCAAGATAAATTACAGGTCAAAAGTGCTGACCCATAACGTAGTCTTTACCTACATGAATATTGTTTGAACTATTGTGTGAGTCAGTCCTGCTTCCATCAAAGGCAGTCAACCACTTTGAAGCAACACATGAACCAAAGAAAATTTGAGCCAAAGCATAAGTTGATATAAGTGCAATGTATAGGTGTGCAGTCAAACTGTGGCCATTAGAGTTGAGCGAAACAGGTCGGTCAGATTCAAAAATCACCGACTTTCGCCAAAGTCGGGTTTCGCCAAGCGAAACCCGACCATAGCGTGAGATCAGCCATGTGGTCGTGGACCCAAGCGCCAAAGTCAGTTTTCCCATAATGCTTGCAGGCGCCTTTTCTCAGCCAATGAGCAAGGACGCACACTGTGGGCAACGAGATGACATGGGCAGCTGCCACCACCTTCTTAGAGAAGGGCATTGCAGTGATTGGCTTGCTTTGTGTGGCATCACAGTGGCTATAAAATCCCTGAGCGCCTACTGCCATTTTACTTCTGCCGATCTTAGCATAGGGAAAGGTTGCTAACGCTGTTTCTCAGTAGGGAGAGAGTTAGGCAAGAAAAAAAAAGTTATTCTGTGCTTGTGCTGATAGCGATTGTGCTGTACAGTTAGTGTGCAGTGACGGGGAGGATTTTGTTGTGTGCAGCAGTGCTGGTTATTAGGCTGCCTGCCAGTGACAGGGGAGGAATTTCTTGTGTGCAGCAGCAGAGCTGATTATTAGGCTGCCTGCTAGCTGTATTGCTGTGTGTCACTGCTGTGCAGACTGCTTTTTACACAGCAATTACACAGCACTAATACTTTGATTCTTTTTTTCTGCACAGTTACCGAGCGTTCATTTTTTCCCACACCGTATAGAGCTGTACGCTCCTCACACACTACTGTGTACCGGCTGGTATCACGGACAAATACATGCTGACTATCTGTGTCTGACTCCGGAAATATATACGGAGATTTCAATTTTCCCCCAAACCGTATACAGCTGGTATCTTCTGATACAGTACCGTTTTTCTGCCTTTTGTATTATGGTCAAATCCATACTGAGAGAGCGTCTGTGTGTGACTCCGGAAATATATACGGAGATTTCAATTTTCCACAAAACCTTATACAGCTGGTATCTTCTGATACAGTACCGTTTTTCTGCCTTCTGTATTACGGTCAAATCCATACTGAGAGAGCGTCTGTGTGTTACTCCGGAAATATATACGGAGATTTACAATTACCCCTACACTGTATACGCCTTGTATCTTCAAATACATTAGCCTTTTATGCTTTTATATTCTGGTCTACTCCATACTGAGCCTGTGAGTGTCTGTGTGTTACTCCGGAAATATATACGGAGATTTACAATTTGCCCAACACTGTATACAGCTATACGTTTCTGATACAGTACATTTTTTCTGCTTTTCATATTCTGGTCTAATCCATACTGAGCCTGTGAGTGTCTGTGTGTTACTCCAGAAATATATACGGAGATTTGAAATTAACCCAACACTGGATACAGCTGAATGCTTGTGATACAGTACCCTTTTTCATCTTTTTATATTCTTGTCTAATCCATACTGAGCCTGAGAGCGTCTGTGTCTGACTCCTGAAATATATACAGAGATTTACAATATTTTCACTATACTATATATACCTGGTATCTGGTGATATAGTACCCCTTTTTCTGCTTTTTATATTCTTGTCTAATCCATACTGAGCCTGAGAGCGTCTGTGTCTGACTCTTGAAATATATACGAGATTTACAATATTTTCACTATGCTATATATACCTGGTATCTGGTGATATAGTACCCCTTTTTCAGCTTTTTATATTCTTTTTATATTACCGTATATACTCATGTATAAGCCGACCCCTCTAATTTTGCCACAAAAAACTGGGAAAACTTATTGACTCGCGTATAAGCCTAGGGTGAAAAATGATTATGCCCCCATATGATGCTCCACAGATTATGCCCCGATATGCTCCACAGATTATGCCCAATATGCTCCACAGATTATGCCCCCATATATTCCACAGATTATGCCCCCGTATGATCCACAGATTATGCCCCCATATATTCCACAGATTATGCCCCATATGTTCCACAGATTATGCCCCCATATGCTCCAGATTATGCCCCATATGTCCCACAGATTATGCCCCCATATGCTCCATATTATGCCCCCATATGTTCCACAGATTATGCCCCCATATGCTCCAGATTATGCCCCATATGTTCCACAGATTATGCCCCCATATGCTCCAGATTATGCCCCATATGTTCCACAGTTTATGCCCCCATATGCTCCATATTATGCCCCCATATGCTCCAGATTATGCCCCCATATGTTCCACAGCTTATGCCCCCATATGCTCCATATTATGCCCCCATATGTTCCACAGATTATGCCCCAATATGCTCCAGATTATGCCCCATATGCTCCAGATTATGCCCCCATATGTTCCACAGCTTATGCCCCATATGCTCCAGATTATGCCCCATATGTTCCACATCTTATACCCCCATATGCTCCAGATTATGCCCCATATGCTCCAGATTATGCCCCATATGTTCCACAGCTTATGCCCCCATATGCTCCACATTATGCCCCCATATGCTCCAGATTATGCCCCATATGTTCCATAGCTTATGCCCCCATATGCTCCATATTATGCCCCCATATGCTCCAGATTATGCCCACATATGCTCCAGATTATGCCCCATGGTATAGGCCTCATATGCTGCTGCTGCAAAAAAAAAAATGACATACTCACCTCTCGTCGCTGGGGGCCAGGTGCCGGTGTCCTGAGCAGGCGGTGACAGCGGCACGCTATGGGGGCCAGGTGCCGGTGTCACCGCTCGCTTAGGACCCCGGCACCTGAGATATTTACCTGTCCTCTCTGCACCGCAGCACGCTGCGTCCTCGTCCGACTCCTCTGGCTGTGAATGATCTGGCAGGGGGCGGGGCGCGCACTAACGACGTCATCGCGCCCTCTGCCTGATCATTCACAGTCAGAGGAGTCAGACCGAGGGAGCAGCGCTGCGGTGGACCGAGGGAAGGTAAATATCGCTATAGTCACCCCTCCGCCGCGCGTCCCTGCAGCCTCTCCTCTTTTCCCGGCGCTCTCCGCAGCGCTTCAGTCCTGCAGCGGTCACGTGCTACCGCTCATTAAAGTCATGAACATGTGCATATTCATGACTTTAATGAGCGGTGCCATGTGACCGCTGCAGGAAGGAGCCGGAGATCGTGGGAGAAGCAGGAGGGCTGCAGAGACCGCGCCGGCGGAGGGGTAAGTATGATCCGACACCCCCGCTCCCCCTCCCCCGCCGACCCCCGTATATGACCCCGTATAAGCCGAGAGGGGGACTTTTAGCCCTAAAGAATGGGCTGAAAATCTCGGCTTATACATGGGTATATACAGTACTTACTGCTTTATATCCACAACTGGGGCCTCTCTAGATCTTATCAGGTGGAAGGTGCTAAAGCATATAGATGTAGCCAGGTCTAGGGTCTTTGATCATCTAACCACCCCCTGGTGTGCTGGCCCCAGCTGCTAAATTATCCCAAACCAGCTCCCACAATCCTTCTCTCCTGATCCTGTAGTGTGGGCTATATATTTGGGAGTAGTCTAACGGACGCACGCAGTGTGGGGCGCACGCATCCCATAAAGCAAAGCATCACAGAAAAGCATCATATGAACGGCAGTTATCCATGGCAGTTAATCAGGGCAGGATCAGGTAACCCACACTTTGCTTTTCCTTTTAACCATGTGATTTACTTCTATTCTCCTGTGTTCCCTTGCCATCCACATTCACCTCCCCATCATGACTCATACACATCAGCCCCTCTCCCATGTACAGCTCCCATGCACTCCTCACCTTCCTGAAAAACCACAGCTCATCTTGCCCAAGCACACTGCAGAAAAAAACAACTTACAATTCCAAAAACTACTTGCTCTTTATCTTCCTACTCCTACTGATTGCAGGGGACATCTCCCCAACCCTGGTCCACCATCCCCCAATCTCAACTCCTACCCTACCTCATATCGAAACCATAATAATCTTATTAATATTACTTGCACTCCCTCATCTCCTTCTTTAAATTGTGCCCTCTGGAATCCCTGGTCTGTATGTAACAAGCTTCCTTTCCTGCACAACTACTTTCTGACCAACTCTCTTAATCTGTTGGCCCTCACTGAAACCTGGATTCAGGATTCTGACACGGTCTCCCCTGCTACCATTTCCCATGGTGGCTTACAATTCTACAATTCCCCGAGACCCACAAACAGACATGGTGGTGGATTCGGAATACTCCTGTACCCATAATGCACTTTCCAGGTCATCCCATCCATTCAATCACTCTCATTCCCTTCTTTTGAGGTCCACACCATCAGGCTCTTCCGTCCCCTCTCCCTCAGAGTAGCGGTCATATATCGGCCCACAGGCTCGCCCACCCAGTTCCTTGACCATTTCTCAGCCTGGCTGCCGCACTTCATGTCCTCAGAACTACCAACCCTTATCCTGGAAGACTTCAACATCCCCATTAACAGCCCCACTTCCACATCTGCATCCCAGCTTCTATCACTAACCACTTCTCTAGGCCTCTCACAGCTTTCAACCTCTAAGACACACAAGGATGGTAACACCCTTGACCTGGTCTTTGTCCGCCTCTGTTCAATTTCCCACCTAAATAACTCACCGCTTCCACTCTCTGACCACAACAGTCTCTCCTTCACCCTCACAAATCCTCGACCACCTCAGCGCACTCCTACCTACCACACATTTAGAAATCTACAAGCCATTAACACTCAGACACTTTCAGACTCCCTACACTCATCACTGTCCCCAATCTTCTCTTTTTCCTGTCCTGATCTGGCTGTTCATCACTAAAATGACACTCTTAGAAGCACCCTTGACCAAGTAGCGCGCGCTCACCTCAGAACTTCCAAACACACAGTAAAATAGCCCTGGCTCACATTGCAAACTCATCTTCTCCAGCGATGCTCTAGGAGTGCTGAACGCCTATGGAGAAAAACCCGCACACCAGAAGACTTCATCCACTTCAAATTTATGTTAAGAACTTATAACGCTGCTCTTCACCTCGCCAAACAGACCTACTTCACCACCCTGATCTCCTCACTAGCCGACAACCCCAAGAAACTTTTTGACACTTTTCACTCGCTCCTCAGGGCAAAAGCACAAGCCCCTATCACGGACATCTATGCTGATGACCTGGCCTCCCACTTTATAGAAAAAATAGATAATATCCGTCAGGAAATCTGCTCCCACCCACCAAGTGCTGTGACTCCCATCCCTCCCTGCATTTCCCCTGGCTCACTCTCCACATTTGATCCCATCACAGAAGAATAAATCTCCGGACTCCTCTCCTCCGACTACATGCACTACCGACCCCATGCCCTCACATCTCCTCCAATCTCTCTCTCCAGTTGTCACAACTCACCTAACTACAATCTTTAATCTCTCCCTCTCCTCTGGCATTTTCCCATCCTCCTTCAAACACTCCATCATTACTCCATTACTAAAGAAACCCTTTCTGCACAAACAAATACAGACCAGTCTCCAATTTCCCCTTCATCTCTAAACTTTTGGAGCGCCAAGTCTACTCCCGCCTTACCCGTTACCTCTCCACTGACTCCCTCCTAGACCCTTCACAGTCCGGCTTCCACCCGCTACATTTGACTGAAACTGCACTCATCAAAGTAACCAATGACCTTCTGACAGCAAAACGTAACAGTGACCAGTCTCTGCTCATTCTTCTCGACCTTTCTTCAGTTTTTGACACTTTTGACCACCGTCTCCTACTCTCTAGGCTCCAGTCACTAGGCATTAAGTACACTGCCCTCTCTTGGTTCTCTTCCTATCTTTCTGACCGCTGCTTCAGTGTTTTGTTCTCTGGCTCCACGTCATCTCCTCTTCCTCTCGCTGTCGGGGTACCTCAGGGCTCAGTCCTTGGCCCCCTTCTCATCTCTCTCTACACGGCCCCAATTGGACAGACCATCAACAGATTTGGCTTTCAGTACCATCTTTATGCTGATGACACACAACTATACACATCATCCCTCGACATTACCCCTGCTGTACTACAGAACGCCACTGACTGTCTGTCTGCAGTCTCCAACATCATGTGCGCTCTCTATCTGAATCTCAACCTCTCCAAAACTGAACTTCTTCTGCTCCCGCCATCTACTAACCTCCCTTAATCTGACATTTCACTCTCCGTGGGTGGCACCATAATAACACCCCGGCAGCAGGCTCGCTGTCTGGGTGTTATGTTTGACACCAATCTCTCCTTCACCTCCCATATACAATCTCTTGCCGCTATTGCCGTCTACACCTAAAGAACATCTCTAGAATCTGCCCTTTTCTTACCATGGAAACAACAAAATCCCTCACTGTTGCCGTGATCCACTCCCGCCTGGACTACTGCAAAGCTCTATTACTTGGCCTCCCCATTACTCGACTATCCCCTCTCCAGTCCATCCTTAATGCAGCAGCCAGGGTCATCCATCTGGCTAATCGGTATTCGGACGCGTCCGCTCTTCGCCAGTCCTTACATTGGCTGCCCATTCATTATAGGATCCAATTCAATGTACTTGTTCTCACCTACAAAGCTCTCCACAGTGCAGCACCCCCCTACATCTCCTCCCTCATTTCTATCTATCGGCCTAGCCGACTGCTGCGCTCTGCAAACGACTTTCGACTAACCTCTGCACTAATCCGTACCTCCCACTCCCGACTCCAAGACTTCACCCGCGCTGCGCTAATCCTCTGGAATGCTCTACCCCAAGAAATTAGGACAATCCACAATATGCATAGTTTCAGGCGCTCCCTCAAAACACATTTGTTCAGAGCGGCCTATGACGTTCACTAATCAAAGTCATTCTAGGTGTAAGTGTGCGTGTGTAGCCCATTCACTATCTCCATCCTTCACTCCCTCAAGATGGCTGGACCATCATTGTAAATACACCATTGTATATACACACCTGTACTTTGTATCTCCCCCACCTCATTGTAGATTGTAATCTCTCACGAGCAGGGTCGTCTTATTTTGCTTTAATTATTGTGTTGTTAACGTTGTTACTTATGACTTGTGTTTTGAAACTGTTAAAATGTAAAGCGTTGCAGAATATGTTGGCACTATATAAATAAGGATTATTCTTGTCTAATCCATACTGAGCCTGACAACGTCTGTGTCTGACTCCTGAAATATATACAGAGATTTACAATTTTCCCTAGACTGTATACAGCTGTACGCTTCTGATACAGTACCATATATCTGCTGGTATTTTGGGTACATTTTCCCAAACATGAGAAAGTATGGTGGAAGAGGCCATGGACGTTGGCTTGGGGGGCCAGCTGGTACTAATGGTGGTGGTGGTGCATCTACTGGAAGTGAAAAAGCAGAAAAGCACCTAAGGCAGGAGGTGTTGAGCCGGCATCTTCATCTGGCTCCAGAAGGCCTGGAAGGCTCCCTTTTCTGGGAGTAGCTAAACCGCTTTTAAAGCCGGAGCATCAGGAACAGGTTTTGTCTTACATTGCCGAAACAGCCTCCAGCTCTATCGCCTCCTCTTCTGAAGTTTCAAAAAATGCAAGCACTGAGTCGTCAGTGCAGGCTCCTGGTTAGGAACAAGACCTTTCCTTGTTTCCTTCACCCCCACCAAAAGTGAAGGATGCAGCAGGCCACACTTCAGATTACTCCATGGAGCTCTTTTCACATACCATGCCTGGGTTATCAAGTCAAATCCTGAATTCCCCAGTCAAACATGAATCTGACATGGAGTGCACTGATGCACAGCCACTGCTAGATGATTCTGCTGGTACATTCACCCAGAGTACTACATTGCCCTCACTGTCCACTGAGCCAGAATTTGACTCTGATGAAACTCAGGTGCCCTTCCCGCATACTATACCACCTTACACGGTGACACAGAGGAAGGTGCAGATGAAATTGAAGAGGAGGGGATGGATGACAGTTGTTGACCCGGATTGGCATCCATTGGATGAAGAGGGTGCCGCTGGCAATAGCTCAGAAGAGAAGGATCCGCAGCAGCCATCGACATCGCAGCAGCGGTTATCTTGTCATGCTCGTAGCAGTCCAAAAATGTGTTAATAAACAAAAAGAGTTGCAGGACAGCTTGGCCAGACGGTCAAATTAGCACAGCGTGCAAGCCCTAAAAATTTATACCATAGTAGGAAGAGTGCAATGTGGCACTTTTTTGACCAAAATCCTATTGATGAGGCAAAGGTTATCTGTAAGAAGTGCAGAAGGACCTTTAGCCAAGCGAAAAATCTTCGAAATTTGAGAATGAGTTGCATGCTTAGACATTTAATGAACATGCACTTGCAAGCGTGGAGGGACTACAAAACCTCAGGTAGCACATGTGCACCTGCTCTGACTGAAGGTAGCCAGCAACGCTCCATCGCTTCCCCCACTGCAAGCCCACCGGTTAGCACACCACCAGCAAGAAATGTTGATGTGTCGTCGCAAGGCCAAAGCAGTCAGGGAATCACAATGTTTTTGCAACGAAAGACTGAATCGAGGCCATCACCACCAGCACCACCATCACCATCACCAACCCCCTCTCAGTCCATCATGTCCACCCCTAGTTCACCCATATGCAGCTCTCAAGTCCAGCTCACCATAGCAGACACTCTGAGTAGGACAAGAAAGTACTCATCCGCTCATCCGCATACACTGGATTTGAACGCCTACATTGCCAAACAGATCTCATTTGAGATGATGCCCTTCCGTTTGGTTGATAGCGCAGCGTTCCTAGAGCTCATGTCCCACGCTATGACCTACCCAGTCGGCACTTCTTTTCTAGAAAAGCCATCCCTGCCCTCCACCTGCATGGGAAAGACCGCATTATCCATGCACTCAAACAATCAGTGAGTGGAAAGGTGCACCTCACAACAGATGCATGGGCCAGTAGGCATGGCCAGTGCCGTTACGTGTCCATCACAGCACACTGGGTTAATGTGGTGGATGCAGGGTCCACAGGGGACAGCGACGGTGGGACAGTGCTGCCTAGCCCACGGTATAGGCAACAGTTGGCTATAGGCATTCGACCCTCCTCCTCCTCCAGAAGCGAAAGCTCGTCGACAGAGCACAGTCGCACGAGCACCCCATCGCAGCTGCCAGTGTTGCACACGAGGTGTCCCACTATCGAACAGCTAGTGGTAAGCGTCAGCAGGCTGTTTTAAAGATGATGTTTTTGGGCGACAACAGACACACCGCAGAGGTACTGGCCGACTACTTGTAGCGAGAAACTGAGTCATGGCTGGGCAGTCTACATCTTGCGCCAGGCAAGGTAATCAGTGATAACGGCCGTAATTTTGTGGCAGCCATAGCCCTGGCAAAACTCAGACACATTCCTTGCCTGGCTCACACCTTGAACCTAGTGGTGCAGTGCTTCTTAAATAATTATCCGGAGTTAACAGCCCTGCTCCATAAGGTGCGAAGACTGTGCTCGCACATCCATCGCTCGCCCGTAGACTCCAGTCGTATGCAGAGGCTGCAGCGATCGCTCCACCTCCCCAAACACCGCCTAATCATAGACGTTGCAACTAGGTGGAACTCCACCATGCAAATAGTTGAGAGGCTGTGCGAACAGAGGCAGGCTGTAATGCATTTGTGGGAGGACACACAGGCAGGCAGTTTGAGGGCAGACATGGAGTTGTTGGGTGTGCAGTGGTCAAAGCTGAAAGACCTCTGTAAAGTCCTTTAGTGTTTTGAGGAATGCACATGGCTAGTAAGCGCAGACGATGCCATCATAAGCATGAGCATCCTACTTATGCGTCTGCTCATGCAAACTTTGATGCAGATTAAGGATTAGGCATCTGCAGCGGAGGAGGAAGAGGAGGAGGAGGGAAGCCTTGATGACAGTCAGGCATTGTCTGCTCAGGGAACTGTCCTGGACGAGGTGGAGGAAGAAGAGGAAGAGGAGGACGAGGATGAGGGGGATGATTATTTTGGAGAGGAGGATGCTTCTCAGGGAGTAAGAGAAAATTTTGGCTTGCCAAGGTCAGTTACAGGGTTTGTGCGTTACTGGAGGGATGTGGATTTGGCAGAAAGTGCTCCTCCATCCACCACTGTCAGTGCATCATTGACACCTGGAACATTGGCCCACATGTGTGATTATGTGTTGCGGATCCTAAAAAGGGACCCCCGCATTGCCAAAATTATGAAGGATGACAACTACTGGTTGGCCAGCATCCTCGATCCACGCTATAAAGGCAAATTATAGAACATCATGACACAAGAGAACCTAGAGCTATTATTGGCGAACAAACAAGCAACTCTGGTAAACCGCTTGTTAGTGGCATTCCCAGTACACAGCAGCAGTGCAGATTCTACCACGAGCCGTACTGGGCCAAACGGAAGAGGTGTTCATAGTGCACACAGCCGAAGATGCGTTGGAGACGGGTTTCATGACCATATACAAAAAAAGGTTGCACTCTATCGTGCCAAAGCAAGTCAATGTGAAATATGAAACATGAATAGCAATATGGCTTTTGAATATTGGAAAAAAATGAATGAGACGCTTTGCACAAAATTTGGCCAAATAATGCCTGCCCATACACCAACGTCAAGGTGGTCTCAGAACGTATGGGTCCCTGTCTATGTGAACATACCTCTATTAGGCTGATATCTGAATTCCTGGGTGAATGTGGACACCTCTGTCAGTAAAGCTTGCCTTTTCTGGGTGAGCAGGAACATGCTATAATTAAAATCACCACATGGTGATGGGCGGAGTGCTCGGTCAGTAAGCTAACATAGAAGTAACAGAAAACTGACTGGCACATCCAAACCAGTGTGAATTAGGTGCAAACCAGGAGCAGCTACCTCCATAGACAATATACAAAAAAAGGTTGCACTCTATCGTGCCAAAGCAAGTCAATGTGAAATATGAAACATGAATAGCAATATGGCTTTTGAATATTGGAAAAAAATGAATGAGACGCTTTGCACAAAATTTGGCCAAATAATGCCTGCCCATACACCAACGTCAAGGTGGTCTCAGAACGTATGGGTCCCTGTCTATGTGAACATACCTCTATTAGGCTGATATCTGAATTTCTGGGTGAATGTGGACACCTCTGTCAGTAAAGCTTGCCTTTTCTGGGTGAGCAGGAACCTGCTATAATTAAAATCACCACATGGTGATGGGCGGAGTGCTCGGTCAGTAAGCTAACATAGAAGTAACAGAAAACTGACTGGCACATCCAAACCAGTGTGAATTAGGTGCAAACCAGGAGCAGCTACCTCCATAGACAATATACAAAAAAAGGTTGCACTCTATCGTGCCAAAGCAAGTCAATGTGAAATATGAAACATGAATAGCAATATGGCTTTTGAATATTGGAAAAAAATGAATGAGACGCTTTGCACAAAATTTGGCCAAATAATGCCTGCCATACACCAACGTCAAGGTGGTCTCAGAACGTATGGTCCCTGTCTATGTGAACATACCTCTATTAGGCTGATATCTGAATTCCTGGATGAATGTGGACACCTCTGTCAGTAAAGCTTGCCTTTTCTGGTGAGCAGAACCTGCTATAATTAAATCACCACATGGTGATGGGCGAGTGCTCGGTCAGTAAGCTAACATAGAAGTAACGAAAACTGACTGGCACATCCAAACAGTGTGAATTAGGTGCAAACCAGGAGCAGCTACCTCCATAGACAATATACAAAAAAAGGTTGCACTCTATCGTGCCAAAGCAAGTCAATGTGAAATATGAACATGAATAGCAATATGGCTTTTGAATATTGGAAAAAAATGAATGAGACGCTTTGCACAAAATTTGGCCCAATAAAGCAAGCTTTACTGACAGAGGTGTCCACATTCACCAGGAATTCAGATATCAGCCTATAGAGTATGTTCACATAGACAGGGACCATACGTTCTGAGACCACCTGACGTTGGTGTATGGGCAGCATTATTTGGCCAAATTTTGTGCAAAGCGTCTCATTCATTTTTTTCCAATATTCAAAAGCCATATTGCTATTCATGTTTCATATTTCACATTGACTTGCTTTGGCACGATAGAGTGCAACCTTTTTTGTATATTGTCTATGGGGGTTTCATGACCATGCTGTGGACTGATTTCTCGAAGTATGCTCACACGACTGGTAATACTGAATCGATTGCAACAGACAGGAGACAGCAGTTGTCAATTATGGTTCAAAATTACCTCTCCTCCCTATCGATGTTCTCCTCACAGTTCATTCCCCTTTGACTACTGACCTGTAAACTGGACACCTGGCCTGAATTGGCCCAATATGCTTTACAGGAGCTCGCTGCCTGCTGGTAGTGTGCTATCAGAAAGAGTCTTCAGTACAGCAGGATCAATCCTGACAGAAAGAAGGACCCGGCTGTCGACCCAAAATGTTGGTGATCTCACCTTCATAAAAATGAACCATGCCTGGGTTTCAAGGGATTTTGTACCACCTTCCCCTGATGACACATAGGTTGCCAGCAAAATGGCTCACTTTGTCCTCCTCTTCCTCCGACTTCTCTAATTCCTCCGATTGCAGATGCTGAACGTCCAGCCTACACCTCAACATATGCCAGTTTTTCCACCTCCCTATCTGGGGCCCAGAGCAGGTGGGGGGGCCCACTCGTGGGCGACGGCACAGGGCCCCTCATAGTATGCAAAAGTCAGACACACCGGCGTAGTATGAGGGGCCCGGTGCCAGTGCGGTCGCCCACGAGTGGGCCCCCCCTTCTTGCTCAGGGCCCCGGAACTTGCAATACTTACCTCTCCCTGCTCCACCGCTTTGACGTCTTCCGCGTTTCCAGACAGTGATATTCAGGTCAGAGAGCGCGATGATGTCAGGTCTGTACACCCTCTGCCTGAACAGTCCAAGTGCTGAGAGCTGGAAGATGGCGACGCTGAGGAGTCCAGAGTAGAGCAGTGCCCAGGGAGGAGAGGTATTTCATTTTGTTTAATGTTTGGAGCAATATATGGGGAGCATTATACTCTGGAGAATTATATATGGGGCCCATCATACACTTGAGCATCATAGATAGGGCCCATTATACACTGGAGCATTATAAATGGGGCCCATTATATATGGAGCATTATATTGGCCCATAAGACACTGGAGAATCATCCATGAGGCCCATCATATACTGGAGCATTCTAAATGGGACACATCAGACACTGGAGCAGCATATACGGGGCCCATTATACACTGGAACATTTTAAATGGGGCCCATTATACTGTATATGGAGCATTATATTGGCCCATAAGACACTGGAGAATCATCCATGGGGCCCATCATATACTGGAGCATTCTAAATGGGCCACATCAGACACTGGAGCAGCATATACGGGGTCCATTATACACTAGAGCATTATAAATGGGGCCCATTATATATAGAGCATTATATTGGCCCATAAGACACTGGAGAATCATCCATGGGGCCCATCATATACTGGAGCATTCTAAATGGGACACATCAGACACTGGAGCAGCATATACGGGGCCCATTATACACTGGAACATTTTAAATGGGGCCCATTATACTGTATATGGAGCATTATATTGGCCCATAAGACACTGGAGAATCATCCATGGGGCCCATCATATACTGGAGCATTCTAAATGGGCCACATCAGACACTGGAGCAGCATATACGGGGTCCATTATACACTAGAGCATTATAAATGGGGCCCATTATATATAGAGCATTATATTGGCCCATAAGACACTGGAGAATCATCCATGGGGCCCATCATATACTGGAGCATTCTAAATGGAGGACATCAGACACTGGAGCAGCATAAACGGGGCCCATTATACACTGGAGCATTAAAAATGGGGCCCATTTTATATGGAACATTATATTGGCCCATAAGATACTGGAGCATCACCCATGGGGACCATCATATACTGGAGCATTCTAAATGGGGGACATCAGACAATGGAGCAGCATATACGGGTACCATTATACACTGGAGCATTATAGATGGGGCCCATTATATATGGAGCATTATATTGGCCCATAAGACACTGGAGCATCATCCATGGGGCCCATCATATACTGGAGCATTCTAAATGGTTGACATCAGACAGTGGAGCAGCATATATACGGGGCTCATTATACACTGAAGCATCATAAATGGGGCCCATTATATATGGAGCATTATATTGGCCCATAAGACACTGGAGCATCATCCATGGGGCCCATCATATACTGGAGCATTCTAAATGGGGGACATCAGACAAAGGAGCAGCATATTCGGGGCCCATTATACTCTGGAGCATTATAAATGGGGCCCATTATATATGGAGCATTATAGATGGGGCCCATTATATATGGAGCATTATATTGGCCCATAAGACACTGGAGAATCATCCATGGGGCCCATCATATAATGGAGTATTGTAAATGGGGGACATCAGACACTGGAGCAGCATATTCGGGGCCCATTATACACTGGAGCATTATAAATGGGGCCCATTATACACTGGAGCATTATAAATGGGGCCCATTATATATGGAGCATTATATTGGCCCATAAGACACTGGAGCATCATCCATGGGGATATACTGGAGCATTCTAAATGGGCTACATCAGACACTGGAGCAGCATATACGGGGCCCATTATACACTGGAGCATTATAAATGGGGCCTATTATATATGGAGCATTATATTGGCCCATAAGACACTGGAGCATCATCCATGGGGATATACTGGAGCATTCTAAATGGGGGACATCAGACACTGGAGCAGCATATACGGGGCCCATTATACACTGGAGCATTATAGATGGGGCCCATTATATATGGAGCATTATATTGGCCCATAAGACGCTGGAGCATCATCCATGGGGCCCATCATATAATGGAGTATTGTAAATGGGGGACATCAGACACTGGAGCAGCATATTCGGGGCCCATTATACACTGGAGCATTATAAATGGGGCCCATTATACACTGGAGCATTATAAATGGGGCCCATTATATATGGAGCATTATATTGGCCCATAAGACACTGGAGCATCATCCATGAGGATATACTGGAGCATTCTAAATGGGCTACATCAGACACTGGAGCAGCATATACGGGGCCCATTATACACTGGAGCATTATAAATGGGGCCCATTATATATGGAGCATTATATTGGCAAATAAGACACTGGAGCATCATCCATGGGGACTATGATATACTGGAGCATTATGTGGAGCTCATGATATACTGTAAGGAACATTATATGGAACCGATTATTCTGTATGGAGCAATATATGGGGCTCATTATTCTGTATGGCGCACTATGTGGTGGCCATAATACTGTATGGAGGAATATACTGTCTGGTTTTTGAGCTATTGTAGATTTTAAAATAGATATCTGTCATGTAATGTAAGAAGTGAAGTATTTTTCATTGTACTAACCTATATTTCTGTGCCGTATTGGAGCATCATGAATTGTGGTATGTGTTTAAAGGGGCCCACTGACACTCTTTCGCCCGGGGCACACAAAAACCTGGAGCCAGCTCTACCCCCCCACAACTTTAGCCAAATAACCCCCAGTTTTCAATGCGTAACTATTATTATAAAGTAAATGAAGGTTGACAAGCTTAAGGAATAAGAATTGATGTTGGCATTGAAATGGGCACTGTAGGTGTGTTTACTGTCCTCTACTCCCTGCCGACTTTGCTTCCCCATTGACTTGCATTGGGTTTCGTGTTTCAGTTGGACCTCCAACTTTTCCCGATAGTCGGCCGATTTCGTTCAACTCGACTTTTGATTAAGTCGGGTTTCAGGAAACCCAACTCGACCCTAAAAAAGGCAAAGTAGTCATCTATAGTGGCCATTTAACAGATAGAACCTAAAATAAAAACAAAATGAGCAAAAACACCTTGCAGTAAGTAAATAAATAGTAATAGTATATGTAAGTAACTTAGGGTACTTCGTTAACATCGTTTTGATAAAAAAAACTTAAAAGTCATTCCATTGCGACAAGGTGTACCCCATTAGTGATGGTACCTAACTCTTGTAGGTCACCTTTCTATGTGCCAGCAGACGTAATAATAGATAATGCTTTGCTTATATATCGGTATCATATTACACAGCGCTTTATATACATTATCATCTCTGTCCCCACTGGAGCTCACAATCTAAATTCCCTATCAGTGAATCTTTGGAGCATGGGAGGAAATCGGAGAACCTGGAAGAAACCCACACAAACATGGGGAGAACATAAGGGCAGAGTATGACCTGGGTCCCGACTGTCTGCTAATTTTGTTTTTATGTTAGGTTCTGTTTGTTGTTAAAGGCTTAGGAGTTGCTTTGTCATTTCTTTTGCACCTTTTGGTTTAGTTTTATGTATTTTTCACCTGTTTTTCATTGGTGCCATATTCATTTTTTAAATTTACTCATTTTTTTAAAGTCGCTTTTTTATGTGTTTGTTTTTTTTAGTTCGCCATTGTTTGCAGAATTTAGGTTTTACAGATGTATTCATCTGATTCATTATTTGTGACTTTTTGATAAGCCACAACATTTTTGCAACATTTTTACGACATGTGCGACTTTTTCCATTGAATAGTTGAAAAAAAGGTTAAAAGGGTTGCCCACTACTAGGACAACCCCTTTTTAAACTAAATGTTTGGCCCCCATAAAATAAAAAACCTATATGAATCCCCGTGCCGTCACCTTTCCCTCGGTGACGGCACTCGCTCTCCCTGGAGCTCTGTGACAGAGTTGTGACTCGTGGCCCCGGCGCACAATCAGCGCTGATGTCATTGTCCCCGCCTATGTACGGATTGGACATGAAGAGGAAGTCCGGGCTGCACCTGATCCCTGGCTTCCTCTTCATGATCAGTCTGTACTTAGGTGGGGACAGTAACACCAGCGCTGATTGGGCACTGGGGCCACTTGTCACAACACTACACAAGAGTTCCAAGGAGAGCGAGTGCCAACTCCACGGGAATGGTGCTGGCACGGGAAGTGAGTATAGGTTTTTTTTTATCGGGGCCAAACATTTAGTTGAAGGGGTTGTCTTTGTAGTGGACAACCCCCTTAAAGAGAAAAATTAAAAGATGTAGTTAGTTTTTTTTGACAAAAAACGAATATTCCAATTAAAAATCAAAACATTGATATTAGAGACCCACAAAAATGTGGTAAATTTGTAGGAAAGGTTTCTGTCTATGGACAAACATTTATATCACTGAAATCCATTGTGACATTTAATATAATCTTTTTTGCATGTGGCCCAACATCTACATTATTTGTGAATTTCACTTAATCTTATATATAACTATTTGCACGTTGCAGTATTCCACTAATACATGCATTTAGTAATGTGTCTGAAGCAATCAATTACATTGTCATTCTTATCATCTTTTGATGTCTGATATTTAAGGCAGCAATGGAGCAATTGGTCACAACATAGAGGCAAATTAGTCCTTGTAAAAGAAAGATGCAAAAATCTGACTAATTAGCAGAAAATGGGAGAACAGTATGGAGTAATTATAAAGCTATTATCATATCTTTCCTAAATTCTATCAGTTCGTTTTGGGCACAATTCTGACTCACTGCTTTTAAAGATTCCAGAGACACAATAATTTGATTTGCATTTTTTTGGTTTCTGCTTCTGTTTGGCTGTCTGCTGCAAATTTTATGTTACACTTCAAATATAATTATATTTTACATAAAAAATATAAAAGTTGGGAAGACCCCTACACAGATTAAAATGGCAAGAGTTGGGAGACCCCTACTCAGATTAGATTGTCGGCCAATATCGCCGGATTTGGATGAATTTAATTTAATGGGCATCAAGACTTTAAGCAAGAAAAACTTTTCCCAGGGTATCCTTTCAAGATTACTTTTTATTGTATTGACTTTCTTGAAGAACATTAAACATTTTATGATTAACATAAATTTTATATTGCCATGCTACGTGAGGAGACAAGGCTGTTCATTTTGCGTATTTTATCATCTGTTCCTCTGTTTGATAGCCTTATGCATGATGGCCTTTAATTTACTTATGAAAATAAAGTAAATTCAGGATTTCTGTAAAAGTAGTCAAGAAAAAAATATGAAAAAATAGATCCAGTAAATAGTGTAAGTGAGTAAGTAATTGTTACTCTGGCATGTGAAGGAAGCACAGGAACTATAGTTAAGGGGATGACCTTAGGCTAGGTCATAAGCATGTGCTCTAATATTTAAGTTACTGGCTATTTAGAAAAAAGTATAATCGCAAAGAAACAGACAGACTTTGGTGTTATGAGGTCAAGCATGCAATTACCATTACATGTTTGTCAAAGATCCGCATTGCTGTGTCCATGAAGATAAATCCATCTAAGATCAGAAAAACAAGAACAAATGTATTTGAACTCAGGACTTTCTAACCTCAATCTACAGTGCAGATCTTTGTGTCTTTTCAAGAACTTTCAAAGACAAATCTGTTTAGAAATGGTCACGGTTTTCTATGTGATCAAATAAAAATTAACTTACTGATAACTATTTCTGTCAGCTGACAAAAGCAGTAACTTCTGATCACATGGGTGACTGCTTGTAGGGGCATCTGTTGTATAAGTATTGTGTGGTAAAAGGGTTTTCTAGGGGGTGGTTGGGTTGTGGGATGTTCTTTAAAGAATATAAGATGCAATAACCCTACTGGTGGAGGAGTGATTTCCCAAATAGGGATAGTTTAAGGATTTAAGTATACACAGGTGACTGTTCAGAAGCAACGTTACTTGCACAGATGCATTGAGCTTGATGGTTACAGAGAAGATCACGATAGCTACCAGCCTGATAGTTACATAGAACGTCGCAATATACAGCACCAGACAATTTCACAAAATGAAACTGCTTAAAATGAGATAGATGCTGTAAGAACTTACACCTATAAGTTAAGTTATTAATCTGTGTACACTTCAGTATACTCTCAGTGCTTGGTCCAGCCCCTCACTTCATGGCAATGCACTGCTAGAGCATAGAAATGATAGATTTTTGTGTGTTAAAGATGTGCAAAGAGAGATAGAGATAGATAAATAGATATATAATATAAATAGATATCCATCGCATATTATTTGTGCCTTGCATGTGTAGCTTACTGTACGTATATTAAGCTAATGAGTAAATAAATTAAAAAAAATGATGAGTGTCCCCTCATTTTCAGTACCAGCAAATGTAAAGCAGACAGCTGAGAGCCGATATTAGGTTGGGAATGTCCCTGGTTATTGTGCTCCATATCACTAACCATGAAAAATGAACACACAAAAATACTTTATCTAAATAAAAACTCTCCAATACAGTCCCTAGTTCAAAACACATAACACAGAAAAATAAATTAAAGACACTTTTCCCTGTCACCACTTTATTAAAAAAAAAAGGTCTCAGTCAGGTCAGACGTAGTCCAAGCAAATCCAACTTAGTCCAGTCTTAAGCGAAGTGCAGGAAATCCTCCTTCCAAAGCCTATGGAACCACGCTCTGACGCTGCATAGTCTTTTCCGGGTCATACTGCACTGTTCGAGACCTGGCAATTCTGAAGAGCTGTGATATCAGTAATGTTACCTATTCTGTCCTCATGCACGTTAGCAGGGTGTGCGATGAGACATGTAGCTAAACCCCTGTCTTCTTTAAGAAAAAGAGGCTGTAAAATTGTAACATTCTTTTATTGATTGCAGATGTGACAGGAAAGGGTAAAACTATAGAATGCAATAATAAGAGCATTTCAGAATACAGGTCCTTCTCAAAAAATTAGCATATAGTGCAAAATTTCATTATTTTCCATAATGTAATGATTACAATTAAACTTTCATATATTTTAGATTCATTACACACCAACTGAAATTTGTCAGGTCTTTTATTGTTTTAATACTGATGATTTTGGCATACAACTCCTGATAACCCAAAAAACCTGTCTCAAAAAATTAGCATATCAAGAAAAGGTTCTCTAAACGACCTATTACCCTAATCTTCTGAATCAACTAATTAACTGTAAACACATGCAAAAGATTCCTGAGGCTTTTAAAAACTCCCTGCCTGGTTCATTACTCAAAACCCCCATCATGGGTAAGACTAGCGACCTGACTGATGTCAAGAAGGCCATCATTGACACCCTCAAGCAAGAGGGTAAGACCCAGAAAGAAATTTCTCAACAAATAGGCTGTTCCCAGAGTGCTGTATCAAGGCACCTCAATGGGAAGTCTGTTGGAAGGAAACAATGTGGCAGAAAACGTTGTACAACGAGAAGAGGTGACCGGACCCTGAGGAAGATTGTGGAGAAGGACCGATTCCAGACCTTGGGGGACCTGAGGAAGCAGTGGACTGAGTCTGGTGTAGAAACATCCAGAGCCACCGTGCACAGGCGTGTGCAGGAAATGGGCTACAGGTGCCGCATTCCCCAGGTAAAGCCACTTTTGAACCATAAACAGCGGCAGAAGCGCCTGACATGGGCTACAGAGAAGCAGCACTGGACTGTTGCTAAGTGGTCCCAAGTACTTTTTTCTGATGAAAGCAAATTTTGCATGTCATTCGGAAATCAAGGTGCCAGAGTCTGGAGGAAGACTGGGGAGAAGGAAATACCAAAATGCCTGAAGTCCAGTGTCAAGTACCACAGTCAGTGATGGTGTGGGGTGCCATGTCAGCTGCTGGTGTTGGTCCACTGTGTTTCATCAAGGGCAGGGTCAATGCAGCTAGCTATCAGGAGATTTTGGAGCACTTCATGCTTCCATCGGCTGAAATGCTTTATGGAGATGAAGATTTCATTTTTCAGCACGACCTGGCACCTGCTCACAGTGCCAAAACCACTGGTAAATGGTTTACTGACCATGGTTGTTGTGAATGGGTTTGAGATGAGTTCTGAGCAGAGGCTCCCTCTGGTGGTTACAAGCGGTACTAGTGAGGATTGTGAGGACTGGGAATCAGGTGTTACTGATTGGTCTTATATAAGGGAGTCATTTTCCCATCAGGGTTGCCGGTGATCAATTGTTTTGGTCTGAATCCTTCTTTCCAGTTTCCCTTGTAGCCTGCTGTGTCGTGTCTGCATCTCCTGCTATCAGATAAGACAATTTCTTATTTTGTGTTTTTGCTATATTTTTGCATTTTGTCCTGCACTTCTGTGGGGGCCTTCAGGGTCCCCTCCGGGGGCTTTTGCCCTCTCAGTTTAGTCCAGCCACTGAGTTTTGTACTTTTGCTTTTTCCAGTTTTTTCAGTGGCTGCTGTTTTGTTTTTTTTACACCAGAGAACTAATTTAGGTGGTAGAGGTCGTGTGATCTCAGGTGATTTTGAAATTAGTAGAGTTGGTGTTTTTTCAGGGTTTTCTGAGATTGCAGTAAGTACCCTTCCTATCCTTTTCTATTTAGATAGTTTGGGCCCCAGCGTTTGCTCATACTATTTTCTTTCTGTGTCAGTATTTCCTCTTGTCTAACCGCCATTACATGTTTGGGGGCTTTCTATTATCTTTGGGGTTCTGCTCCGGGGCAGATAGCTTTCCTATTTCTATCTTTAGGTGTAGTTAGTTTCTCAGGCTGTGACGAGGCGTCTAGGACCAACGTAGGAACGCTCCACGGCTGCCTCTAATTGCGGTGGTTAGTCAGGGTACTGCAATCTCATAGATTCCAACTGCTCTGGTGTATTTCCTTTTTTACCTGCACTCCTCAGCTACCGTAACATAACAGTATCACCGGCCATAAAAATTGTATTGTACTCACAGAAGGGAAAAAATATTTTGAAGGAAGAAAAGTTGTCAGAGATATTTTTCTGTTTGTTGCATTTTTTTTTTTTTTTCCCTCTGTATCTCTGGGTGCTGGGGAGGATCTTTTCCCCAATGGAGTTTGCACAGTTGTCTGGCTGTGTGGATCAGCTTGCCACTGAGGTTCAGAGTATTGCTGCATATCTTGCTAGGTTGCCTGTTGTGGAACCTAGGATCCCCATGCCAGATTTGTTTTTAGGGGATCGAGCTAAGTTTCAGAATTTCAAAAATAATTGTAAATTGTTTCTTGCCTTAAAATCTAAGTCCTCAGGAAACGCAGCGCAGCAGGTTCAAATTATCATCTCTCTCCTGCGCGGCGATCCTCAGGATTGGGCTTTTTCCCTGATACCTGGGGATCCTGTTTTGAGTGATGTTGATGCATTTTTTCAGGCTTTGGGGTTATTGTACGATGAGCCTAATGTCACTGATCAAGCTGAAAAAGCCTTGTTGGCATTAAATCAGGGGCTTGATGACGCTGAGTTATACTGTCAGAGATTCCGTAGGTGGGCAGTCCTGACCAAATGGAATGACGACGCTTTGGCGGCCCTTTTCCGGAAGGGTCTGTCGGATAATGTAAAGGATGTTATGGTGGGATTCCCTGTCCCCTCTGGTGTAAGGTTCTATGTATATATTCCTGAAACTCAGTTTGTTCGTCAGCCATTTTACTTTCTGTCTTGCTGCAGCTATCTTGCCCTCAGTCAAAATGGAGTTTCCAGCTTGCATGTTCCCGCCCTGATTCTCTCCTTTGCTTCTTAAGCAGCCACAGCTGAGCAATCAGTGCTTCAGAATCTAGCCTGCAGTGAACCTGTGACTTGACTCCTGTAAGCCTTGGACCTTGTACTCCAGCTATTCCTACTGAGGAACTCTGAAGCACTTGTGGACTCTGAACCCTGCTCTTTGAAAGACCCACGTTTGCATGGACTTACGGTAACAGAGAAGAAGATCCTGAATCTGTATTGGAGAGTGATTGCTGAGCTTGGATTACTCTGGCCTGCTGTGTCTCCTGTTTCTGTGTCTGCAAACTGTGTGACTATTTCTGCCAACTTGTATGAAGTAATACAGGACTTTTCTATATCAAACCTGTGACTCCTGTGTTTTCATCGCACCCAAGCACAAGACGCTATATGAACTGTACTACATACATTACAAGATTCTGAAGCCAAAACGTTAGTGTCTGCTGGGTCTGGAAGGCTGTGTCTGCTGTACTGTGGATATCAGACGTCCGGTTGTACTTTCTGTGATGACAGTGGTTGTGACTTCTCACAACCATTCCAGGTGAGCAATTCCCTTAAGTTTTTTCTTTTTGCAGTGTTACCACAGGTAAACACTATTGTTTTTTTTTTTCCTTTCTTTTCTCTTTTTTGTCTGCTGTAACTCTGGATATCAGATGTCTGGTTGAAACTTTCTGTGATGATAGTGGTTGTGACTTCTCACAACCATTCCAGGTGAGCAGTTCCCTTAATTTTTTTTTCTCTCTGCAGTGTTGCCACAGGTGAACACTATTGTTTTTTTTCTCTCCTCTTCTTCCAGTAATCCTGTCTTAAAAGATCTGGAAAATGGAGGCCCGCATAAAGGAACTTTGCGGAGTGACTGATAATATCCTTGCAGATTTGCAGAATATAAAGACCCGTTTTACAAATCTACAGGACCTCAATAATCACAATTTGCAAGTGGTTGGACAGACTACCCAGGATTTGCGAGCCAGGATTGAGGTTCTAGAGGGGCGAGTCCAGGCTCCTGCCGTAGCCCCGAGTGCTGGGATTCCAAGTTGCCCCCTTTTCGTTTTGGCGGTGAACGTGAGAAATTCAGGGGATTTATTAATCAATGCAATCTTTTTTTTTCTGCACATGCTTCACAATTTCCCACTGAACGATCTAAGGTGCTTACTATAATTATGTTGCTTACCAACAAGGCTTTAATGTGGGCAAACCCTCTGATTGAGACTGAGGATGATTGTTTGAATCACCTTGATGATTTTATTTCAGCCATGGGGCAGGTGTTTGATGACCCCAATCGAGGTGCAACAGCTGAAGCAGCCATGTTAGCTTTGCGCCAAGGTAAGCACTCGGTAGCTGAATATGCCTTGGATTTCAGGAGATGGGCCCTTGATACCACCTGGGACAGTTCCGCCAAAAAATCTATTTTTCGAAAGGGGTTATCTCCACTGATTAAGGATGAACTTGCTCGTGCCGACCCTCCCACTGCGTTAGGTGACTTTATTAACTACTGCATCCGTATTGATACTCGTCTGACTGAACGCAGGCAAGAGAGATGGTTCGAAAGCAATCGTACTAACCTTTTCCTACCTTCCTCTCCAGCTAAGGAACCTTTGAGTAGGATTACACGGGAACCTGAACCCATGCAGGTAGACTCTTTACAACGACGGGTTAGTGATGCACGCAAGGAACATCGTTTTAAGGAGAATCTATGTTTCTATTGTGGTAAGTCAGGGCACTTCATTATAAACTGCCCCAGCCGTTCTCGTAAGACTACTGCAGCACTCATTCATTGTGAGTGTTGCGAGAGGGGATCTGTCAGGTCCGAGCCTCAGGCTCCAGAGAGATCTGCAGCAACAGATCTTGATTTCTCGGACTTAAACTCCGTTACCTCTGAGGACGTTGACTGTGTAAACGCTGCCATTTTTCAAGTTTCCTCAGCGGTGTCCCAGCTGAGTTGTAAGAAAAACAATTCTCATTGCTTTCTTTCCATCAAACTCTGGGTTGATTCAGCTTGGGTGTCTAGCTCTGCTATGATCGACTCAGGGGCAAGTGGAAATTTTATGGATGTCTCCTTTGCTCTGAAACAGGGAATACGTTCAGTGAAGAAGGCTACTCCAGTACAGATGGAAACTGTGGATGGCTCCCTGCTGACCTCTGGACCAGTGGATCAGGAAACAGAGCCTTTGAGGGTTCTTATGGGTAAAGATCATCAAGAGAAACTGTCCTTTATGCTTATCTCTTCTCTCCCACTTTCCCATTATTCTAGGGCTACCATGGCTGCAGGCTCAGAATCCTACCATTAACTGGGAGACCAAGGAATTACACTTTCCAGAGAAACAGATGAGTCCAAAAGTTTCAGCTTGCTCTGTTCCTAAAGGAATCATGTCAGTCCCTGAACTACCAGCTGTATACCAGGACTATGTGGATTTATGTGACAAGAAGAACGCTGACCAGCTTCCTCCTCACCGTCCATATGATTGTCCAATTGAATTATTGCCTGGAGCAGAGATACCTTTTGGTAAGATCTACCCCCTGGCGGGGCCCGAGCTAAAGGCTTTAAAGGATTACATAGATGAAAATCTAGCCAAGGGCTTCATACGCCCCTCTTCATCTCCTGCAGGTGCACCCATCTATTTTGTAAAGAAGAAAGATGGATCTCTGAGACCATGCGTAGACTATAGGGAACTCAATAAGGTTACTATTAGAAACCGTTATCCATTGCCTTTAATCCCTGAGTTATTGGAGAGAGTGCGACATGCCAAAATTTTTTCTAAACTAGATCTTCGTGGGGCCTATAACTTAGTCCGTATTAGACCTGGGATGAATGGAAGACTGCATTCAGGTCACGCTATGGACACTTTGAATATCTAGTTATGCCTTTTGGTCTGAGTACCGCCCCAGCCACTTTCCAACACTTGGTGAATGACATCTTCAGGGATCTCCTAGATACATTCGTGGTAATTTATTTGGATGATATTCTAATTTTTTCTAACTCCACAGAGGAACATCATGGACATGTGAGAATGGTCTTGGAACGTCTAAGACAAAATCATCTTTACATCAAACTTGAAAAGTGTGAATTCCATAGGACCGAAATTCAATTTCTGGGGTATATACTGTCTACACAAGGAATTAGTATGGATGGAAGCAAAACCCAAGCCATCAAGGATTGGCCAAGTCCTAGAAATGTGAAGGAGGTACAGCGCTTCATCGGGTTTGCCAACTTCTATAGACGTTTCATTAGAAATTTCTCTGAGGTAGTGTCACCTATCACTCAACTTACCCGGAAAGAGTCTAGGTTTTCCTGGACTCCCCAAGCCCAGGAAGCATTTTCCCGTCTAAAAGATAAATTTACCACTGCACCTATCCTAGTACATCCCAACCCCGAGCTTGCCTTCATAATAGAGGTGGATGCTTCAGACTGTGCCGTTGGAGCTATACTCTCTCAGAGAACAGGTGAGAAGAATGTCTTGCATCCCTGTGCCTTCTTTTCCAGCAGTTGTCTTCGGCTGAGAGGAACTACGATGTGGGCAATAGAGAGTTGTTGGCCATTATTGCCGCCTTCAAAGAATGGAGACACCTTCTTCAGGGAGCTGCACAGCAAATAGTCGTCCTGACAGACCATCGTAACCTTGAGTTTATCAGGTCGGCTAAGTGCCTGACTCCTCGCCAGGCTCGCTGGAATCTTTTCTTAAACCAATTTAATTTTATCATCTCTTATAGACCAGGATCGCGCAATGGAAAGGCTGATGCACTCTCTAGGATTTACTCAGCAGAGACACGTCCAATTACTCCTCCTAAGACTATTCTTCCTGACTCTAGATTCCTAGGAGTAATTCATAATCAAGACCTACTTAAGGACATCAAGGAAGCATACCATGCGGATTCCTTTTTGGCACAACCCCCAAGGGACGTAAGTCTTGTCTTTAAGAATGGTGTGTGGATTCAGGGACAACGTCTGTATATTCCTGAAACAGTCAGATTAAGAGTATTGCAACTCATTCACGATTCCAAGATAGCTGGGCATAGAGGAATTCTAAAGACACAGGAATTTCTTTCTCGTTTCTTTTGGTGGCCCACTTGCAGGAAGGATGTTTTGAATTATGTCACTTCATGTGAGGTCTGTGCAAGATGCAAAACACCTCGCTCCTCACCAACTGGTCTGTTACAGCCTCTTCCCACCCCGTCCCGCCCGTGGGGATCCATTTCTATGGACTTCATTGTGGAGTTACCAACCTCTCAGGGGAAGAACACCATTCTAGTGGTGGTTGACCGTCTAACAAAGGCAGCTCATTTTATCCCTTGTGTCGGCTTACCCACTGCAAAACAGACATCAGATTTGATGATTAAAGATGTGTTTCGCTTACATGGAGTACCGGATGAGGTTATTTCGGATCGAGGGGTGCAATTCACTTCTAGGTTTTGGCAAAATTTCTGTGCAGCATTGGACATTAAAGTAAACCTTTCTTCTGCTTTTCATCCCCAGACTAATGGACAGACCGAACGAACCAATCAAACCCTGGAGCAGTATCTCCGCTGCTTTATCTGCCACCTACAGGATGATTGGGTGGATCTACTTCCATTAGCTGAGTTCTCGTATAACAACTCTCAGAGTGCCTCCACTAAACAGTCTCCTTTTTACTCTAATCTAGGTTATCATCCTAACATTCTACCACGATTTCCCATAGAAACGCCTTTACCAGCAGTGGCTGAAAGAATCACGTCTTTACAGAAGAATATGGATCTTCTAAAGGAAAATCTGGAATCGGCTCAAGAAAGGTACAAGAAAGCAGCAGATAAATTTCGTAAACCTGCACCAGCTTTCAAGGTAGGAGACTTGGTCTGGCTGTCAACCAGAAATCTTAAGTTAAGGATTCCATCGTCTAAGTTGGGACATAAGTACATTGGACCCTATAAAATCAGTAAAATTATAAGTGTCGTTGCTTGTCGTCTTCAACTGCCCAGAACTATGAGAATCCACCCTGTCTTTCATGTATCCCTACTAAAGGCTGCGACACCCAATACGTTTCCTGGACGTTCCTCTCCTTGCCCTGACCCAGTGCTAGTCGATGGTCAGGAAGAATTTGTGGTGGAAAGGATTTTAGATTCCAGTTGTATAGAAATCAGTTACAATATCTGATTAAATGGCAGGGCTACCCAGTGGAGGACAACTCATGGGAACCGGTCAATAACGTTAATGCTCCTCGCTTGCTCCGTCAGTTTCATCAGAGGTACCCACACAAGCCTGGTCTGAGGTCATCCGGAGGTTGTCCTTAAGGGGGGAGTAATGTAAGGTTCTATGTATATATTCCTGAAACTCAGTTTGTTCGTCAGCCATTTTACTTTCTGTCTTGCTGCAGCTATCTTGCCCTCAGTCAAAATGGAGTTTCCAGCTTGCATGTTCCCGCCCTGATTCTCTCCTTTGCTTCTTAAGCAGCCACAGCTGAGCAATCAGTGCTTCAGAATCTAGCCTGCAGTGAACCTGTGACTTGACTCCTGTAAGCCTTGGACCTTGTACTCCAGCTATTCCTACTGAGGAACTCTGAAGCACTTGTGGACTCTGAACCCTGCTCTTTGAAAGACCCACGTTTGCATGGACTTACGGTAACAGAGAAGAAGATCCTGAATCTGTATTGGAGAGTGATTGCTGAGCTTGGATTACTCTGGCCTGCTGTGTCTCCTGTTTCTGTGTCTGCAAACTGTGTGACTATTTCTGCCAACTTGTATGAAGTAATACAGGACTTTTCTATATCAAACCTGTGACTCCTGTGTTTTCATCGCACCCAAGCACAAGACGCTATATGAACTGTACTACATACATTACATCTGGTCTCAATGATTCTATGTCATTAGCGATTCAAATTGACAGACGTTTGCGTGAGCGGAGAAGTATGCGTGGAATGGTGTTGCCTTGTGAGCCAGCTGCTGAGCCCATGCAGTGTGATGGAGTGGTGTCTGGGGCACAGCGTCATGAGTTTCGAAAGCGCAATGGGTTATGTTTCTACTGTGGTGATGCCTCTCATGCTATTTCAGTCTGCCCTAAGCGGGGAAGACATTTTGCACGCTCAGTTGTCTTGGGTAGTGTTCAGACTAAGTTTTTATTAACTGTCACTCTGATATGCTCTCTGTCCTCATTTTCTGCTCAGGCTTTCGTTGATTCTGGAGCAGCTATTAACCTGATGGATTATGATTTTGCTAAACGTTGTGGGTTTCCCTTGATACCCCTACAGAAGTCTATTCCTTTACTGGGGATCGATTCTACCCCTTTGGCTGAGAATAAACCCCAGTTTTCTACTCAGGTGATAATGAGGGTTGAACCTGATCACCAGGAGTGCTGCAAATTTTTGGTTCTATATAATCTGCATGACATTATAGTGCTGGGTTTCCCTTGGTTACAGTCTCATAATCCTGTTTTGGATTGGAAATCTGTGTCTGTAACCAGTTGGGGCTGCCAATGTGTTAATACCAACACTCCTGTTTTTTCTGCCTCCCCCCAGGCTGAGGATGTTCCTGACTTTTTGTTTGATTTTTCTGATGTGTTTAGCGAAAGTAAATCTGCATCCTTACCTCCCCATAGGAGCTATGACTGCGCTATTGAATTAGTGCCAGGTAGTAAATTCCCTAAAGGTCGCCTTTTTAACTTGTCTGTACCTGAACATGACGCTATGCGGTCTTATATCAAGGAATCATTGGAGAAGGGTCATATCAGACCATCCTCTTCACCCTTAGGTGCCGGTTTTTTCTTTGTGGCCAAAAAAGATGGTTCATTAAGGCCGTGTATTGATTATCGTCTCTTGAACAATATTACTGTGAAATATCAATACCCGTTACCCTTGATTTCTGACCTGTTTTCCAGGGTGAAAAACGCTACTTGGTTTACCAAGCTTGACCTCAGGGGGGCGTATAACCTTATTCGCATTAAGCACGGGGATGAATGGAAGACGGCATTTAACACCCCTGAAGGGCATTTTGAGTACCTTGTGATGCCCTTTGGGCTCACTAATGCTCCTTCCGTCTTCCAGTCCTTCATGAATGACATTTTCAGGGATTTTGTGGACAAGTTTCTGATTGTTTATTTGGATGATATCTTGATTTTTTCTAATGACTGGGACTCTCATGTGAAACATGTTCGAACTGTATTCCAGATTTTGAGAGAGAATGCTCTGTATGTGAAGGGATCAAAGTGTCTTTTTGGCGTACAGAAGATCTCATTTCTGGGATTCATTTTGTCCCATCTGTTATTGAAATGGACCGGTCAAGGTTCAGGCCATCTGTGATTGGGTCCAACCTACTTCATTAAAGGCTCTTCAGAGATTTTTGGGTTTTGCCAATTTTTATCGTAAATTTATTGGTAATTTCTCGGTTATTGTTAAACCATTAACTGATTTGACCAGAAAGGGTTCTGATGTGGTGAATTGGCCTCCTGAGGCAGTCTCTGCGTTTCAGGAACTTAAGCAGAGATTCACTTCTGCTCCTGTTCTACGGCAGCCTGATGTTTCTCTGCCATTTCAGGTGGAGGTTGATGCCTCTGAAATTGGGGCAGGTGCCGTTTTGTCCCAAAAAGATCCAGAGACCTCTAAAAGTAACCCTTGTGCCTTTTTCTCTCGAAAATTTTCTCCTACTGAACGTAATTATGACGTGGGTAATCGGGAGTTATTGGCCATGAAGTGGGCTTTTGAAGAGTGGAGACATTGGCTGGAGGGAGCCAAACATCAGGTGGTGGTCCTTACGGACCATAAGAATCTGGTCTATCTGGAATCTGCCAAGCGACTCAATCCTAGACAGGCCAGGTGGGCCTTGTTTTTCACACGTTTTAATTTTGTGGTTTCCTTTCTTCCTGGCACTAAGAATGTTAAGGCGGATGCCCTCTCGAGGAGTTTCCTTGCGGACTCTCCTGAGCTATCTGATCCCTCTGTTATTTTGAAGGAGGGTGTAGTTCTTTCCGCCATCTCGCCCAATTTGAGACTTGCTCTGGAGGGGTGTCAGGAGGATAGGCCCGAGCGCTGCCCTGTTGGAAAATTGTTTGTCCCGGACCAATGGAAAAAGAGTGTGATGTCTGAGATTCATTGTTCCGCATTGGCTGGGCATCCCGGAATTTTTGGTACCAGAGACTTGGTTAGTCGGTCCTTTTGGTGGCCTACCTTGTCTCGCGATGTCAGGGAATTTGTGCAGTCCTGCGGGACTTGCTCTCGCTCCAAGCCTTGCTCTCGCTCTAGTGGTTTGTTGATGCCATTGCCTGTGCCCAAGAGACCATGGACCCATATCTCTATGGATTTCATTTCCGATCTTCCTGTTTCTCAGAGAATGACCACCATCTGGGTAATTTGTGATAGGTTTTCCAAGATGATACATCTTGTGCCATTACCTAAGTTGCCTTCCTCCTCTGAATTGGTGCCGTTGTTCTTCAGCACGTGGTTCGTTTACACAGCATTCCTGAGAACATTGTGTCTGACAGAGGAGTCCAGTTTGTTTCCAGATTTTGGAGGACTTTTTGTTCTAAACTGGGTGTTCAATTGTCTTTCTCCTCGGCATTTCATCCTCAGACCAATGGTCAAACTGAGAGAACAAACCAGACATTGGAGACTTATCTAAGATGCTTTGTGTCTGCTGATCAGGATGACTGGGTCTCTTTTTTGCCTTTGGCTGAGTTTGCTCTTAATAATAGGGCTAGCTCTGCCACTTTGATGTCTCCGTTTTTCTGTAATTCTGGGTTTCACCCTCGATTTTCTTCAGGACAGACGGAGGCTTCTGTCTGTCCAGGTGTTGACTCTGTTGTTGAGCGTATGCAGCAGATTTGGGACCAGGTAGTGGAGAGGTTGTCCCTCTCTCAGGAGAAGGCCCAGCGGTTTGCTAACCGGCATAGGACTGATGGTCCTCGGTTTAAAGTGGGGGACTTGGTCTGGTTGTCCTCAAAGAATATTCCTATGAGAGTAGCATCTCCTAAATTTAAGCCTAGGTTCATTGGACCTTATAAAATCATGGAGATTATTAATCCTGTTTCTTTTCGTTTGCTTCTTCCAGGGACATTTAAGATCCATAACGTGTTCCACAAGTCCTTGTTGAAGAGGTTTGTTGAGCCAGTGGTTCCTGCTGCTGTGCCTCCTGGCCCTGTTTTGGTTGAGGGCAATCTGGAGTATGTGGTTGAGAAAATATTGGATTCTCGTTTTTCTAGACGAAGACTCCAGTATTTGGTTAAATGGAGAGGTTATGGTCAGGAAGACAATTCTTGGGTGTTTGCTTCGGACATCCATGCTAGGAGACTTATCCGTGCGTATCATAGAACTCATCCTGACCGACCTGGTTGCTCAAATGAGGGTTCGGTGACCCCTCCTCAAGGGGGGGGTACTGTTGTGAATGGGTTTGAGATGAGTTCTGAGCAGAGGCTCCCTCTGGTGGTTACAAGCGGTACTAGTGAGGATTGTGAGGACTGGGAATCAGGTGTTACTGATTGGTCTTATATAAGGGAGTCATTTTCCCATCAGGGTTGCCGGTGATCAATTGTTCTGGTCTGAATCCTTCTTTCCAGTTTCCCTTGTAGCCTGCTGTGTCGTGTCTGCATCTCCTGCTATCAGATAAGACAATTTCTTATTTTGTGTTTTTGCTATATTTTTGCATTTTGTCCTGCACTTCTGTGGGGCCTTCAGGGTCCCCTCAGGGGGCTTTTGCCCTCTCAGTTTAGTCCAGCCACTGAGTTTTGTACTTTTGCTTTTTCCAGTTTTTTCAGTGGCTGCTGTTTTGTTTTTTTTACACCAGAGAACTAATTTAGGTGGTAGAGGTCGTGTGATCTCAGGTGATTTTGAAATTAGTAGAGTTGGTGTTTTTTCAGGGTTTTCTGAGATTGCAGTAAGTACCCTTCCTATCCTTTTCTATTTAGATAGTTTGGGCCCCAGCGTTTGCTCATACTATTTTCTTTCTGTGTCAGTATTTCCTCTTGTCTAACCGCCATTACATGTTTGGGGGCTTTCTATTATCTTTGGGGTTCTGCTCCGGGGCAGATAGCTTTCCTATTTCTATCTTTAGGTGTAGTTAGTTTCTCAGGCTGTGACGAGGCGTCTAGGACCAACGTAGGAACGCTCCACGGCTGCCTCTAGTTGCGGTGGTTAGTCAGGGTACTGCAATCTCATAGATTCCAACTGCTCTGGTGTATTTCCTTTTTTACCTGCACTCCTCAGCTACCGTAACATAACACATGGTATTACTGTGCTCAATTGGCCTGCCAACTCTCCTGACCTAAACCCCATAGAGAATCTGTGGGATATTGTGAAGAGAAAGTTGAGAGACGCAAGACCCAACACTCTGGATGAGCTTAAGGCCGCTATCGAAGCATCCTGGGCCTCCATAACACCTCAGCAGTGTCACAGGCTGATTGCCTCCATGCCACGCCGCATTGAAGCAGTCATTTCTGCAAAAGGATTCCCGACCAAGTATTGAGTGCATAACTGAACTTTATTATTTGATGGTTTTTTTGTTTGTTTTTAAAAAACACTTTTATTTATTGGACGGTTGAAATATGTTAATTTTTTGAGACAGGTTTTTTTGGGTTATCAGGAGTTGTATGCCAAAATCATCAGTATTAAAACAATAAAAGACCTGACAAATTTCAGTTGGTGTGTAATGAATCTAAAATATATGAAAGTTTAATTGTAATCATTACATTATGGTAAATAATGAAATTTTGCACTATATGCTAATTTTTTGAGAAGGACCTGTATATAACTGCACAGAGAATGAAACATAAATAGTTTACAATATACAGAATACACAAACTGATTATTACCTACTTAGTACAACAAACGTACTGATAAACACAGGATTATAACACTTAGATAGTGCTTACCGACTATGCTTAGAGCAGGCTGTTTAAGAAACATGAAGAACACGAGTGATGTAATTTCTCCTAAGACACATGGAGAATAAATGGCTGCTGTTCTCCTTCAGTGTGATAAACAAGACCATAATGCAACAGGAACAATCCCACAATGCTCTTGGAACTTCCCACAAGACATTACAAATTAAACTAGAATCTATGCATCAAACAGCCAGCAGGTGGCACTGTTACCTTACAACATAAAATGTATGAAAGACCAATACATTCAAAAAATGCAATGTCTATAACAATTGGAGACATAAAAAAATGACTAGACTTTCTAGACAGCAATTATATGGCTGGACAGAACACTCCCCGCTTGACGTCAGCCGACGTCACTATTGTGTTTATTGGACGAGAACAGCAGAACGAGTTCCCCTACTGGCCTGAGGAACAATTTGGTCTCGCTTTGTTTCCTTATTTTTACTTCCACCTTACGTACGATTCCATCCTTACTTGGGAATGTCTGAGTAATAAGACCTAATGGCCATTCATTTCTCCGAGACTGACAGTCTTTCATTAGTACTACATTGCCAGGCTGGAGGTTAGGCTTGCTGGTTTGCCACTTTTTCCTCTGCTGCAGGGTAGGCAGGTACTGTTTTTTCCACTTGTCCCAAAAAGCATTGGAGAGACTCTGCACTTGTCTCCATCGACTCCTGTGACGGTCCTTGTAAGACTGAGCTATGTGGGTCAGGCAGGCGATGGCATGAACAAGTGAATTCCAAGTAGAGAACCTACTGAATCGCTGAGATCCCAGGTGGCGCTTCAAAGTTTCAGTATGTAACGCAGACACTTGAGGGCGAATTTCAACGTCAGCATGTGGATCTACTAGTTCAAACAAGGACTTTTCTGTCATGTTGGGCAATGACCTACACAAAAACTCAGGGCCTGTAAACCAAATGTGTCTTTGAGGCGATTGGCAGCAACAAATCTGGTAGCCTGGTCCGCAGGGTTGAGATGTGTAGGCACATATTTCCATTGTTCAGGTGAGGTAGACCTTCGAATTCTGAGCACTCTGTTGCTAACATAGACATAGAAGCGTCTCATTTCGTTATGGATGTACCCAAGTACTATCCTGCTGTCAGTGTAGAACTCAAAGTCTTTAATTTCTAGATTCATTTCCATAGCAATGAGTTCTGCCAACTCGACTGCTAACACGGCGGCACAAAGTTCCAGGCGTGGTACGGTGTGTTCACGGAGCGGTGTTAGTTTTGCTCTGCTCATGACAAACCCTACATGGCATTGTTGACTTGTGTCTATCGTCCTCAAATAGGCTACCGCAGCAATAGCTTTGATTGAAGCATCGGAGAACACACAAAGGGTTTGTGTCTCTATCTTGGTACTCGGTACAGACACATACGAACGTGTTATATGAAGACTTGACAAGGCTGTGAGGGAATTTTTCCAGATCATCCACTTGGTTTTCTCTTTTGTGGGAAGAGGAGTATCCCAGTTCGTCACCTCTGTGGTGAACTCTCTTAACATAGCCTTGCCCTCGATGACTACAGGAGCTACAAACCCCAGTGGGTCATACAAACTGCTTATGGTAGACAATACTCCTCTGCGAGATAAAGGGTTTATCTTCTCTGTTAACCTGGAAGGTGAAGGTATCTGCTTTTATGTCCCATAGTAGGCCGAGGCTCCGCTGCATCAGTAGGGAGTCTATGCCTAGATCTAAATTCTTCAAGTCACTTGAATGATTCTCAGGAGGGAAGGCTTCCATCACTTCCTTGCTGTTAGAAGCGATCTTGTGCAACCTCAGGTTAGATACAGCGAGCATGTCCTTGGCTCTTTTCAGAAGACTAATCGCGGTCTCATTTGTTGGCATCGATTTCAAACAGTCATCCACATAGAAATCTTTCTCTATAAACAGTCTGGCATCCGTTCCGTACTCTGCTTCAACCTCTTGAGCCGCGCGTCTCAGCCCATAGATGGCTACTGCAGGAGAAGGACTATTACCAAAAATATGTACCTTCATACGATACTCCGTAATCTCTTTGGAAGGATCGTTATCCTTGAACCACAAGAATCTCAAGAAATTTCTATGTTCCTCTTTAACAAAGAAGCAGTGGAACATCTGTTGGATGTCTGCTGTGAATGCAATGAAGTCTCTACGAAAACGGATAAGCACTCCTAAAAGTTTGTTGTTCAGATCTGGGCCTGATTACAAGACATCATTCAATGAAACACCTTCATACTTAGCACTCGAATCAAATACTACTCTGATTTGACCTGGCTTTTTCGGGTGATACACTCCAAACAGAGGCAGGTACCAACGTTCTTCAGCGTCTTGAAGTGTAGGTGCTAACTCTGCATGACCGTTTTTAAATATTTTCTCCATGAAGGTAAAGAAATGACCTTTCATCTCTGGTTTATTATGGAAACTGTGCCTGAGGGAGACAAATCGTTTGTAAACTTGTTCTCTGTTGTTAGGCAAGCGTTGTCTTTGAGGCTTGAAGGGTAGAGGTGCAATCCAGTTCTTCGTTTTGTCCTGCACCATTCCTTGCTCCATCATCTCTAGGAACAGTTTATCTTCAAATGACATTGCTATACGATTATCTTCTTTGGTTTTGTGGAAGACTGTACACCCAAGTTGATCTTGGTCCCAATTCTGAATGCAATCATCATTGGCACTACTCGCTAAGATACTTGGTGCTGAAGTACTGTGTAGCAGCTCCTTTATGAAGTAGTGATTTTCACATGGTTGAAGGAGAGATGGACGTCCATTCTCGAGAGTCCTGGTAAACATGTTGTTAACTACTGTCGGTTTGTGTGTACCTCCTAAACAGACCTCTCCTACAATGACCGACCCAAGGTCAAGTCTCTGAGCATATGGAGCATTGTGTGAGCCATTGATCTGTTGTCTAACCTTGTGAACTTGTAGAATATCTCTCCCTAAGAGCAAGATTATTTGAGCCTCTGGGTCAAGGTTAGGAATCAGGCGTTCTATACGCTTCAGATGAGGATGGTACGATACCACTTCAGGCGTAGGTATCTCTGACCTGTTGTCAGGAATCTGGTTACATTCCAATATGGTTGGTAAGGGCAGACACATTTGGCCATCTATAGACTCGACTACATATCCTGTTGCTCTCCTACCAGCTGTCTCTATTATACCGGCACAGGTTTTTAAAGAGTAGGGGGCGCTGGGTCCTCTGACGTTAAAGCTATCAAAGAAGGCAGACTTGGCTAGTGACCTATTACTCTGATCATCTAAAATCGCGTATACTTTGATGGCTTTCTCCTTTTTGTCTGCCGGGTAGACTCTCACTAGGGAAATTTTAGAGCAAGACTTGCCTCCCATGAGATTTCCACAAACTTCTGTACACTTAGAAGTAATGGCTGGAGTATCAGTATTTGAGTCATTCAGCTCCCCGCTATGCTCTTGGGGCAAAGTATCTGATGGTGATCCAGGGTGTAGAACTGAGTTATGTTCGGTGCTTTCACATTCGGTACACCTTGCACTAACCTCACAGTCCCTGGCAAAGTGGGATGTTGAAGAGCAGCATTTGTAGCAGATGCGATTCTCCTTAAGGAAGGCCTTCCTTTCCTCCAATGACTTTTCTCTGAAAGCTCTGCACTTAAGTAAGGAATGTGGCTTCTTGTGTAAGGGACACTGCCTGCTTGGATCCTTGGATTTGTCTTCTCCTTGACCGGAGCTGAACTCTTTGTGAACTGGACCTGTGGGAGAAATGTTAGTTTTGTAGACCTCTACAGTTGTTCTACGAGGTTTGCTAACAGAGTTATTGGCACATGACAACATGAAATCAAAGCTAGGGTCATTTCTAATTTTTGCTTGTTCTGAGACAAAATCTACAAACACATCGAATGGAGGAAACGGTACATTGTAAGTCTGTTTATACCTAGATCCATATGTAACCCATTTGTCTTGCAGGTTATATGGGAGTTTCTGAACTATGGGGTTCACACCTCTAGCAGTGTCGAGATATGTCAACCCCACAAGATCTCCCTCTGCTTTTGCTACACACAACTCCATTAACAAGTCAGTTAATTCTCTGAGCTTTGAATAATCCTTGTTTGCTATTCTAGGAAAATCCTCTATTCTTTTAAACAAGGCATTTTCTATAACCTCTCTGAGCCATAGCATTCATCAAGTCTATTCCAAATTATTTTGAGGCCGACATCTGGATAATTTATATTAATGTCTCTGATTCTCTTTGCGTGTTCGGCGGACTCACTTCCTAGCCATTTTACCAAGAGATCCACTTCTTCACTACATGATAGACCTATGTCTCTTATGGTATTTTTGAAGGAGGCTCGCCAAGCCCTGTAGTTTTCAGCGCGATCGCTGAACTTTACAAGTCCCTTAGTGATCAACTCACGTCGAGCAAGGAACTTGGCAAAGTCCATTGTGGCTTGATTGGCACTGATGCCAGCTGATGGAGTGTTGTCAGAGTACATGTGTGCTGTGCGATCATACCTGTTAGGTGTCTCTGGTTTCGTCCAACTGCTGTAGTACCTTTCTGAAGCAAAGGGATTCTCTTTAAAATGGGACAGATTTGGGACCTTCTGCTCTGGAGAAAGATTATTGTAGTCAGTATCATCCCAATGTGTATCTCTTTGCTTTCGGTAGGAACACTGATAGTTGGCTTTCTGGGGGTCCGAATTATCTGGTTGGCTTGGCTTGTTGACAAAATGCTCTGTCTTCGCCTGTGGGTCTGGATCGTCATTTGGTTTGGAATGTCGATGGACGTACTCTGCAGTACGCTGCAATAGATCGTGAGTAACTCGTTGTAGACCTAGCACACTGCTGTGTCTGCTGTGTTCACCGTCGGAATATATGGCAGTTTCTAGGGCTTCTGCTTCTGCTATGGCAGCTGCTGTTTCTTTTTCAATAGCAAGTTTCTGTAATGTTGCTTCAAGGCGCGCTTTCTCTGCGTCCAGGCAGGCTTGTTGGCATGCCTTTTCTGCATCCAGGCATGCTTGTTGGCGTGCCTTTTTTTGCATCCAGGCATGCTTGTTGTAGTTTCAATTCTATCTCCTGCTCAGCAAAGGTGCTTCTTGCTTTTGCCGCTTCAGCCTTTGCGCGGGCAATAGCGGCGGCATTGCTGACGGATGATGTCTTGGAGGAACCAACTCGTGATATCGTCTTGAAAGAGGATGCTCGTCTTTGAGACATGATTCGACAGTTGGGCGACCACTGTGATATCCCTTTGTCGGCTCTGCGTGGATAATGGCGGGCTCTGTATGGTCCGATTATTCGGTCCGACCGTTAAGAGGTTGCTGCAATATCCGCATGCAATAACCGTATGCTTGGATAATGGGGGCTCTGTATGTCTGATCTTCTGAGCTTGTTCTCAGCAGTCGTTTTACTATTCTGTCCTCATGCACGTTAGCAGGGTGTGCGATGAGACATGTAGCTAAACCCCCTGTCTTCTTTAAGAAAAAGAGGCTGTAAAATTGTAACCTTCTTTTATTGATTGCAGATGTGACAGGAAAGGGTAAAACTATAGAATGCAATAATAAGAGCATTTCAGAATATATAACTGCACAGAGCATGAAACACAAATAGTTTACAATATACAGAATACACAAACTGATTATTACCTACTTAGTACAACAAACATACTGATAAACACAGGATTATAAACACAGATAGTGCTTACCGACTATGCTTAGAGCAGGCTGTTTAAGAAACATGAAGAACACCAGTGATGTAATTTCTCCTAAGACACATGGAGAATAAATGGCTGCTGTTCTCCTTCAGTGTGATAAACAAGACCATAATGCAACAGGAACAATCCCACAATGCTCTTGGAACTTCCCACAAGACATTACAAATTAAACTAGAATCTATGCATCAAACAGCCAGCAGGTGGCGCTGTTACATTACAACATAAAATGTATGAAAGACCAATAAATTCAAAAAATGCAATGTCTATAACAATTGGAGACATAAAAAAATGACTAGACAGCAATTATATGGCTGGACAGAACATTACCGCTCATCAAAGTTTGGATTCGCATGGGCTACATCAACTTGATGTCAGATGTCAGCTTTCAATTGTCCAAAAACACATCAACCCCAAGCACCATTACCCCAATTGCTAATGTGTCAAAGCATCGGGATGAGCCAAGGGAAGCACCAGAAATGGAACATCTCATGTGATGCTGGGGAGGCTGCGGGCTGATATATTCTATCCTGGGAAGGGCCCAATAATCAGGCACCTTCTCAGCCTGATAATATCAGATCTCAGCTGTTTGCTTTACCTTTTCTAGTTACAAAAAATGGGGGGGAACCTTAGTCATATTTTTCATTTATTTATTACATTAATGCAGATGGAAGTCACAAATTATATATGTGATTCAGTCCCATAGTTTTTAATGGGTGTGTGGGGATAAGTGTCTCCGGTATATGTAAAAATGAATGCTACACGAACATGTGAATGGGGCCTAAACAAAATTTTATTTTTTTTGCGCTTTTTCTCTCTCATTACATCTTTACATCGTTAGGTCCTGGCCTGCCATGGCAAGCGGCAACATGTAGTCTACAGCGATTTATGTTAAAAGGTACCATAACACATATCCAGCTAAGAGACATGGAATTTTGTTATGTTTCGGTAGCTGAGGAGTGCAGGTAAAAAAGGCAATACACCAGAGCAGTTGGAATCTATGAGATTGCAGTACCCTGACTAACCACCACAACTAGAGGCAGCCGTGGAGCGTTCCTACGTTGGTCCTAGACGCCTCGTCACAGCCTGAGAAACTAACTACACCTAAAGATAGAAATAGGAAAGCTATCTGCCCCGGAGCAGAACCCCAAAGATAATAGAAAGCCCCCAAACAAGTAATGGCGGTTAGACAAGAAGAAATACTGACACAGAAAGAAAACAGTATGAGCAAACGCTGGGGCCCAAACTAACTAAATAGAAAAGGACAGGAAGGGTACTCACTGCAATCCCAGAAAACCCTGAAAAGCACCAACTCTACTAATTTCAAAAACACCTGAGATCACACGACCTCTACCACCTAAATTAGTTCTCTGGTGTAACAAAATCAAAACAGCAGCCACTGAAAAAACTGGAAAAAGCAAAAGTACAAACATCAGTGGCTGAACTAAACTGAGAGGGCAAAAGCCCCCGGAGGGAACCCTGAAGGCCCCCACAGAAGTGCAGGACAAAATGCAAAAATATAGCACAAAAACAAAAAGAAGAAAATGTCTTATCTGTTTGCAGGAGATGCAGACACGACACAGCAGGCTACAAGGGAAACAGGAATGAAGGATTCAGACCAGAACAATTGATCACCGGCAACCCTGATGGGAAGGTGACTCCCTTATATAAGACCAGTCAGTAACACCTGATTCCCAGTCCTCACAATCTTCACTGGACAGACCAGCACCGCTTGTAACCACCAGAGGAAGCCTCTGCTCAGAACTCATCTCAAACACATTCACAACAGAATTTACTTTCGTCCACAATGTCTAACGGCATTACATAGGAATATAATACTACCACTTTACAAAGTGTTAGTGCGATCTCATCTGGAATATGTAGTTCAGTTCTGGGCACCAGTTCACAAAAAGTATGAAGCTGAATTAAAAGGAAAGTAAAATGACAAGCAACAAAACTGATAAGTGGAATGAAGAAACTTAGTTACTGTGAAAATTTAAATTAATTACATTTATTTAGCCATGAGAAGAGATGAATAAGGGGGGACATTATTAAATTGTACAAGCGCATAAATCAAGAAATATGAGCAAAGCTGATTCAAGTAAAAATTCCTCAAAAAACAAAAGGGACCCCTCGATCTGGAGAAAAAAAGGCTCACTCTCCATAAGAGGCAGGCCTTCTTTACTGTGAGAACTAGCAATCGGTGGAATAGTTTGCAAGAGTCAGTAACAGGGGCGACCATTATGGTTTCAAAATGGGCTTAGATGCTTTTTTTTTAACAAGAAAGTACCGTAACTTAAATGCTAAAGTGCATTTATAAAATTCTTGTTCTGAATGTTGATCTATTCTGTTGACAGTTGAGATCAGGAGGGAAATTCCTGCTCTTTAGGGTATGTGCACACGTTGCAGATTAGTTGCGGATCAGCAGCGGATTTTCCATGCGGATTTGCTGCAGATTTGCAAGTGTTTAACCAACCAATGTATTTCAATGTGAAAAAAAAAACGCTGAGCACATGCTGCAGAAAATTCCGCACGTAATCCGCAGCAATTTATTTTCCACAGCATGTCAATTCTTTTTGCGAATCTACATGCGTTCTTATACCCATTCCACTAAAAACACATGCCAATCCGCAAAAAATCCGCACACAATCTGCACAAAAGTGCACAAAAAGCGCACAAAATCGGCAAAAAAAGCCCAGATTTTGACATGCGTTTTCTGGCAAGAGATTCAGAATTCGCTCAGGAAATTCCTGAGCCAAATCTGCAACGTGTGCACATACCCTAGGGCAGAGTGGGTCATGCATTATGGATGTACATACACCTCTTTTATTTATCCTATCCCATCTCTTTATTGAACTTGATGGACATGTCACTTTTCCAACCTGAACTTACCTTGTAACTATATATCAGTAGAGGTCTGTTACAAAATACAATGCATCAAAAGCTACCTGCAGCAATTATATTGACAAAGAAAAGAAATACAAAGACAACCAGCATAATTGCCAATGCTTATGGAATATTCAACAGACTCCCGAAAAGAGAGGCACCAATATAATAATTTTCTTCAATTTCTGCACTTACGGTAACTCTTTTTCAGGGCATTGACTATAACAGTGTTCTGTCAAAGTGTAGCACCAGATCATGGTCTGCGCGTGGCACCAGAAAACCAAAAAAGAGCAAGAACAGGGAACGGTGAGTAGAGACTGGCCTCTAATCTATGTATTCAGTGATAACGTTCCAGCTGATGAACTACAGTCATGGCCAAAAGTTTTGAGAATGACACAAATATTAATTTTTACAAAGTCTACTGCTTCACTTTTTCTAATGGCAATTTGCATAGACTCCAGAATGTTATAAAGAGTGATCAGCTTAACAGCAATTACTTGCAAAGTCAATATTTGGCTAGAAAATGAACTTTATCCCCCAAAACACATTTCAACATCATTGCAGCCCTGCCTTAAAAGGACCAGCTAACCTCTTTTCAGTGATTGCTCCATTAACACAGGTGTGGGTGTTGATGAGGACATGGCTGGAGATCAATCTGTCATGATTAAGTAAGAATGACACCACTGGACACTTTAAAAGGAGGCTGGTGCTTGGCATCATTGTTTCTCTTCTGTTAACCATGGTTATCTCTAAAGAAACACGTGCAGTCATCATTGCAATGCACAAAAATGGCCTAACAGGGAAGAGTATCACAGCTAGAAAGATTGCACCTCAGTCAACAATCTATCGCATCATCAAGAACTTCAAGGAGAGAGGTTCCATTGTTGCCAAAAAGGCTTCAGGGCGCCCAAGAAAGACCAGCAAGCGCCAGGACCGTCTCTTAAAAGTGTTTCAGCTGCGGGATCGGGCTACCAGCAGTGCAGAACTTGCTCAGGAATGGCAGCAGGCAGGTGTGAGTGCATCTGCACGCACTGTGAGGCGGAGACTCTTGGAGCAAGTATATGCACCAAAAAAGAGGAGTATGGACAAGATCATTTATAAAATTACAAAAGACTTTATTAGTGAACTATAAAAATTGCCAACAATAATGGCGCACAATACAGAGATGAAATGGAGGCAAAAACTGCGGGTATAAATGCAGGGGTTGCACAGACCAGTTAGTAGCCAGGGTATATCAGGGCATTTTACTTTAGCACTTAAATCGTGCAAATAATGGGTACATATCACATATAACAATATAAGACCCATAAGATCACCAATAGTCATAATGTAGTGCAATATGTGCCATATAAATAATCACTGATTCTTACCCATGTTAAGCGGTTCAGACTGTGCGTCCCCTGCGTCCACTCAAGATTCAAGTGTTAATTTACCCAGTTCTCCAAAGCCTTGATTTAAATACTCCATCTTATAAAGAAAATGCCTACATGCCGGTACTGTCCAAAACACTGATGGTCCGCTTCTGGAGTGAATACTACACCACGGATCGATCACTGTTTGATGCCATGATGGCCAACGAGCATATTCCATCTCGGGATGCTCACTTGTTTAAATATGTAAACTGGAGCACTTTATTGCCAGGAGATCTAACAAAGAATCATGTGTACCATGACGCACAGTCTGAACCGCTTAACATGGGTAAGAATCAGTAATTATTTATATGGCACATATTGCACTACATTATGACTATTGGTGATCTTATGGGTCTTATGAGTATATTGTTAGTATGTGATATGTACCCATTATTTGCACGATTTAAGTGCTAAAGTAAAATGCCCTGATATACCCTGGCTAATAACTGGTCTGTGCAACCCCTGCATTTATACCCGCAGTTTTTGCCTCCATTTCATCTTTGTATTGTGCGCCATTATTGTTGGCAATTTTTATAGTTCACTAATAAAGTCTTTTGTAATTTTATAAATGATCTTGTCCATACTCCTCTTTTTTGGTGTATATTGTTAACTCTTTGGAGTAGTTCATCTATCACTTATGGGCCATGGGGCCGGTTTTGGGATGAAGCAACTTTGCTTCAGTATTATTATACTTACAGTGTTGTATATGACGCCGTGTCTTACTCTTGGCCTGGTCTCAAGGAGGGCAGCAAAGAAGCCACTTCTCTCCAGAAAAAACATCATGGACAGACTGATATTCTGCAAAAGGTACAGGCAGTGGACTGCTGAGGACTGGGGTAAAGTTATTTTCTCTGATGAATCCCCTTTTTGATTGTTTGGGACATCAGGAAAACGCCTCATTCGGAGAAGACAAGGTGAGCGCTACCACCAGTCTTGTCTCATGCCAACTGTTAAGCATCCTGAAACCATTCATGTGTGGGGTTGCTTCTCAGCCAAGGGAATCGGCTCTCTCACAGTCGTGCCTAAAAACACAGCCATGAATAAAGAATGGTACCAGAATGTCCTCCAAGAGCAACTTCTCCCAACCCTTCAAGAGCAGTTTGGCGATCAACAATGCCTTTTCCAGCATGATGGTGCACCTTGCCATAAAGCAAAGGTGATAACTAAATGGCTCAGGGAACAAAACTAGAGATTTTGGGTCCATGGCCTGGAAACTCCCCAGATCTTAATCCCATTGAGAACTTGTGGTCAATCATCAAGAGGCGGGTGGACAAACAAAAACCTAAAAATTCTGACAAAATGAAAGCATTGATTGTGCAAGAATGGACTACTATCAGTCAGGATTTGGTCCAGAAGTTGATTGAGAGCATGCCAGGGAGAATTGCAGAGGTCCTGAAGAAGAAGGGTCAACACTGCAAATATTGACTTGCTGCATTAACTCATTCTAAGTGTCAATATAAGCTTTTGTTACTCATATGTTTGCAATTATTATATTTCTGTCTGTGATAAAAACATCTGTCAAACACACATAAAAACCAGAGGGCAGCAGATAATGTGAATATAATCAGGGCAGCAATAATGTGAAAATAATATTTGTGTCATTCTCAAAACTTTTGGCCATGACTGTATGTTTCCCATGATGGAGAAGTTATCCTAGTGCTGATGGCAGCAGCAGATGAAATAGTTTGGTGTCTGGGGTCTTTATACAAAGAGATCTATTCTTTGGTCTATATATATGCAAATCTGGTCTGGGATGAGCATACAGATGGTCTGGGGTATGTCTATGGTGGGAGTGTCTTGTCAGGATACCTTATATAGGGGTTTCATATGTCATTTCTGTGACTTTTAATTGGTCGAGGCTTGGTGCACTTTTGTGCTCCACCTTTTCTTGCTATTTTTAAATTCTCCTTAGTGTCACTCCTCCAGACAAGCACAAGTATCTGTAAGAGAATGACACTGAACTACTAATACCAACCAGTAACAGAAATAGGCTGCACAAGATGTTTATTATCACATTCTGGATAGACTGAGCCATTTCAACGCTAATGGAAAAAGCATTTTCATGCAGAAAATTAATGATCTGATCTTGTACAAAAATTATACTTTATTAATTATACTTTAGCAGGATAGCAGGCTTTAGGATGCCATTTTTATAGGCACAGAAGATGAATAAGTCCCTTCCAAAATATTCAAAAGTATATTACGGCAAAATAGAAATCAAAATGTTCATAGCAGTAAACACTGTGCTTGTTCTGAAAGACAGGCGGTCAGACATTAGTGTAAACTGTGACCGTTCCATACATTTCAGTGATCTGCACTATAGTTTCTATGTCCATAATATCGCTAAACTGTTAGTTTCGCTCAGGATATTAAAGTATAGTTGCCAATAAATTAAGTTATCTCTTATCCATGGGGTAGAAGATAATTTACTGATCAATGACAGTCCAAACACTGGAACCACCATCAATTCTAAGACCAGTGTACTGGAACCCAAGAACCAGGATAGACCCCCCCATCTTAAATAAAGTGGAGGTGCACATGTTCGACCTCCAGTACATTCATTGTCTATGGGACTCCTGTAAACAGCCAAGCTCTGTGCTTGGCTTTTTCCAGCAATCCTGTAGATAAGGAATGGAACAGGTTACAGTCAAAGAATGGTCAGACCCAAAGCAATCAGTAAGTTATCTCTATCCTTTATTGTAGGGGATAACTTACTATCTTGGAAGTAAAATATTTAGAATTGAGAGTCCTCAGTGATTGATACCTTTTAATGGGTAACTGAAAAGATGGTAACAAATTGCAAGCTTTCCAGACTACTTAGGTCTTTTCATCAGGCAAAGACTATAGGGTATGCCACACTAAGCGAGATCGCAAGCGAGATCGCTAACGAGATCGCTACTGCGTCACCATTTATGACGCAGTAGCAATCTCGTTAGCGACTTAGCTGTGTGTGACATGTGGCCCCTGCTGAGATGTCGCTGATCGCTCATGAACGTTCTGAGCTGTTTTTTGGTCGTTGGTGTCCCGCAGGTGAGCCTGAATCACTGAGTGTGACACCCTTTATGAACGACTTCACCAGCGTCGCAGGTGGGACTAGGTTTTCCCAACGACAGCAGAGGTCGTTATACAGATCGCTGATGAGTTGTGTTTGGAATCACAAATCGCTGATGAGTTGTGTTTGGAATCTAACTAGCGATCACATAGCGATTGCACTAGCGATCTCGCCAGGTTAAGTCGTCGTGATCGCTAGTGCGATCGCTAAGTGTGGCAGTGCCTTAATACAAGATCTGAAGAATCACATATTTATGCTCAACACAGCACAGAAACAATGCAATAGATAAGACAAGTGACGTGAAGCAGAACTGTCATTATGGGAGATAGAGATAAACATAAATATTGGAACAGTTCATAGATAAGGAGTCTGAAAGTTTTATTGTCCTCTGATTTGGGTCTGGAATTGTGTAATGATGCCCCAGAAGGTCTGAAGAGCAAATTCCTTAATTGATGTAAAAAGACATAAATCCATGCGACACATTCATTCCTGTGCTGAGTGTGTCAAAGGTTGTCATGAGTTTATACTCCCAGACCTTTCTGTCTCTCTCAGACTTGAAGTTATCTTTTAAAACAAGTAATTTAATGTCCATCATGCTATGACCGGGGATGCAAAAATGTTTTACCACAGGTAGATCTATTCTTTTTTCTCTTTTGTGTGGCGATGAGAATTCATCCTTGTTCTCAGTTTTTGCCCTGTCTCCCCGGTTGGACATTTAGTACAAATAATTAGGTACACCACATTAGATGTGATGCAGCTGAACGTACCTGGGATCTTGTAGTCCTGATGTGAGTTGGGATCTTTATCTTGTCAGTGGTCTTGGAAGTAACATTTTAAGTAATTCAACAAATATGGAAATTGTTAAAGTCATAAAATGCACCAATTATATAATAAAAATTCTTAGAAGAGACCATGCAAAATACATTCACCATTAGTGTTGAGCATTCCGATACCGCAAGTATCGGGTATCGGCCGATATTCGCGTTATCGGAATTCCGATACTTAATTCCGATACTTTTTCCATATCGTATACCGGAATCGGAAGTTCCCATAATTCTTTGAGAGGCAATGTGATTTTAGTCAGCCAATGAGGAATCCTACGAAGTGTGGGCACATCCTGTGATGCTGCGGTCATCTTAACTAATGGCATGGCTGTGATTGGCTGCTGAAATGATGTCAGAATGCACTATAAAAGGCGCCGCCGCCATTTTAGCGTCACTGTGCTGTGAACTCAGTAAGGGACAGAACGCTACTCTGCTCACTCTGAGGGACAGTTAGATATTGCGATTTTGTGTACTACTGTGCTTGAGGCAGGCTAGTTTACCAACCGCTGTGTAAAGCTTCATTTTGCCAGTGTTGTTTTAACAGCTCTGTGCAAGGTGTGTGTGTGACAGTGCAGGTGACGCTGCAGTTTGCTCTGCATCCACCGCTGTTTGTAGGCATCTGCACGTGTCCTTTTTTTTTTTTTTTTTTTTTTAATTTTATTTAGTGGAATTGGTGCAGCTCCATTATATTAGAAAAAAATCAAATCTATTAGTGTGACGTGCTTCCATCCGTATACAATACATTGGTTGCAAACACTATAGAAGTACAGAAAGGAGCTTTTCACAGATTGTGGACAGTTGTGTTTCAGTGTTCACTTCAGTCTGTGTTTTTTACTTTTTTGAGTGCAGATCACGCTCCAGTTACATGTTCAAGCACTGCTGCTTGTACTCTGCTGAGCGTGTCTCAGTGGCTCATCCTTTTCATTTATCTCCAATTGGTTCTGCTACATTCCATTTAAAATAAATCTAATCTATTAGTGTGACGCGCTTCCATCCGTATACAATACATTGGTTGCAAACACTATAGAAGTACAGAAAGGAGCTTTTCACAGATTGTGGACAGTTGTGTTTCAGTGTTCACTTCAGTCTGTGTTTTTTACTTTTTTGAGTGCAGATCACGCTCCAGTTACATGTTCAAGCACTGCTGCTTGTACTCTGCTGAGCGTGTCTCAGTGGCTCATCCTTTTCATTTATCTCCAATTGGTTCTGCTACATTCCATTTAAAATAAATCTAATCTATTAGTGTGACGCGCTTCCATCCGTATACAATACATTGGTTGCAAACACTATAGAAGTACAGAAAGGAGCTTTTCACAGATTGTGGACAGTTGTGTTTCAGTGTTCACTTCAGTCTGTGTTTTTTACTTTTTTGAGTGCAGATCACGCTCCAGTTACATGTTCAAGCACTGCTGCTTGTACTCTGCTGAGCGTGTCTCAGTGGCTCATCCTTTTCATTTATCTCCAATTGGTTCTGCTACATTCCATTTAAAATAAATCTAATCTATTAGTGTGACGCGCTTCCATCCGTATACAATACATTGGTTGCAAACACTATAGAAGTACAGAAAGGAGCTTTTCACAGATTGTGGACAGTTGTGTTTCAGTGTTCACTTCAGTCTGTGTTTTTTACTTTTTTGAGTGCAGATCACGCTCCAGTTACATGTTCAAGCACTGCTGCTTGTACTCTGCTGAGCGTGTCTCAGTGGCTCATCCTTTTCATTTATCTCCAATTGGTTCTGCTACATTCCATTTAAAATAAATCTAATCTATTAGTGTGACGCGCTTCCATCCGTATACAATACATTGGTTGCAAACACTATAGAAGTACAGAAAGGAGCTTTTCACAGATTGTGGACAGTTGTGTTTCAGTGTTCACTTCAGTCTGTGTTTTTTACTTTTTTGAGTGCAGATCACGCTCCAGTTACATGTTCAAGCACTGCTGCTTGTACTCTGCTGAGCGTGTCTCAGTGGCTCATCCTTTTCATTTATCTCCAATTGGTTCTGCTACATTCCATTTAAAATAAATCTAATCTATTAGTGTGACGCGCTTCCATCCGTATACAATACATTGGTTGCAAACACTATAGAAGTACAGAAAGGAGCTTTTCACAGATTGTGGACAGTTGTGTTTCAGTGTTCACTTCAGTCTGTGTTTTTTACTTTTTTGAGTGCAGATCACGCTCCAGTTACATGTTCAAGCACTGCTGCTTGTACTCTGCTGAGCGTGTCTCAGTGGCTCATCCTTTTCATTTATCTCCAATTGGTTCTGCTACATTCCATTTAAAATAAATCTAATCTATTAGTGTGACGCGCTTCCACCGTATACAATACATTGGTTGCAAACAATATAGAAGTACACAAACGGGCCTTTCACAGCTACTGAACATGGGTTTTTAATTTTTAACTAAAATATGTATTTTTTCAAATGACACAAATATAAGTAATGTTGAAGAGGAATAGTCCTACATCCATTGTTTGCACAATATTACAGGTGTACATCATGTCCTTAATCAACAATGTATTATTATATTTACTTGTATGCTTTTATTTAAAAGCCAAGAACACAGAAGGATAACCTTTGCACTGCAGCTGTTGTCAAAGTTCAACCCACATTATGCACTTCCAACATTGCAGCATTTGAGGCATGATGTGAGTTGGATTGGTCAAAGTTATGGAGTGAGAAGGTTCACATCAGTACCCTATAGCATAAGTATGCTTTTGTGTTAGCATTTGTGTTAGACATGTGGATATCTGCCATAATATGTCACAATTATTTAGTTACAGATTTGTTACCAACACTAATCATTGAATGGTTTTAAATTTGACGTTTCACTTGTTTACAGCTTAGAAATAAGGGTGTAGCCTGATATCTATGTGTAGCACTAGCCACTTTAACATGTCATGTTTTTTTAAACATGTGTAGCTAGGTAGCAGTAATTTTTGCCGGACACACAGCAGGGGAACAGCAGGCGTTACTGAACCCCACTATCACTATAGCTTGTGTATTGGTCTGTGGACACGACACTTCTGAGCAGCAACTGGCAGTGTTGTAGCCCAGGGAGTATAGCTCAGGTGGTAGAAAGATGAACATAACAGGAGACATGGAAAACGTTGCCAACCAGTTAGTTAATCTGAAACCGGACAGGCAAATTCAGGCGAGATCCATGCCTAGTTCATTTTCAGAAAAGTAAGCCGTTCTACATTATCGTAGGATAGTCGCATGCAACGGTCTGTTAGTACACCACCTGCAGCAGTAAAGACGCGCTCCGATAATACACTGCCAGCAGATCAAGCCAGCACCTCCAATGCATACTGGCTAAGCTCTGGCCATGTATCCAGCTTAGAGACACAAAACTTGAATGGGGAAGAGCCATCTGGGAGTACACTGAGAGGGCAAGACATGTAGTCTGTCACCATCTTACGGAAATGTTGCCTCCTGCTGACTGGAGCCGTCTCGGATGGTGTAGACATTGGTGGCGCTGCCACAAAACTTCGACACATTTGGAACATACTGTTCTTGCCCTGTGCAGAGGCGCTGCTTGTGCTCCCTCTTGTTGCAGAGCTGTCTCCACTGCCTCGACGCACAGAGCTGCTTTGTAAATCAGTAGCAGCAGCAGTGCTCTCGGCTGGAATGGAGAACATTATGGATTGCACCAGTGTGTCTTGGTACTTCCGCATTTTACGCTCCCGGTTCAACGGTGTGATGAGGCTTTGTAAGTTGTCCCGGTAGCGAGGGTCTAGGAGGGTGTACACCCAATAATCAGACGTGGTGTGAATGTGTTCGATGCGGCGGTCGTTTCTCAGCCACTGCAGCATGAAATCAACCATGTGCTGCAGACTCCCAACTGGCCAAGAAACGTTGTCCCCTGCAAGAGGCGTCATCTCCGCCTGCTGTGCATCACCCCACCCTTGGTCTACATACTGACTAGAGCATTGTCTACCTCCCTCTGGAGCGATGTCTTCCTCCTCCATTGACTCCTCCTCATCCTCCTCACAAAGTCCTTCAAATACATATAAATTTACAAAATTTAAAACTCAAAATTTAAAAACTTTGTATCATAATTCTGTAACATCAGTTTATGGAAACACAATAGCATTACAAAAGGATAGACAAAAATGTACATTATGTGCTTTGTAAATACATTAAAAGTTTGTAATGGTTATGAAAATATAGACAGCGACTCTGGAGGTTCAATTGTTGATACAGCATGGTACTTTGAAAGTCCTCCAGCCCTTTGTGAGGAACCACGTTGCGCTGACTGTCCAGAAGGTGATGGAATTTGTGACTCCTCATCCTCCACCTCTTCCAAAACCTCATGCCTTAGTGCTTGCAGTGTTTTTCGAAGCAGGCAGATAAGGGGGACAGTCAGGCTGACTAGTGCATCATCTGCACTCGCCATCCGCGTTGACTCATCAAACGCACGCAAAACGTGGCAGATATCCTTCATAGAGTTATTCGCCACTCATTACACTGGCAGTGGCTGCCCATTCATTATAGGATCCAATTCTAATTACTGGTTCTCACCAACATAGCTCTCCACAGCGCAGCACCCCCTACATCTCCTCCCTTATTTATATTTATCGGCCTAACCGACTGCTGCACTCTGCAAACGACCTTCGACTAACCTCTGCACTAATCCGTACCTCCCACTCCCAACTCCAAGACTTCACCCGCGCTGCGCCAATCCTCTGGAATGCTCTACCCCAAGAAATTAGGACTATCCGCAATTTGGATGGTTTCAGGCGCTCCCTCAAAACACATTTGTTCACAGTGGCCTATCACATTCACTAATCAAAGTCATTCTATGTGTAATTCTGTGTGTGTAGCCCATTCACTATCTCCATGCATCCCTCACTTCCTTAAAATGGCTGGACCATCATTGTAAAAACACCATTGTATATAAACACCTGTACTTTGTATCTCCCACACCTCATTGTAGATTGTAAGCTTTCACCAGCAGGGGCGGCTGATTTTGCTTTAATTATTGTATTGTTAACGTTGTTACTTATGACTCGTGTTTTGAAACTGTTAAACTGTAAAGCACTGCGGAATATTATGGCGCTATATAAATAAATAATATTATTATTCTTATTATAGAGGCCCACTCAGTAGTGGTGAAGTGTGAACGCCGCAAATTGCGAGTTGACTGCGCCTGATGCAGCTGATACTCCATTACTGTTGGCTGCTGCTCACACAACCGCTCCAACATATGTAACGAGGAATTCCACCTGGTGGGTACGTCACATATAATGCGATGTTCATGAAGGTGAAATCTGCGTTGCAGAGCTGCAATCAGCGATCTGGCCATGCTGGAACGTCGCAAGTGAGCGCACTCTAGGCGGACCTTGTGCAGCAGTGCATCAAGATCCGGATAGTCCCTCAAAAAACTCTGCACGACCAAGTTGAGCACATATGACAGACATGGTATGTGAGTGAGGTTGCCAAGGCCCAGAGCTGACACCAGATTTCGGCCATTGTCACACACTACCAAGCCTGCCTGTAGATTCTCTTCCAAAAACCACACGTCGCTCTCCTGCTTTATGGCATTACAGAGCTCCTGCGCTGTGTGGCTAAGATTCCCCATGGAAATTAATTTCAGGATGGCCTGTTGACATTTGGACACGGCTGTGCTCATATCGGTCGCAACAGGTAAACGTTCACGGGTCCATGTGGAGGTAGACCGTGACGGCTCCTGCAGCGATGATTCTGAGGAACTGGAATAGGAGGAGGAATCAATGTGTACAGACTTGATTCCTGCAATCCTTGGAGTTGGCAGAACACGTACAGCGCCACTCGCAAGATCAGTACCCGGCTGCACAACATTGACCCAATGGGCAGTGAGGGAAAGGTATTGTCCCTGGCCATGGGTGTTAGAACCCTCTTGTTAGGTTTTGTTTCAGTTTGCTGGTCACATGACCTTTTTTCCCTATTTAGTCTGGCTCCGCCCTTCTGGCTTTGCTTGACTTCATTGTATTATCTACTGTTAAGCTAGCCGGGTGCTTAGGTGCCTTAATCTGTGAGTTTTGCTTGATGTTAGGATCACAAAGTATTTATTTTTCTGTTTAATTATCCATGCTACAATTTATGTTAGGACTAGGAGGTGTCCACCTTTTCTCCCAGTCCCTAGATCTTGTAGGGATTACTCCCTCGCAACTATAGGTCTTCGTTCACACTAGATGAGGACTTTAGCGGGTCTGGTCGCAGGATCAGGTTCCCCGTTACATCGTAGGGATTCAGCTTAGTTGTATTGTAGGGACAGAATTCCCTTCTTTCCTTACTGGTTGTAGCAGATCATAACAATGGGTACTGGTCCACGCATCGGTGGTCAGGTGGACCTTGCTACTGAGGGCTTTTAGTAGCGCATGTTTAATTTTTCCCTCAACATGCTTTTGCAGACCAGGGACGGCTTGCCTGCTGAAATGAAATCGGCTTGGCACATTGTATTGTGGGATTGACAATGATATTCAGTTACGGAAACTGTCTGTCTCCACCAGCCTGAATCACAGCATTTCAAGGGACAGGAGTTTTGCAATGCCAGCATTCAGAGCCTGTGCTCGTGCATGGTTTGCGGAGTATGGCCGTCTTTTATCCCATGCCTGTGCTACCGCTGGCTGTTTTGTGGCCTGGGAGTGTGAGGATGACAGGGAACTTGCTGCTGTGTGTGGAATAACAGTTTGTCTCTGGACAACAGTGGCCGAGGTTCTTCCATGGCGATCCTGTGAGGAAGCATAACCAGCTGTGTGTGAGCTCGATGAAGAGGCTTCAACACAACCTGAAGATGTAGGTGCTGCTGTAGGTTGGCCTACATCTCCAGTGTGTCTTTGTAACTCAACTACGTGCTTTGTCCGCACATGTTTCCACATATTTGTGGTATTGAGGTGACTGACACTTTTAGCTATTTTTAATTTTTGATTACACAGCTTGCATTTCACATAGCAAATATCATGTGCAAGTGTGTGAAAAAAGGACCACGCAGTGCAAGTCCTGGGAGCGCACGTTTTGACTTTTGGAAGACAACTGCTCCGAACAGGTGCCAAACTGGAGGCTACAGGCAACCGAGTCTGCAGCCTAACTCTCCCTCCTGTTTGTACCGTTGGGGCAATGTCTTCCTCTATCTTCCTTCTATCACTAACCATTTCTCTAGGCCTCTCCCAGCTTTCAACCAAAGTACTGGTTCTCACCCACAAAGCTCTCCACAGTGCAGCACCCCTCCTACATCTCCTCCCTCATTTCTATCTATCGGCCTAACCGACTGCTGCGCTCTGCAAACGACTTTCGACTAACCTCTGCACTAATACGTACCTCCCACTCCCGACTCCAAGACTTCTCCTGCTCTACGCCAATCCTCTGGAATGCTGTACCCAAGAAATTAGGACTATCCACAATTTGCATGGTTTCAGGCGCTCCCTCAAAACACATTTGTTCAGAGCGGCCTATCACATTCACTAATCAAAGTCATTCTATGTATTCTGTGTAAGTGTGTGTGTGTCTCTAGCCCATTCACTATCTCCATCCCTCAGTCCCTTAAGATGGCTGGAACATCATTGTAAATGCACCATTGTATATAAACACCTATACTTTGTATCTCCCCCATCTCATTGTACATTGTAAGCTGTCACGAGCAGGGGCGACTTATTTAGCTTAAATTATTGTATTGTTAACGTTGTTACTTATGACTTGTGTTCTGAAACTGCTAAACTGTAAAGCGCTGCGGAATATGATGGCGCTATATAAATAAATATTATTATTATTCCTCTGAGCTGCTCCCACCACCTTCCTGTTCTTCATGCCATGTTGGGTATTGGACCTCATCATCTCCACTACCCTCTTCCAACACCTGCTGTTGGGTGGTCTGGCCAGCACCATGCTCAACAGAAACTGGCACCTGGGTCTCATCATCATCATCAGATGCGTTCTGCGGTGTGCTGACCATCGGCACTGTCTCACCCGCCTCTTCAGATTCAGAGAGACACAGCTGTTGCGCATCACTGCATACTCCCTCTTCTTCACATTACAGAATGCTGCTTGGCTGGGCCCCTGTTTGCAAGCCAATAGATTCTGAGAACAGAAGCAGACACTCAGCTGGCTCCTGTACAGAACTCTCTGACTGCCTGGGCAATTTGCCAGGCGGTGAAGAGACAGATGGTTGCCCAACAGTGCTGTGGTCCTGAGAGGAGGTGGAAGCAATTGAAGTCGATGCATTGGCTGAGATCCAAACAACAACGGCTTCAATTTGTTCTTCCCGCAGCAGGGGGGTACTCCGAGCTCCTACAAAAGTGCGCATAAAGGAACGCTCACGGCCCGGGGAAAACTGGTGGATGCTGTGTCACTGGGGGCCGCAGCAGCCACAGAATCCCCACGTCCTCTCCCTGAAGAAACTCCACGACCACGTGCCTTACTCCCTGCCTTCTTCATCTTGGTAGATTGATAAAGAAAGTCTGAAAAGTTATAAGGCCTAAGTGTGGTTATTCCGCAGAGACTGCAGTGAACACTGCACACAACTGTTCAGTAGGTGTGAAAGGCCCCTTTGTGTACTTCTATAGTGTTTGCAACCAATGTATTGTATACGGATGGAAGCGCGTCACACTAATAGATTTTATTTATTTGTAATAGAATGGAGCAGCAACAATTAGAGAAAAATTTCAAGGATGTGCCAGTGACACACGCTCAGCAGACTACAACCAGCAGTGGTTGAAGAACTAACTGGAGCGTGATCTGCACTCCAAAAAGGAAAACCTCAGACTACAGTGAACACTGCACACAACTGTTCACTACCCAACGCGTCTCAGCAGGAAGGCAGTCTGTGCGTCAAAACAAAGGCGCAAGCATACATCCACGTACCCTGTTTATAAAGCTATATAAAAAAAATTATGTAGTAGTGACGCACACTTTATTGAGGTACAGTATTACATCGCCATTCACCATCTGTGGCTATGCAGTCTCATCTATATATACCTTATCTATCCGTTGTCATGCTTGCAAGTCGACAGTCAGGCATAAATAGCAATTTTCGCTATGCACTATGCACTTTTTAAAGGTTATGTTTGTTAATAAACATGATTATTGCCACATATTATGAGTATTACATGATGGAAATTGTATAATTTTGTATAAACTGTTTAGTGACATTATTCAGCAAATGTAACATTTTAGTAATGTCACAGATAACTTGTAATGCTGATGATGTTTTGAAGTCAGACATTCATTGTCTATACAATAAAAATGGTGTACATACTGTTACTTATCCATCATTAATGGATTCAGATATGTACTTGTATGCTTTTATGTACAACCGTATAGCAGATTCCTTAACTAATTTATTTTGTGGTTTGCATTGCTGTTCAACATGTTAATGTATGTGTTTATGTTTGTCAATTCTTTATTTATCTAGATATTAGTTTAAATGAAATCATCATCTTATGGTAGTAAAGGTTATCTTTCTCTTGTTTGAAGTATAGACATTTAAAATTGACAGGTAACAAGGAAATTACTTGATCTAGTATTTAAACATCCTCCTTGACCCTGGGCTCCAACACCGCCAGTTGTTGCTCGGAAGTGCTGTTAGCACAGTCAACACTTGCTCCTGTGTTACTGGGGTTCAGTAACGTCAGCTGGTCCTCGGTTGTGCCATTGGCTCTTTTCCTTCTGCTGCCCCTCCGGGTTCCAGCACAGTCAGCTGGTCCTCGTTACTTGCATTGGCTCTTGTACCTTCTGCTACCCGTCCGGGTTCCAGTACCGTCAACTGGTTCTCCGCAGTGCCTTTGGCCTAGGTGCCTCCATCTCGGTATCCGAGTTCCAGCAACGTCTGCTGGTCCTTGGTAGTGCTTTGGAGCACAGGTACCTCCTGCTTAGTAACCGTGTCCCAGTAACGTCAGCTGGTCCTCGGTTGTGCCATTGGCTCTTTTCCTTCTGCTGCCCCTCCGGGTTCCAGTACCGTCAACTGGTTCTCCGCAGTGCCTTTGGTCTAGGTGCCTCCATCTCGGTATCCGAGTTCCAGCAACGTCTGCTGGTCCTTGGTAGTGCTTTGGAGCACAGGTACCTCCTGCTTAGTAACCGTGCCCCAGTAACATCAGCTGGTACAAGATTGTGCTACAAATACAAGATACGGAACAAGAGACACAAGAACAATAAGCAGAAGATCTAAAAGCAGAAGAACATGAAGTATAAGACCAAAATGAAGAGCAAAATATATGCTCTAAATTCTAAGCAGAAGAAGACTAAGCAGTGTATGGGGGTGAGTCCGTTCTCCTCGTGGTGCCCCTGGAAAATGCCTGCTGCTGCAGGCTAAACTGAACACGGACAAATACTGTTGTAATTTAAATCTTTTGTGACAGCAAGAACGGAAGGATGAAAAATTCATACTTTGACAGATTACAAGTACAGGATTCTCTGTCACAAATAAGAATATGATGAAGAAGATGAAGCAGAATATGAATAAGAATAATAGTTTAATAAGAAGAATATGAGTAATGTTAACAAAGATGAATAGCAAGAAGTTTAAGAAGAAGATAAAGAAGGTGAAGATGAAGAATAATTTGATGAAAAAGATGATGCTGCAGAAGATTATGAAGGAGAAAGTGTGTGAAAAGTTAAAAAGGTGAAGATGAAGAGCATGGAAGTTGTGTAATATACATATTTGCCAAAATATAAAAAACGTTAACATTGTCAATTTCTTCGTCAATCCGAACATCTTTAAAAAAAAAATATTTATGCTATTCCATTTGATTGGGTTAAACATCTATGCCTTTAATGTCTCCTCAACCTTCCCCAATACATTCTACATTACTCTTTCTTGTTTTCCTTCATGTACAATTAACCAACAAGGCAACAATGGGTTTTTTTTAATTTCGATATTTTGTTCCCATAGACTTACATGGGACTTCCGGTATCGATATCGGGTATCGCCGATATTTTAGTGATATCGGCGATACCATTCCGATTCCGATACTTTAGGATATCGGAAAGTATCGCTCAACTCTATTCACCATGTATCAATACATTTCCATCACCATTTGGAGTTTATCAGGGCTCCAAATAGCAATATTGAATAAAACCCTCTTAGCCGATTTATACAGATGGAATCTCCGTATTTCTTTATTTCTCTATTCTGATTTTTGTCATCATGCTTCTAAGCCGCTGTTTTTTTTTTCCTGACAAATGTACCATAACTGATGAGGACAATTTGTTGAGTCATGGATTAGATACCCATACATTTCAATAAGATAGGTGTTATGTTTTGGTAGCTGAGGAGAGCAGGCAAAAACGGCAATACACCAGAGAGGTTGGAATCTATTGGATTGCAGTACCCTGACTAACCACCACAACTAAAGGCAGCCGTGGAGCGTTCCTACGTTGGTCTTAGACGCCTCGTCACAGCCTGAGAGATTAACTACACCTAAAGATAGAAAGAGGAAAGCTATCTGCCCCGGAGCAGAACCCGAAAGAACATAGGAAGCCCCCAAACATGTAATGGCGGTTAGACAAGGGGAAATACAGACACAGACAAAAAATAGTATGAGCAAACGCTGGGGCCCAATCTGCCTAGACAGAAAAGGATAGAAAGGATACTCACAGCAATCCAAAAAAAAACTAAAAAATGCCAATGCTACTGATTGCAAAAACACCTGAGATCACACGACCTCTACCACCTAAATCAGTTCTCTGGTGTAACAAAACTAAGCCGCAGCCACTGAAAAAACTGGAAACGGCAAATGAACAAATAACAATGGCTCCAGCGGAACTGAGAGGAGCCCAAGCCCCCCCCAGGGGGGAACCTGGCTAACCTCAGAAAAATGCAGAGAAATATGCAAATGGTAAGCACAAAAACAAAAACAGAAAATATCTTATCTGAAAGCAGAAGAAGAGGCAAGACTCAGCAAGCTTCCAAGTGAACCAGGAGCACAGTTGAGACAAGAACAATTGATCACCGGCAACCATGATGGGAGGGGACCTCCCTTAAATCAAGCCAGTCTGTGAATCCTGATTGCCAATCCTCATTGAATGGTTCAGTACTGTTTGTAACCACCAGAGGGAGCTTCTGCTCAGAATTCATTTCCAAAACATTCACAACAGATAGGTTAATGTACAAACAAGATCTCAAGGGGATATCACAAGTGCTACTGAATGTGGGATTATTATTTTATGCCCCGTCGGGTGAGTCTGACCTTGGGGGTATGTAAGGGAGAAAAAGAGAGAGCGTTGGGACATGGAGTCTTGGGCCCCCGATAACCTTCGCTACAGGACCCCAGTCATGCCACGGAGTCTAGACTCACCTGCCCAGGCCCACCTAACGGGGTTACCCTCCGTCACTCCCGGAGCACGCCGCAAGGCTGTATGTGAGGCGTTTTTCAATTCACTTTTCCAAGTTTTTAAACATGGCTTAACTATGCCTAAATAAAGATTTTTCATTTATTTGGTTGGAGCGCCGGAGAGATTCTTTTCTTCTTCTCTACTTATTTTAACATCAATATACAGTAGGTATTCATCTTCGTTGGAATTTTCTGTATTTTACTACCTCACAACCTGGAATGTCAGTTTTTTGAGGGTTTGCATCAGTTCATATAAATAACATGCCTACAACTAGGAACATTTGGTTTTCTTTTTATTGTGATGCAAACAACAAATAGGAAAACTTCAGTGTCCATTACTATTCACCCCCTAAAGTCAGAACTTTCTGGAGCCTCCTTTCAGAGCAATTACAGCTGTATTACAGCTGTAAGTCGCTCTGGATAAGTCTCTATGAGCTTTCCACATCTTGCCACTGGGATTTTTGTCCATTCCTCAAGACAAAACTGCTCCAGCTCCTCCAAGTTAGATGGTTTCCTCTGGTGAACAGCAATCTTCAAGTCTAACCACAAGTTCTCAATTGGATTAAGGTCTGGGCTTTGACTTGGCCACTCCAAAACATTTACATGTTTCCCCTTAACCACTCGAGTGTTGCTTTAGCAGTATGCTCTGGGTCACTGCCTTGTTGGAAGGTGAACCTCTATCACATTCTCAAATAACTGACAGACAAAATAAAATAAAGTAGCACTCTGTAGGGCTATAGCATGCAAACATGAAATATATGACATTTGAATTGCATTACTGCAGTAGAAAATTTGAAATTCAGAATACTTAACGCATAAATTGGCAAATAAGGCTATCCTCGTTGCTGGGACCTATCCTGTGGCTTAGTCTTTTGATATTCAAATCACTGATAGACTGAAACAGGTTTTGCTCAAAAATATCCCTGTATTTTGCATGATCCATCTACCCTTCAACTAAAACAATTTTACCTCTGAAAACACCCCCACAGTATGATGCAGCCACCACCTTGTTTCACTGTGTGGTTGGTGTTTTTGGGAAGAAAAACTGTGTTAGTTTGGCACCAGACATAGAGGTTACCTTGTGGCCAAAAAGTTAAATTTTGGTCTCTTCTGACCACAGCATCTTCCTCCATACATTTGGGGAGTTTCATACATGTCTTTTTGGCAAGTTGAAAATGAGCCTTAATTTTTGCGTACAAGTAAAGGCTTTTTTGTCCACTCTTCCATAAAGGCCACCTCTATGGAGTTTACGGCTTATTGTGGTCATATGGACAGATACTCCAGTCTCTGCTTGGAAGCTCTGCAGCTCCTTTAGGATTACCTTTGGTCTCTGTGCTGCCTCTGATTAATGCCCTCTCTTGGCAGGTTGATTGTGGTACCCTGTTCTTTCCATTTGATGATGGCTTTGATGGTGCTCCAGGTGGTCATCAAAGATTGGAATATTTTATTTTATTTTTTATAACCCAACCCTGTCTTGTATTTCTCACTGAGATTTCCTCTAACTTGTTTGGAGATCTCCCTGGTTTTCATGGTTGTTTGGTTAGTGGTGCCTCTTGCTTAATGATGTTGCAACCTCTATGGCCTTTCAGAAAAGGTGTGTATATACTGACAGACCATGTGACACTTAGATTGCACACAGGTGGACTTCCTTTGCCTATGTATGTGACTTATGAAGGTAGCTGCTTGCACTGTAAATGGTTAGGGGCTTCATAGCAAAAGGGGTGAATACATATGCACATGCCAATCTTTAGTTTTTTGATCCTTAAATATAATTTATGCCTACATTTTTCTCACATCACCAACTTAGACTATTTTGTGCTGATGCATCACACACAAAAATATTTAAACACAGGTTATAATGTAACAAAATAGGTAAAAGGCCAAGGAGGTAAAGGCTTTCACAAACCACTTTATGTCCCTCGATAATTAAAATACCAAAGTAATTCTCCAATATTTTACATAGTTGCAGTTTTTTTCTATTCAACGTTGGATCCATTTACATTATGGTAACTATGTCCTGCACATATCCAGCTACTCAATTTACAATTTGTGAACATATTTTCCTCCCTATTTTGGGGTCAAAATGTTGTAATTCGTGGTTTTGCAGCTTGCATACACGGTATGTTGACGCATACCTGAAGCTCCATTCATCTCTTCCTGTTTTGGTGTTGATGAATTCATGAGAAATATATAGGTCAAGTCCCTTTGACCAGAATGTGACCTTTTCTATATATGTCGGTAATTTCACAACACAAAAACATCAACAACAAACATTTCTGGAACTGTCATCAGTCTTTATATGCCTGTATTATTAGTACTTACCGTGCTCAACATAAATGAGTAGACCCCAAAAGATTTTTCTTTCAGAATCAACATTTGCCATGGTATACCATACTAAAAAATACTTCCACAAATGTGAGCCATTGACTGCAAACAACATTTGTTATTTTGTACACCCAAAAAGTTCATTTTCTAACAATTTAATTCAATAGCATTTTTGCAAAAATGTATACATCCCAATGAAAGTCTTAGGAGGAAAGCTAAAGTGAAGACTATAAAATTCTAATAAACAAGAATTCAACCACATGTTAGTCTAATTTATTAAACAGATGTCAAATAGACAGTTTGCTGTTAAAAGGGTATTACTTAAGGAAAAACCCTTCCCATTTCATGTTGGCAGCAATGGCACCACATGGAAGAGAAATGTCACAAGATCTGAGAAAGAAAATTAAAAGAGAAAGCTATAAGATCTACAAAGCTTACTAATCAGTCAGAATACTATACCAAAAATGAAACAAAAAATTAACAAAGTGTAACAATGCTACTCACTGCGAAGCAATCTGAGGTATCAAAGGAGCAGCTTCTATTTAAAGGCCAACTTTAAATGTATTTCAAACATCATAAACTACATCACAGGAAAACTTAAATACTGACTTTGTCAGGGACAAAGTGAAACAAAGTAAACAGTCCATACAATAGTGCGGGTTCGCCCGCTTGGCTCAGAGTTCAGCCTCCTAGACCTTTTGCAAAACCACACAATCCTGGAGGTGAACACATCTCTTTACACAGAAGCAGGCGTCAAATAAACAGGTCCCATTTTACCTTGTGAACCACATCCAGGGGTGGAGACATGGGGAGCAGCCTATTCTCCCTAATTCTTCAGTGATTAGAGCTGGCCCTACCATGGCCAATTAACCCCTCTTAGTACTGTGTGTACTAGAGCATTAGTCCAAGTTTATTTCAAAGAGGACATGCACCTACCTCTGTGATACAAATCTTCCATCCACTATGTTTGGCACCTTCAACCACTAGACTAGGGATTCTCATGAGAGCATTGGCATTACCATGTAACTTCCCGGCTCTATGTTCCACTTAGAAGTGGAAATGATGCAGGGCTATAAACAAGGGGATAACAAGAGCATTTTTCCCCTTTTTCTCTTTCATCCACCTGATTGGGAAATGGTCTGACATGAATTAAAATTTGCACCTCAAGAGATAGTATTGCGATGCCTCCCTCACTTTATGGCCAAGCATTTCTTTTCAACAATGGAATCATTTTTCTCACATACCGAGAGTTTTCTACTCAGCTAGAGAACAGTATGCTCCTCTCTGTATCTCCTGAGAAAGGACTGCTCCTAATCCAACTTCTGAGGTGTCTGTTTGGAGTGCAAATTCCTTCTTAAAGTCGAGGTCTGCCAGGATTGGCTGCTTACAGAGAACTGCTTTCAGTTCTTGAAATACTGTCTCTGCCTCTGAAGTCCATTTGCACATAACCAATGTTGTCCCCTTAAGGAGGTCGGTTAGGGGTGCAACCATCACGGCAAAGTTTGAGATGAACCTCCTGTAGTACCCCACGATTCCCACAAAGGCCCTAACTTGTTCTTTTGAGAGGGGTCTCTGTCAGATCTGGATTGCATCCACTTTATTGAACTGAGGCTTGATTTTGCATCTACCTACTATATATACCCATGGCACATTTTTTTGTACTTATAGAAAACCCTGTCTTTCTGAGAGCATTGAACACCACTTGGACCTTTTTCAGATGGCTTCTCCAGTTCAGGCTGAAGATTACAATATTGTCCAGGTATCCTGTGGTGTAGTCCTTATGGGTGGGAGGATCCGGTCCATGGCCCTTTGGAAGGTGGCTGGAGCTTCCTGCAGTCCAAACAACATCTGGACTTGGTGGAAGCATCCGTCAGGTGTAAAGAAAACTTCTTGTGACATGGGGATTTGCCAATATCCCTTTGTTAGTTCCTAAGTGGTAATGTATCTTGATGGCCCAAATCTCTCAATCAGTTCATTGACAAGCAGCATCGGATATGTGTCGAACTTTGAGACTTCATTGAGCTTCCGATAATCATTACTGAATCTCCATTCTCCATCATGTTTTGGAACAAGGACAATGGGGCTATACCACCCACTCTAAGGCCTGTTTCACACATCAGTTTTTTCCCGTCAGGCGCGATCCGGCAGTTTTTTTTTTACCGCCGGATCCGTTTTATTCTCATTGATATGCATTAGCGCCGGATTGCGCCGCATGTCATTGTGTTTAGTCCGTTTTCTGCTGGATCCGTCATATATTTTAACTCCGGCGGCCGGATAGGACGCAGCATGCAACTTTTTTTTTTCTGCCGGAAATGCCTGACAGCGCCTGAAGCGGTGCATCAGGCGGCCGGAAACTCTCTCTTTCGCCTCCGTGCCAGACATGCGTACTATACATTTTCCAGGTTGAAAAGTTCATGACGGATCTGGCTAAAATCCGGATCCGGCACATCAGTTTTTTACAATCTGAGCCGGATCCGTCATTTTTAAAATTTGACGGATTGTGCCTGATTGCAAAAAACTGATGTGTGAAAGAGGCCTTAGATTCCTCACTCAGAGGTTCAGCATTCCCTTTACTTCCTTGGAGAGCAGTTCTCAGCGAGCCTCGGGAATTCAGTAGCACTTCAAGTTCAACTGCACATGGGGTTCTGTCATAACCTCATGTTCCATGACATCTGTACACCCTGGAAAATCTGAGAACTGGTCCCGGTTCTGCTGTAGCAATTCCCGACACTGCTGTTTTTTGGCCTTTGAAGGCATCTCTGCTATTGTGACACCTTCAATGTTCCCTTCTGTATTGAACAGCATACATTGAGTTTCAACGGGGTCTCTGTCATGCCATGGCTTAATAAGATTGGTAAACCTGGTAAGGCTTATTGTCTCCCTTTATTTTACAGATCTGATTATAATGTACAGTAAAATTACACAAATTGAGAGGGTTGGTATTTATAAAGAGGGTAATGATGAATGAAAAGTCTAGTCTAGATGAATGGTCTTCAGGAAAAGTTTGACTTTTTATTTTTTTATTTATTTTACTCATTTATATAGCGCCATTAATTCCACAGCCCTTTACAGACATTATCATTGCTGTCCCCGATGGGGCTCACAATCTAAATTCCCTATCGGTATGTCTTTGGAATGTGGGAAGAAACCAGAGTACCTGGAGGAAACCCACGCAAACACGGGGAGAACATAAAAAATCCTTGCAGATGTAGTCCTTGGTTGAACTTGAACCCAGGACCACAGCGCTGCAATGCTAACCACTGAGCCACCATGCCACCCGCACCATTTTATGAATGGTATTAGACATTATGAGAGGAATTAATTGAATATATAACGTTAGAAAACTGCCAGATAAAAGACCCAAAGTTTTGCATAACAAATTGCACAAAATTTTTGAGACTTTTGACATTTTTACTCCATTTTTAATTCTCTGAAAAGTAGAGCTTGATGGCCATATGTCCTAGCACAATCCAGCAGATTTACCTTAATTTATACCAGAAAGTGGTATAAATTATAGCAGAAAGGTACACAGCCCTTGACTGTAGAATATTTTCTGGCTTTGAAACACAGCAGCTAAAAAAAATAAGCCAAATTCATTTATCAGCCTGTGAATCTTAATGAATTTTGTGCATCGTACTCCAGGGAACTACTGCATGCTTAATTAAAAAAAGGTATTCTCCAGTTTGCAAGTTATTCCCTATCCACATGATAGGGAATAACTTCCTGATCACTGAAGAATGACCAAGAGGACCAAGAAGACTACTGTTCTTCAGCACCTACATGAGAATGAATGAAGCAGCAGGGCGTACGATTGACCACTGCTCCATTCACATGAAACTCTTGGGTTTAGTGGGGGTCCCAGCGTGTTGAACCTCAGCTGTTGGTAAGTTATCCTCTATGCCATGGATAGGGGATAACTTCCAAACATGAGAATACCAACTTGACAATGGCCTTTTAATTACAATAACATTTGTTAACTCAAAATCAATATTGTTAAAGGAAAGTAGAGTTGAGTGATACTTTCCGATATCCAAAAGTATCGGAATCGGAATGGTATCGCCGATACCATTAAAATATCGGCGATACCCGATACCGATACCGGAAATCCAATGTAAGTCTATGGGAACAAAATATCGTAACTAAAAAAACCTCTTTCTTTCCTTGTAAACACTAAATATACACACATAGAATACATATATATATATATATATATATTATACATGTCATTGTGACATATATATATACATATATTTATAGTTTATACACTTCTACATAGTAAAATAGCCTCTGATTCAATTGCCGGGTAAAGCCGGCTTTTGTGAAAAGACAGAAGCACCCGACATGAAATGACACTTGGTTTACATAGAGTTAACCATGTCTTTTCATGTAGTTTGATATCTGATTTACACAAACAATTACATAGTGTAAGTGTGCAAAATTTCACACCTGTAGGGGTTAATTAAAGGTGTAAATTCGTTGTAAAAAAAACGGACTTTTTTGCTACGAATTTACACCTTTAATTAACCCCTACAGGTGTGAAATTTTGCACACTTACACTCATGTAATTGTTTGTGCAAATCAGATATCAAACTACATGAAAAGACATGGTTAACTCTATGTAAACCAAGTGTCATTTCATGTCGGGTTCTGCATTTTCACAAAAGCCGGCAATTGAATTAGTGGCTATTATACTATGTAGAAGTGTATGAACTATAAATATAAATATATATATATATATGTGTCACAAATTCAATGACATGTATATATATATATGAGGTGTAAAATTGCTGAAAAAAAATGCGTGGGCTCCCGCCCTATTTTCGCAACCAGACAGACAAAGCCAGTGAGTGGGGGCAGATAATAATAGCCCAGAGAGGGACCATTATTTTTGCCCCCCCCTGGCTACTAACATCTGCCCCCCGACACCCCAGAAAAGACAAATCTATAATTAGATTCGCCCTTTCTGGCACTTTGCCCGTCTATTCCATTGCCCTGTAGCGGTGGCGAATGGGTTAATATGGGGTTAAAGCCACCTTGCTATTGAAAGGTGACCTTAAGCCAGGTTAATAATTGAGAGCTGTCAATTAGACAACTATCAGTTATTAATCCTATTGCATGAAATAAAAATAAAACACACACACTTTAATTAAAAATCATTTTAATGAAATAAAGACACATGTTTTTGACCATCTTTTATTTTACTGCAAAAACCATTTCCTGTAATAAAAATAAAATAAAAAAGCAAAATTATTCTTACCTATCCCATGCACAGTCAGGTCCCACGGTGTAATCCTTCAGAAAGGGTTAATGTTTACTGCAGGGAGCGCAGCTAATGCTGCAGCCTCACAGTAAACCCCCAAATGAATGAGTTCCTCTCCTGGCTCACAGGAGAGGAAGTGGAAAGCTTAATTGATTGCTTTCCACTTTCACTTCAGGTCAGCCAGGGACACAATCAGTGACGTCAGAGGGAACTGATTAACAAAAATAGGGGTTCCCTTCGAAAAAAAAATGGCGTGGGGTCCCCCCTATTTTTGTTAACCAGCCTGATGAAGCAGACTGCTGAGGCATGGTATTTAAGGCTGTTAGGGAGCCAATATCCATGGACCTTGCCAGCAGCGTCGGACTGGAGTACCTTGGGCCCACCAGAGAAAAATTATTCTTGGGGCCCACCATCATACTTCCCAACCTTTGAAGAAGGGAAAGAGGGACAAAGGCTGTGGCACGCTGTGCCTGCTGCAGCAATTTTAGGCCATGCCACGTTGCACCACAGACTGTCCAGGAGTTGGTGGATGCTTTAGTCCAGGTGTGGGAGGAGATCCCTCAGGAGACCATCCATCGTGCTCATCAGGAGCATGCCCAGAAGTTTTAGGGATGTCATACAGCATACCTCCCAAATTTTGAAGACAGGAAAGAGGGTTAAAGGCTGGGCGCGCTACGCGCGCCGCTGCAAATTTTAGGCCACGCCCCGACCACACCCATTTCACAGCTAATCACACCCATATCCTCGCCCCAAGCGTACCCATTTAGCACTGCTGATCACACTGACTGGTAATGAGGGCACAGTCGCTGGTACTGAGGAAAAGAAAGAAAGAGCAGCGAGAGAGAAAGAATAAGCAGAGAAAGAAAGAGAGGAAAGAAAGAAAAGAGAGAGAGAAAGAAAGAACAGAGAGAAAAAAGAACAGAGAGCGAGAAGGAAAGAACAGAGAGCGAGAAAGACTAGAGAGAGAAAGAAAGACTAGAGAGAGAGCCAGAGGCGTAGCTAGGGTTTTGGTTTAGTGGGGGCGAAACTTCTGAGTGGGCCCCTAATCAGAGAACCTCAACAAATGACCGCGCTGTTGCCAAAAATAATCTATATATAAAAAGACCAATATTGATATTACCGCCATATGGTCTGTGGTAAATAATACCAGTCCTACAGAACATATAATAGATTACAGCACAGGTACAGATAATGACTTACCGCTGATGTTCTTTCTAATGGAATTGTTCACTTTTCATGTCTTTTCCATCTGGCCCAGACCGACATGACGACTTCTCCAGCCAGGACTCGACTGCAGAGATTACAACAAAGACACATTTCACTTCTCATATTTTTAGCACTGTCACGGTCACCAATTGGACTATTCTCAACCTGCACAAACTCCTCATCCTGCTGATACCCCAATACTGAGCCGCTGCTGCCATATGTGTCCCTATTTCTGCACCTGATACCCCAATACTGAGCCGCTGCTGCCGTATGTGTCCCTATTACTGCACCTGATACCCCAATACTGAGCCGCTGCTGCCATATGTGTCCCTATTTCTGCACCTGATACCCCAATACTGAGCCGCTGCTGCCGTATGTGTCCCTATTACTGCACCTGATACCCCAATACTGAGCTGCTGCTGCCGTATGTGTCCCTATTACTGCACCTGCTGTGTGGTTCTGTGTGACCTCTAAATTTTAAAGCACCCCTCTAGAATATAGTAATGCCGGGTGCAAGTGCCCTAGAAAACAGTGCCCACATTTTGTCCCCTAGACTGTAATAATGCCCTGTGTGCCCCTTTGACAGTCACAGTAACCCGAGTTCCCCTATAACAATAAGTGTCCACTTTACATTTAATAATGTCCCAAGTCTCCCCCTGTACATCTCCCCTATACACAGAATAATGCCCCTCACTGGATATATACTGACCCCTTAATGTCCCCAAACTATTTAATGGGTCCAACACTGTATGATGGCCCCTAGATAGCATCCATACAGCATAATACACCAGATAGTCCTCAATATAGTATAATGCATCCCCATAGGCAGCCTCTATATTATAATAAACCCCCATAGGCAGAGTCTATAATATAATGCACCACCATAGGCAGCCGCTATATTATAATGCACCCCCATAGGCAGCCTCTGTAGTATAATGCATCCCCATAGGGAGTCTCTGTAGTATAATGCACCCCAATATGGAGCCTCTGTAGTATAATGCAGCCCCCATATACAGCCTCTGTAGTATAATGCACCCCCATATACAGCCTCTGTAGTATAATGCACCCCCATTAAAAAAAAAAAAAAAAAACAATACTCACCTCCCGACTCCTGTGCTGCTCACTGTTCTCCCTCTCTGCGTCTGACAGCGGGCGCCGGCAGGTGATGTCATCGCGCCCGCTGTCAGACGCTGAGAGGGGGATTATGGGAGAGAAGGAGCGCTCGCTCCTTCTCTCTCTATGCGGTCAGCTGTATCGGCTGGATGCCGATACAGCTGACCCTCCGATGACGGGTGGGGGGCCCACTGCTGGCACCGGGCCCCCCCACCGCCTGTTCAGGCCCCATAGCTTCCGGGCGGCAGAGCAGGGAGAGCGATTCTCCCTGCTCTGCCGCAGAATGTAACTGTATCGGCGTGCTGAGCACTCCGATACAGTTACTGTAGCGTAGCTCCGAGTGGGCCCCCTCAGAGCGTGGGGCCCGGGACCACCGCCCCCTCTGCCCCGCGACATATCCTTTCAAATCAGGGCCCACCACGCAGGAGCTGGGGCCCACCGGAGGTTTCTCCGGTGTCCCGGTGTCTCAGTCCGACCCTGCTTGCCAGCCTGATAATACCAGGCCACAGCAGTCTGCTTATCTTTGCTGGTTAACAAAAATAGGGGATCCCCTCTAAAAAAAATTGGCGTGGGGTCCCCCCTATTTTTGTTAACCAGCCAGATGAAGCAGACCGCTGAGGCCTGGATTTTCAGGCTGTTAAGGAGCCAAGATCCATGGACCTTGCCAGCATGATAATACCAGGCCACAGCAGTCTGCATATCTTGGCTGATTAACAAAAATAGGGGATCCCCTCGAAAAAAATTGGCGTGGGTTCCCCCCTATTTTTGTTAACCAGCCAGATGAAGCAGACCGCTGAGGCCTGGATTTTCAGGCTGTTAAGGAGCCAAGATCCATGGACCTTGCCAGCCTGATAATACCAGGCCACAGCAGTCTGCATATCTTGGCTGATTAACAAAAATAGGGGATCCCCTCGAAAAAAATTGGCGTGGGGCCCCCCCTATTTTTGTTAACCAGCCAGATGAAGCAGACCGCTGAGGCCTGGTTTTTCAGGCTGGTAAGGATCCAATATCCATGGACCTTGCCAGCCTGATAATACCAGGCCACAGCAGTCTGTTTAGCTTGGCTGGTTAACAAAAATAGGGGATCCCCTCGAAAAAAAAACGGCGTAGGGGTCCCCCTAGTTTTGTTAACCAGCCAAGTAAAATGCAGACTGCTGTGGCCTGGTATTAAAAGACTGTCAAGGCCCATGGATTTTGGCCCTCAACAGCCTGATAATACCAGGCTACAGCAGCCCCACATTTGGCGCATCAAAAGATGTGCCAATTGTGGCACTTTACCCGGCTCTTCCCACTTGCCCTGTAGCGGTGGCAAGTGGGGTAATAAGGGGTTAATGTCACCGTTGATTGCACGGTGACAATAAGCCTGGTTAATAATGGAGAGGCGTCAATAAGACACCGATCCATTATTAATCCCAATGTTTTTAAATGTTTAAAAAAAAGACAAAGCAAGAAAAAAGTCTTTTAATGAAATAAAAGAGACAACACAGTTTTCATTTTTTTATTACTCTCTCATTCCTGCGACGCCATCGATCTCCTGAAAAAAAGAAAAAAAACAAAACAACAGTATACCACCTGTCCGACGCAGTCCATAACGACAGTCCCACGACGATCCAGCTCTGCTACATCACAATGACAGGCAGAGCTGTCATCCCGACGCAGCACAGCTGATTACCTGCTTCCCCGGCGGTGACGTCATCGGACTGACTGCTTTACGGCCGGATTACCCAGCAGTCACTGCAGTTATCGCGAGAAACTGCATGTGACCGCCAGGGAGAAGAGGATGGCGGCCATCAAGCAGTCCAGGATGTGACCGCCGGAGATCTTCTGCCGGATAAGTGCCGCTGACTCCTGACAGACCCGACCGACGGACACTGACAGTGACATTCCGATTCCGGTATCCGATATGACGAAAATATCGGTACTCGGAATCGGAATTCCGATACAGCCAATATCGGCCGATACCCGATATTTGCAATATCGGAATGCTCAACCCTAAAGGAAAGTATCAATCAGTTTTTGTTTACATGAATATTGCCCTGAAGACCCCGTTCTGTTACATGTTATAGTCTTACCACAATCTCAAGGAAGTCTGGCAACAACTTAGATAAGACGTGGATGTATTCTGGTTGCAGTTGTGGTTGAATATATACTGGTAAGTCACACTATAGGTCTCGTACCCTCTTTTACAGATATCCCTAGCTAGGAAAGAAAACATGTATTAATATACATTTACTGATTACTCGAATATTTCTTATAGTGATGTGGCTCTTACAATTCTAAGTTTTTAATATAAGTACAAAACACTGTGTTTTCTTTCATTCTTGCCTTGTGCCTGGTAGACAAAACATGGTCTATTCTCAATTTTATTTTTAAAAATGTAATAAAGTGTTAGTCTTCACAATAGTTTATTTTGCTGAAATAGTCGACAGAATTGTTATTTATTTGTATGGTTAGACGAATTAGGCCTCTACATATGGCAGAACGATATGCATGGAGACTTTATGGCACTCAGTGTGTCAGTGTGTGGTGACTTCATGCAGGATTGTGTTATGCAGCTATTGCTTCTATGTCACAAAGCCTCCAAAATACAGCAGATTCCCTATTAATATGACATAAAAAACCAACACTTGTCTCAATAGGAATCTGAAGTCACGTTCAGGTACAGTATGGGCCAGTGGGCTGAGCGCATATTACGAATCTGTAAAAGCTTAAGCAGAATTGGGTCTGGAAAAAATAAATGTTTTGTACATTTGCAAATGTGTTTGTTCCAAACTAAGAAAATAAACTGCAAGAAAAATGTATTAGTATGAGTAATAATTTGTCGATAGAGCAAAAGTGGTTTAGATTCTTTCATGAAATAATGTGCATAGAAATCTAAATATATATCATGTGTATATACAATAATTATATACGGTAACTTATTAATTAACTTTATTTAACGTGTGCAGAATTATATATTTTTGCAGTAATAAGTCCAATAGTTACTTCCAAGGATCTTGGTATAATCACATCCTGTGTTGGCATAATTTCCTAAATAACGTCTGAGTATTTCAAATCATGATGACTTGTCATATCAGTCCCATCATCATGTGTCCATCTGTAGTGGTATGAAAATGTCCAAATGCTTGCTACTTTCCTCTGTAAGGTTAAGTTCCCAAAATGAATATTTGGTGCATTTTTAATGTTGTAGATTATCTGCATGAACTAGCTAAATTACGGTCTTGCGTTTTTTCATTGTGTTTTTTCATTACATGTTCATTGTGGTTTTTTTCAGCTGAGGTTTTTGATCTCCTTTTGGTATGTCATGTTTTAGATAAAACTGCTTTGATACTTCTTTTTACTTTTGCTTTTGTAAAACGTTATTGATAAAGTCATATGTGGATCAAGGGCGATTTTACTGTTTCCCCCTCAAAACACACTAAAAGAACATATGTGTTATGTACCTGTGGATTTTCTTAATCTCATTCGAGTCTATGGGGCAAATCTGCAAATAAAACCCACAAGAGAAAAATTCATTTTGCAGATTTCAAAAACAAATTGCAGGTCAGTTTACGTGGCGCAAAAAAAACAAAAAAACAGCACAGTGCGCATGAGACTTCTAGAAATCCCATTCACGTGTCTAGAACTGTAAGGCTAAGTGCACACGATCAGGAATAATTGCGTTTTTTTCGCGGTTTTTCCGCGGTTTTCCGCGGTAAAAACGCGATAAAAACGCAAGCATTAAGCATCCTATACATGTTAATTGATTCCGCATGTTTTGGCCACATGTTGCATTTTTTTCCGCGAAAAAAACGCTTCGCGGAAAAAATAGCAACATGTTCATTAATTTTGCGGAATGTAAGCGGTTCATGTGCGGTGGTACCCAGGGTCTGGAGGAGAGGAGACTCTCCTCCAGGCCCTGGGTACCATATCCCTGGTTAAAACAATAATTAAAATAAAAAATAATGATATTCTCACCTTCCGGCGGCCCCCGCAGCCTTCCCGCGGCCCCCGCAGCCTTCCCGCTTCAGCGATGCTCCCGGCAACTTCCGGTCCCAGGAGTGCTTTGCGAGAATCACCCAGATGGCATAGCGGTCTCGCGAGATGTACGTCATCGGTGTGATTTGTCGCAAAGCACTCCTGGGACCGGAGTTGCCGGGAGCGTCACTGAGAGGCGGGAAGGCTGCGGGGGCCGCCGGAAGGTGAGAAAATCATTATTTATTATTTTTTTTATTATTTTTACATTAGATCTTTTTACTATTGATGCGGCATAGGCGGCATCAATAGTAAAAAGTTGGTCACACTTGTCAAACACTATGTTTGACTCGTGTGACCAACCTGTCAATCAGTTTTCCAAGCGATGCTACAGATCGCTAGGAAAACGCTAGCATTCTGCAAGCTAATTACGCTTGCAAAACGCTATTATTCTGGCGGGAATCAGCATACAAAAAACGTGCGTATTTCCTGCGGGAGAAGTGCGGGATTGCCGCGGAAATTTCCGCGGCAATTCCGCAACGTGTGAACTTAGCCTAATACACAGCATTTTTGTGCAGTGAAAACACACAGCGTAACAAACTCACCAAATACTCATTATTTTGACTTAAGCCAAGGCTGGGTTCACAAGAGCGTATAGTCTCAAAGAGAATCAGGTCAGATTATGCAAATCACACTGTGATCAAATGCTGATCTGAGTGTGATCATAGTGAGCTCCGATTCTCTCGGACTAGGAAAAGATGGATAAAGTTTCTCCAATCTGTCAGTCTGTGAAAATTGGACTGCGCTCAGATGCCATCCGAGTGCAGTATGATGTTTTCCATGGACTCATTGACTTACATGGCTGAGTGTGTTCTGTATATTTGATCAAACTCGGGCATGCAGCAGTTTTTTTTTCCTCGGACCGGATCTGTCCAAGGAAAAAAAAATAAAAAATCGGACATGAGCACGTTCCCATAACAATAATAATACCATGGAAACCTTCAAAAGGAACATGAAGACCCACCTCTTCCGACAAGCCTACAACCTGCATAACCACCAAACTGCTGCACGACCAGCTCTGCCCTGTCTACTGTATCTTCACCCATCCCTTGTAGATTGTGAACCCTCGCTGGCAGGATCCTCTCTCCTCCTGGACCAGTCGTGACTTGTATTAAGATTACTGTACTTGTTTTTTATTATGTATACCCCTCCTCACATGTAAAGTGCAATGGAATAAATGGCGCTATAATAATAAATAATAATAATAATATTGGTCCAAATGCCATCCGAAGTTTTGTCGGATCACACTCGGACCGAAGATTTGGTCATGTGCACAAGCCCTAAGACTAATTTTCTACAGTTATTATTTGATGTGTTTTTTCTGCTGCGTATTTTCGTTCACAAAAATTTCAGTTCCAACAAAGTAGATGAGATTTATGTACAGTCATGGCCAAAAGTTTTGAGAATGACACAAATATTAATTTTTACAAAGTCTACTGCTTCACTTTTTCTAATGGCAATTTGCATATACTCCAGAATGTTATAAAGAGTGATCAGCTTAACAGCAATTACTTGCAAAGTCAATATTTGGCTAGAAAATGAACTTTATCCCCCAAAACACATTTCAACATCATTTCAGCCCTGCCTTAAAAGGACCAGCTAACCTCTTTTCAGTGATTGCTCCATTAACACAGGTGTGGGTGTTGATGAGGACATGGCTGGAGATCAATCTGTCATGATTAAGTAAGAATGACACCAATGGACACTTTAAAAGGAGGCTGGTGCTTGGCATCATTGTTTCTCTTCTGTTAACCATGGTTATCTCTAAAGAAACATGTGCAGTCATCATTGCAATGCACAAAAATGGCCTAACAGGGAAGAGTATCGCAGCTAGAAAGATTGCACCTCAGTCAACAATCTATCGTATCATCAAGAACTTCAAGGAGAGAGGTTCCATTGTTGCCAAAAAGGCTTCAGGGCGCCCAGGAAAGACCAGCAAGCGCCAGGACCGTCTCTTAAAAGTGTTTCAGCTGCGGGATCGGGCTACCAGCAGTGCAGAGCTTGCTCAGGAATGGCAGCACGCAGGTGTGAGTGCATCTGCACGCACTGTGAGGCGAAGACTCTTGGAGCAAGGCCTGGTCTCAAGGAGGGCAGCAAAGAAGGCACTTCTCTCCAGAAAAAACATCATGGACAGACAGATATTCCGCAAAAGGTACAGGCAGTGGACTGCTGAGGACTGGGGTAAAGTTATTTTCTCTGATGAATCCCCTTTTTGATTGTTTGGGACATCAGGAAAACGCCTCATTCGGAGAAGACAAGGTGAGCGCTACCACCAGTCTTGTCTCATGCCAACTGTTAAGCATCCTGAAACCATTCATGTGTGGGGTTGCTTCTCAGCCAAGGGAATCGGCTCTCTCACAGTCTTGCCTAAAAACACAGCCATGAATAAAGAATGGTACCAGAATGTCCTCCAAGAGCAACTTCTCCCAACCCTCCAAGAGCAGTTTGGCGATCAACAATGCCTTTTCCAGCATGATGGAGCACCTTGCCATAAAGCAAAGGTGATAACTAAATGGCTCAGGGAACAAAACATAGAGATTTTGGGTCCATGGCCTGGAAACTCCCCAGATTTTAATCCCATTGAGAACTTGTGGTCAATCATCAAGAGACGGGTGGACAAACAAAAACCTAAACATTCTGACAAAATGAAAGCATTGATTGTGCAAGAATGGACTGCTATCAGTCAGGATTTGGTCCAGAAGTTGGTTGAGAGCATGCCAGGGAGAATTGCAGAGGTCCTAAAGAAGAAGGGTCAACACTGCAAATATTGACTTGCTGCATTAACTCATTCTAACTGTCAATATAAGCTTTTGTTACTCATATGTTTGCAATTATTATATTTCTGTCTGTGATAAAAACATCTGTCAAACACACATAAAAACCAGAGGGCAGCAGATCATTATTATTATTATTATTATTATTATATATTTATATAGCGCCATTTATTCCATGGCGCTTTACATATGAAAAGGGGAAAAATATAGACAGATACAATAAACATGTGATAGACAAGGGACGCATAAGTACAGAAGGAGAGAGGACCCTGCCCGCGAGGGCTCACAGTCTACAGGGATGGGTGAGAATACACTAAGAGAGGGTAGAGCTGGTTGTGCGATGGTTCAGTACACTGAGGATCATTGCAGGTTGTAGGCTTGTCGGAACAGGTGGGTCTTCAGGTTTTTCTTGAAGGTCTCCGTTGTTGGTGAAAGTCTGATGTTTTGCGGCAGAGAGTTCCAGAGTATGGGGGAAGCCCGGGAGAAGTCTTGTATGCGGTTGTGGGAAGAAGAGATGAGGGGGGAGTCGAGAAGGAGATCTTGAGAGGATCGAAGGTTGCGTGTGGGTAGGTAGCGGGAGACCATGTCACAGATGTATGGAGGAGAAAGGTTGTGGATGGCTTTGTATGTCATGGTTAAGGTTTTGAACTGGAGCCTCTGGGCAATAGGAAGCCAGTGAAGGGCCTGGCATAGTGGGGAGGCAGGGGAATAGCGGGAAGACAGGTGGATTAGTCGTGCAGCAGAGTGTAGGATGGACTGGAGTGGTGCCAGAGTGCTAGAGGGGAGGCCAGACAGTAGGAGGTTGCAGTAGTCAAGGCGGGAGATGATAAGGGCGTGCACTAGTGTTTTTGTGGTTTCATGGTTGAGGAATGAGCGGATCCGGGAAATATTTTTGAGTTTGAGGCGGCAGGAGGTGGCGAGGGCTTGGATATGTGGTTTGAAAGAGAGGGCAGAGTCGATGATCACCCCAAGGCACCGAGCATGTGGGACTGGGGAAAGCGAGCAGCCATTGACATTGATGGATAGGCCTGGTGGAGGGGTAGAATGAGGTGGGGGAAAGATGATGAATTCTGTTTTGTCCATGTTCAGTTTGAGAAAGCGAGCAGAAAAGAAGGCTGAGATAGCAGACAGACACTGTGGGATTTTGGTCAGTAGGGAGGTGAGGTCAGTTCCAGATAGGTAGATCTGCGTGTCATCGGCGTAGAGGTGATACTGCAAGCCGTGGGATTCTATGAGCTGTCCCAGGCCGAAGGTGTAGATGGAGAAGAGTAGGGGTCCTAGGACTGAGCCTTGGGGAACACCGACAGACAGGGGGCGAGGTGAGGAGGTGGTGTGTGAGAGGGAGACACTAAATGTTCGGTCTGTTAGGTATGATGAGATCCAGGATAGGGCCAAGTCTGTGATGCCAAGAGATGAGAGAATCTGTAGGAGGAGGGAATGGTCTACGGTGTCAAAGGCAGAAGACAGGTCCAGGAGAAGGAGGACAGAGTAGTGTCGCTTGCTCTTGGCGGTTAGCAGGTCGTTAGTGACTTTAGTTAGGGCAGTTTCAGTTGAGTGATGCGGTCGAAAGCCTGATTGTAACCGGTCAAAGAGGGAGCAGGAGGAAAGGTGGGAGGACAGTTCAAGATATACATGCTGTTCCAGTAGTTTTGAGGCGAAGGGGAGAAGAGATATCGGGCGATAGCTAGACGCTGAGGATGGGTCGAGGGAGGGCTTTTTGAGGATCGGGGTGATTGAAGCATGTTTGAAGGATGAAGGAAAGACACCATTTGTAAGTGAAAGGTTGAAGAGGTGTGTGATAGTAGGGATGAAGACTGTGGCAAGGTTAGGGATGAGGTGGGATGGGAGTGGGTCAAGTGAGTCGCACTTAGTACCGGGGCAATGGGGTACTCGGAGCCGAGCCCATGGGAACCTATGGGAGTTGTCACTGGTAGCGGTGGCTCGGTCCGTGGCCCCGGGCGCTCATACAATGGGGGAATATTTACAGGGGATTATTTAGGATAGGTAGTTCGTGACGCCACCTGTGGTATCTGGTTAATTGGACCAGCGCTGCTATAAGGACTTTCACAGGGGATGTTATGGGGGCAGCTGGGTGGTAGTCTCCCACAGGTGAGACGGGTCCCTGGAAGTCTATGGAGATGATGATGCAGGGTATAGTTAATAATTCAGTCACACACAATGCAGCTTCTTTTCATACCTTTTACTGGTAGATGGTTCAAGCAGATCCCGGGGAGCTGGTCGGGGTGGAGAATGCACATTCGGGTAACCGCTGAGCAGGTTAGAGGCCTCCTTTACTTCAAATGTAGGTGAGTCCAACTTGCCTGAAGCGAAGTTAGCTCTGAATCTCCAGCTTTCTCAATAGCTATACTGCCCGGCCAACGTTGTGGTGGAAACTTCTAAGTGGTGAAAACTAAGTCTATATTTGCTGATCAGGCTAGACTCCTGTTTTCCCTGTCTCCGGTTACGTATTGACACTTAGGGCTGCTCTCTGCGACCTGTAGTCCAGATGCCTCCGGTGTTCTTGTTACTAAGCTTGAAACTGTAGCAACTCTTCGGACCCCGGTGTCCGGCAATTTAGTGCAGGCAATCCAATACCTGTAGCACTTCTCTAACTTCTCCACTGCGCCCTTCGCCCTGCTTCTGCTCTTTGCATAAGCACTTGCAGCTTTCGATGGAAATAGTCAGCTTTCTTCCAAGCTCGCTGAGCAGCTCTCAGTTTCCTCCTTGTTTCAGCTTCTACTGAGGTACTGATTAAGGGTAGCTCTGACTAGGCTAGGATGATGCACTTCACCCGTACTAGCCTCCACTGCATTCTGTCAGGTGAGCTACGCTAGCTCTGCGAGGATTCAGTCCTCTCTCCTCTCCAAGTCCAGACTGAACTGGCACTGAACTGCACTGTCTGAAGACAGGAAACTAACTGGTCTGCACTGTCCTGAGACAGGAAGCTTGACTGAGCTCTGCTACGTGTCACCCCCTCCTATACCCCTGGTGGGTGTGTCTGAAATTGTAAGTGAAGGGCATGAATAGCAAGCTTTTGCGATTACCTTCCTGTGCATTCTCCTGGATTTTATGTGTGTGCCTGCGTAGCTGGGCTACACACAAGCGCACAAGTGGTGAGGTGTGATCTTGACAGGAGAGTGGAGAGCTGATCTTCTGTCATGGTGGTGAAGCTGGTTTTGGAAGAACAGGGCTGAGTGGCTAAGAGGGGCATTGGGGGCTGCGGGCCAAAGCCTTCTCTGATAGTATCAATCTTTTGCTTAAAGAAGGAGGCAAAGTCTTCGACAGAAATGAGAGGAGAGGGAGGAGGTGCTCTGGGATGAAGTAGAGAATTGAAAGTGTTGAAGAGCTGTTTAAGGTTGTGAGACAGGGAGGATATGAGAGATGAGAAGTAAGTTTGTTTTGCGGCAGAGAGCGTGGACTTGAAGCTGGCAAGGGACTGCTTGTATGCGTTGAAGTGCTCGGTGGAGTGGGTTCTCTTCCATCTCCGCTCGGTAACCCTGGAAGCCCGTCTCAGTTCTTTGGTCAGGCCGGTCAGCCAGGGCTGCCTGTTGATTGTACGAGTTTTGCTCTGCATGAGGGGGGGGCCGAATCAAGTGTGGTTTTTATTGTGGTGTTATAAAATGTGGCAGCAGCATCTGTGTCATGAAGTGAGGCTATGTCTGTGAAGATCATGTGAAAATATAATATTTTTGTCATTCTCAAAACTTTTGGCCATGACTGTATACCTCCTGCCCTCTCTGCTGTTTATCAATACTTCGCAAATTGACCTGTGGTGCCTTTTTTTTACATCTGTATCATGTCAATGTCTCTTGCTGTATACTGTATATGCGTTTTAATTATAAATGTGATGCGGAAAATCCACAAGTAAAAACCGCATATGCATTTTTAGTGTGTTTCCACAAAAATAGACAAAAAGCACAGCTGAATAAAAAAAAAACCATAAAACAAAAACTCAATAAAAATAATAAAAATGTATATCTGTATAGCCCTTTTGTAAGACTGGCTAATTGAATATGGCATGTTTGTACAAAAGATGCAACAGAAAACTGATTTTTACATGGCAGCTATTATTTATGTAATTTACGTGGCCATCCTAAATTTAGTGGGTATACACATGTGGTCAAAATTGTTGGTACCCCCATTTTATGACAGCAAAATCCACAATGGTGACAGAAATAACTTGAAACTGACAAAAGTAATAATAAATCAAAGATCTATGAAAATGAACAAATGAAAGTCAGACTTTACTTTTCAACCATGCTTCCACAGAATTTAAAATAAAATAAAACTCATGAAATAGGCCTGGACAGAAATGATGGTACCCTTAACTTAATATTTTGTTGCACAACCTTTTGAGGCAATCACTGCAATCAAACGATTCCTGTAACTGTCAATGAGACTTCTGTACCTCTCGACAGGTATTTTGGGCCACTCCTCAAGAGCAAACTGCTCAAACTGTTTGGAGGTTGCCTTTTACAGAAGGCATGTTTCAGCTCTTTCCAAAGATGCTCAATAGGATTTAGGTCAGGGCTCATAGAAGGCCACTTCAGAATAGTCCAATGTTTTCCTCTTAACCATTCTTGGGTGTTTTTAGCTGTGTGTTTGGGTCATTATCCTGTTGCAAGACCCATGACCTGCGACTGAGACCAAGCTTTCTGTTACTGGGCAGCACATTTCTCTCTAAAATCCATTGATAGTCATGACATTTAATTGTACCCTGCATAAATTCTAGACACCCTGTGCCAGATGCAGCAAAGCAGTCTCAGAACATAACAGAGCCTCCTCCATGTTTCACAGTAGGGACAGTGTTCTTTTCTTGATAGGCTTAATTTTTCCTTCTGTGAACATAGAGCTGATGTGCCTTGCCAAAAATTCCATTTTTGTCTCATCTGTCCATAGGACATTCTCCCAGAAGCTTTGTGGCTTGTCAACATGTTGTTTGGCAATTTCCAGTCTGGCTTTTTTTATGATTTTTTTTCAACAATTGTGTCCGCCTTAGTCATCTCCCATGAAGTCCACTTTAGCTCATACAATGATGGATGGTGCGATCTGACACATATTCTTTGAGCTTGAAGTTCACCTTTAATCTGTTTAGAAGTTTTTCTGGGCTCTTTTGTTACCATTCGTATTATCCGTCTCTTTGATTTGGCATCAATTTTCCTCCTGCGGCCACGTCCAGGGAGGTTGGCTACAGTCCCATAGAGCTTAAATTTCTGAATAATATGTGCAACTGTAGTCACAGGAACATCAAGCTGCTTGGAGATGGTCTTATAACTTTCACCTTTAACATGTTTGTCTATAATTTTCTTTCTAATTTCGTGAGACAACTTTTTCCTTCGCTTGCTCTGATCCATGTTGAGTGTGATACACACCATGTCACCAAACAGCACAGTGAGTATCTGTAGCCCTCTATACAGGCTCACTCACTGATTCTAAGCTTGTAGACACCTGTGATGCTAATTAGTGGACACACCTTGATTTAACATGTCCCTTTTGTCACATTATTTTCAGGGGTACCATCATTTCTGTCCAGGCCTATTTCATGAGTTTTATTTTTTTTTAAATTCTGTGGAAGCATGGTTGAAAAGCAATGTCTGACTTTCATTTGTTAATTTTCATAGATTTTTGATTTATTATTACTTTTGTCAGATTCAAGTTATAATTCTGTGACCATTGTGGGTTTTTCTGTCATTAAACGAGAGGTTCCAACAATTTTGACCACGTTTGTATGTGACTTGCCCATTATTATCCCCAGTCAATTAATTGGGCTAGGTAGAAATGGCACTTTTGCTCACATCATGCAGTAGATTAATTAAAGCTTTGCATATTTTAGTTAGTATGGATTGTTTTACTCTAATTTATGTAATTTTTACATGTAGCTCCACAAATGAAAGAAACAGAAGTTTACAACTTCATCACTACTAATTGTGAGATGTCAAAGAAAAATTTTTCATGTGCTGTCATAGATGACCTTTTCACAAAACCTTCCCAAAACTGTTACAGCAATTCTGCGGTCACTGACCTTGATATTTTTGTCTGTAGATGCTTCTTATGCAAAATGTATCAAAAGAGTAAAAAAATAAAGACTTCTCAGTTGGCAATAAGGAAAATATCGACGGTGTTTTTAAACAATTAAATATCCATTTACGACATAACCTTTGCGCAAAAGCAAACATCTTCACTTTTTGGATATAGAAATGCAAGGACTTTTTGTCATTGGAAGCATTATAAGGTCACATCCATTGCATACCTTCCCTGTGTGGAATGTTGTTTTTACTTTGATCTGTCATTAGGTATAGACTTTTCTGAAATGGTTGAAATCTAGAAGGTTTCATCACCAAGAATTCTCAGCACAAAACTTTGTCTAATGTTATCCAAGGAACCCAAAGGGAGAGGCCTGAAACAAAAGATTCATAGTTCTGCAGAAATAAGGGCAAGAGGTTTATGGTTCTACAGAATTGTGGGCAGGATGGGGTGGATCAGGGTTTGAAGAAAGTTGATATAGAGGTTAGATTCATTTATTCACTTATTCATTAAAATGAGAAGCCTATTTGTAAAATGTAAAAAAAAGAATACATTCTTATACTTAGTGGTTAGGGTAATAAAACAGATGGAATTGGATTTTTTTGAAACCTAATATTTCCTATGATATCTGTATGTGGACAGAACTTTTAGGGATATACTTTATTAAATACTCATAATTTTACTCCTGAAGTATTGGAGACCTATAATTATTTTTGTATTTAGGCTTTCCTAGTGGAATCCATCTAGCAATACTTTTTATGGCAGTTAAAGGGAATCTGTCAGCCCCCGGGACTAGGGTTGAGCGATACTTTCCGATATCCAAAAGTATCGGAATCGGAATGGTATCGCCGATACCATAAAAATATCGGCGATACCCGATACCGATACCGGAAGTCCCATGTAAGTCTATGGGAACAAAATATCGGAATTAAAAAAAACCCATTCTTGCCTTGTTGGTTAATTGTACATGAAGGAAAACAACAAAGAGTAATGTAGAATGTATTGGGGGAGGTTGAGGAGACATTAAAGGCATACATGTTTAACCCAATCCAATGGAATAGCATTAAAAATTTTTTTTTGGAAATACGTTTGGATTGACTAACAAATTGACAATGTTGTTAACCTTTTTTCTATTTTGGCAAATATGTATGTTTCACAACTTCCATGCTCTTCACCTTTTTAACTTTTGACACACTTTCTCCTTCATAATCTTCAGCAGCATCATCTTTGTCATAAAATTATTCTTCATCTTCACCTTCTTTATCTTCTTCGTAAACTTCTTGTTATTCATCTTTTTGTTAACATTACTCATATTGTTCTTATTAAACTATTATTCTTCTTCATATTCTACATTTTCATCTTCTTCCTCTTCATCTTCTTCATCATATTCTTATTTGTGACAGAGATTCCTGTACTTGTAATCTGTCAAAGTATGAATTTTTCATCCTTCCGTTCTTGCTGTCACAAAAGATTTAAATTACAACAGTATTTGTCCGTGTTCAGTTTAGCCTGCAGCAGCAGGCAGTTTCCAGGGGCACCACGAGGAGGAACGGACTCACCCCCATACACTGCTTAGTCTTCTTCTGCTTAGAATTTAGAGCATATATTTTGCTCTTCATTTTGGTCTTATACTTCATGTTCTTCTGCTTTTTGATCTTCTGCTTATTTTCTTCTGTCTCTTGTTCTGTATCTTGTAGTTTGTCGTAACCTTATTTTTCCTGTTGGTGATCTTCTTCTGGGTAATCTTATATTTCTTCTTTGTGATGGTGTTCAGGCTGGTTGGCTTGATGCTCGTCGTCCTTGGGGTCGTCATCTTCTTCGGGGTGGTCTTTAGGGTCGTCTAACTTCCGAGAACCAGTTGACGTTACTGGAACCCGGACGGGTAGCATAAGGTACAAGAGCCAATGCAAGTAACGAGGACCAGCTGACTGTGCTGGAACCCGGAGGGGCAGCAGAAGGAAAAGAGCCAATGGCACAACCGAGGACCAGCTGACGTTACTGGGACACGGTTACTAAGCAGGAGGTACCTGTGCTCCAAAGCACTACCAAGGACCAGCAGACGTTGCTGGAACTCGGATACCGAGATGGAGGCACCTAGGCCAAAGGCACTGCGGAGAACCAGCTGACGGTACTGGAACCCGGACGGGTAGCAGAAGGTACAAGAGCCAATGCAAGTAACGAGGACCAGCTGACTGTGCTGAACCCGGAGGGGCAGCAGAAGGAAAAGAGCCAATGGCACAACCGAGGACCAGCTGACGTTACTGGGACACGGTTACTAAGCAGGAGGTACCTGTGCTCCAAAGCACTACCAAGGACCAGCAGACGTTGCTGGAACTCGGATACCGAGATGGAGGCACCTAGGCCAAAGGCACTGCGGAGAACCAGCTGACGGTACTGGAACCCGGACGGGTAGCAGAAGGTACAAGAGCCAATGCAAGTAACGAGGACCAGCTGACTGTGCTGGAACCCGGAGGGCAGCAGAAGGAAAAGAGCCAATGGCACAACCGAGGACCAGCTGACGTTACTGGGACACGGTTACTAAGCAGGAGGTACCTGTGCTCCAAAGCACTACCAAGGACCAGCAGACGTTGCTGGAACTCGGATACCGAGATGGAGGCACCTAGGCCAAAGGCACTGCGGAGAACCAGCTGACGGTACTGGAACCCGGACGGGTAGCAGAAGGTACAAGAGCCAATGCAAGTAACGAGGACCAGCTGACTGTGCTGGAACCCGGAGGGGCAGCAGAAGGAAAAGAGCCAATGGCACAACCGAGGACCAGCTGACGTTACTGGGACACGGTTACTAAGCAGGAGGTACCTGTGCTCCAAAGCACTACCAAGGACCAGCAGACGTTGCTGGAACTCGGATACCGAGATGGAGGCACCTAGGCCAAAGGCACTGCGGAGAACCAGCTGACGGTACTGGAACGCGGACGGGTACCATAAGGCACCCATGAAAATGTAAGTTGACAGGCCGCAAGCCGTCTGCAGTTACCGAATCACACAGTCCTACAGTGGGTGCTTGTCCTATTTTCACAACGGAAAGAGCCTTTATTTACATATCCCACAGCACACATAGGAATCACCTAAACTGCAGGCACCATAGAGTCGGATAACCGGAATGCAACATGACAGGACAACTTCAGGCTAATTTACGTTGACACTGCCAGGAAACAGCTGTCGTGCTGTAACCAGGGTGGGCATGAGTCAGTACCCGTGCCAATTACTTCCGAGCAACAACTGGCGGTGTTGGAGCCCAGGGATGAGAGGAGGACAGGGTGGAGGCAGCATGACTTTTTGTCGTACACACAGCAGGGGAACAGCTGCCATTACTCAACACCAGTAACACAGGAGCAAGTGTTGACTGTGCTAACAGCACTTACAGGCAACAACTGGTGGTGTTGGAGCCCAGGGTCCAATGCATCGACTTCAATTGCTTCCACCTCCTCTCAGGACCACAGCACTGTTGAGCAACCATCTGTCTCTTCACCGCCTGCCAAATTGCCCAGTCAGTCAGAGAGTTCTGTACAGGAGCCAGCTGAGTCTCTGCTTCTGTTCTCAGAATCTGTTGGTTTGCAAACAGGGGCCCAGCCAAGCAGCATTCTGGAATGTGAAGAAGAGGGAGTATGCAGTGATGCGCAACAGCTGTGTCTCTCTGAATCTGAAGAGGCGGTTGAGACAGTGCCGATGGTCAGCACACCGCAGAACGCATCTGATGATGATGAGACTCAGGTGCCAGTTTCTGTTGAGCATGGTGGTGGCCAGACCACCCAACAGCAGCAGGTGTTGTAAGAAGTTAGTGGAGATGATGAGGTCCAAGACCCAACATGGCGTGAGGAACAGGAAGGTGGTGGTAGCAGCTCTGAGGAAGCGATTGCCCCAACGGTACAAACAGGAGGGAGAGTTAGGCTGCATACTCTGTTGCCTGTAGCCTCCATTTTGGCACCTGTTCGGATTTCTCTTCCAAAAGTCTAAACGGACGCTCCCAGGACTTGCACTGCGTGGTCCTTTTTTAACACACTTGCAGATGATATTTGCTATGTCAAATGCAAGCTGTGTAATCAAAAAGTAAAAAGAGGTAAAGTGTCAGTAACCTCAATACCACAAATATGTCTAAAATAGTGCGTAGAAAACACGTAGTTGAGTTACAAAGACACACTGAAGATGTACAGTCTATAGAGAATCACAGCACAAGTTTAACTGCATATGTCATGGTTAAATTTGAAAATTTTATTGCACACTTGATGTGAAAAAAGAAAATAGCTATGAGACGACTGACTGACGTTTTGGGCAACGCAGTGGCCTTTATCAAATAGTCGCTGGAAGAGATAGAAAAATTTACAGTCAATGACAATGTATAATATATACAATATATACATAGGGTGAAGAATATATATACATAGGAATTAGGCAACATGTTAAACATTTGGGTGATACTGTAGAACACGGAGAATTATCCCTCTAGGGTATGCGGGTGGATAATGTAGTTTTTTGTTGATTTTTGTGAGTGTGTAGAAAACAGGGGTGATGGGGTATTGAATATTAAGGAATGTCATAGTCTTACAGTCTATGGTGATCAATTAAAGATGTTTTGTCAGGATACGATCAATTTTTTGACAGATGTAAAATGTAGGGTCACAATTTAGTTGTCTGTAGGTTAGGTTAACTCACAGTTGTCTATGAATTTCGGCAATAGATTGTGTCTTATTCATAATAACGATAGCACCCCCCTTATCTGCTGGTTTAATAATAATGTTGGGGTTATCTTTCAGAGATTTTATGGCTTGTTTATCTGTGGGTGTCAGGTTGTGGCGTATCGGGTGTAGGCCCAATCTCGGCAAACCATCCACGAGCACAGGCTCTGAATTGCTGGCATTGCAAAACTCCTGTCCCTTGAAATGCTGTCATTCAGGCTGGTGGAGATTGACAGTTTACGGAACTTAATGGCATTAGCAGTCCCACAATACAATGTGCCAAGCTGATTTTATTTCAGCAGGCAAGCCGTCCCTGGTCTGCAAAACCATGTTGTTGAGGTTAAAATTAAACATGCGCTACTAAACTCCGTCAGTAGCAATGTCCACCTGACCACCGCTGCGTGGACCAGTACCCATGGCCAGGGATGATACCTTTCCCTTACTGCCCATTGGGTCAATGTTGTGGAGCCGGGTACAGATCTTGCGAGTGGCGCTGTACGTGTTCAGGCAACTACAAGGATTGCGGGAATCAAGTCTGTACACATTGACTCCTCCTTCTCCAGTTCCTCAGAAACATCGTTGCAGGAGCCGTCACGGTCTACCTCCACATGGACCCGTGAACGCTTAATAAGAATCTTTAGTTATATAGCGCCAACAGATTACGCAGCGCTTTACAGTTTAACAGTTTCCGAACACAAGTCATAACTAACAACGTTACCAATACAATAATGAAAGCAATATAATCCGCACACGCTCGTGAGAGCTTACAATTTACAAATATGTGGGGGAGATACAAAGTACAGGTGTTTATATACAATGGTATATTTAGAATGATGTCCCAGCCATTTTGAGGGAGTGAGGGATGGATGGAGATAGTGAATGGGCTACAAACACACACACTTACACATAGAATGACTTTGATTAGTGAAGGTGATAGGCCGCTATTATTATTATTGATTTTTATAGCGCCATTTATTCCATGGCGCTTTACATGTGAAGAGGGGCAAGTATAGACAAGTACAGTAAACATGAGCAATACAAGGCACACACAAGTACAGAAGGAGAGAGGACCCTGCCCGCAAGGGCTCAGAGTCTACAGGGATGGGTGAGGATACACTAGAAGAGGGAAGACCTTGAAGAAATGTGTTTTGAGTGAGCGCCCAATAACATGCAAATTGTGGATAGTTCTAATTTCTTGGGGTACAGCATTCCACAGTATTGGCGCAGCGCGGGAGAAGTCTTGGATTGGGGAGAGATGTTCTTTAGGTGTAGGCGGCAATAGCGGGCAACAGATTGTATATGGGAGGTGAAGGAGAGATTGGTGTCAAACATAACACCCAGACAGCGAGCCTGTTGACCGATATGAGGACAGACGTGGCCAAACGTCAACAGGCCGTCCTGAAATTAATTTCCATGGGGAATCAAAGCCACACAGTGCTGGAGCTCTGGAATGCCATAAAGCAAGAGAGCGACATGTGTATTTTGCCAGCAAATCTCCAGCCAGGCTTGGTAGTGTGTGACAATGGCCGAAATCTGGTGGCAGGTCTGGGCCTAGGCAACGTCACTCACATACCATGTCTGGCACATGTGCTAAACTTTGTCGTCCACAGTTTTTTGAGGGACTATCCAGATCTTGATTCACTGCTGCACAAGGTCCGCCTACAGTGCGCTAACTTGCGACGTTCCACCATGGCCAGATCTCGCATTGCAGCTCTGCAACGCAGATTTTGCCTTCCTGAACATCGCATCATATGTGACGTACCCAGCAGGTGGAATTCCACGTTACATATGTTGTAGCGGTTGTGTGAGCAGCAGCCAGCAGTAATGGAGTATCAGCTGCATCAGTCGCAATCAACTCGCAATTTGCGCCGTTCACTTCACCACTACTGAGTGGGCCTCTACTATAATAATCTTTATTTATATAGCGCCAACAGATTCCGCAGCGCTGTACAGTTTTAACAGTTTCATAACACAAGTCATAAGTGACAACGTTAACAATACAATAATTAAAGCAATATAAGGCGCCCCTGCTCGTGAGAGCTTACAATCTACAATGAGGAGGGGGAGCTCCAAAGTACAGTTGTTTATATACAATGGTGTATTTACAATGATGGTCCAGCCATTTTCAGGGAGTGAGGGATGGATGGAGATAGTGAATGGGCTACACACACACACAGTTACACATAGAATGACTTTGATTAGTGAATGTGATAGGCCGCTCTGAACAAATGTGTTTTGAGTGTGGAAGTAGGGCTGTTAATGGGGATGTTTAAGTCTCCAAGGATAAGGGTTGGTACTTCTGAGGACATGAAAGTGCGGCAGCCAGGCAGAGAAGTGGTCAAGGAACTGTGTGGGCGAGCCTGGGGTCCAATATATTACCGCTACTCTGAGGGAGGGGACGAAAGAGCCTGATGGTGTGGACCTACTAATTTGCAAAATCTTAATCTAAAATTTACATGTTACATATTTACATCTAGTATAAAACATTTAACCATTAAGCCTACTTACAGAACAAGGAAGTGTAAAAAAACTTGTATAAAACATTTAACCATTAAGCCTATTTACAGAACAAGGAAGTGTAAAAAAACTTGTATAAAACATTTAACCATTAAGCCTACTTACAGAACAAGGAAGTGTAAAAAAACTTGTGCTTAAAAAAAAAAGTGAAAATAAAATGTGAGAAGGGCAGTGTAACAAATAATTTAGGAAAAAGATAAACTAACATCAAGTGCTGTGTGCTGTGTAAGAGCCAGACACATTAACATTAAATCAGTCTGGAATAGCGGTGATTTTCTCCCCATAACCCGAGTAACATTCTGGGGAGAGGGGTGTAGAGTCAACGATCAGCAACTAGCTACGGTAGATCAAATACCTGAAAAAAAAAAAAAAGTTATTTAACATTCATAACATACATTTTATTTTATAAAAAACCCAAAAAAAATTATTTAACATTCATAACATACATTGTATTTAACCAAAAAAATAACAAATTTATTTAACATTCCTAAGATTATTTTTTTTTAAAACATAAAAACTATAATACACAGCAGGATCTTTAGTAAAAACCAGACTTACCACTGTAACCTCTTCTTAATCCTTGCAAGCTTCAACACAACGTTGACAAGGTACACAGCAGGGGTGGTCGGTCTCCTAGACAACAAGCAAACTCCTTCATGTTGAGAGAGGCCACCATCTCCTTAGCTTTCAGGTACTTTTCTGTGGGAATGAGGTTGTCTCCAACCAGCCAGGAATATCCACTGAATGCCACACCATGGTTTGGTATTAGCACCCAGCCAGTACCAAAAGTGAAGCCAACCACAGTTCCCATTTCTCATGAACTTTATTTGATATACTGGCTGGCCAAACATTAGTTTCTCACAAAGGAGCTGAAGACCCTGAGTGGCAGTAGGTGCAAGTCTCTCCAGCATGACCTGTTTGTTAGATATTTAACGTCTACACACCTAAAGAACATCTCTAGAATCCGCCCTTTTCTCACCATGGAAACAACAAAAACCCTCACTGTAGCATTGATCCACTCCCGCCTGGACTACTGCAATGCTCTATTACTTGGCCTCCCCATTACTCGACTATCCCCTCTCCAGTCCATCCTTAATGCAGCAGCCAGGGTCATCCATCTGGCTAATCGGTACTCGGACGCGTCCGCTCTTCGCCAGTCCTTACACTGGCTGCACATTCATTATAGGATCCAATTCAAAGTACTGGTTCTCACCCACAAAGCTCTCCACAGTGCAGCACCCCCCTACATCTCCTCCCTCATTTCTATCTATCGGCCTAACCGACTGCTGCGCTCTGCAAATGACTTTCGACTAACCTCTGCAGTAATCCGTACCTCCCACTCCCGACTACAAGACTTCTCCCGCGCTGCGCAAATCCTCTTGAATGCTGTACCACAAGAAATTAGGACTATCCACAATTTGCCTGGTTTCAGGCGCTCCCTCAAAACACATTTGTTCAGAGTGGCCTATCACATTCAATAACCAAAGTCGTTCTATGTTTAAGTGTGTATGTGGAGCCCATTCACTATCTCCATCCATGCCTCACTCCCTCAAGATGGCTGGACCATCATTGGAAATGCACCATTATATATACACACCTGTACTTTGTATCTCCCCCACCTCATTGTAGATTGTAAGCTCTCACGAGCAGGGTCGGCTTATTTTACTTTAATTATTGTATTGTTAACGTTGTTACCTATGACTTGTGTTTTGAAACTGTTAAAGTGTAAAGCGCTGCGGAATATGTTGGCGCTATATAAATAAAGATTATTATTATTATTATTATTATATCAGAGGGAGAAGAGGATTGGGCCTTGACAAGGTGCCCGATTGCATCTTAAGTGTTATTGAATGTTGGAGCCAGTCCACCGTATAAAAGCAGCCATACAGTGTCCGGGTACCTGCTTGGATTTCAATCAAAATGAAGACTACTTTGATGTACATGTACACCAATTAGAGAAAAATGACAAGGATGAGGCAGTAAGACACGTTCAGCAGAGTACAAGCAGCATTGCTTGAAGAAGTAACTTGAGCGTGATCAAAATTGAATAAATTAAAATCTCAGACTACAGTGAACACAAGTCTTAGCTGTGAAAGGGCTTTTTGTGTCCTTCTACAGTGTTTTCAACCAATGTATTGGATACGGATGGAAGCACGTCACACTATAATTTCAATTGAATTGAGCAGCAAGAATTACACTAAAGAAAAAAAAAAAAAAGAGTGTGAGAGTGACATGTGCAGATGCCTACATACAGCGTTGTATGCCGAGCAAACTGCAGCACGTCACCTGCACTCACACACACACCTTGCAGACCTGTGAAAAAAACACTGCAAGGCAAAAGGAAGATGTACACAGCGGTTGGTAAAGTAGCCTGCCTAAAGCACAGTACACAAAATCGCAATCTCTAACTGTCCCTCAGAGTCAGCAGAGCAGCGTTCTGTCCCAAACAGAATTAACAGCACAGTGACGCTAAAATGGCGGCTTTATCCGGCAACAATACCTTCCTTGTGTCACGGTTAGGGTAGCGTGTGTCTATTATATGAGTGTCTGTAAAATGTAACGTTACGCAGACTTATTCTGCCCTTGGGACGCAAAAAATAAGACAGCAGTAATCATTTACTGTATAAAACTCCACCTATGCGCAACAAAACAAGCACGTTCCCTCTTACGGTTCCTGCGCTGACATGTGAGTAGGGAGTTTGGAGACGTTCCTGAATTTATCCCAGGTATTAAAGCATATCAGGCCGATAGGAGAGCATTAAAACCACCCATGGTGGTGACTTAAATATGGTGAATCTAAACAGTGAAGAACTGTAGGTCCATGCGAATGAATGTGCGATCACATGACACACGTTTATAATAACCCTTGCTAGACACGAGTAACTTTGTAGACATTTGGACACACCTGAACCCAGATGGCAGTGAATATTCATTCTATTCGGCGCCACATGACTCTTGGTCCAGAATAGATTATATATTGCTAGCACACGAGCTATTAAGGGGAGTGGAAGAGGCAGATGTGCACAACGTCGCTAAATATGACCACGCGCCCGTATCAGTGACCCTGCCAGATATGGTGCAGATGGGGCCAAACCAAACTTGGCGCTTCCCGACCTATTTGTTAATGGATGAGAAGTTTCGACATCACGTGAAGCAATGGTGTTTTTAATATGTAAGGGATAATGGAGATACTAGGGATAGGCCGGAACTTTTATGGGCAGCAGGGAAGGGAGTAATGCGCGGGAAACTAATAGGTTATCAGACAACGCTAAAAAAGAAGATCGCGACAAACTAATCGCAGGCTAGCAGGATATTACGCGATAGGTACACGGCAAACAAGACAAGTTCATCAACACAGGTTAAAAATAGATGTAAGCAGGCTAAGGCTGACTTACACGTATGGGTATATCGACGAGAGACAAGCAGTAATAACAATTATAGAGCCGATGTATATCGTTATGGTAGCAAATGAGGGAGACTATTAGCACGACTAGCGAAAGGAAATCACATTCGTCATCAACATATTACAGCGTTAACGAATAAACATGGGATCATGAACACAGACCCTCGAACCATAAACACCATTCTACACGAATACTACTCAGACTTATATAAGGTGGAACATACGGATAGTGCGGAGGGTAACACCTTTGTAGATGGAATACGGTTACCATCCATCACAAACTATCAGCTTCTCCTTTGAAAAAAACAAATTGAGGTGACGGAAGTGACAGCGGCGATAAGTTACTTTAAATACGGGAAAGCTCCAGGACCTGACGGGTTTACAGCCAAATTATTTAAATTATTGAGTGAGGATATCCCGTCCACATTGGTACGCACCTTCAATCATATATTGGAGACAGGAGGGTTGCCCAGCCATTCAAACATGTCACACATGAAGTTGCTACTAAAACCAAACAAACATTCACATCTGCCTGGATCCTATCGTACATTCTCACTCATTGACCATTATATCAAGATTTTGTCCAGGATCATGGCAGATCTTTTGAGTAGCATTGGTCCTACGCTGATAGGGCCATCACAAGTGGCCTTTGTTAGCTACTTTGTTGGCTACTATCAGTCTCACTATGCATAACACATGTGTGCAGTGGGCAGTATTACCTTTGCCTTCGGTGGAGTAGGAAAACCCCTCTCCTATCGAAGTGTTAGTTGGGGAGATGGAAGATTTGACACCGGGACCTGAATTGTAATACTTAAATGTGACAGGTGACAAATTTGTTAAGGCGCAACTCCGCGGCCCCTACGTTGAGTCTAGCCCGTGAAAATTTACTGGTTGTCAATGGGGAACCCCAACACCCCGGGGCAGCTACAGTATTTCAACAATTAGAGCTGAACCAAGATTTGCTGTATCAGGTTTATAAAATACATGTTGAAATTTTTTAACAATTGCTGCTACCGCAGTCATATCGGAGGTTGGTAATGGACTAGGGTGACATTTGTGCCAAAAGAAAACCCTACACAGAATTATACAACGGTTTTACTGGCAGGGGGTCTATCAAGAAGTTAAACGGTATTGTAACTCTTGTCGCATGCACCAGGTACACAGTCCTCAGCCTCATTTAGTGAGTCCCTTGGTGCCATTAAAAATTTTAGAGGTCCAGTTTGAGAGAATACCCATGGATCTGGTGTAGCCGGTTAATAAATCAGCAAGGGGTCATCAACAGGGGCAATAAAAGGGCCACTGTGTGGGTCACCAGTTTTGAGCACACCCGAGTTCAAAAGAGAATTCATTGTCCAGACTGATGCGTCAGAGGTAGGTATGGGTGCCGTGTTGTCTCAGGACTGGAGCTTAACGGGGAGGAGCATCCCATTAGTTTCCTGAGTCGAAAACTTACTCCATCAAAAAACAGAGACCGCATTGTAGAGAGAGAGTGCCTGGCGATAAAGTGGGCACTGGAGTCGTTGCGCTACTATTTGTTGGGGATAACATTTTGTTTTGTAAATGATCATTCCCCTGTGACTGGCAGTGTTGTAGCCCAGGGAGTAGAGTTCAGGTGGTAGAAAGATGAACATAACAGGAGACTTGGAAAACGTTGGCAAACAGTTATTTAATCTGAAAACGGACAGGCAAATTCAGGTGAGATCCATGCCTTGTTCATTTTCAGAAAAATAAGCCGGTCTACATTGTCTGAGGATAGTCGCATGCGACGGTCTGTTAGTAAACCACCTGCAGCACTAAAGACGCGCTCAGATAATACACTGGCAGCAGGGCAAGCCAGCACCTCCAAGGCATACCACACATCAAATACAAATATAGCAGTAATAATAATATTATTAATAAAAAATGAAATTGCACACACAGTACACAGACACAGCTCATATGTGTGTATAAGAGAGAGTGTTTCTGTGTATAGTTCATGCCTCTAGCCTAGAAGATCAGTCTTGCTAAAATCTTTAACACTGACCCCTGTTCTGTTCTTAAAATGGTGGATGCTGAACTGCTTCTCAGCCCCCTCATACACAATCATTATGTGGCACTGCTGGGCTCAGTGAGAGGCATCAGATTGAACTAGGCTGTCCTGAGTCATTCTCAATAGAACATTTTGTTCAGCAGTTCATCTAGTTCATTTAGTTCAGAGGTCACATGATGCATTTCCTATCAGCTCCTCACAGGATAGGGTGGAGAAAAACTGAACTAAATGAACTAAATGAACTAATCTTTTGAACTAATCTTTTCAGTGAACTAGTTCATGGTGAACTAATCAACAAAATTAACTAGATTTCCCATCACTATGGTGTACACCTTGGTAACGCTGTCCTCTGGAAGAGCGTCACACTAATAGATTTTTGTAAATTTTAAATAGAAGAAAGCAGCAGCAATTTTTGAAAAATTACAAGGATGAGCCAGTGACAGACGCTCAGCAGAGTACACGCTGCGGTGGTTGAAGTAAGTGGAGCGGGATCTACACTCCTACAAAACAATTAAAGCTCAGACTAGAGTGAACACTGAAACACAACTGTTCACTTGCTGTGAAAGGCCTTTTTGTGGACTTCTATTATGTTTGCAAGCAATGTATTGTATTTTGATGGAAGAGCATCACACTAATATATTTTTGTAAATTTTAAATAGAAGAAAGCAGCAGCAATTTTTGAAAAATTACAAGGATGAGACAGTGACAGACACTCAGCAGAGTACACGCTGCGGTGGTTGAAGTAAGTGGAGCGGGATCTACACTCCTACAAAAAAATTAAAGCTCAGACTAGAGTGAACACTGAAACACAACTATTCACTTGCTGTGAAAGGCCTTTTTGTGGACTTCTATTATGTTTGCAAGCAATGTATTGTATTTTGATGGAAGAGCATCACACTAATATATTTTTGTAAATTTTAAATAGAAGAAAGCAGCAGCAATTTTTGAAAAATTACAAGGATGAGACAGTGACAGACACTCAGCAGAGTACACGCTGCGGTGGTTGAAGTAAGTGGAGCGGGATCTACACTCCTACAAAAAAATTAAAGCTCAGACTAGAGTGAACACTGAAACACAACTGTTCACTTGCTGTGAAAGGCCTTTTTGTGGACTTCTATTATGTTTGCAAGCAATGTATTGTATTTTGATGGAAGAGCATCACACTAATATATTTTTGTAAATTTTAAATAGAAGAAAGCAGCAGCAATTTTTGAAAAATTACAAGGATGAGACAGTGACAGACGCTCAGCAGAGTACACGCTGCGGTGGTTGAAGTAAGTGGAGCGGGATCTACACTCCTACAAAAAAATTAAAGCTCAGACTAGAGTGAACACTGAAACACAACTGTTCACTTGCTGTGAAAGGCCTTTTTGTGGACTTCTATTATGTTTGCAAGCAATGTATTGTATTTTGATGGAAGAGCATCACACTAATATATTTTTGTAAATTTTAAATAGAAGAAAGCAGCAGCAATTTTTGAAAAATTACAAGGATGAGACAGTGACAGACACTCAGCAGAGTACACGCTGCGGTGGTTGAAGTAAGTGGAGCGGGATCTACACTCCTACAAAAAAATTAAAGCTCAGACTAGAGTGAACACTGAAACACAACTGTTCACTTGCTGTGAAAGGCCTTTTTGTGGACTTCTATTATGTTTGCAAGCAATGTATTGTATTTTGATGGAAGAGCGTCACACTAATAGATTTTTGTAAATTTTAAATAGAAGAAAGCAGCAGCAATTTTTGAAAAATTACAAGGATGAGCCAGTGACAGACGCTCAGCAGAGTACACGCTGCAGTGGTTGAAGTAAGTGGAGCGGGATCTACACTCCTACAAAAAAATTAAAGCTCAGACTAGAGTGAACACTGAAACACAACTGTTCACTTGCTGTGTAAGGCCTTTTTGTGGACTTCTATTATGTTTGCAAGCAATGTATTGTATTTTGATGGAAGAGCATCACACTAATATATTTTTGTAAATTTTATAAATAGAAGAAAGCAGCAGCAATTTTTGAAAAATTACAAGGATGAGACAGTGACAGACACTCAGCAGAGTACACGCTGCGGTGGTTGAAGTAAGTGGAGCGGGATCTACACTCCTACAAAAAATTAAAGCTCAGACTAGAGTGAACACTGAAACACAACTGTTCACTTGCTGTGAAAGGCTCCTTCGTGGACTTCTATAGTGTTTGCAACCAATGTATTGGATACGGATGGAAGCGCGTCACACTATTATTTCAATTACATGGAGCAGCAAGAATTACACTGAAGAAAAAAAAAATAGTCTGTGAGTGACACGTGCAGATGCCTACAGACAGCGTTGCATACAGAGCAAACTGCAGCGTCACCTGCACTCACACACACCTTGCAGAGCTGTTAAAACAACACTGCAGGCAAAAGGAAGCTTTACACAGCCGGTGGTAAACTAGCCTGCCTAAAGCACAGTACACTAAATCGCAATCTCTAACTGTCCCTCACAGTCAGCAGAGCAGCGTTCTTTCCCTAACTGAGTTCACAGCACAGTGACGCTAAAATGGCGGCGGCGCCTTTTATAGTGCATTCTGACATCATTTCAGCAGCCAATCACAGCCATGCCATTAGTTAAAATGACCGCAGCATTACAGGATGTGCCCACACTTCATAAGATTCCTCATTGGCTGACTAAAATCACATTGCCTCTCAAAGAATTATGGGAACTTCCGATTCCGGTATACGATATATGAAAAATATCGGAACTAAGTATCGGAATTCCGATACAGCGAATATCGGCCGATACCCGATACTTGCGGTATCGGAATGCTTAACACTACCCGGGACGTATATGACCTAGTAATATGGGCATACAGGTAATAGAAATGTTACAGGATTCCTATCTGTATGCCTCATATTAGCGGTGTTGTTGTTGAGAAATGTTATTTTCTTTCCTTATGCTATTGATTTATTCCAGGATCTGGGGTGTACGGTGCCTGGAAGAAATCCCTGCTCCCTGTCCTCATTACAATACTACCCTACTCCTCCCATCAGCATCAATTATGGCCCCGGAATCCTGCGCCCTGCACTCCCTCCACAATATGTACCTCTTCCTCCCTTCTGTGGGCACTGAATTCAGGGATCTTCTGCGCAGGCGAGTCACCGTGACCTCCAGCATGCGCGCTGATAAAGTGCTCTCCCCACTTGCTCCCTGCATAGTCATCGCTAGAAACCATGTGTTCATGGTGATGACCATGCAGGGAGAAAGTGGGAAGAGCACCTTATGGGCGTGCACATGCTAGGTCACTGGAGCAGAGATCGCCGGCGTCTGCGCAGAAGATCCCTGAATGCAGCGCCAATAGAAGGGAAGATCAGGTATGCATTTCTGAGGGAGTGCAGGGTGCAGGCACAGGATTCCAGGGCCGTAACTGACGCTGAAAGGATGGGGGTAGTATTACAATGAAGACAGGAGGCAGGGATTTCTTCCAGGCACCGCACGCCCCGGAGCCTTGAAGAAATCATTAACATAAAGAGAGAATATAACATTTCTCAACAACAAGACCATTAATATGAGGCAAACAGGGAGGAATAGTGTAACACTTCTATCAGCTGTATGCCCATATTAATAGGTCATATACTGTACATCCTGGGGGTAACAGATTCCCGTTAAAGAAGAGATGATCTAATACTGTTAACGTAATGCACAAAGCATTCGTTAGAGCCTCTATATTATTCTCTGGTAATAGCCTATGCTGCACTATGTAGGCAAAAAAATAGCTGGAATGATTTTTTTTTAATTTAATGTAAGGTTGTGAAGAGATAAACAGAAGAGGTATGCTGCAAACAACAGGAACCACCTGATTAATATTTATTTATTCAAAATACAAACAAGCCACAAAAACAATTAAGAAAAGCACATGGATCATAGCAACAGACCAAAAAACCCTAAATAAGAATGTGGTCCTCCCTATCTATCCAGTACTATGCATTAAATGCTGAAAAAGAGAATGTACAGCACCTTCAAAAATCATATATTGATCTCATGCCGCTAGGCAAAAATATATATAACTGAACATGAGGTTCTTAGTTTAACATTCTGATCAGACTGTATGAAGCCCACTGCCACGTCACGGCAAACCTCTCAGTGGGTCCCTATCGCCCTAACGGAGCGGAGCCGTGCGCCGACCACCGCCACAGCAGCAATGCACAGGCAGGGCAGACAGCCCGGTGTCTCCAGAACGCGCCATCCCACCAGCACAAAACTACAGCAACAATGGCCGCCACACAGCACCAACACCAAATGAAAGTAGGCTTCATACAGTCTGATCAGAATGTAAAACTAAGAACCTCATGTTCAGTTATATATAAATTTTTGCCTAGCAGCATTAGATCAACATATGATTTTTGGAAGTGCGGTTCATGCTCTTTTTTGGTCTATGCATTAAATGAGCTACAGCATATACAAAGGTACACTGCTTGAAGAATAAATATTAGCCTTACACAATATAGACAGTATGCTGCCAGCATAATAATCAATGTATAAGATAAGAGACTGAAAAAATATATATTAAGGTGGATATTAAATCTATTTATGCAAAAATGCTGTATAAAAAACATCCCTAAAACATAAAAATGAGAATATAAAGAAATCATCATGATCAAACCATAAGCAGCAGAACCGGTCAGACAAAAATATTAAGGTACTTAGCAGCCCATGAAATCCCAGGACCCTTGCATGTATCAGACTGGTTAAAAGAGGGAGCTTGATCAGTTTACAGTGAGCGGTGGGTGCAACCGTGCCCCGGCACTTACTGACAGACGGCTTATTAGTGTATCAGTACAGAGCGGTTGTCAGTCAGTGCCGGGTCGCGGTTACAACCGCCGCTCACTATGTTCTACACGGTGACTGAAGCCTTGCCCACTGCACCTCAATGACTGAAAGAGCGAGGATGCAGGGAGGAATAAAGTTAATTTCCTCCGGGCGGATGGGCTTTTAGTGCAGCAGCCACACAGATTTAGAATGCTATTAATCTACAGATTAATTCCATATCTGCAGGTTATTAGTATTTGGGGAAATGACTGGTTCCCTTTAAAGGGAATCTGTTGACAAATTTCAGAATACAAGCTGCATATGTTAATAAATTGAACTAAGAGCTCATGATGCTAGTGTACTTACTTTAAAAATATCTATGGCAGGATGGCTTTATAATAATTTAATAATAATATTAATAATTTAATTTACATTTACTCTCAGAGGTTAAAATGACAATTTAATGAAATTGTAACACCGCGTGGGGTGCAGAAGTTATCACTCCATCATGGCAGTGACAGAAAGGAAAGATTTTTGATGCTAGTGTGCACTTAGTTTGCCTCTGCTTCCAGGTAATGTGATGTAATGTGGTGCACTCCAATTAATCCAGGAAACAGGGTGGACGCAGTGTCAGCGCCAACCATTTACTTGTATAGGAATTACAGGTACATCTTCTAATTGTTTTTTGAAAACAGTTTCTATTCTATTGCAGCAAACACAATTACTGTGAAGTGAGATGGCAGTTCTCAGGTAAGGTTCTGGTGCACTTATATTAGATCCATAGATTCCTTAGCTGATCTTATCTGCATAAATTATATAATCCTGATCCATGCAGACTGCAGCTGAGATTTGAGTGCCTTCTATAGAGAAGTTATGAACTCTCTCCTACCTGCTTCCTCAGCTTCTTTAGGCTCTATATTTGCAGAGGATAAGGAGGTCCAGGTACACCTCTTATCTCCTCAGCTCCTTGCCATCACAACATGTCTGCTGGACATCTACCGTCACACACTTCTCTGTCTGTTCCCTCAGGAATACATCACACCCATTCTGACTCCACCCACAGGGTGACAGGTGTGCATGCCGGGCTGGTTTTAGGCAAAGTGGGGCCCTGGGCAAAAGTTTAAAATGGGGCTCCAAATGCTGACATATTGCACATCACACAGAAACATTTTGGTGATGCAGTCTCAGATCTTTGATAGTGTTCCTCTGCCTCTGTTAGACCTGGCGTGTGTCTCCCTTGCCTCTACTCCTTGGTTGCGCAAGGATCTATGACCTCTGCAGCCAGCGTTGTCAGATGGGAATTTTTGTACTAATAGTTTGACTTGGGCCTTCTGGTGTTTTACTTTCACTCTCCGCTGCAAGAAGGATAGATTGTAAGTTCTCCTTGTAGTGTGGTCAAGAAGGGTGAACAACCGTAATCAGTGTTGGCCAAAATACGTGTGTCGACCCGCCACCACAATTGTGGTTACCAGGCAATGGGTACTCAGAGCCGAGCCCGTAGAAGTCTATGGGATTGTCACAGGTAGCTGTGGCTCGGTCTGTGGCCCTGGCGGTCTGGCGTATGTTGGGGATATATTTACAGGGATGATTTATATACAGTTCGTGACGCCACCTGTAGTCTTCTGGTAATAGTACCAGCGCTGCTGTATCTCTGAGGGGATGGGAGGCAGCTAGATGTCGGTCCCTACAGTGGGACTCTTCCCTCAGGTCGTAGTTAGTAGGATTGTGCAGCATGCAATAATAACTCGTCTCACACCGTCACGTCTTTCCATACCTTTACTTGTAAGATGATAAGGCAGTCCAGGAGGCTAGGGGTTGATGGAGGATGAGCTTTGAGGCAACAGCTAAGCAAGTTAGGGCCTCCTTTACTGTCCAATAATGATGAGTACGACCAGCCTGAAGCGTAGTTCCCTCTATGATCCAGCTTTCCAAAGCTGTTCTGCCCAGTCAGATTTGTGTTAGGAGCCTTCCTGCGAGAGAGCTGAATTCTTATCTTGTCGTGCACTGACTCAAAGTCTTCACTTCCTCTATCACCCCATCAGCCTCCCTGGGACCTGCCTTATCATCTTACAAGTAAAGGTATGGAAAGACGCTGACGGTGTGAGACTGAGTTATTATTGCATGCCTGCACAATCCCTACCTAACTACCGACCTGAGGGAAGAGTCCCACCTGTAGGGGACCCGACATCTAGCTGCCTCACCATCCCCTCAGAGATCTACAGCAGCGCTGGTACTAATTACCAGAAGACTACAGGTGGCGTCACGAACTGTATATAAATCAATCCCCTGTAAATATATCCCCAACATACGCCAGACCGCCAGGGCCACAGACCGAGCCACAGCTACCTGTGACAATCCCCATAGACTTCTACGGGCTCGGCTCTGAGTACCCCATTGCCCTGGTAACCCACAATTGTGGTGGCGGGTCGACACAAAAATTTGGCGTCACGAACAGGATACGAAACTTGCAGCATTGCGAGCCCTGTGTGCCTGTGGAGTGATTTCTAGTCAGTCAGTTTCCTGTCCTTGGACAGAGCAGACGTGTCCAGTCTGAGCCTGTTTAGCAGTTCAGAAAGTGGAGGCTAGTACAGGTGGCCTAGTTCACCTCAGCCTAGTCAGAGCTGTGCCCCACTGGAAGACAGACTGAATGAATCACTCCCTTCCACACCCCTGCTGGGTGTGTCCGAAGTGTACGTGACGTGCCCTTAACTGTTACCTCTCCACTCATCCTCCTGGTATTGTGTACCAGGGCTACACATACGTATAACACGATGGTCACGGGAAAGGCAGCATGACATAAAGTCAGACTCCCAACAGGCAAAACTTTCCTGTCCCCACCAGGAGGATGACTCTCCATATCCTCCTCTCACCTCTCCCTCTCTTTCTCCTCCTCCTCTTCAGCCCATCCACGCTGAACAGATAGGATGAAGCTGTTGTGGGTAGTACCCTTTGTAGTGCAGGCAACCATTTCTTGTTCTTCCTCCTCCTCAGCCTCCACCTTTTTATTATCACCCAATCCACACTGAGAAGATGAGATGAGGCTGGTCTGGGTAGTATCACCATGTGTGCTTCCTTGCTCCATCTCTACCTGATCCACATGCAAGGCTTCCTCTTTAATTATGAGAAGCAAGCATTTGAGTAGTCAGAGAAGTGGGATGGTTACACTGATTATGGTGTCATTGCTCCCCTTTTGGTTAATTCCTCAAAGCTTTGTAGAACCTCACAGATGTCAGACATCCTTGCCCATTCATCGGTTGTGAGTGCATGATGTATCTTGTATTCAATTACTGACCTCTGCTGCTCATAAAGCCTTGCCAACATATGTATTGTGGAGTTCCAGTGTTTTAGGGCACGTAGCACATCACTTGCTGTCACTTTCAAGCATTTTGCAAAGCAAAAAATACAGAAAAAGGGGCAGCACCGCTTACCTGCCCAGATCTTTGAACAATTTCACTACTGTACAGGATGCAGCCAGCCCATATAGCAAAGATGTTGCAAAACACAGAGGCAAAATATTAAATAGACAGCCACTCACCACATACCCATCCATGGAGGGGTTGACTGCTTAATATACATTTGTGCAATAGAGGCCCTTATAGGGCACTATTCACATGCAGGTATGGCATAGTGTCTGGTTCACAGCCTATTAGTCATGCCCATACTATTCGATAAGGCTGGCTGGCCAGCATTCTCTGCATGTGAACACCCCTGTATACAAGACCAAATGTGCTGGGCTTGGATGCACCCTGAAAAATAAAGTTCACAAAATACATATAAATATGTGAGGTATTGGTCGATATCCAAGCTCGCAACTCAACGTGAAGTGTCCTCATGCTTGCGAGTCCTATCACTAAACTAATAGCAAAGCCATAAAAGAGGACTGAAAATCCTCCAAAAATTTAAAAAAACAGCAGAAAAAGGGTCAGCACTAGGGTTGAGCATTCCGATACTGCAAATATGGGTATCGGCCGATATTGGCTGTATCGGAATTCCGATTCCGAGTACCGATATTTCGTCATATCGGATACCGGAATCGGGATTGTCACTGTCACTGTCAGTGTCCGTCGGTCGGGTCTGTCAGGAGTCAGCGGCACTTACCCGGCAGAAGATCTCCGGCGGTCACATCCCGGACTGCTTAATGGCCGCCATCCTCTTCTCCCCGGCGGTCACATGCAGTTTCTCGCGATAACTGCAGTGACTGCTGGGTAATCGCGGCCGTAAAGCAGTCCGATGACGTCACCGCCGGGGAAGCTGGTAAGCAGCTGTGCTGCTCCGGGATGTCAGGCTCTGCCTGTCATTCCGATGTAGCAGAGCTGGATCGTCGTGGGACTGTCGTTATGGACTGCGTCGGACAGGTGGTATACTGTTGGTTTTTTTTTTTTAAATTTTTTTACAGGAGATCGATGGCGTCGCAGGAATGAGAGAGTAATAAAAAAAATGAAAACTGTGTTGTCTCTTTTATTTCATTAAAAGACTTTTTTCTTGCTGTGTCTTTTTTTTACACATTTAAAAACTTTGGGATTAATAATGGATCGGTGTCTTATTGACACCTCTCCATTATTAACCGGGCTTATTGTCACCGTGCAATCAACGGTGACATTAACCCCTTATTACCCCGCTTGCCACCGCTACAGGGCAAGTGGGAAGAGCCGGGTAAAGTGCCACAATTGGCACATCTTTTGATGTGCCAAATGTGGAGCTGCTGTAGCCTGGTATTATCAGGCTGTTGAGGGCCAAAATCCATGGGCCTTGACAGTCTTTTAATACCAGGCCGCAGCAGTCTGCATTTTACTTGGCTGGTTAACAAAAATAGGGGGGACCCCTACGCCGTTTTTTTTTCGAGGGGATCCCCTATTTTTGTTAACCAGCCAAGCTAAGCAGACTGCTGTGGCCTGGTATTATCAGGCTTGCAAGGTCCATGGATATTGGATCCTTACCAGCCTGAAAAACCAGGCCTCAGCGGTCTGCTTCATCTGGCTGGTTAACAAAAATAGGGGGGACCCCACGCCATTTTTTTCGAGGGGATCCCCTATTTTTGTTAACCAGCCAAGCTAAGCAGACTGCTGTGGCCTGGTATTATCAGGCTGGCAAGGTCCATGGATCTTGGATCCTTAACAGCCTGAAAACCAGGCCTCAGCGTCTGCTTCATCTGGCTGGTTAACAAAAATAGGGGGGACCCCACGCCATTTTTTTTTCGAAGGGAACCCCTATTTTTGTTAATCAGTTCCCTCTGACGTCACTGATGGTGTCCCTGGCTGACCTGAAGTGAAAGTGGAAAGCAATCAATTAAGCTTTCCACTTCCTCTCCTGTCAGCCAGGAGAGGAGCTCATTCATTTGGGGGTTTACTGTGAGGCTGCAGCATTAGCTGCGGTCCCTGCAGTAAACATTAACCCTTTCTGAAGGATTACACCGTGGGACCTGACTGTGCATCGGATTGGTAAGAATAATTTTGCTTTATTATTTTATTTTTATTACAGGAAATGGTTTTAGCAGGTAAATAAAATATGGTCAAAAACTGTGTGATTATTTCATTAAACTTCTTTTTATTAAAGTGTGTGTGTTTGATTTTTCTTTCATACAATAGGATTAATAATTGATAGTTGTCTAATTGACAGCTCTCAATTATTAACCTGGCTTAAAGTGACCTTTCAATTGCAAGGTCATTTTAACCCCTTATTAACCCATTCGCCACCGCTACAGGGCAATGGGAATAGACGGGCAAAGTGCCAGAAAGGGCAAATCTAATTAGAGATTTGCCCTTTCTGGGGTGTCTGGGGGCAGATGTTAAGTAGCCGGGGGGGGCCAAAAAAAATGGTCCCTCTCTGGGCTATTATTATCTGCCCCCACTCACTGGCTTTGTCTGTCTGGTTGCGAAAATAGGGCGGGAGCCCACGCATTTTTTTTCAGCAATTTTACACCTCATATATATATATACATGTCATTGAATTTGTGACACATATATATATATATATATATAATATATATATATATATTATATTTATAGTTCATACACTTCTACATAGTATAATAGCCGCTAATTCAATTGCCGGCTTTTGTGAAAATGCAGAACCCGACATGAAATGACACTTGGTGTACATAGGGTTAACCATGTCTTTTCATGTCCTTTGCTATCTGATTTGCACAAACAATTACATCAGTCTATGTGTGCAAAATTTCACACCTGTAGGGGTTAATTAAAGGTGTAAATTCGTAGCAAAAAAGTCCGTTTTTTTTACAACGAATTTACACCTTTAATTAACCCCTACAGGTGTGAAATTTTGCACACATAGACTGATGTAATTGTTTGTGCAAATCAGATAGGAAAGGACATGAAAAGACATGGTTAACCCTATGTACACCAAGTGTCATTTCATGTCGGGTGCTTCTGTCTTTTCACAGATGCCGGCTTTACCCGGCAATTGAATCAGAGGATATTTTACTATGTAGAAGTGTATAAACTATACATATATGTATATATACATGTCACAATGACATGTATATTATATATATGTATTCTATGTGTGTATATTTAGTGTTTACAAGGAAAGAAAGAGGTTTTTTTAGTTGCGATATTTTGTTCCCATAGACTTACATGGGACTTCCGGTATCGGTATCGGGTATCGCCGATATTTTAGTGATATCGGCGATACCATTCCGATTCCGATACTTTTGGATATCGGAAAGTATCGCTCAACTCTAGTCAGCACTGCTTACCTGCCCAGGTATTTGAACAAATGCACTACAGGATACAGCCAGTCCATATAGGAAAAATGCTGCAAAACACAGGTGCAAAATACCAAATAGACAGCCACTCACTACCTACCCATTCATGGAGGGGGTGACTGCATAGTATACATTTGCACAATAAAGGCCTGTATAGGGCACTGTTCACATGTAGGTAATGCATAACATCTGGTTCACAGCCTATTAGTCACGCCCATACTATTCGATTAGGCGGGCTCGCATATTTATATGTATTTTGTGCACTTTATTTTTGAAGGTGCAGCCAAGTCCAGCACATTTGGTCCTGTATGCAGGAGTGTTCACATGGGATGCATTTATAGAGTGCTGGCCAGCCCGCCTAATACTATGGGCGTGGCTAATAGGCTGCGAACCAGACACTATGTATTTTTGAATTTTAGGAGAATTTTCAGTCCTCTTTTGTAGCTTTGCTATTAGTTCACTTTACAGAGCCAAACGGGCCCAGCTTCACCCTGAAAGATAAAGTGCAAAAAACACATATATATATGTGAGGTATTAGTTGATATTATGGCCAAAATATGCAAGCGCGCAACTCATGTCAAGGGTCCTCATGCTTGCGAGTCCTATCACTAAACAGCAAAGCCACAAAAAGAGGACTTAAAAATCCTCCAAAAAATTCAAAATCACAGCAGAAAAAAGGCAGAGATGTCTACTTGCCCAGGCCTCCAAACAAATGCACTAACAGGATGCAGAGAACCCATTTAACACAGGTGCAAGAATGCCGAAGAGAAAATCATTCTCAGCCTGTCAATCCATGGAGGGGGTGGTTGCTTGGCATTTTAATGCACAAAAATGGTCTGTATGCGGCTCTGTTCACATACAAGTGATGCAGAGCATCTGGCTTACAGCCTATTAGTGACGCCCATACTCTTAGATCAGGCGAGTTGCCCAGTGCTATCCAAAATGCATCCCGTGTGAATAGACACCGCACTTTACAGAGCTAAATGGGATCAGCTGCACCCTGAAAGATAAAGTGCAAAGAACACATAAATAGGTGAGGTATTAGTTGATATTATGGCCAAAATATGCAAGCTCGCAACCGACATCAAGGGTCCTCACGCTTACGAGTTCTATCACTAAACAGCAAAGCCACAAAAAGAGGACTTAAAAATCCTCTATAAAATTAAATATCACAGCAGAAAAAAGGAAGCGATGTCTACCTGCCCAGGCCTCAAAACAAATGCACTAACAGGATGCACTAACACTTGCAAGCACTGCTGCAGCACTGTAGCTGACCTGCGGGATTGGGCGGACATGTGGCATACCTTCACAAGTACTCTAGCTCTGGCAAATCTAGGTGGGTTTTCAAAAACTGCTCAACTACTTAGTTGAGCACGTGGCCAGGCATGGTAGGTGTGTGTCACGAATGGCACACACAGACGGAGGCCCGAGGGATCATGGCTTAGGATCCCGCCTATGCCACCGATAGCTTGAATGCAGGGATTTATACTTATCCCACTTCCCAGTTCCACTTAGGAACTTGCAGCTCTCCGGCGCCCCCTTACCCTCAAGTCAGTCAGGAAACTGCACCTAGGATAATTAGTAGAGGACGGGCCTCTTGAACGTGTACTGGCTATTGGGTACGCTACAGGGAGGGAATTATAACTACTCCTAGCCGCAGCCAGGCAATACATTTATAAAACCCGCTCTGTCACTGCCAACGCCACCCGAAAGCTCAGCACTACACACACTCGCTAGCTACCACCAGCCTCTGGGTCTAGAATGTGGGGCAGAGGCCACCCCAATTTAGTAGCGTAGTATACTTCAGGCACGTGCAAATTCGTTATAGAGCACAGAGGACGAACTAGTAATTTTATATCTTTACTCCAAAAAGTTTGGCAGTGTTTATAAAGTTTTAAAACAAGGTTTTACAAAAAAGGAGACAATTAAAATATGTACAGGCAATTACAAATAAAACAGGGTTAAAGAAGAAAAACTCACATGGCACTTAGATCATTCCGGCGAATCAGGCTGGGGGGAAAAGAAGGAAGCGGGCCACACATCACCATGCATGACAGTGTGGCTGTCTATCCCAGGCTCTCTTAGCGGAAACTGAGACCCTGACTCAGTGGCTGTACTCTATAGTTCTGGGTCATGACATCATAAAGGGGCTGAGTTACCGGGATCCTCCCCTTTCTCTAAGTGTTATTTTTGGGTTCTGAAACCTTCTCGGCTATATAACTGGGCTTGAGAACCTAGCAGAGTTTCGGCAGAACCATCATTCGCCTTATTCTGAAAAAAGGGTTCTAATGAGTTCAAACTCGGACAAGTTATTCCACTCTGCTCCAGAGAAATCCATTTCTCTGGTTCTGTTGGGGCTAGAATGTAGCCAGCACCACTATAGCGGAGCCTGAGAGGAGCATGTTGCAGAACTGTAACTTTCGTGTTTCTATCATAAACTCTCAGCGTGTTATGACTGAATGAATGAATTCCCATTATATGCTATGGGACAGTCCCACAGGGTTTGAAGACAAAGACATTCCTGAGCTGGGGGCGAGAGGAAGGAGTACTGTTGTGGAGACGACTTCGGACTTCAGAGCTGAGGCTCCCTCTGGTGGTTGCTGAGGGTATTAAACCTTTGTAGAACAGCAAAAGTCCACCAACTGCAATTGATGAATGGTTATTAGGTGGGATGGACTGGCCTGATATACGTGAGCTGACCTCCCATGATCCTCGCTGGTGATCAATTGTTCTTCCTGGTCTAGGTTGGAATTCAGCTTGCCTTTCTGCTGTCTCCTGCTATCATTCAGATAAGTTACTTTCTGAGTTTTTTTCTGTGGTTTGATTTTCCTTGTTTTTTGCTGCCTTGCTTTTGAGTTCAGCCGGATCTCCTTTGGGGCTTGTGCTGGTCTCTGTTCTCTTTTTGTATTTGTATTCCTGTGATTTTTACTGCTGGGTAGCTGTGTGCTTACACCAGAGATCTGATACAGGTGGTCGAGACCGTGTGGTCTCAGCATTTTTGGAATCAGAAGTGTTGGAGTTTTTCCTAGGGTTTTGTTGGGTTGCAGACAGTATTCTCTCCTGTACTATCCTATCTAGACAGTTTGGGCCCCAGCGTTTGCTCAATCTATTTTGTTCTGTGTTCGTGTTTTCATCTTCTCTAACCGCCATTATATGTTTGGGGGCTTCCTATTTCTTTGGGGCTCTACTCCGGGGCAGTTAGCTTTCCTCTTTCCATCTTCATGGGTAGCTAATCTTTCCGGCTGTGACGAGGCGTCTAGGGCACCGTAGGAACGTACCACGGCTGCTTCTAGTTGTGAGGTTAGTTTAGGGGTCTGCAACCTATTGGATCCCAACCTCTCTGGTGTTTGGCTGCCTTTGCGGGTTTTGCTCCTGCCCTACTCAGCTACCAAAACATAACAGAATCACCGGCCATGCTGAAATTCTATGGTACTCAACAGAAGGGAAAAAATTGTAAAAAAAAAAAGTTGTCAGAGTTGTCAGAATTTTTTTTTTTGTTACATTTTTTCCCTCTTTTTTCTCTGGGGGCTGAGGAGGAATTTTTTCCCCAATGGAAGTCAAGCATTTGTCCGATTGTGTGGAGCAGCTTGCTGCTGAAATTCGGAGTATTGCTATCTATCTTGCTGGGTTGCCTGTTGTGGAACCTAGGATTCCTCTGCCAGATTTATTTTTGGGAGATCGGTCTAAATTTTTGAATTTTAAAAATAACTGTAAGTTGTTTTTTGCCTTGAAGCCTAAGTCCTCAGGGAACACAGCGCAGCAGCTTCAAATTGTCATCTCCCTGTTGCGCGGCGACCCTCAGGGTTGGGCTTTTTCTCTGACACCTGGGGATCCTGTTTTGAATGATGTTGATTGTGTTTTCAGGCTCTGGGGTTGTTGTACGATGAACTTAATGTTACTGATCAAGCTGAGAAAACCTTGTTGGCATTGAATCAGGGTCAAGAAGCTGCTGAACTGTATTGTCAGAAATTCAGAAAGTGGGCAGTCCTTACTAAATGGAATGATGATGCTCTGGCAGCTTTTTTTCAGAAGGGTCGGGCAGAGACTGTAAAGGATGTTATGGTGGGATTCCCTGTCCCCTCTGGTCTCAATTACTCTATGACATTAGCGATTCAAATTGACAGACGTTTGCGTGAGCGTAGAAATATGTGTGAGATTGTGATGCCTTGCGGGACAGCCCCTGAGCCCATGCAGTGTGATGGAGTGACTTCTGGGGCACAGCGTCATGAGTTTCGAAAGCGTAATAAGTTGTGCTTCTACTGTGGTGACGCTTCTCATGCTACTGTATTTCCGTCTGCCCCAAGCGGGGAAGACGTTTTGCACGCTCAGTTGTTTTGGGTAGTGTTCAGACTAAATTTCTGTTGACTGTTACCTTGATTTGCTCCATGTCCACATTTTCGACTCAAGCTTTTGTTGATTCAGGAGCAGCTGTAAACCTGATGGATTTTGATTTTGTCAAACGTTGTGGTTTTCCCATGATACCCCTACGGAAGTCTATTCCTTTGCTGGGCATTGATTCTACCCCTTTGGCGGAGAATAAACCCCAGTTTTCTACCCAGGTGATAATGCGGGTTGGCCCGGACCACCAAGAGAATTGCAAATTTTTGGTGTTACATAATTTACATTACATTATTGTACTGGGTTTTTCTTGGTTACAGACTCATAATCCTGTTTTGGATTGGAAGTCTGTGTCTGTGGTCAGTTGGGGTAGTCAATGTGTTCGTAATGACACTCCTGCTTTTTCTGCCTCTCCCCAGTCTCAAGATGTCACTGACTATTTGACTGATTTTTCTGATGCGTTTAGTAAGAGTAAGTCTGCATCCTTACCTCCTCATAGAAGTTATGATTGCGCTATTGACTTAGTACCCGGTTGTAAATTTCCCAAGGATCGGCTCTTTAATTTATCTATACCTGAGCATGAGGCCATGCGATCTTATATCAAAGAGTCTTTAGAGAAGGGTCATATCAGACCATCCTCTTCACCCTTGGGCGCCGGATTTTTCTTTGTGGCCAAGAAGGATGGCTCATTGAGGCCGTGTATTGACTATAGTCTCCTGAATAAGATCACTGTTAAATATCAATATCCGTTACCCTTGATTTCTGACCTATTTTCCAGAGTGAAAGGTGCTAGTTGGTTTACCAAGCTTGACCTCAAGGGGGCGTATAATCTTATTCGCATCAAGCACGGTGATGAATGGAAGACAGCATTTAATACCCCAGAGGGACATTTTGAGTACCTAATGATGCCTTTTGGGCTCACTAATGACCCTACTGTCTTCCAATCCTTTATGAACGATATTTTCCGGGATTTAGTAGATAAATTTCTGATCGTTTATTTGGACGATATCTTGATTTTTTCCAATGACTGGGATTCTCATGTGGAACATGTTCGGACTGTATTCCTGATTTTGAGAGAAAGCATATTGTATGTGAAGGGATCAAAATGTCTTTTTGGCGTACAGGTTTCATTTCTGGGTTTCATTTTGTCTCCGTCTGTTATTGAAATGGACCCGGTCAAAATTTAGGCCATTTGTGATTGGGTTCAATCCACTACATTGAAGGCTCTTCAGAGATTTTTGGGTTTTGCTAATTTTTATCGTAAATTTATAGGTAATTTCTCTGGTATTGTGAAACCACTGACTGATTTGACGAAGAAGGGTTCTGATGTAGTGAATTGGTCTCCTGAGTAGAGTTGAGCGATACTTTCCGATATCCTAAAGTATCGGAATCGGAATGGTATCGCCGATATCACTAAAATATCGGCGATACCCGATACCGATACCGGAAGTCCCATGTAAGTCTATGGGAACAAAATATCGCAACTAAAAAAAACCCATTCTTTCCTTGTAAACACTAAATATACACACATAGAATACATATATATATATATACATGTCATTGTGACATATATATATACATATATGTATAGTTTATACACTTCTACATAGTAAAATATCCTCTGATTCAATTGCCGGGTAAAGCCGGCTTCAGTGAAAAGACAGAAGCACCCGACATGAAATGACACTTGGTGTACATAGGGTTAACCATGTCTTTTCATGTCGTTTGCTATCTGATTTGTACAAACAATTAAATCAGACTATGTGTGCAAAATTTCACACCTGTAGGGGTTAATTAAAGGTGTAAATTCGTTGAAAAAAAACGGACTTTTTTGCTACGAATTTACACCTTTAATTAACCCCTACAGGTGTGAAATTTTGCACACATAGTCTGATTTAATTGTTTGTGCAAATTAGATAGCAAAGGACATGAAAAGACATGGTTAACCCTATGTACACCAAGTGTCATTTCATGTCGGGTCACCCGACATGAAATGACACTTGGTGTACATAGGGTTAACCATGTCTTTTCATGTCCTTTGCTATCTAATTTGCACAAACAATTAAATCAGATATGTGTGCAAAATTTCACACCTGTAGGGGTTAATTAAAGGTGTAAAATTCGTTGTAAAAAAAACGGACTTTTTTGCTACGAATTTACACCTTTAATTAACCCCTACAGGTGTGAAATTTTGCACACATAGTCTGATTTAATTGTTTGTGCAAATTAGATAGCAAAGGACATGAAAAGACATGGTTAACCCTATGTACACCAAGTGTCATTTCATGTCGGGTTCTGCATTTTCACAAAAGCCGGCAATTGAATTAGCGGCTATTATACTATGTAGAAGTGTATGAACTACAAATATAAATATATATATATATATGTGTCACAAATTCAATGACATGTATATATATATATGAGGTGTAAAATTGCTGAAAAAAAATGCGTGGGCTCCCGCCCTATTTTCGCAACCAGACAGACAAAGCCAGTGAGTGGGGGCAGATAATAATAGCCCAGAGAGGGACCATTATTTTTGCCCCCCCCCCGGCTACTAACATCTGCCCCCAGACACCCCAGGAAAGACAAATCTATAATTAGATTCGCCCTTTCTGGCACTTTGCCCGTCTATTCCCATTGCCCTGTAGCGGTGGCGAATGGGTTAATATGGGGTTAAAGCCACCTTGCTATTGAAAGGTGACCTTAAGCCAGGTTAATAATTGAGAGCTGTCAATTAGACAACTATCAATTATTAATCCTATTGCATGAAATAAAAATAAAACACACACACTTTAATTAAAAATCATTTTAATGAAATAAAGACACATGTTTTTGACCATCTTTTATTTTACTGCAAAAAACCATTTCCTGTAATAAAAATAAAATAAAAAAGCAAAATTATTCTTACCTATCCCATGCACAGTCAGGTCCCACGGTGTAATCCTTCAGAAAGGGTTAATGTTTACTGCAGGGACCGCAGCTAATGCTGCAGCCTCACAGTAAACCCCAAATGAATGAGTTCCTCTCCTGCCTGACAGGAGAGTAAAGGCTGGGTGTCACATAACGATACACCAGCGATCCCGACAACGATATGCACTTGTCAGGATCGCTGGTGTATCGCTACATGATCGCTGCTGAGCTGCCAAACAGGCAGCTCAGGCAGCGATCTGGGACAGCTACACTGCGGGTAACATCGCTTAAGGGCCCGTCTCACATAGCGATATCGCTACCGAGATCGCTGCTGAGTCACTAGTTTTGTGACGCAGCAGCGAGCTCACCAGCGATATCGCTGTGTGTGACATTCAGCGACGATCAGCCCCCCTGCCGGGTATCGCTGATCGTCGCAGAAATGTCAGGACCTTTTTTTGATCGCTGGTTTCCCTCTGACAGGCACGCATCGCTGCGTGTGACAGGCGGAAGACCAGCGATCCGCTGGTAACCAAGGTACACAGCGGGTTTCCAGGCACCGCGCAGCGCTTGGAAACCCGCTGTGTACCTTGGATACCAGCTCCCTGCATCAGGGCGCTGGTATCCAAGGTACACAGCGGGTTTCTAGGCACAGCCCCGCGCCTGGAAACCCGCTGTGTACCTTGGTTACCAGCGGATCGCTGGTCTCCCGCCTGTCACACGCAGCGATGTGTGCCTGTCAGCGGGAAACCAGCGATCAAAAAAAGGTCCTGACATTTCAGCGACGATCAGCGATACCCGGCAGGGGGGCTGATCGTCGCTGAATGTCACACACAGCGATATCGCTGGTGAGCTCGCTGCTGCGTCACAAAACTAGTGACTCAGCAGCGATCTCGGTAGCGATATCGCTATGTGAGACGGGCCCTTAAGTGGAAAGCTTAATTGATTGCTTTCCACTTTCACTTCAGGTCAGCCAGGGACACAATCAGTGACGTCAGAGGGAACTGATTAACAAAAATAGGGGTTCCCTTCGAAAAAAAAATGGCGTGGGGTCCCCCTATTTTTGTTAACCAGCCAGATGAAGCAGACCGCTGAGGCCTGGATTTTCAGGCTGTTAAGGAGCCAAGATCCATGGACCTTGCCAGCCTGATAATACTAGGCCACAGCAGTCTGCATATCTTGGCTGATTAACAAAAATAGGGGATCCCCTCGAAAAAAATTGGCGTGGGGTCCCCCCTATTTTTGTTAACCAGCCAGATGAAGCAGACCGCTGAGGCCTGGTTTTTCAGGCTGGTAAGGATCCAATATCCATGGACCTTGCCAGCCTGATAATACCAGGCCACAGCAGTCTGTTTAGCTTGGCTGGTTAACAAAAATAGGGGATCCCCTCGAAAAAAAAAACGGCGTGGGGATCCCCCCTATTTTTGTTAACCAGCCAAGTAAAATGCAGACTGCTGCGGCCTGGTATTAAAAGACTGTCAAGGCCCATGGATTTTGGCCCTCAACAGCCTGATAATACCAGGCTACAGCAGCCCCACATTTGGCGCATCAAAAGATGTGCCAATTGTGGCACTTTACCCGGCTCTTCCCACTTGCCCTGTAGCGGTGGCAAGCGGGGTAATAAGGGGTTAATGTCACCGTTGATTGCACGGTGACAATAAGCCCGGTTAATAATGGAGAGGTGTCAATAAGACACCGATCCATTATTAATCCCAAAGTTATTAAATGTATAAAAAAAAGACAAAGCAAGAAAAAAGTATTTTAATGAAATAAAAGAGACAACACAGTTTTCATTAATTTTATTACTCTCTCATTCTGCGACGCCATCGATCTCCTGTAAAAAAGAAAAAAAAAACACAGTATACCACCTGTCGACGCAGTCCATAACGACAGTCCCACGACGATCCAACTCTGCTACATCGCAATGACAGGCAGAGCCTGTCATCGCGAAGCAGCACAGCTGATTACCTGCTTCCCCGGCGGTGACGTCATCGGACTGACTGCTTTACGGCCGGGATTACCCAGCAGTCACTGCAGTTATCGCGAGAAACTGCATGTGACCGCCGGGAAAGAAGATTGCGGCCATGAAGCAGTCCAGGACGTGACCGCCGGAGATCTTCTGCCAGGTAAGTGCCGCTGACTCCTGACAGACCCGACCGACGGACACTGACAGTGACAGTGACAATCTCGATTCCGGTATCCGATAAGACGAAAATATCGGTACTCGGAATCGGAATTCCGATACAGCCAATATCGGCCGATACCCGATATTTGCAGTATCGGAATGCTCAACCCTACTCCTGAGGCAGTTTCTGTGTTTCAGGAGCTTAAGCGGAGATTCACTTCTGCTCCTGTTCTGCGGCAACCTGATGTTTATCTATCATTTCAGGTGGAGGTTGATGCTTCTGAGATTGGTGCAGGAGCCGTTTTGTCCCAAAGGGATCCGGAGACCTCTAAGAGTAACCCTTGTGCCTTTTTCTCTTGAAAATTTTCCCCAGCGGAATGTAATTATGATATGGGAAATCGGGAGTTATTGGCTATGAAGTGGGTTTTTGAAGAGTGGAGACATTGGCTGGAAGGAGCCAAACATCAGGTGGTGTTCCTCACGGACCATAAGAACCTGGTTTATCTTGAATCAGCCAAGAGACTTAATCCTAGACAGGCCAGGTGGGCCTTGTTTTTCACACGTTTTAATTTTGTGGTCTCTTTTCTCTCAGGCACTAAGAATGTTAAGGCGGATGCCCTCTCGAGGAGTTTCTTTGCGGATTCTCCTGAGGTAACTGAGCCTGCTGTTATTCTTAAGGAGGGTGTGGTTCTTTCCGCTATCGCGCCCAATTTGAGACTGGCTTTGGAGACATTTCAGGAGGATAAACCTGAACGTTGCCCTGCTGGGAGATTGTTTGTCCCAGACCAGTGGAGGAAGAATGTGATGTACGAGATTCATTGCTCCATGTTGGCTGGCCATCCTGGTCTTTTTGGTACCAGAGATTTGGTGAGTCGGTCCTTTTGGTGGCCCACTTTGTCTCGTGACGTCAGGGACTTTGTGCAGTCCTGTGGAACTTGTTCTCGATCCAAACCTTGCTCTCGCTCTGTCTCTCAGAGAATGACCGTTATTTGGGTGATCTGTGATAGGTTTTCCAAGATGATATATCTTGTGCCACTACCTAAGTTGCCATCCTCCTCCGAATTGGTGCCCTTTTTTTTCAACAGGTGGTTCGGTTACACGGAGTTCCAGAGAACATTGTGTCTGACAGAGGAGTCCAGTTTGTTTCCAGATTTTGGAGGCCATTTTGTTCCAAACTGGGAGTTCAGCTGTCTTTTTCCTCTGCGTTCCACCCTCAGACCAATGGACAAACAGAGAGAACAAACCAGACCTTGGAGACTTATTTGAGATGTTTTGTGTCTGCTGATCAAGATGACTGGGTCTCTTTTTTGCCTTTGGCTGAGTTTGCTTTGAATAATAGGGCTAGTTCTGTGTTATGTTTCGGTAGCTGAGGAGGAGAGGAACAACAGCAGGGCAGCCGAACACCTGAGATGTTGGTAACTGATGGGTTGCAGATTCCTAAACTAACGACACAACTAGAGGTAGCCGTGGAGCGTTCCTACGTTGATCCTAGACGCCTCGTCACAGCTTGAGAGATAACTACACCTAAAGGCAGAAAGATGAAAGCTATCTGCCCCGGAGCAGATCCCCAAAGAAAATAGGAAGCCCCCAAACATATAATGGCGGTTAGACAAGATGAAAATACAAACATAGGCAGAAAATAGACTGAGCAAACGCTGGGGCCACAAGCTGACTAAATAGGATAGGACAGGAGAGATTACTTTCTGCAACCCTGAAAACCCTACAAAAATCCAACAATTCTGATTACAAAAATACTGAGATCACACGATCTCGCCACCCGCTAAATCAGATCTCAGTGTGAACAAAAACCAAGCCGCAGCCGCTGAAAAAACAGGAAAAAGCAAATGAGCAAATAACAGTGGCTGCAGATAAACTGTGAGGAGCTCAGGCCCCAGGAGGGGACCTGGCTGACCTCCACAAAAGTGCAGAAAACAATGCAAAAAGCAAGCACAAAAGAAAAGCAAAAAATATCTTATCTGAAAGCAGGAGATGCAGGCAAGACTCCAGCAAACTTCCAAATGAACCAGGAACCACAATTGAGACAAGAACAATTGATCACCGGCAACCATCATGGGAGGGAACCTCCCTTATATCAGACCAGTCAGTGAACCCAGATTGCCACTCCTCGCTGAAAGGTTCAGTACTGTCTGTAACCACCAGAGGGAGCCTCTGCTCAAAAACCATCTCTAGCACATTCATAACAGTTCTGCCACCTTGATGACTCCATTTTTCTGCAATTTCGGGTTTCATCCTCGATTTTCTTCAGGGCAGGTGGAGGCTTCTATCTGTCCTGGTGTTGACTCTATTGTGGAGAGAATGCAGCTGATTTGGGATCAAGTAGTTTTATAAGCTGTCTCTCTCTCAGGAGAAGGCCCAGCGGTTTGCCAACCGGCATAGGACTGATGGTCCTCGATTTAAAGTGGGTGACTTGGTTTGGTTATCCTGAAAAAATTTCCCTATGAGGGTCGCGTCTCCAAAATTTAACCCCTTCACCCCCAAGGGTGGTTTGCACGTTAATGACCGGGCCAATTTTTACAATTCTGACCACTGTCTCTTTATGAGGTTATAACTCTGGAACGCTTCAACGGATCTTCGCGATTCTGAGATTGTTTTCTCGTGACATATTGTACTTCATGTTAGTGGTAAAATTTCTTTGATATAACTTGCGTTTATTTTTGAAAAAAACGCAAATATGGCAAAAAATTTTTAAAATTTTGCAATTTTCAAACTTTGAATTTTTATTCCCTTAAAACAGAGAAATATATCACACAAAATAGTTAATAAATAACATTTCCTACATGTCTACTTTACATCAGCACAATTTTGGAACCAAAATTTTTTTTTGTTAGGAAGTTATAAGGGTTAAAAGTTGACCAGCGATTTCTCATTTTTACAACAAAATTTACAAAGCCATTTTTTTTAGGGACCACCTCACATTTGAAGTCACTTTGAGGGGTCTATATGGCAGAAAATACCCAAAAGTGACACCATTCTAAAAACTGCACCCCTCAAGGTACTCAAAACCACATTCAAGAAGTTTATTAACCCTTCAGGTGCTTCACAGTAACTAAAGCAACGTGGAAGGAAAAAATGAATATTTTACTTTTTAGCCACAAAAATGATCTTTTACAAACTTTTTTTTTATTTTCACAAGGGTAAAAGGAGAAAATGGACAGATAAGGTTGTTATGCAATTTCTCCTGAGTACGCCAATACCCCATATGTGGGGGAAAACCACTGTTTGGGCACACGGCAGAGCTCGTAAGGGAAGGAGCGACGTTTGACTTTTTCAAACTAAAATTGGCTGGAATTTAGATTGGATGCCATGTCGCGTTTGGAGAGCCCCTGATGCGCCTAAACAGTGGAAACCCCCCACAAGTGACACCATTTTGGAAACTAGACCCCCTAAGGTACTTATCTAGATCTGTTGTGAGCACTTCGAACCCTCAAGTGTTTCACAAAAGTTTATAAAGCCTGGGTGTGAAAAAAAAAAAATCAATTTTCCACAAAAATGATTTTTTAGTCCCAAATTTTTGAATTTTCCCAAGGAAATTGGACCCCAAAAGTTGTTGTCCAATTTGTCCTGAGTACGCTGATGCCCCATATGTGGGGGGGGGAGAAAACTGTTTGGGCGCATGGCAGGGCTTGGAAAGGAAGTAGTAACGTTTTGGAATGCAGACGTTAATGGGGTCATGTTCCGTTTGCAGTGCCCCAGATGAGCCTAAACAGTGGAAACCCCCCACAAGTGACCCCAGTTTTGGAAACTAGACCCCCTAAGGAACTTATCTAGATCTTTGGTGAGCACTTTGAACCCCCAAGTGCTTCACACAAGTTTATAATGCCCGGGCATGAAAATAAAAAATCCTATTTTTTTCCCACAAAAATTATCTTTTAGTCACTAATTTTTTATTTTCCCAAGGGTAACAGGAGAAATTGGACCACATAAGTTGTTGTACAATTTGTCCTGAGTACGCTGATACCCCATATGTGGGGGGAACCACTGTTTGGGCGCACGGCAGAGCTCGGAATGGAAGGAGCACCATTGCTTTTTCCAACCAAAATTGGCTGGAATTGAGTTTGGATGCCATGTTGCATTTGGAGAGCCCCTGATGTGCCTAAACAGTGGAAACCCCCCACAAATGACCCCATTTGGGAAACTAGACCCCCTAAGGAACTTATCTAGATTTTTGATGAGCAATTTGAACCCCCAAGTGCTTCACACAAGTTTATAACGTAGAGCCGTAAAATTTAAAAATCATATTTTTTCCACAAAAATATCTTTTATCACCCCAATTTTTATTTTCCAAGGGTAACAAAAGACTCCAAAAGTTATTGTAGCAATTTGTCCTGAGTGCGCTGATACCCCATATGTGGGGGTAAACCACTGTTTGGGTGCATGGCAGAGTTGGAAGGAAGGAGCCCGTCTGACTTTTTCAACGCAGAATTGGCTGGACGCCATGTCGTGTTTGGAGAGCTCCTGATCTGCCTAAACAGTGGAAACCCCCATAAATGACACCATTTGGAAACTAGACCCCTCAAGGAACTTATCTAGATGTGTGGTGAGAACTTTGAACCCCCAGGTGTTTCACTAAAGTTTATAACGTACAGCCGTAAAATAAAAAATCTTTTTTTTTTTTACAAAAATGATTTTTCCCCCAATATTTTATTTTCACAAGGGTAACAGAAAAATTGACGCAAAGTTGTTGCCAATTTGTCCTGAGTACGACTGATACCCAATATGTGGGCGAAAACTACTGTATGGGTCAATCGGGTCTCGGAAGGGAAGTATGACGTTTTGATTGCAACTTTGTGGAATGGTTGGGGCGTCATGTCACATTTTGGAGAGCCCCTGATGCACCTAAACAGTGGAAACCCCCACAATGACCCCATTTTGGCAAATAGACCCCACAAGGAACTTATCTAGATGTGTGGTGAGCACTTTGAACCCGAAGTGCTTCACAGAAGTTTATAACGCACAGCCGTAAAATAAAAAATCTTTTTTTTTTACAAAAATGATTTTTTGCCCCCAATATTTTATTTTCACAAGGGTAACAGAAAATTGGATCCAAAAGTTGTTGTCCAATTTGTCCTGAGTACGCTGATACCCAATATGTGGGAGAAAACTACTGTATGGGCGCACGTTAGGGCTCGGAAGGGAAGTAGTGACGTTTTGGATTGCAGACTTTGATGGAATGGTCTGGGTGCGTCATGTCGCATTTGGAGAGCCCCTGATGCGCCTAAACAGTGGAAACCCCCGACAATTGACCCCATTTTGTAAAATAGACCCCACAAGGAACTTATCTAGATGTGTGGTGAGCACTTTGAACCCCGAAGTGCTTCACAGAAGTTTATAACGCACAGCCGTAAAAATAAAAAATCTTTTTTTTTTTTTTGCAAAAATGATTTTTTCGCACCAATATTTTATTTTTACAAGGGTAACAGGAGAAATTGGACCCCAAAAGTTGTTGCCCAATTTGTCCTGAGTACGCTGATACCCAATATGGGGGAGAAAACTACTGTATGGGTACACGTTGGGGCTCGGAAGGGAAGTAGTGACATTTTGGAATTGCAGACTTTGATGGAATGGTCTGGGGGCGTCATGTCGCATTTGGAGAGCCCCTGATGCGCCTAAACAGTGGAAATCCGAAACAAGTGACCCCATTTTGGAAAATAGACCCCACAAGGAACTTATCTAGGTGTGTGGTGAGCGCTATGAAGCCCCAAGTGCTTCACAGAAGTTTATAATGTACAGCCGTAAAAACAAAAAAATAATTTTTTTTGTACAAAAATGATATTTTCGCCCCCAGTTTTTTATTTTCCCAAGGGTAACAGAAGAAATAGGACAAATTGCACAATAACTCTTGGGGTCCAGAGTACGCTGATACCCCATATGTGGGGATAAACTACTGTTTGGACGCATGGCAGAGCTCAGAAGTGAAGGAGCACCGTTTGACTTTTTCAACGCAGAATTGGCTGGAATTGAGATCAGACGCCATGTCACATTTGGAGAGCCCCTGATGTGCCTAAACAGCGGAAACCCCCCAATTCTAACTCCAACCCTAACCCCAACACACCCCTAACCCTAGTCCCAACCCTAACCACAAACCTAACCCTAACACACCCCTAATCCCAACCCTAACCCTAATCCTAACTTTAGCGCCAACCCTAACCCTAACTTTAGCCGCAACCCTAACCCTAATGGGAAAATGGAAATAAATACATTTTTTTAATTTTATTATTTTTCCCTAACTAAGGGGGTGATAAAGAGGGGTTTGATTTACTATTTATAGCGGGTTTTTATGATTGGCAGCTGTCACGCTAAAAGACGCTTTTTATTGCAAAAATAGTTTTTTGCATCGCCACATTTTGAGAGCTATAATTTTTGCATATTTTGGCCCACAGAGTCATGTGAGGTCTTATTTTTTGCGGTACGAGTTGACATTTTTATTTGTACCATTTTTGAGCAGGTGACATTTTTTGATCGCTTTTTATTTCGATTTTTGGGAGGTTAGAATGAACAAAAATCAGCAATTCATGAATTTCTTTTGGGGGAGGCGTTTTTATTGTTCCGCGTGTGGTAAAATTGATAAAGCAGTTTTATTCTTCGGGTCAGTACGATTATGGCGATACCTCATTTATATCACTTTTTTATGTTTTGGCGCTTTTATAGATAAAAAACAATTTTATATAAAAAATAATTATTTTTGCATCCTTTATTCTGCGAGCTATAACATTTTTATTTTTTCGCGATGATGCTGTATGGCAGCTCTTTTTTTGCGGGACAAGATGACGTTTTCAGCGGTACCATGTTTATTTATATCGGTCTTTTTGATCGCGTTATTCCACTTTTTGTTCGGCAGTATGATGATAAAGCATTGATTTTTTGCTTCGTTTTTTTTTTTTTTTTTTAAGGGGTTCACTAAAGGGGTTAACTAGTGGGACAGTTTTATAGGGGGGGTCGTTACGGACGCGCGATACCAAATATGTGTACTTTTATTGTTTTGTTTTTTTTATTTACAGGAAGAAATTAATTTATTGGGGAATATTTTTTTTTTTTTTATTTATTTTGGATTTTTTTTTTATAACATGTTTATTTTTATTTTTTTTACTTTTTTACTTTGTCCCAGGGTGGGACATCACTGTATTTTATCAAATCGCTGGTGTGACAGTGTGCACTGTCACACCAGCGATCGCTTAGGCATAGATGCAGGCTTCTCAGTGCCTGCTCTCAGCAGGCACTGAGGAAGCCGCCTCCCTCCAGGACCCCGGCGCCATCTTGGATCCGGGTCCTGGGAGGGAGGAAGCCCTCAGAACAGCGCGATCACATCGCGCTGGTCTGAGGGTCTCAGGGGGCGCGCAGGGAGCCCCCTCCCTGCATGATGCTTCCCTGTGCCCCCAGTACACCGCGATCATGTTTGATCGCGGTGTGCTAGGGGTTAATGTGCCGGGAGCGGTCCGTGACTGCTCCTGACACACAGTCACGGGTGTCAGCTGTGATAATCAGCTGACACCCGGCGGCGATTAGCTGCGCTCCCCTCAGGAGCGCAGCTGATCGCCTATGACGTACTATCCCGTCCATGGGCAGAATGGCACGGGTTTTATGGACGGGATAGTACGTCTAATGTCAGAGAGGGGTTAAGCCAAGGTTCATTGGACCTTAGAAGATAGTAGAGATTATTAATCCCGTTTCCTTCCATTTGCTTCTTCCAGGAACATTCAAGATTCACAATGTATTTCACAAATCTTTATTGAAGAGATTTGTCGAGCCAGTGGTTCCTATGGCTGCGCCTCCTGATCCTGTTTTGGTTGAGGGGCAATTTGGAGTATGTGGTTGAGAAGATATTGGATTCTCGTTTGGCCAGGCGGAGACTCCAGTACTTGGTGAAGTGGAAAGGCTATGGTCAGGAGGACAATTCATGGGTGTTTGCTTCTGACATTCATGCCTGAAAGACTGGTCCGTGCCTATCACCGAGCTCATCCTGATCGTCCTGGTGGCGCAAGTGAGGGTTCGGTGACCTCTCCTCAAGGGGGGGTACTGTTGTGAACATTTTGGAGACGAACTTCGGAGCTGAAGCTCCCTCTAGTGGTTGCTGAGGGTATTGAACCTATCTTGAATACCAAGAGTCCTAACGAGTGGGTGTCAGGTGGTACTGACTGGCCTGATATAAGTGAGCTGATCTCCCATGATCCTCGCCGGTGAACAATTTTGCTTCTTGGTTTAGTTTGGAATGCAGCTTGCTTTCCTGCTGTCTCCTGCTTGCATTCAGATAAGTCTCTTTCAGTTTTTCTTACTGTGGTTTGAATTCCTTGCTTTTTGCTGCATTGCTTTTTGTCTTCAGCCGGGTCCTATCTAGACAGTTTTGAGCCCCAGCGTTTACTCAATCTATTTTCTGTCTGTGTTCGTATTTTCATCTTGTCTAACCGCCATTATATGTTTGGGGGCTTCCTACTCTTTTGGGGTCTACTCCTGGGCAGTTAGTTTTCCTCTTTCCATCTTCAGGGATAGCTATCTCTCCGGCTGTGCCGAGCTGTCTAGGACCACCGTAGGTACGCTCCATGACTGCTTCTAGTTGTGCGGTTAGTTTAGGGGTCTGCAACCTACAACCTATTAGTTTCCAACCTCTCTGGTGTTAGGCTGCCTATGCGGCTTTTTGCTCCTGCCTCCTCAGCTACCATAACATAACAGGTGTGGTTCTTTCCGCTATTTCGCCCAATTTGAGACTGGCTTTGGAGGAATTTCAGGAGGATAAACCTGAACGCTGCCCTGTTGGGAAATTGTTTGTCCCCGACCAGTGGAGGAAGAATGTAATGTCTGAGATTCATTGCTCCACGTTGGCTGGCCATCCTGGTCTTTTTTGTACCAGAGATTTGGTGAGTCGGTCCTTTTGGTGGCCCTCTTTGTCTTGTGACATCAGGGACTATGTGCACTCCTGTGGAACTTGTTCTTTGTCCAAACCTTGCTCTCGCTCTAGTGGGAGATACAGAGGCTGAGCGACCGAACTGTCATTGGAGACTGAGACAGGTGGAATATCGAGGGTCGGGCATTGAAGTCCAGACTGCGTCAGTCAAGTCCCGGGACCCGGATTCTGTTGGTAAATCACTGCAGGCTGAATGATGATCATAAAGGACCAGACGTTGCCAAGAGATGCAAGTGAACTGGGCTATTACTTCCAATGTAGATGTACGGTACAGGGTGCTGGACAGGACTGTGCAGTGGAAGGGACTGGGGCTGCCCAGTGAGAGAAATACACATAGGGTATTAAGTTTCTTGCTAATAAGGACTTGTGGCCTAGCACAAAGTACTGGTGACCCCGCTTAGTACCAGTGTAATATTCAAATACACTTGAAGGACACATTGCAGTGACGGGCCTACCTCTATGAGTGCCGCTCGTGAAAGTTAGAATAGAAGGACATTAAAGTGCCATTCATACTAAGAGATACATAGAACAGAGGAGAGGATATTGAAACTGTTATATTGTTGTTGTCGCCATTACTGCTAATATTTAATCACGTTACCCTGTATTTAAGCAGCTGACTGTTTCCATAATTAATGAAGAAAAAAAGTGCGGTCAAGCGGAGCGCTGGGCATGCAGAAAAGGGCAAAAGGTTAATATAAATATACAGATCTTTATTTAAAAAGCGAAACACACAACGTGTTTCGACGGCTGAATACCGCCTTCATCAGGTGATGGGGGAACATTACAAGCAAATGGCTTATATATAGCAAAGGCACAGGAAGTAATCAACAACCAATTAACCACTACTTAACCAAACAATCAGAAACCTAGTTACAGGTCAAATAACAACAATAAAATTTAAAATAAAAATAAATTTATATAAAAGGAAAACTACATGAAAACTGAATAAAAACTGAAAAAATGATCAGAATGCGTGTTTATTACATCACCTTCTCCAGTGATAAATTAAGTCCCTCTGGGGACAATGCACCAACTTTGAAGATCCAGTAGTTTTCCTTATTAACGAGTCTCCTGTATCTATTTGGACAGGACTCGGATATATAGTCAATGATGGTCAGCATCATTTCACTAGGGTTTTTTGAATGTTCCAATAAAAAATGTTTAGAAACACTATGAAGAAGGTAACCCGTCCTAATGTTGCGTCTATGTTTATTAAGTCTGTCCTTCATGGTCTGTCCTGTCATTCGTCCTATGTTGTGTACTTGATGGAATGTACATGCGGCCTGCAATATATTGGCCGCATAATACAGACCAGGCATTGCTACACTATTCATGTGAACTGTTTTTACATGATTCCTTTAAAATAAATCAATTTTTGGATCACATAGAAGCTGGAGAAATTTTTTTTTGTTCTCTTCATGTATCCTGATATACTTGGGAGTTTGCTAGACCCCTCACCTGGAGGACACAGCACCAAGCGGGCATCTGCACACAAGTGAACTGTGAGTAAAGGATTGGAAACTGCACCCCTCTGTGCCCTCTGAATTATTCCTGCGGCACTAGCCCTGCACCACATTCACCTCGACATTATCTTTAATATCCTAACTGCCCTGGGACATAGCTCTGCCTGTGGAGAGCTGAACCAACTCTGCTGCATCAACAACTGTCCCAGTGGACTGAATCTACAGCGTCGGCTAACATCTTTATTGCCGAGTACACAGGTGGCATCACTAACACTTTATTACAAACTCTTTACTATTCCTTTTCATCATCTCCACTTTTATTGAATGCCCAGGGCCATGGACCAGGTCACTGCTGCCGTGATACTGCCCTTTAAGAAGCGGCCCGGTACCGAGTATGCCCATGCCCTGGCGAGCAATCGATAAGCTAAGCAGCAATGTTAAAATTATGTTAGAGAAAGGGATTTTATTTCTTTAAAAGGAGGTAATGAAGTAATGTAATTGAAAATACCTTACTGCCCCTGTATAAAACCCAAAGCTGCTTCACAGCAAAGAAAATAGGTGGAATCCAAAGAGATGAAAGATTTTAATGAGGTCATGTGCCAAATATCTATAAGAGCATATAAGATAGAAGCTTAACAACGCATTTTATACTGTCCTGTGCGTGAACCAAAGTTTATCTGATTACTTTAGACATAGTAATCTATTTGGAGGCCTTTGGGAATTCTAGAGAAAGCCAATAGGACAGAAAGCAGTCATATAATTTAGGGCTAACTGGGCCATTTAGGAGACCTGAAAAGGCGGGGAGACAAAACCAACTAAAATTTTAGGGTATAATAGAACTTTTTTATTGATTAAATGTTTGTATATGTGCATGTAATTTAGTATATTAATATGTTCACCTACTGCGGCTCTATTCAGTCTCCAGCACCGTTCTTCTGCTCTTACTAATGACATCACAGTTCTGCAGATTCTCCTGGAAGTCTTTTCTACAATGTAAGCCTATGAAGCTAAAGAACAAGGCTCCATAGGATTTCACTGTAAGACCGGCGTCACACTAAGGAGGAATACGAACGAGTGAGAGGCTTGAAAACCACGCATTACACAGGGACCAATATTTCTCTATGGGGCAGCTCTGATCATGCGCATTTTTCTTTGCCGTATCTTACGGATGCAAGACACCCGCAGCATGCTGCGGTTGTACGCGTATTACGCCCGTTGTACGCCAATGAAAGTCTATGGGTGCGAGAAAACAACGGACCAGGCGTGTGACTTGCGAGAAAATACGCAAGACTTCTGCAGCTCACAGGAAATGGTGCAACACATGCAGGAGGAAGCTGAATCATGCAAATTAGCTCAAAAAGAGCACCAGACATCACAGAAGAACGCCTCCAAGGTGTCTGCCATGATGTCTACGCTGATCAATGTGGAGATGTTGATTGTTTTGGTGCAGGAGAGGCCCAAAATATTGGACCAAAGAGATGCACATTACGCTGACCGCACAAGGAAAGAGGCGGCATGGAGGCAAATCTGTGGGCAGATGTTTCCACACTTTGGCGACAGCCCACGCGAGGAGCAGCAGCGAATCTGTAAGTTACTTGATTTTTTTTGCAAACTTCTTAAAGATCAGAGCGTATTTCTAGCACTGATTTTGTGCAAAAAATTTTTGTGTTTTTTTTTTTTTGGCCCCAAAAATGTTAGTATACTTACATCCTACTAGGCCCCCATGACTATATTACGTGTATGTGGAAGAATTAGGCTTTGTGCAGCTAGTTAATTGATTACATTATATGTGTCATTGCAGTGGATAATGTTATGAGATGATGGAGAAGCATCCGCGACCAGTACCGGCGGGAACGGCAGCAGAGGTCCAGGAGCGAGTCTGCGGCACCAACAAAAAGAAAATATGTCTACTTTGACCGCCTTGGCTTTCTGGCTCCTACTCTGGATCTGAGACCGTAAGTACATACATCACACCACATAACACATATGCAGTTTAGGCTCACCTCTCCTACATGTTCTAATCCCCTTTCATTTCCCAACAGAACTCAATCCAACCTCACTGAGAGCGAGACAGGCTCAGACTCAGAGGCCATTATTGACCCGGTTGGGGGAGGTGAAGAAGTGGCTGGCCCATCATCTGAACCTCCCATCAGCATCCTTCAAGGTTCCCAAGGACCACAGCAACCCCCTCCTCCTCTACCTGTACCAGAGGCACTAGCTGCAGCAGCATATTCCATTGGGGATGAAGCTGCAAACAGCAGCAGCCCCACTGTACCTCTGGGGGCCTCCCCCCAGCCTGCTGCAATATCCCACCATGGGAGAAGACGGCGAGACATCACTGGATCAGACACACGTAGGCATGTGGACACTGGGGTACTCAATTACCTTTCAAGGGCAGCTGTGGATGAGGGTGAGGAGGCCTATGCCCGTAGCCTTGCCCGCTGCCTTCGTCCCCTACCCCGTGAGCTCAGGCTCCGTGTGCGAGGATCAATGCACATCTTAATTGATGCATGCACAGCCCCCAATACCCCATATGAGGTGTTTGAATTCCTTGAGAGGTGGCAGCTCTCACCCCGTAACCTTCTGCGCCTTGCCCCCCACCAAAATGTGCATGCTCAATTAAGATCTGATGATCCTCCTGCACGGGCGCCTACACCTCAACCCATTCCCCCACCCAACCAACCTTGGCAACAACAGGGTCAAATGGCTGGCTATAATCCGACTTCCCAATATGGCCACTTGTACAGATCCAGTGTTGGAGGCTGGTCCCAACCTGGATGTGCTCAACATGGTCATATTGGGGGGGTATGATTCTCGTGGGTATCATCTTACACAGGAATATAATCTCCCTTATCTGTATGACAATGTGCCCACACACCCACCGGACCTTGGGCAGATGTTACCTCATGGCCCAGAAAATCCACCCCAACAGGGTGATGGTCAAGTTGGTCATCCAAGCCAACTACACAGAGATGCTGGGAACCCGCCAACCCCACCACCCACATACTACCAGCTGTGATTTTGTAGTTTACTTATATATTATGATTTCCAAAGCACTTTTTATATTTGGTATATATACTTTACACTCATGTTTTTGCAAAAGACGTGCACTATTCTATATGCATGTAAGAAACATATGGTTCCAATTTGCTCTTGAGTAGTCATACTCAACGTTTGTAATTTTGTTACATTTATTTTTACACCATGTTGTGTAACGCATATTTGCACTCATCTGAATGCCTACAAACAACATATGGTACTTAGCTGGTGGGATGTGGCCTAGGTGACCATTTATTATTTCGTTAGATCTTATAATTTATACCAATGTTTGTTATTTTTTCCCCATCCATTTTAAAAATTGTTGTCTAATGCATCATTGCATTAGTCTAGTCTTAGAACCCAACCATATGGGGCAGATATGGTGCTCACTAGTGATAGTGAAAGTTTGTTATTTTGCTTCTTTATTCTCATTTATGGCAAAGTTTGTTATTTTTTGGTAATTTTTTTTAATCCATGATGTCTATTGCATATTTGCAGTAGTGAAATCTTGTGAAACAAACATATGGGTAATATATGGTCTTCACTATACATAGTGAAGGTATGTTCTTTTGTTATATTTAATTTAACTGACAGTTGTCAAATGCATCTTTGCACTTGTCTAATGTGACCAATCACACATATGGGTCACATATGATCAGCACTAGCCATATTGAGTATTGTTTTTTTGTCTTTATATACTATTATGTATAGAAATTTTTGTCATTTTGTCATGCCTTATTTTGGTACTTGTGCAAGAATGCACACTTACACTATTGTGCTGTAAATACATATACCATATAAAGAAAATATGGTAGTCACTACCTCAAGTGCCATTTTGCACATATAAATATCTATTTTTATAAAAAGTTTGGAGTCTTTTTTCATAAGTTGATTGTACTCAACCAACAACACATGTGTTTATGACCATTAACACCAGACAGAGACTATGTGTACAAGAAATAGTTTACTTAAATACACACACACACCAACATTACAGCATAGATATTGCATCATCTTGCCATGTTGTAGTACCTTCAGGTGACACAAAATATTGGGTAAAGATATCACGGGTTTTGAGTCCTGAGAGTGGGCGACGTAAAGGGATGACATGGGGCGTAGGCATATCCACATTGGTGACCACACTTTCACCAACATCTGATGGGCCACAATCATGCATTCTGGTGAAATTATGTAGAACAACACATGCTTTTATGACCTCATTTACGTTGGCTTCACTCAGCTGAATAGCAGACTGGAGAAACCGCCATTTTTCACACAGAATGCCAAAGGCACACTCCACCAGGCGCCTGGCCTGTGATAGGTGCAAGTTGAAGATCCGACGACGGTGGTCAAGTTGTCGTCATGGATATGGCCTCATCACATTACTTGATAGCTGGAAGGCCTCATCCCCAACTACAACATATGGGACAGGTTCTAGAATGGAGCCAGGAAGTTGGCGTGCTGGTGGTAGGTGCAACTCGTTATTGCGAAGCCGCCGACCCATAATGGAAGAATTGAAGACTCTAGAGTCTCCAGTTCTTCCATAGGCCCCAATGTCTACAATTATAAACCTGTAGTTACTGTCAACCAGAGCCAACAGCACAACAGAAAAAATATTGTTTATAATTATAGAATTGGGACCCTGAGTTTGGCGGCTTACGCACACGGATGTGCTTCCCATCAAGGGTTCCAATACAATTTGGGAACTGGCATTGGTCCTCAAATCCCCTGGCAATCCTCTTCCAGTCTTCCATCTTTGGCTCAGGCATCACCAGTTGATGAAGTCTGTCTCAGAGTTCTGAGCAGGTATCCCGCACAATGCCAGAGATGGTGGACCTCCCAATCAAAAACTCCAGATGGAGTGCAGCATAGGATACACCAGTAGTTAGGAACCTACAAGTAACCAAATGTAGAGAAAGCAATCAATACACATGCACAAAGGTAGAACAAATGCAGTATACATAACCGGTCAATCATTTCATTTACAAACAATTCTAAGTTCTTTTTACCACAAGTCAAAGGATTCACACATTTTTACATCCACATAATAGTTCTGGTAGTTCTAGGTGATATATGTGATAGATTATGAGGATATTTCAGCAACAGCCATAAGGGTAAATGCAAACTTGTGGGAAAACACATCATCAACAGACAGTATGTAGGTGAGGAATACATACCGTAGCGTAAGGAGAAGGCGCTCCTCTGCAGAGATAGCTTTCCCCATCCTGGTATCCTGGTAGGTGATCCCAGGATGCACAATCTCCAGCAAAACATCAAAGGTGGGAATGGTCATCCGACAAAACAGAAAAAACTTGTCTGGATGAGTCCGCAGAGATGCATAAAGGCGGTGAAAATGGCCTTTAGTGAGGCGTTGCCTCAAATGCAGATGCACCCACATTCGCCTCCTCCTCCGCGGATCAAAGATCTCTGGGTAAGGCTGGCCAAAGCAGCGGGACAAAACCCAGTTGTACAACACTCGATCAGTTGGGGTGAAGTGAAGAGTGTCAGACATGTTGGCAAGCAAGCAGCAGGACTCCAACACAAGCACACCACAAAAATGGCAAGATTGGGGGTTGCAACCTGATGCAGAGCCAATAAATAGCCTTGCTGATGATGATTTGAATGAGTTTCAGGCCTAAAAACCGTTAAATGTCCATTTTGCAAGGCGCCGAGAAAATTGCATACGGATTGCATATGGATGCTTACATGCGCAAAATACGTAGCCGCACCCTGACAACGGATGAAATACGGATTGTTGTGCCGGCAATATTTTGGCGTATTACGCTCGTACAATACGGTCCATATTTTTCTACGGTGAGTGGGACGCCGGCCTAAAAGAGACTTCCGGCTCACATATAGATTGTCGCATTTGCAATTACGTCATTTAGAAGAGCAGAAAAACGGCACTGGACCCTGAAGAAAGCAGCGGTAGGTTAGTATATTAATATACTCACACTACATTACATGCATATATGCACACATTTAATCCAAGTTAGTTGGAGAGCTTTTTTAACCTGGTGGATGGCTGTTAAATTAACTTTTAGGAAGTAGTTAGGAATTGGACAGGTAGTGTGAGCAGGTTATGGGATGCAGTAAAGGACTGGAGGCAGAGCAAGGGTTAACGATGGATTTACTTTAAAGGGAATCTGTCACCCCATTTTAGCCCTATGAGATAAAGATATCATTGCATAGTGCGTTCCATAACTAATCTATGGGTACCTATGCTATCTCTGGACACCCAGTTTTCATGTTTTCATGTAAAAATACCTTAGTAAAGTTTGCATTTCTGTATTTTTCTTCCCCCACCCCCGCTCCTCGGATTCTCTTGCGTATCGCCGTCTGTGAATAGCACAGACGGCGTTCAGCTTCCCGCGATTGCACTTTTCAAAATCCCCTCGCGCTTGCACAGTGTGCTTTGCCCACCAGTGTGCAAAGCATAAAATCATTACAGCGCATGCGCAACTATTTCCTTGCCCCGGAAATGACTGCTTGCCTTGGACGACTTCTGGGGCAAGGAAAGTGGAATTAAAGTAGTTGCGCATGCGCTGCAATGATTTTATGCTTTGCCCACTGGTGGGCAAAGCACACTGCACAAGCGCGAGGGGATTTTGAAAAGTGCAATCACGGGAAGCCGAACGCCGTCTGTTCTATTCACAGACGGTGAGATGCAAGAGAATCCGAGGAGCGGGAGTGGGTAAAAGAAAAAAAAAACGCCGCCCTCCGGACCGGACAGCACGAGTTTGCATACAGAAATATGAACTTTGCTAAGGTATTTTTACATGAAAACTGGGGTGTCCGGAGATAGCATAGGTACCCATAGTTTAGTTATGGGACTCACTATGCAATGATATCTTTATCTCATAGGGCTAAAATGGGGTGACAGATTCCCTTTAACAGGAGGATACTCCACGCAGGGAGGGAATGGTGTAATCAAGGTTAGATCAGCAAATGCAAATACAAAAGAAGTGCAGAGTGGGATAAACAACGGTAGCAGGTTTAGAGAACGTTTATGAAATGTGAACTTATCAGTCCGACGACGTCCTGACTGCAGAGTCCTGATTTCAAACGGTGGCGGAAAGGAAATCAGCACGTGAGGGGTCCGGTGTGGTCCTGCAGACATTGCGGATCAGGTTCCCGGCGACGACGGGGAGTCCTGGTCGTCCGGTAATGAGTCCTGGGTCCTGGAGTTGCTGTGCAGAACGGTACGCAGTCTTTGACACTGCCGGAGCTTAACGTAGCTCGCCAGCTATATACGGGTAAGTCAGGGAACAATTCACATCGGGACACACGGTATCTCTGCCCCAGCACTAGCGTGTCACTTAAATGTCCATAGCTATAGAAACACTCCATCACGGTATCTAACGGGCACGTCCCCAGTATCTGGTCACAGTCACTGTGATTGAACATCAGACCCCTCTGGCTTGGGCCTGCTCTGTTCCGGCGCTCTGAGAATGGAGCACCAATGCTCTGCTGCTGCGCACTGCGTTCTCCCGCCAAATCTCTCCTGTTTCCCGTGCACTGCGGCTTTTGAAGCTTAGCCGCGCCCCCTGCTGCTGAGTGCAAAGGTCGGTCCAGGTTTCTAAGCTTTCCTCCGTACAACAAGGGTGACAGCCCCGACAGTTCCGGACCCATTGAAAAAGAGGTACCCCCGGTCTGGTCCTCCTTATAGTAGCACCCAAAATAAAGCATTGTGTTACATTTGTAGCAGTCTCCCAGAAAATCTCAATTCACATACAGTCATGTCCGAAAGCATTGGCACCCTTAACATTGTTCCAGAAAATGAAGTATTTCTCCCAGAAAATTATTGCAATTACACGTTTTTGTTATACACATGTTTATTTCCTTTGTGTGTATTGGTAAAACACAAACAGCAGAGAAAAAAAGGCAAATTCAGCATAATTTCGCACAAAACCCCCCAAATGGGCTGTACAAAATTGTTGGCACCTCAACTTAATATTTGGTTGCACACCCTTTGCAATAAATAACTGCAATAAATTGCTTCCTATAACCATTAACAAGCTTCTTACACCTCTCAACTGGAATTTTGGACAACTCTTCTGTTGCAAACTGCTCTCACAACCGTAATCACTACAAAGTTGTTTAATGTGATTCAGATCCAGACTCATTGCTGGCCACTTCAGAAATCTCCAGCACTTTTTTCCATCTATTTTTGTGTGTTTCTTGAAGTATGTTTGGGGTTATTGTCCTGCTGGAAGACCCAAGACCTAGGACGCAAATCCAGCTTTCTGACACTGAGCACTACATTGCAACCCAAAATCCTTTGGTAATTTTCAGATTTCATGATGCCTTGCACACAGTCAAGGCACCCAGTGCCAGAGGTAGGAAAATAACCCCACAACATCTTTCAACCTCCACTATATTTGATTGTAGGCACTGTGTTTCTTTTTTTTTGTCGGCTTCATTTCATTTTCCGTAAACAGTACAATGATGTGCTTTACCAAAAATCTCTATCTTGGTTTTATCTGTCCACAAGACTCATTCCCAGAAAGATCTTGGATTACTCACGTACATTTTGGCAATCTGCAGTCTAGTTTTTAATGTCTGTATGTCAACAGTGGGGTCTGTTATGATATGGTAGCCGAGGAGGACAGTAATAAAAATAGCTGAGGCAGCCTGTCACCCAGAGAGGTTGGTAACTAATGGATTGCAGAACCCTAAACTAACCGCACAACTAGAAGCAGCCGTGGGACGTACCTACGATGACCTAGACACCTCGACACAGCCAGAGAGTTAGCTAAGCCTAGAGATAGAAAGGGAAATCTAACTGCCCTGGAGTAGCACCCCAAAGGAATCGGTAGCCCCCACACAAATATTGGCGGTGAGCAGAGGCGTAGCTAGGGTTTTAGTTTGGGGGGGGCCAAACTTCTGAGTGGGCCCCTAACCAGAGAACCTCAGCAAATGACCGCGCTGTTGGCAAAAATTATCTATATATAAAAAGACCATTACTAATATCACCGCCATATGGTCAGTGGTAAATAATACCAGTCCTACAGAACATATAATAGATTTCAGCACAGGTACAGATAATGACTTACCGCTGACGTTCTTTCTGAGGGAATCGTTCACTTTTCATGTCTTTTCCATCTGGCCCAGACCAACATGACGACTTCTCCAGCCAGGACTCGACTACAGAGAATACAACAAAGACACATTTCACTTCTCATATTTTCAGCACTGTCACGGTCACCGATTGGACTATTCTCAACCTGCACAAACTCCTCATCCTGCTGATACCCCAATACTGAGCCGCTGCTGCCATATGTTTCCCTATTACTGAACCTGATACCCCAATACTGAGCCGCTGCTGCCGTATGTGTCCCAATTACTGCACCTGATACCCCAATACTGAGCTGCTGCTGCCGTATGTTTTCGTATTACTGCACCTGATACCCCAATGCTGAGCCGCTGCTGCCATATGTGTCCCTATTACTGCACCTGATACCCCAATACTGAGCCTCTGCTGCCATATGTGTCCCTATTACTGCACCTGATACCCCAATACTGAGCCGCTGCTGCCATGTGTCCCTATTACTGCACCTGATACTCCAATACTGGGCCGCTGCTGCCATATGTGTCCCTATTACTGCACCTATTGTGTGGTTCTATGAGCCCTCTAAATTCTAAAGCAACTCTCTAGAATATAGTAATGCCGGGTGCAAGTGCCCTAGAAAATAGAGCCCAGATTTTGTCCCCTAGAAAGTAATATTGCCCTGTGTGCCCCTTTGACAGTCACAGTAACCCGAGTTCCCCTATAACAATAAGTGCCCACTTTACATTTAATATTGTCCCAAGTCTCCCCCCTGTACAGCTCCCCTATATACCATATAATGTCCCTCACTGGATATATACTGACCCCTTAATATCCTCAAACTATTTAATGGCTCCAACACTGTATGATGGCCCTAGATAGCATCCATATAGCATAATACACCAGATAGTCCTCAATATAGCATAATGCACCCCATAGGCAGCCTCTACTATAATGCACCCCCATAGACAGCCTCTATATTATAATGCACCCCCGTAGGCAGCCTCTATATTATAATGCACTCCCATAGGCAGCCTCTGTATTATAATACACTCCCATAGGCAGCTTCTACATTATAATGCACCTCCATAGGCAGCCTCTGTATTATAATGCACCCCATAGGCAGCCTCTGTATTATAATGCACTCCCATAGGCAACCTCTATATTATAATGCAGCCTCTATATTATAATGCAGTCCCCCATAGGCAGCCTCTATATTATAATGCTGCCCCCCATAAGCAGCCTTTGTATTATAATGAACCCCCATAGGCAGCCTTTGTATTATAATGAACCCCCATAGGCAGCCTCTGTATTATAATGGACCCCTATAGGCAGCCTCTGTATTGTAATGCACCCCCATAGGCACCCTATATATTATAATGCAGCTTCTATATTATAATGCAGCCCCCCATAGGCATCCTCTATATTATAATGCACCCCCATAGGCAGCCTCTATTTATAATGCACCCCCATAGGCAGTCTCTATATTATAATGCACCCCCATAGGCAGCCTTTGTATTATAATGCAGCCCCCCATAGGCAGCCTCTGTGTTATAATGCAGCCCCCCATATGCAGCCTCTGAATTATAATGCACCCCCATAGGCAGCCTCTGTATTGTAATGCACCCCCATAGGCACCCTATATACTATAATGCAGCCTCTATATTATAATGCAGCCCCCCATAGGCAGCCTCTATATTATAATGCACCCCCATAGGCAGCCTCTATATTATAATGCACCCCCATAGGCAGTCTCTATATTATAATGCACCCCCATAGGCAGCCTTTGTATTATAATGCAGCCCCCCATAGGCAGCCTCTGTGTTATAATGCAGCCCCCATAGACAGCCTGTGTATTATAATGCAGCCCTCCATAGACAGCCTCTGTATTATAATGTAGCCCCCCATAGACAGCCTCTGTATTATAATGCACCCCACAGGCAGCCTCTATATTATAATGCAGCCCCCCATAAGCAGCCTTTGTATTATAATGCACCCTCATAGGCAGCCTCTATATTATAATGCAGCCCCCATAAGCAGCCTTTGTATTATAATGCACCCTCATAGGCACCCTCTATATTATAATGCAGCCTCTATATTATAATGCAGCCCCCCATAGGCAGCCTCTATACTATAATGCACCCCCACAGGCAGCCTCTATATTATAATGCAGCCCCCATATGCAGCCTTTGTATTATAATGCACCCTCATAGGCAGCCTCTATATTATAATGCAGCCCCCCATAGGCAGCCTCTGTATTATAATGCAGTCCCCCATAGACAGCCTCTGTATTATAATGTGCCCCCATATGGAGCCTCTGTAGTATAATGCACCCCCATATGGAGCCTCTGTAGTATAATGCACCCCCATATGGAGCCTCTGTAGTATAATGCACCCACATTACAAAAAAATAAATCCTGTACTCACCTCTCTTCCTCCTGGCTCCTGCACTGCTCACTGCTCTCCCGCTCATCTGACAGCAGGCGCCGGGCAGTGACATCATCGCGCCCGCTGTCAGACGCTGAGAGGGGGATTATGGGAGAGAAGGAGTGCTCGCTCCTTCTCCCTCAATGCGGTCAGCTGTATCGGCTGGATGCGATACAGCTGACCCTCCGATGACGGGCGGGGGGCCCACTGCTGGCACCAGGCCCCCCTCCGCCTGTTCAGGCCCCATAGCGGCCGGGCGGCAGAGCAGGGAGAGCGATTCTCCCTGCTCTGCCGCAGAATGTAACTGTATCAGAGCGCTGTGCACGGCGATACAGTTACAGTAGCGTAGCTCCGGGTTGGCCCTCACCGAGCGCGGGGCCCGGGGCCACCGGCCCCTCTGCCCCCGGTAGCTACGCTACTGGCGGTGAGACAAGATGAAATACAAATGCAGGCAGAAAATAAGAGTAAGCAAACGCTGGGGCCCAGAACTGTCTAGAATATAAAGCAACTCTCTAGAATATAGTAATGCCGGGTGCAAGTGCCCTAGAAAATAGAGCCCAGATTTTGTCCCCTAGAAAGTAATATTGCCCTGTGTGCCCCTTTGACAGTCACAGTAACCCGAGTTCCCCTATAACAATAAGTGCCCACTTTACATTTAATAATGTCCCAAGTCTCCCCCCTGTACAGCTCCCCTATATACCATATAATGTCCCTCACTGGATATATACTGACCCTTAATATCCTCAAACTATTTAATGGCTCCAACACTGTATGATGGCCCCTAGATAGCATCCATATAGCATAATACACCAGATAGTTCTCAATATAGCATAATGCACCCCCATAGGCAGCCTCTACTATAATGCACCCCCATAGACAGCCTCTATATTATAATGCACCCCCATAGGCAGCCTCTATATTATAATGCACTCCCATAGGCAGCCTCTGTATTATAATACACTCCATAGGCAGCTTCTACATTATAATGCACCTCCATAGGCAGCCTCTGTATTATAATGCACCCCCATATGCAGCCTCTGTATTATAATGCACTCCCATAGGCAACCTCTATATTATAATGCAGCCTCTATATTATAATGCAGTCCCCCATAGGCAGCCTCTATATTATAATGCTGCCCCCATAAGCAGCCTTTGTATTATAATGAACCCCCATAGGCAGCCTTTGTATTATAATGAACCCCCATAGGCAGCCTCTGTATTATAATGGACCCCATAGGCAGCCTCTGTATTGTAATGCACCCCATAGGCACCCTATATATTATAATGCAGCTTCTATATTATAATGCAGCCCCCCATAGGCATCCTCTATATTATAATGCACCCCCATAGGCAGCCTCTTATTATAATGCACCCCCATAGGCAGTCTCTATATTATAATGCACCCCCATAGGCAGCCTTTGTATTATAATGCAGCCCCCCCATATGCAGCCTCTGAATTATAATGCACCCCCATAGGCACCCTCTATACTATAATGCAGCCTCTATATTATAATGCAGCCCCCCATAGGCAGCCTCTATATTATAATGCACCCCCATAGGCAGCCTCTATATTATAATGCACCCCCATAGGCAGTCTCTATATTATAATGCACCCCCATAGGCAGCCTTTGTATTATAATGCAGCCCCCCATAGGCAGCCTCTGTGTTATAATGCAGCCCCCATAGACAGCCTGTGTATTATAATGCAGCCCTCCATAGACAGCCTCTGTATTATAATGTAGCCCCCCATAGACAGCCTCTGTATTATAATGCACCCCCACAGGCAGCCTCTATATTATAATGCAGCCCCCCATAAGCAGCCTTTGTATTATAATGCACCCTCATAGGCAGCCTCTATATTATAATGCAGCCCCCCATAAGCAGCCTTTGTATTATAATGCACCCTCATAGGCACCCTCTATATTATAATGCAGCCTCTATATTATAATGCAGCCCCCCATAGGCAGCCTCTATACTATAATGCACCCCCACAGGCAGCCTCTATATTATAATGCAGCCCCCATATGCAGCCTTTGTATTATAATGCACCCTCATAGGCAGCCTCTATATTATAATGCAGCCCCCATAGGCAGCCTCTGTATTATAATGCAGTCCCCCATAGACAGCCTCTGTATTATAATGTGCCCCCATATGGAGCCTCTGTAGTATAATGCACCCCCATATGGAGCCTCTGTAGTATAATGCACCCCCATATGGAGCCTCTGTAGTATAATGCACCCACATTACAAAAAAAATAAATCCTGTACTCACCTCTCTTCCTCCTGGCTCCTGCACTGCTCACTGCTCTCCCGCTCATCTGACAGCAGGCGCCGGGCAGTGACATCATCGCGCCCGCTGTCAGACGCTGAGAGGGGGATTATGGGAGAGAAGGAGTGCTCGCTCCTTCTCCCTCAATGCGGTCAGCTGTATCGGCTGGATGCCGATACAGCTGACCCTCCGATGACGGGTGGGGGGCCCACTGCTGGCACCAGGCCCCCCTCCGCCTGTTCAGGCCCCATAGCGGCCGGGCGGCAGAGCAGGGAGAGCGATTCTCCCTGCTCTGCCGCAGAATGTAACTGTATCAG